>CM057140.1:13910058-14510058 GCA_029964075.1 Patiria pectinifera | reverse complement strand
CAACATTCGAGTTGCTGACTCAAAACATATTGTTCACTCTAAGTAGATTGTAAATTTATAAATACTTTTCTTTCTTTTTTTCCTTTGTAAATATCAAAATTGGCTTCTAAAGATTTCCCTTTTTTTGGTCAGTGATGTGGCCAGGACACTAAAATATTTCTAGGTTGAACCTGGTTTGTGACATTGGGGTTGGGGTGTTCAAATATTCACAGAAATACATGGCAACCATGAAAGCAGTGCGGTATGATGAGAACGGTGGTGCAGAGAAGTTGTACATCACGGAGGTGAAGCAGCCTGAACCAGGGAAGGGACAGGTCTTGTTGAAGGTGTATGCATCGGCCGTTAATCATGTTGATCCCATGCAGGTAATGTATACTTCGTATTGACTGGGGAAAAATTTGTACGAGCCAGTGTGACGAATATATTTAGAAACAAACAGCAGGGAAACCTTGCACTCTTTCTTTCAATTTCAGAGTCTCACGTGAGCCAAGTCTGGTACTACATCCCTAACTTTCCCTCCAAAGGATTAAACCCTAATTTTGTTAGGCTTCTTTACAAACTTGAAACCATTTGAAAACAAATAATATCGTTTCATCACACGTGAAAATTATTACACTAATTGCATATACTGAATTTCATATTGGGTTTAATTACACAAATTATACCACTTGTAATATTAAACTAGATTTATGTTTGTGGACAAACACAGGCCTGTTTCGGTAATTTTTTTGTGACTTGTGACATGTAAAGTTTCAAGTATATGTTCCATCAAGGAAGGATGTGTAGTTCTGTTTATAATAAATGGTGGCATATAATATGTGATTATATGCTCATAGGGCTTTGAATAATGACGTCACGTCACGTGATGACGTCATGATGACGTCACATCAAATTTCACCTATAACTATAATATTATGGTAAAGAACAACTTCGCCAGAGCATACATCGTTGAAAGCAAGTTCACATGTTTCACCAATTTTTAAATTACAAGGCACTTCCGGTTTCAACCGGAAGAAAGGGTCACGTGATTTTGCACATAATATAAAAAATGAAGACCCTCGATAATTCTATCATATCCCGCAAAAATCATGTTCAGGTCTCTCAAGGTTGATTTTATATTGATTTTTAAAGATCAAATCTATCAATCTCTAACGAGACGTCACGTAACCCATTATGACGTCATCATGATGTCACTTCAATTTTCATCTATAACACATCCCGGTCTAGGTACATACCGGTACCAACACGTTTTGGCTGGGTCAACACTACCCAAACCCCTATCCCGCCGCCAGGTGCATTGACGTGTATAAAGGGGTAGTGCGCAATCTCGTATTTTTTGACTAGTTCAAACCCCATATTTCTCTCAAACAAAGCTTGTAATCTGTCTACGACATAGCTGTTTGTGCAGAATGTGGCATAACAAACAACTTACAAGTAGAATGTGTTCATCCGTGGGGAAAAGTGTCCTAAACTTCACCATCGCGATAAAATAACGAAAACAAAGGCTGTTTCAGCTGGATGCCGAAATAGCCAAAATGTTTAGATATAGCAATTACAATTTATTTATTTTTTGTTGATATTATTAACAGGTGGCAGGAAATTACACACCACCTGCACATGTGGATGCAAACCTTGGCATGGAGGCTGCTGGAACAGTGGTCAAGCTGGGACCAGGGTGCTCCAAGTGGAAAATAGGTTCTGCCATTTATAACCAAGAACCTGGGAAGAACGGAGATGGGGAGGGGGGAGGGAAAAGGGCGGGTGGGCCGGGGGGGATATGGCCCCGCAGTCCTGCTCTCCTCTCCCAGTCTCCAAATAGGAAATTAGTCGGAAGGTATAGTAAATACTCTACACAATGGTCTTTATCCCATCTCATTTCGACACCCCAGTCCAGAGATACAGCTAATTAAATGTAAGAACTTGAATTCTAAGTTGGGCCACTTTTCAATATTATCTGGTATCTAATAAAAGGCATTCATACATGTATGTACATGTACCAAGAAGGTGTGTGAATGCCTTTCAGTAGATACCAGATAATCTGAAAAGTGGCCCAACAAAATTTAACAGGTTTTGACAGTCTTTACAAGCTTTGCCTTAACTTTTAAACAAAAGGTCCAAATCACACAGAACAAAAATCACACTATCATCTCATGGTAATTTTTTTTACCAAAATAAAAGAGTTAACTTCCTCAGAAAAAAAGTTTTTTTGACTGCCACATTTTTTTGAGACACGCTGTACATGTACATGTACATGTATGCAATTGTTTGTCATTTGTGAGGTCTTGCAGGCTGAAGTTAATCAATTATGTACCCATAGAGCCCTTCCACGTATCTGTACCACCCCAAACAAATTCATCAAGGAGAACATACAATGTAATACAGTAGAGTACTAATGGGTTAAGTCAAATTTGAAAAACATCATGTAATCTTTAGCAGCTTCTGGGAAACTTCAATTCATTTTTATAAATGAAGCACGTTCACATTTTGCTTTTGAAAGGAATTTATCTGACTTGAGCTAAAATGTATGTCTACCAAAGGTGACCGTGTAGCAGCACTTCTTGGTGGTGGAGGGAATGCAGAATTTGTAGTGGCCCATGAAGGTCACCTGATGTCTGTGCCTGGTCACATGACCATGCTAGAGGCTGCTGGGATACCCGAGGTCTGGCTGACTGTCTACAAGTTGCTCCACTTTGCTGGTAAATTAATTTTATAATATTCCTCCTGTGGACAAGGCTACTGCCTTGTGTGATAGAGGATCGGCACAAGTTTTGTCATGACAGGATCCTAAATTCAGACGTTGATACTGGATGAGCACTAAATGTTCCAACTAAATCACTGGGAAACAAGGATCACTTAAAGTAACAGTACAAAGTTGCATTGCTCTTGTCACAGGTCACGTGAAGGCAGGAGATCGAGTCCTGATCCATGCCGGGGGCAGTGGCGTTGGAACCGCAGCCATTCAACTGGTCAGATTAGCAGGTGCAGAAGCCATAGTCACAGCCGGGACACAAGCTAAACTGGATATGGCTCAAGAGCTGGGTGCAGTGGCTGGCTTCAACTACAAGCAAGTCGACTTTGCCGACAAAGTCTTGGAATACACACAAAGTAAGGTTATTCCACTATCATCACCATGTTTCATTCCCCTATTCTATGTTATTTTAGGTACAGATTTTCAAATCTACATTTTTGAAATGAACCAGTAGGTCACAGCATCAGTATACAAGCTACAACCATTGTGTGTGTTTCTTTCACTGCTTCATTGTTTTTGCAGACAAAGGAGTAGACATGATTCTTGACTGTATTGGATCCAGCTTTTGGGAACAAAACTTGCGGTCCATCGCAGTGGAAGGCACTTGGGTCGTGTACGGATTAATGGGCGGTGCTAACGTGAATGGGCCTGTCCTTAGAGGGTTAATACGCAAGAGGCTGCAACTGGTAGGGACAAATCTGCGACCGAGGAATGACCAAGTGAGTACACCTTGTCGTCCCATGAGCTCCATGCACAAGTACCCCCTCGACGGTTAAGGGGAGATGGAGGGAGGGGTGGTAGGATGGGGTAGGGGTGGGGATGGGGTGGGGTGGGATGGGGTGGGGTGGGGATGGGGGTCGGGATAGGGTGGGTAGGGTGGGGGTCGGGATAGGGTGGGTGGGGGTGGGGGTTGGGATGGGGTGGTTGGGGATGGGATGGGGTGGTTGGGGTGGGGATGGGGTGGGGTGGAATGGGGTGGAATGGGGGTGGGGGAGGGGGTGGGGGAGGGGACCACCATGCTTTTGTGCCAAGCAAATTTCTGTCCAAAGCAGCTCCAGGCCTTGGCACACGAGGACAGACAAAGCACAATTGAAATGTTTACTACGATATCAGTTAATTGTTTGGTTTGGTCTATTATTTTTTTCCTTTTGTAGTACAAAACAGAATTGGTGCGGGCATTCACCGAAAACGCCCTACCTCACTTTGGGAAGGAGTTAAAACCAATCACAGACAGTGTGTTCCCATTGGAGGAGATTGCCATCGCTCATAGACGTATCACGTCCCAGGAGAACATTGGGAAAATTGTACTCAGCGTATGTGAGGAAAAGCAAGTAGCGGACTAATTGGATTATTTCACACACACACAAAAAACACCTAAAAAAAAAAAGAAGCAAGGCTGTTTTGCTTTTAAACCTAACCAAGACTTTTTAAGCAAGCTTTTATGATAATACTGTAGGTTTACCTTGAAATTTTATCTTCTAACGTAGTACCTGACTAATAATTAACCTCATTTAACAAACAGACATGTATTCTAAGAAGACAAGTCAAAAAGAAATGGGAAGGCCAATTGGAAGAAACAAATATACAAGTCTTGTTTTTGTCTATACTGTCTTATCAAACGAGGCTGAGGGTTTATAGGAAGTCGAGGTTGCTGTAAGCAGGTTACATGAATTTCAGGTTTTTTATTTTGCTGATAGATTTTAGATGACACATGGGGTACTTTGAAAAATATTCAGAATTTGTAAGAGGGTTATTCAATCACAGAAATGCACTGATTTTGTTTCTTCTAAATCTACACTACACTAAACTAGAGAAGACTTTTCGTTTTTGAATTTTGGCGGTTGTGCTGTGTTTTGTACTGTCGATTGCATTGTATGCTGCTAATAAAGGGACAGTGAACTTATCGAACAAGTTTTGTCCATTCTCAACATTATTTTAAGTAAATCCTCGGTCATATGTTGTAAGCTAGTGACCACAGGGAGTTGAGTATAATTATGTAACATTTTAAACAAGGAAACTTTCCAAAGTCCATCATTCCTTCACCAACAAATATTTATTTAAAAATGGTAATTAACTCTCAGTGACCACACTTTTTGCCCAAAGCATTTAAACTTGATTAGGCAACTTTTATAAAAAAAAATTATTCGTTGAAAATTTTTTGTTTGACAAAAACAACTTCATAATTTCAACTCTGAAATCAGATTGTAAAGAAAACCTTCACTTTTTCTGTTTTTGCTTTAAAAAAAATAGCCTTCTGTTTCTGGCAGCTTCTGGCCACGATTATAACTAAGTTAAGTTCAGAAATGTTTTGTGAGTGCCTGCCGCTGTTGTTTGCCCTAACTAACTTGTGTGCTGTGACCTTGAATTTCCTGTGTTTGCGCCCTGCCTTTGATCGATTATTTTTCTTAAGTTTATCTACGGAGCCATTACGTTGTGTTATGACAATTATCAACCAATTACAGGTATACAGAGTTCAAAGTAGCGTACCGGTACAGTTGTGTAATGAGAAGTTAAAGCGGTTCGTAATGTGAATAATGCACAGTACACTTAGATGTAGTTGGCAAGTATAAATAAGAGTGTCATCCATTTGTTTCTGCATACTACGATTTTGATTCAACCCGAAGAATACTACTCCACAGTCGAAGCTTAAGGATTTTGATTTCACTTCGCACATTGTGACTTGCCTTTACTTTTTGTCATCACGATACTGAACAAACTTCCAAAGAAAAAATTAAAAATTGGCGACAAAATGTCTCTGCGCCAAGCAGTGCATCTACTGAATCAACTGCAACTGGGTGAAAGCATTGTGGGATTCATTGGGAATGCTCTGGTATGCTTGACGATACTGAAAACCAAAGCACTGCACAATGTCACCAACTACATGCTTTTCAATCTGGCTGTAGCAGATTTCATCGTTTCCATTGAAGGTATTCTGGAACAAAGTGTGGAAAATCATCGTCGGGGGATAGGGATCTTTGGTTACTGCACTCCCTCATTCATCTACAACTTCAACGTCTATTTCATCTTCTCATACTTTCAGAAGGTATCTTTCGCAAACTCTGTTTTTGCTCTGACTTTGGCCACGTTTGAGCGTTACATCGGCATCATCAAGCCTCTGCATTATTTTACCTTCTTCACAAAACGACGACTGATCAGCATGCTTCTCTTCATGTGGTTGGCTCCATATCTGACAGAGGCATTTTCCCCAATCTTCTACATCACCGCTTATGAAGCAGATAACTGTACTGTACCATCAGCTGAGAAGTATCCGATTACTCGGGCTACTGGTATAGTGAGACTCTTCTTTGTCTTCATAATACCATCCACTGCTTTGGCTTACATGTACGCCAGAATCCTGATCAATCTGAAGCGAGGCGCTAGGCATCTTGAGAACCAAGGAATCCAGGGGCCACAGTCTCAAGAGCTACACCAAGCCCACAAGAAAGTCACCAAATCTCTTCTCCTGGTCATCGCAGCTTTCTTCATTCTCATCCTACCGAGTCAAATCCTGCGAAATGTCATCGTTTACCTGAACGTATTTGACGGCGATTATTATGCTGCCGAGCTTGTCAGCAATTTAATCGCTTGTCTGTCATCCATGAATTCTGCAATCAACCCTATCATGTACGGTTTGAGCTACAGTCAATTACGGCGCGCCTGTATCGCCATGTTGTGTCCATTTGATCGCTGCAAGCGATCAAATCATGTTACTCAGGTTTCCATCTGATCTGTGTTGTTTGCAACATTTAATGAAGTTTGCACATGAGAATGTGACAACCTTCACCTGTACAGGTATGTACATGAACACTGTTTCAGTTCTCATGGTTCAATGTAAAACTTGTACAAATCCCCTTACCATAAAAGAAAGACTTATGAATATGTTGAACCTATTTGTATTAGTCCTTGTACCACCCAAAACTGCAGAGCAAACAATGATTTCATGGAGTCTTTAGTGAATAAATGCAATGAAATACAGTGTAGCTCATGTGCTTATAAATATAACTAGTTTATTCAAAACAGTAGTGGCAAGAATACGTTTGTGCTGTCTCGTTTCACGAATCTGAATAAGAAGTGTAACAAGATTTGTCATACAAAGGAGTAATTTTGCTTATACATAAAAAGAATGGCCTTGAACGTAATATCATTATCCGGAAGGGAAAAAATCAACCACGAATGACAGAGCTGCTTAGATTTTAATTTTATTTTTTCTTAACACAATTGTTCATCAGGACAGATGTTTTGAGAAGATAATCTCCGTTCTTTTTGGTTTACATCTTTTAATATGTAGTTTCATGTAATCTGCAAGGGATGATTTTTTTAATTTCATAATCTCAAATTCAGTCGTACAGTATGTTATCAACATCTCACACTAGGATGATAAAAAAATGAACAATTCCAATTTAAAGACTAAGGAAAGACATGTGCAAAATGAAAATAAAAGTGCACATCCTCTGCAAAAGATACTCATATAAAGAGTGGTAGTACAGGTTTATTTCACTCATCTTGGCAGACTACCGATACAAGTTGTAAGGGTGGATGTTCTGGAGCAGTGCAGAATCCAAGTTTAACGTGAGAGGTCCTGATAGATGACAAAATGTCTCAAGCTGTGCTTCAAGGAATTGGCGCACTGATACAAATGCGACTGAGTCTGGCTGTTGTGGGAACCATCGGGAATGCTCTGGTATGCTTGACGATACTGAAAACCAAAGCACTGCACAATATCACCAACTACTTGCTTTTCAATCTGGCTGTAGCAGATGCTGTCGTTTCCGTTGAAGGTACTCTGGGACCAACAATCGTGGAAAATCATCGCTTGGCGATTGGTTATTTTGGTTACTGCACTCCCTCGTTCATCTACAACTTCAACGTCTATTTCATCTTCGCATACTTTCAGAGGGTATCTTTCTTAAACTCTGTCTTTGCTCTGACTTTGGCCACGTTTGAGCATTACATCGGCATCATCAAGCCTCTGCATTATTTTACCTTCTTCACGAAACGACGACTGATCAGCATGCTTCTGTTCGTGTGGTTGGCTCCATATCTGACGGAGGTATTCACACCAATCTTCTACATCATCACTTATGAAGCAGATAACTGTACTGTAGCACTGGCTGAGAAGTATCCGATTACTCGGGCTACTGGTATAGTGAGACTCTTCTTTGTCTTCATAATACCATCCACTGCTTTGGCTTACATGTACGCCAGAATCCTGATCAATCTGAAGCGAGGCGCTAGGCATCTTGAGAACCAAGGAATCCAGGGGCCACAGTCTCAAGAGCTGCACCAAGCCCACAAGAAAGTCACCAAATCTCTTCTCCTGGTCATCGCAGCCTTCTTCATTTTCATCCTACCGAGTCAAATCCTGCGAAATGTCCTCGTTAACATCAATCTATTTGACGGCGATTTTGTGACCACTGAGGTTCTCAACAGTTTGATCCAATGTCTATCATCAATGAATTCTGCTATCAACCCTATCATGTATGGTTTAAGTTACGGTCAATTACGGCGCGCCTGCATCGCCATGTTGTGTCCGTTTGATCGCTGCAAACGATCAAATCAAGTTACTCAGGTCTCCACCTGAATGTCGTTTGCAACATTTAATCAAGTTTGCACGTGATAATGTGACAACATTCACAGGTATGTACATGTACACACTTGCAGTTTTTATGGTTCAATACAAAAATTGTACAAATCCCTGTGCCACGCCCAAAACTGCCGAGCACTCTACGATTTCATGAATTCTTCAGTGAATAAATACAATGAAATACAATTAACATTATAGCTCATGAGGTGCTAAATAACTTTGATAAATAGTTTATTTAAACCAGTAGTAGCAAGATCCTTTTCAACTCAATGTCAAAAATGCTAAGTTAAAGGCGGTGTACAATTAAATATGAATGGTTTCACTTCAAAAACGCTAAATTTTAGCTATTTTTTTATGACATGTTTCTGTGATCTTGATCTATTATGTAAGACCAAATGAATAACAATGATTTCACTTTATTTTTCTTATTAGGATTTTCCTTTGCTTTTGCTGTAATTTCAGAAATGGATGGATTTGGGGGATTTGTATTTCATAGCAAATATTGTTACACTGACTTGTTTGAAGTTTTGTGCTGTAGATGCTGGAAAAACCAAGAAAAACAATCATGTTCTTGCAGTCTGTTCCCTGACCCCACTTAAATTGAAATGGAGCAATTCATAGATGTTGGGGAATTGAAAGGTCAGGGAAACAGTCTAGAAGGCTTGTACCCGTTGTCCCGTTCATAGATGTGTAATTAATTGCAAAAGAAAATTCAGACTTACTAAAAATATCGGTAAATTGTGGGCAGTATTTGAAAAAAGCCAGTTTCTTCCAACGCTGGTCAGACGACAAAAATACCACTTTTTTTGAAAATGTCAGCACCCCAGGTGCCATGATTTTACAGGATGCTTTAGACTGTCATTCACTAACAGTCCATGCAGTACGGTATTTCATAATAATTAGGTACATTGTAGTTTTGTTTTTTTGATTTTTGCAAATATTGTATATTCCCTTGAACTCTACAAATACTTCCTTCAAAAAGCATATATACCTAGTTTGCGCACTGAAAAAAGTTTTTTCAAACATCAAAAGGTTTTCACATTATGTCAAGAACAAAATAGGGTGGGTTGGTGGCAGGGTAAACCATCTTCTTCTTTTTTGCTCTTGATTTGTATAACCCCCCCCCCCAAAAAAAAAAATGGTGGGAAGATAGTAGGTTATTTTTTTAATTAAGTTATTTTTGGCATACATTTCCAACAGTTAAATTGTGAATCAAATGTTCATTCTGCATTTGCTTAGTTGTTTATAAGCTTCAGTGCGTAAAATCTTTTCATTTATTAATTTTTTTCCTTCTAAATTTTTATAGCCAGAAAAAAATATGGCGGGAAGTGGTCGATCAGTTTTTTACAATTTGCTGGTTTTTTGGTGTGTTTTTTTGGCCATGCAGTCGTAATGGTTAACATGGGAACCAACTGTTCATTCGGTATTTGATGCGCTGTTTATAAACTTCATTGCACTGTGCAGCAAGACAGTACTTCCAACCAACTTACAAAAAAATATGAAAAATGCAGGGGCCTTGTCCGCAACAACTACATGTAGGGTGGGGCAGCACCACAAGTTTTTAATTTATTTTATTGGCTGTTTCGGCAAAACATGCCGAAACAGCCTTTGTTTTCATTAAAAACAATTTTTTTTTTCTTTTTCAGACTTTTGTCCATAGCATTTGTACAAATTTTCATTGTGCTCGGCACATCGGGCACTAAAATCAATCCGATTGCCTTTATACATGTACTTGGCACACACTTAGACCAGCATATGCTGCTGTGTGCCGAACATTGACATCATCATGACGTCATCAAGAGTCATGTAACATCACAATATACCGATAGGTGCATATTTTGAAGGCCTATATCTCCAGAACTACAGGTTCCAATTTGGTTGAAACCTGGTATGTACCTAGACCGGGATGTGTTATAGATGAAATTGAAGTGACGTCATGATTCAAATTAGGTTTTGCCCTTCACCAACGTTGGTTTTTTTTTTAAACACTGTATACTCAGTGTGTTACCTCCCGAGTGAAAGTTGGAAAAAATCACTCGGGTGGGACTCGAACCCACGCAGGAGGGTTCGTGGGTTCGAGTCCCACCCGAGTGATTTTTTCCAACTTTCACTCGGGAGGTAACACACTGAGTATACAGTGTTTAAAAAAAAACCAAAAAAACACGTCCGTGAAGGGCAAAACCTAATTTGATTTATATCACCCTTTATATTTATATTTATTATATCTTATGACGTCATGATGACGTCATCACGTGGCATGTGACGTCATATTAAAAGTACATATTTTGAAGGCCTACTAGTATATCTTCAGGACAACAGGTCCAGTTGGGTTGAACTTAGACCGGGATGTGTTATAGATGAAAATTGAAGTGATGTTACGATGTCGTCATCATGGGTAACGCGACGTCACGTTAAAGATTAATAGATGTACCGGGGTAATCTTTGAAAATCAATATATAATCAACCGTGAGAGACCTGAACTTGACGTTTGCGGGAATTGATAGAATAATCCAGGGTCTTCATTTTTTTTAATAACACCTCACCCACAGATTCTGTGTCTTGATTGGCCGAGAGCGAGTCACATGTTACTTTCTAATTTTGCTATCTTTCTGTGCACGGCCAAAAGTACTATGCGCATAGCAACCAAAGTACTATACCATTAGCAACCAAAGTACTATTTCCACGGCGCGGTATTTGTGTGCAAATGCATGCTGGTGTGCGTGTTGCGCGTAGCGCGTATTATTCCAAAGAGAGCGCGCCGCAGACTTGGGTTCAAACATTTCGTGAAGGGTATTTTTTAAGAGAGAAATACATTTTCTACCAATTTTGTATTGAAATTGAAGTTTATTTCAATTGTGTTCAGATTTAAATAATTAAAAATATTAAAATCAAGCAGAATCTGTGGGTGAAGTGTTAAATGTTGAATGCTCGTGGTGAAGTAAAACTATAGCCTCCCTCGGTGATCCATGGACCATTCTATTTTCCCTCGGCTTCGCCTCGGAAAAATAGAATGGTCCATGGATCACCTCGGGAGGCTAGTTTTACTGCACCACTCGAAGCATTCAATATTTATATAATATTACGTGCAAAATCACGTGACCCCTCCTTCTGGTTGAAACCGGAAGTGCCTTGTAATTTAAAATTGGTGAAAGATGTGAACTTCCTTTCAACGAAGTATGCTCTGGCTAACTTGCTCTTTACAAAAAAATAACGGTGACGTCATAAAATGTTAGAGTGCCCTCAGTCTAGCGGCAGGTTGTTATAAATGATTATAGATGAAAATTGATGTGACATCATCATGACATTATCATGTGACATGTGACATCACAATTCAAAGCCAGATGAGAATGTAATCACATATTTATATGCCACAATTTATCATAAACAGAACTACACATCCTTCCTGGATGGAACTTATACTTGAAACTTTACATGTCACATGTAAGTCATAAAAAAAGTTACCGAAACAGCCCTGTGTTTGTTCACAAACATAAGTCTAGTTTTATTTTATTTTATTTTCAATAAAAAGATTTTGGTTCTGCACGATTTTCTAGTTTGGTGGGGTCATACTCATAGGACACACAGGTATTTTTTTCTTGGCCCAAGCTGCAATTAAACTTCTAATACAATGTGCATACTTACGTACATGTATGAAAACTAGTACTAATACAAAAGTACACTGCACAGTAAGAAGAATTAGTTGATCATCATTCTTTGATGTCTACACAGTTATTTTATTAGTGAAAAAAGATCGAAGGAAAAGTGGAACACGTGTGTATACATGTATACAATGTACATGTACGTAAAATGTAATATCATTATCGGGAGGGGGGGGGGGGAGACACGAAAGACAGAGCTGCTTAGATTTTAATTTTATTTTTTCTTAACACAATTGTTCATCAGAACATACAGGTATGTTTTGAGATAATCTCCATTCTTTCTGGTTATAACATCTTTTCATATGTAGTTTTATGTTATCTGCAAGGGATGATTTTTTTTAATTTCATAATCTCAAATTCAGTCGTACATTGTATGTAATCAACATCTCACACTAGGATGTTAAAAAAATGAACAATTCCAATTTAAAGATTAAGAGAAAGACATGTGCAAGATAAAAAAAAAAGTGCACATCCTCTGCAAAAGACACTCATATAAAGAGTGGTATACCTCCGTCAGAGGTTCATTTCACTCATTTTGGCAGACTACCGATACAAGTTGTAAGGGTGGATGTTCTGGAGCAGCGCAGAATCCACGTTTGTCGTGAGAGGTCCTGATAAGTGAAAAAATGTCTCAAGCTTTGCTTCAAGGAATTGCCATACTTAGAGAAGTGCCAGTGAGTCTGGGTATTGTGGGAACCATCGGGAATGCTCTGGTATGCTTGACGATACTGAAAACCAAAGCACTGCACAATGTCACCAACTACTTGCTTTTCAATCTGGCTGTAGCAGATGCAGTCGTTTCCGTTACTGGTATTCTGGAAACAACGATCATAAAAACTAATCGCGTAGGGATCGGTCTTTTTGGTTATTGCACTCCCTCGTTCATCTACAATTTCAAAGCCTTTTTCGTCTTCTCATACTTTCAGAGGGTATTTTTTTCAAACTCTGTTTTTGCTCTGACTTTGGCCACATTTGAGCGTTACATCGGCATCATCAAGCCTCTGCATTATTTTACCTTCTTCACCAAACGACGACTGATCAGCATGCTTCTCTTCATGTGGTTAGCTCCATATCTGATGGACGCATTTTCCCCAATCTTCTACATCATCACTTATGAAGCAGATAACTGTACTGTACCAACAGCTGAGAAGTATCCGATTACTCGGGCTACTGGTGTAGTGAGACTCTTCTTTGACTTCATAATACCATCCACTGCACTGGCTTACATGTACGCCAGAATCCTGATCAATCTGAAGCGAGGCGCTAGGCATCTTGAGAACCAAGGCATCCAGGGGCCACAGTCTCAAGAGCTACACCAAGCCCACAAGAAAGTCACCAAATCTCTTCTCCTGGTCATCGCAGCTTTCTTCATTCTCATTCTTCCGAGTCAAATCCTGCGAAATGTCATGATTTTCTCCAACTTGTATGGTGGAGATTACTATTCTACTGAGCTTCTCAGCAGATCAATCATTTGTCTGTCATCCATGAATTCTGCTATCAACCCTATCATGTATGGTTTGAGTTACCGTCAATTACGGCGCGCCTGCATCGCCATGTTGTGTCCGTTTGATCGCTGCAAACGATCAAATCAAGTTACTCAGGTTTTCACTTGAGTTTGCACATGAGCATGTAACAACATTCACCTAGATACAGGTTTGTGCACTGCTTTGGTTCTCATAGTTCAGTTTTAAAAGTTGTAAAAATCCCTTTGCTATCCATAAAGTCAGTTAGTCCTAATGCACCGCCCAAAACCGCCGAGCAAGATCTTGTTCAACCCAACGCAGAAAAGCTACATGTAAGTTTAAGCCATTTTACATACAATCTGAATGATTTTTCATTTAAAACACACTGAGTTTTGGCTAACTTTTTATGATGCATGTGATCATGGTCTAATTACGTAAGAACAAGTATACATGTATAACAATGGTTTTATTTTGTTCTTATTATTTCTAAGGCTGCGCAGGTTCTCTTTACTCATTGTCATTGTTAGGCTATTCTTTCACAAAGCTCAATATGTACATGAAAACCCTGCCTGTGCATTGCCAAAAAACAACTCAAGCATTAAAGCTTTTTTTAAAATATGTCAAAAAAAATGTGTTCCTATTACATTAACAACATGAGGGGTGGGTGGGTGGGTGGGTGAGTAAACTCCCCCCCACTTTTTTTCCTCTAGATTTTCATTGTTGCCCCCCCCCCCCCCACCCAAAAAAAAAACCAAGTGGGAAGATGCTCATTTTTTTTTTTAATTAATTATTTTTTTGCAAACATTTGTAACAGTTCAGATGTGAATCGAATAATCATTCTGCATTTGCTGAGCTGTTAAAAAGCTTCATTGCACTGTGCAGCAAGACAACACTTCCAACCAACTTACAAAAAAAGAACAACAATTACAAAATGAAGAGCATTCTCCGAGGATGGCACCATACGTTTTTATTTTAATTTATATTTTAATATAAAGATTTTGGTTCCGCATGATTTTTTTTAAATTTGGGGCTTTGGACAGGGTCATAGAAAACACAGGTAATTTTTGTTCTCGGAATAAGCAGTAACTTAAACTTCTCAGTGTACGATACATATGTATACGTACCGGTATACACACACTTGATGGTACTCGCACTAATACAAACTTTGCACCTTAAGTAGAATTGGTTGAATCATTCATTGGCATCTGTTCAGTAATGATATTGAAATCTGAAGAAGAACTGAATTACGTTTGAAAAGTCAGGCTGCATTAATTCTTTAGATATTCAACTACGATCAAAGGAAAACCACAATACGCAGGTATGTAATATCATTATCAGAAAAAAACACAACCTTGAATGACAGAGCTGCTAAGATTTTAATTTTATTTTTTTCTCAACAAAATTGTTCACTAGAACAGATTTTTTTTGAAAAGATAACGTGGGTTCTTTTTGGTTCACATCGTTTAATAAGTAATTAGCCAATCTGCAAGGGATTGATTTTTGTTAATTTCATAATCTCAAATTCTGTTGTTTATGTAATCACAATTTAACTGTTCGATGTAAAAAAGAAGAAGAAATATTCCAATTTAAAGACTTAGAGAAAGACATGCGCAAGATAAAGCAGAACACGTCTTCTGCACACAAAAAATACCACTCAAGTATGAAAGGAGTAAAAGTATGGGTTTATTTCACTCATTTTGGCAGACTAAAATTCGTAAGGGTTGTCGGTAAATTTTGGAGCAGTGTAGAATTCAAATTTTAACGTGTGAAGTCCTGTTACAAGACAAATGTCTCAAGCTGTGCTTCACGGAATTGCTGCACTGAAACAAGTGCATCTGAGTCTGGGTGTTGTGGGAACCATCGGGAATGCTCTGGTATGCTTGACGATACTGAAAACCAAAGCACTGCACAATGTCACCAACTACATGATCTTGAATCTAGCCATAGCAGATGCCATCGCTTCAAGTATTACTATTTTGGAACAAACAATCATGGAAAATCATCGCTTAGGGATCGGTATTTTTGGTTATTGCACTCCCTCGTTCATCTACAATTTCAAAGCCTTTTTCATCTTCTCATACTTTCAAAGGGTATCTTTTTCAAACTCTGTTTTTGCTCTGACTTTGGCCATGTTTGAGCGTTACATCGGCATCATCAAGCCTCTGCATTATTTTACCTTCTTCACCAAACGACGACTGATCAGCATGCTTCTCTTCATGTGGTTGGCTCCATATCTGACGGAGCTATTCACACCAATCTTCTACATCATCACTTATGAAGCAGATAACTGTACTGTATTAACAGCTGAGAAGTATCCAATTGCTCGGGCTTCTGGTATAGTGAGACTCATTTTTGACTTCATAATACTATCCATTGCACTGGCTTACATGTACGCCAGAATCCTGATTAATCTGAAGCGAGGCGCTAGGCATCTTGAGAACCAAGGAATCCAGGGGCCACAGTCTCAAGAGCTACACCAAGCCCACAAGAAAGTCACCAAATCTCTTCTCCTGGTCATCGCAGCTTTCTTCATTCTCATCCTACCGAGTCAAATCCTGAGGAATGTCCTCACTTTCTCCAACTTGTATGGTGGAGATTTCTATGCTGCCGAGCTTCTCAGCACTTTAATATTTTGTCTGTCATCCATGAATTCTGCCATCAACCCTATCATGTACGGTTTGAGTTATGGTCAATTGCGATGCGCATGCATTGCCATGTTGTGTCCATTTGATCGTTGCAAACGATCAAATCAAGTTGCACAGGATTTCACTTAATCTGAATCTGATTAAATACAGTTGGCACAACTGGCCCCTCACATCACACCAACTTGAGATAACATCTTAGGTGGACCAGCGTTACATGTATACAGACATTTCCACATCACACCAATTATTCAAAGTTTGAAAACACTCTAAAAGTGTAGTTATTCATTTTTAGTATCTTCCAACCAAACATACGAAGATCTGTAAAACGTGTTAAAAAATGTATTGGTATTGTAAAGCTCACAATATTGTAAAGCTCACAATATCAAACATTTATTTTAAAGGGAAAATACAACATTTGCAAACATCGAAAAATAAAACTACCAAGTTGTTATGAAATACCTTACTAGGATGTTGGTAAATGACATGCTTAAGCATCCTGTAAAATTATGGCACCTGGTGTGAAGCCATTTTCAAGAAAATGGTATATTTGTATACATTTCCAACGCTGGTCGGCCGACCACCGTTGGAAAAACCTAACTATTTTTCAATTACTGCTCAAATTTACCATATTTTTAAGTCTAAATTTTGTTTTTCTAGCTACATGTAGGCCCTATTGGTTCCATGTTCATGAACGGGTGCAGGCCAGCTAGACTGGTTCCCTTACCTTACAATTTTCCGGTATTTTTGATCCATTTCATCTTTAGTGGAGTCAGGGAACCAGACTACTTGAATATTTTTGTTTTTCTTGGTTTTTCCAGCATTTTCGAACACAAAATGTCAAACATGTCAGTGCAACAATATTTGATCTATTATACAGTACTTGACCCCCAAATAGTTCATTTCTGAAAATTACAGCAAAAGCCAATGATGTACATTCCCTTTTTTTTACCAAAGTACTTCTATAAAACGTGACACAATTCCATCTTATGAGTACTTTGGTTGCAGTACCCGCTGCTACTGTTATGTCAGATTCGAACCAGCCAGCCGACCCGGCAAGCTCGGTGGCTGAGTGGTAAGATGCCCACACCAGTAAGCAGGGGGTCATGGGTTCGAGTCCCATAACCTCTGACAATAACTCAGGACAACAGTGATGAGTATAAAGTGTAAAAAAAAAAATGTCAGTAAAGGGCAAAACCCAAAATTGAATTTATGA
This sequence comes from Patiria pectinifera, assembly GCA_029964075.1. NCBI lineage: Eukaryota > Metazoa > Echinodermata > Asteroidea > Valvatida > Asterinidae > Patiria > Patiria pectinifera. Next base: position 14,492,745 of record CM057140.1, on the reverse strand, counting down.
TAACCACTGAGAAACAAATTTGTAAGAAGTATTCATTTGCGATCATTCTTTGATGTCTGCGCAGTAATGATATTGAAAAGTGATCAAAGGAAAATATTCCCACTGAATTACTGTCATCTTTTATGTAAAACAAATTTATTACACTCTTGTTTTTCAGAAGTTTGACTTATTTAAGTTTTGTTGATTTTGCAGTAATTGTATTTGACGTAGACTGCACCATGAGTGTCTTACTTGGCAGATACTGGCACTATAAGTCTTCATTATTATTAATTTTTCACAGCTCTAGGTACATTTCGTATAAATTTCAAATTCTATATATGATGAAACTTTGTTAATGCCACTTTTCCCCAAAACATTTTCCTTCTTGCACATTCATTTTCTTAAGTCAACAAGAAAGCTAACACTGGAACTCTGTGTGAGATGTGTGAGAAGTGTTCAAGTAGAACACCACTACAAACATGGGAACAACATGTTTGGAAAAGTAGTCAAATGCAGTGACGTGTATTGTACACATACATGTACTTTCTGGCAGCTCAAAAGGATGTTTAATATATAGCCAGCTGACATAGTCATTGGACTCCATGCACAAACAAAAGAGGACGCTTTTTGACCACTTTCGAGAGCTCCAGTGGTAGCTGGGTAGGACACATCGACTGCTCATACTGGTTTGCGCATGCATTGCTAGAAATACGCACTATTTATTCTAACCAGAATCCTTACAAACCCCGAAACATCTTCACGTGCAATGCGTTCGAGTGTCTCTCACAGTGGTCTAGCTCCCCCAACTCTCTCTTGTACACGCAAGGCCAAAAAAAAAAAAAATAGTTCTCTTCCGGTTTCCCTACCTACCCTATTCTGACAGCCCCTACCCTAATCTTTTTATTGAAAAAATGAGAAAATAACGCCCAAAACTATCAATTTCTACCTTTTACCCTTGACTACACGCAGAAGCCTCCATATGATCATACACAAAATAAATTTGCAAAAATGTACCTACCCTATTTTCGAATGCCATGTAATCGGAAGAAGAACTATTTTTTCTTTGGCCTAACCAGGAGTACTTAAAGTGCACAGATTCCATAGACTGGTGTTTATACAAATTCATACACCTTAGGCCTATGTGCCATTCTGCAGTACATGGACAATTTCGGTTGAAATGCCTCTTTTGAAAGACGATTAAAGCGCTTTGACATTTTTAGGCACACCCATTGCTGCTACAGTGGGTAGGCATACACCGCGTTATGGGGAAGTTTTTATTGTTAGGCAAATTAGGACCGAGTTATGGGGACTTTCTGCTGTCCCCATAGCATTTTCGGTCCCCACAAATACCTTGCACAGACGAGTGTAAGTCCCCACAATTACAGAACAAGAATAGCTGTACCAGTATGTAGCACTTCAGACTGTACATGTACTTTAATTATACATGTAGGACTAATCCCGGCCAAAATATCCTTCAGATGTACCAGTACATGCACATGAACAAACTACTTGAAAATCTTTACTTTTATATCAGATGTACGCAGCTGATAACAAACACTGATATCATTTTGTAAAGTGATGATCATATCTTTATTTGGATTGGTTGGGAAGGTTTCCAACAAACTTCACCAAAAGTACACATGTTTTTCATTAATTTTACCTCTGCATGTCAACAGCCTCCACAATTCTGCTTCTTTTTGCCAATAATTTACTCTCAATTTGCTTTAGATTAGGACTTAATTCTAGAATTTTTATCAGCTTTCACGTCTCCAATTATAAAACTCTTGCGCAGTGCTCAAGATAATTAGGTGCATGATTTAATTCTGCTTTTTCAGCAAAAGTTAATTTCACGATTTTTTTAAGGCAAAATTTGATTGAACAGGCTATTTTTGCAGCTGATTGTTATAACTGACTGCATTAGAAGATTAGAAGATGTAAATGTCCGCCGCTACTGCTGTTGTTAGAAAAACACTCGGTCATTCACTTGTTTTCAACACAATCACTCCTTTCTTCCTGACTAGAATGAGCAGTGAAGTTAAATGGTAACCATGTCTACATGGGACGTCACATGCATCTGTCATGTCTTGGTGATGTCTTTATCCATATAATTTGTTGATATTCTACATATATCCATATATACATGTTAGTGACACACTGAGATTTTAAAATGTATTCCCAGTAAAGTGTTGGTTGATTTTCTGTTGCAAAGTTTGAACTCGGAAAGCAAAGTTGCATAACTGATTTGCTATTCGAAAATGAGATCAATGTTGTCTCCTTTTAAAGGAACATGAAAAGGAATAAAACTGCTGCAAACTGCTTATTTACTGGATTAACCTCGAATATATACAAATAAAAAAATTGAAGGGTCTAACGTTCAAGTTTTAGTTCTAGCAAGACGTTTGCGAAAGGCAAATAATATACATGTAGGTATTAAATTCATTGAATCTGCAGGTAATACATGCACATATCTAATATATATTCCTTTTATTTACATAAATAGTTTGATTGTAAAGCGCCATGGAGCATTTTTTAATGGATTCGGCGCTACAGAAATTTACGTTATTATTATTATTATTATTATATTTGAGTCATTATTTTCCAAAACTTTTGAGCAAACTTTTTGAGCAGGTTGTCCATCACGTTATCACCAGCTCAAACTTTCAACGGTTTTTACTTATTTCATTATCTACATGTAGATGTAATAACGTACACAGTAAGTCGCTGGAGAAATAAAATTAGAACCTATTACGTTTTGATCGTTCTTTTTCAATAGAGGCAATGCACTGGCTGTAAATGCAATTAAGGCAGGTGTGAAGCGAACACCATGTATTTTTTTATCACTCTCTATTCAATAACTGTACTTAAATGAAATTTATATCTGTCCCGTTTTCTTTTGATCTTTTTCCATCTGCATTATACTCGCTCACCACAATTTTGCAATGCATCCCACAATACATGTACTTGTTTTTGAATGGATGTTCTAAAAAAGCAATGATTTATTGCACACTATGCACAAGTTTTCACAAATGTACACGTACCATTTCATTAAAAAATGTAAAAGGAAATAGTTTTATTTTTAGGAATTTTTCATTGGTGTGTGCTGTCCTAATATAATGCTGAAGGATCGAAAATGAAATTTATGTACAATATTACGTCTCCTTTTAGAGATATTCCGCAGTACACGTGCTCTAAGGATACGACCAGTGATATGTACTCTTACAAAATGAAAAGGTATTGATGCAAATTACAAGAAAATTACCTGTTTCTTGGGCTGTCGGTTTCGTCAAAATCTTTGCCAGCATCAACCAAGTGGCACTTCAACAGTCACTGCATTAGGATCATGTTTCCCCTGTACAGATTAAAATTACTGTTTCATTACTGGATCACTAATGTATTAAAATGTGCATGCCAATTGCCAAGTTGTACAAAAAGTATTAAAATACATATATATGATATATTTAAATGTTATAAGTGAAACCTGTACAACCATCTGATATACAATTCAGTAAACTGCAATGTTTAAAGCTACAATTATTTAATCACCGTGTCATTAGTGAATCTGCACCTGACTTTGCAAAATGTGTATAATTTATAAAAAAAGAAAGAGTTTGAGCACAAAAATTACGACTGAATAAAAAAAAAAAAAATGTAGCTCTGTGAAAATGAGTGCCTAGTGGAAGTGGTCACATAAATTGAATAAGTTTGATATTTTGAATGCAATTTTCACTGTGTTTAAAAAGCACTACATATGATGTACTCATTTTCTTCTTTTTAATCAGTAATTTAAAAAAAAATTAGACTCAATGGCTGTTTAATCTGCAAAATGAGATTTGTAATCATTTTATGGTACAAGGTTTCGTAACTGATACCCAGTTACATGTATAAGCTTACATGCACATGTATTCAGTAACTGGGATAAAAATGGTGGAATTAATGGGAACAAAAGATATTTTGAATGCAACTTTCACTGTGTTTAAAAAGCACTACATATGATGTACTCATTTTCTTCTTTTTAATCAGTAAATTAAAAAAAAAATTTGACTCAATGACTGTTTAATCTGCAAAATTAGATTTTTAATCATTTTATGGTACGAGGCTTCACCTTGCCTGCTACGCGGGGACGCGCGGCTTTGCCACCTATTGCCCACTTTGCAGGTGATCAACAATAAGACATGTGAACACGCACTCACACATACACAATTTATGCATTATAGTATAGCAGTGAAGCAGTGACAAATAAGTAAGTTTAACACCCACCAATTTGATACCCAGTTAAAAGCTTACATGTACATGGATGTCAGTAACTGGGATAAAATGGTGGAATTGATGGGGGGGGGGGGGGAAAGAGATGAAGAAAAAAAAAATTATTAAATAACTTATCAACAGACATACATTATATTGCACAAGTGTAAATCATGTATCAAAGTGTGTGATATAGAAAGTTTTAAACAACAAAAATATTTTGGAACAAAACTGTTCATAAAAAAAATAAGTAATGTGTCTATCTAGGGTTATTCAAAATTATTTATGATGTACATGTACAAATGAGTGACTGCTCTATGTTCCAACGCCTCTATGTTCCGACACCCCTATGTTCCGACAACCCGCACATAAGATTGTGTTACTCCCGGTTAGGGTTAGGAATAGGAATATGTGCAGTCGGAACACAGGGATGTTGGAACATAGGGGTGTCGGAACATAGGGGTGTCAGAACATAGCGGTGTAACCGTACAAATGATGTATGTACTATTAAACTAAAGTGCACTGATACAGGGGATTGAGGAGTTTGTCAGCTCAGGACTTACATTTCCTACAAATTGAAATCTTTTGCATAAATTGATTCTTTGTGCAATAACAAATTCTGAAAATGGATAAAAAGTGTTGGAAACGCCTTATTTGGCAGGAGGGGTTATTGTAACTAATTCATGGTGTTAATAACATTCTACAGTTAAACTGTTGACAACTTTGGATGGTTCCTTGTGCTGAAGAAAATTAAATGAAATTTGTTTGCACCTTAATCAGTTTAATCTTGTGAAAAGACGGTTGAACTTACACGTATATTAACCATGGATTAACTTACAGTAATTGTGGTTTTAAATAACATATTGGTGGCGTGAATTCAGTGTTAGAATCTTTTAAAAATGTATACATTTGTACATAGTGGTAAAGAAGGTTCCGATTGCAGTACAAAATGTTTTCTTGACGTACATAATACGTACTGGGAATTCGTAATTTCGTAAAGAGAACGAAGTGGAATTGAGGATGGGGAAGATGGTGGCAAATAGTGATGAATCGCTAGATGGTGATGTCGGTGACACTGATGAGGATGCTGGTGATGATAGGATTAGGGTCATGGTTAACTAACAACATAGCTGGACCAATGCACAAACAATGACTAATAAAGTTTTCTGCATAACTGTAACAAGTACAATCAGTGTTTAAAATATTAACAATGTTTAAACCAAATAGTTCATTTCTGAAAATTACAGCAAAAGCCAATGATGTACATTCCCTTTAAACATGTAATCACAAGCACTTTTAAAAGTAAAACGTAATGTTTGGGCCATTCTTTGGTTGCGTGTGTCCTTAAAATGGGCAAATGAAAACACTATATTCTTCTGGTTAGGTTATAATTTTTAAATTAAATTCCAACATGAAAAAAAAACTGGTCTAAAAAGCACAATTTTAAAGGTCAAATGGATACAATACCTGTATTTGGAGGTTGCCAAATTACATTTAAGCATCACTTCAATGAAAATGTTTTTTTGTTTTTTTCAATTATAAATTTTCCAAAGAATGGCCCTCATAAATATCGATAATCCTGAATTTAATTTAGCACATTATAATTATCAAGTGGAATGGCAGGATGTGAGTATTGATGTAAAAGGCAGAGGGTAGGAGCCATACCCTGTGGAAGACCTATTTTCTTTCTCATTATTTTAAGCTAGGATATGATACCAGTTTGTGGTTTTGCTTTCAAAATGTGAAGGATAAAAACTGATCTACTAGAGCAATTTAAATGAGTTGGAAGGGGAAATCTAATAACTGGGACATTCTCATTTGCTTATTAGTGGAATATCTTAGCATTTCTTGGGTTGTTTAGCGGCTCATCCTAGCTACTATGTGGCAGATATTGATGAAGGTTAACGAGAACAAAAATGTGTTATTTTCTTATAACAAATGTTATAATGACTTGAAGGATCAGTAAATAGATTGTAATGTAAGGGTTAAAATACATGGAACATAGAATTGAGATTGTTTTGGGGGTGGTGGACATCAGAAGGAAATAAATATATGCACACACAAAAAAGCTTGGCTCAAAGCATGATTTATTTAAAGTCTTGTCATGCTTGTGTGTTGACCAATTACCGTCAACTGCTGTCAAATACCTGCAAAACAGACCCTCATGCTAACCTAGTAATAAAAGAGGCACAGCACTGTACTAAATTTGAGGAAGTAGAATTTTGACTGATTTGACTTGTGTTTTTGTTCGTAAAAATATACTTTTCTTCTGGACAAAAACAAAAAATCCTCGATATTTCTCTCAAGGTATCTAAAATCATGACATGTCTATGATATTTCCGCCATTATGGAAGTTTGACCCGAAAGCAATAACCTCGGCCATGACATGCCAGGATTTTTTTTCATTCGATCATTCAATAGGGGCAAAAGTTCATACCTTTCCCCTGAAGGTTTTTCTTTTCATTTAAAAGTTTCATTGACGTTGCTAGCATTCTGTACCCAAAATTAACAAATAGCAAGGTTCACACACATCCCCAACCTAGGAGTGGGACCGGCTTTCATTGAAACTAGTCATGCATTACGCCAATTCCAGTGTACATGTACTTTCGTTTTAATAAAAAAAGCTATTCATGTTTTACCCTCTGCAAGTTTTTCATCATAAAAACTCAGTAGACAGATAAATCCTTGCCGATCATAAACATAAAGATGCATTTGGCCTTTTATATTTGCCATTCCCTGTAACAAACAAATAACACTGCAAATATATCGAGAGCTACATCGTTTGGTGAGTTAGAACTATGTGAATATTTATATGAAGAGAAATTCATCCGCTTCCAGTGGAACCATTTGTTTTAACTTGAACCAAAAAACATCCTTTCGGTTTTATAAGTTTCAGGATACTTCAGTATATGTCATCACAGTGCATCCAGAACTCCAACATTTTCCGGGGCCTTAAAGTGGGCCCCTGGCCCTGTGGCCCCACGCCGTAAGGGCTCGGAAAATAAAACAAAACATACACGAAGGAATTTACTAAATGTAAGAATGCAGCCTTGCAACAATAATATTTACATGCGATGTCATGCATAGTGATACAATTCTTTTTCCAGAATTAAATGGAGATAAAAATACAGGGTTCTCCACTTTTCAGTACAGTTTACGTTTTAAGGGCAACAGTATATTGTACACAAAATAATGCAATAAATTGTCTTTATAATCTCAAAAAACTTTTGCTAAAAAAGTCAAATGAGAGTGGCCAAGAATTGCTTCAGATTGCACCACAGAGCATCTATATTCCAAATTAAGCCACGACATAATGGTTTTACACTCCGCTTTCGCATTAATTTTGTCCGTTCTTTATTCCAGCACCCCCTGGCAAAAGTTTGTTCCAGTGGCAGTGACTACCTCCGTAAATTAAGGCCACACTTGGAATATGTACAAAAACATGTCGAACTTTTCAAATTTTGATTTTCACATTTAGGCTTAGTTTGTAGTTTAATTTTGCTTTAGAAGCATACTCACCCTCTTTATAGGCTAATCAGAAAGTGCTGCCTTTTTCAGATGTCTATTTTTCCTGAAATTTCCAGATTCGTTTGCACACGTTTGCATATCAAAATTTCAACATGAAGTTTCACGAAAAATAGACATCTGAAAAAGGCAGCACCTTTCTGAAGTTGTTCAATTATGGAGACCAACTTCAAGTTTTTTGCCTTGTAAGACAATTTAGCATTTTATTTATATTCTTAACATAAATAAATCATAATTTCCTATGTGTCACCTGTTGTTAACGTAAAAAGAATGATCATGATCCTATGATCAAATTTGTTCAAGTTTTGACATTATTTGCAAAATGCTTAGTTTAAATTCCATTAGGCCAAAAAAAAAAAGTCTCCGGTTTCTGGTATGGAGCTTGCCCAAAAAGTGGTGCGGCGACGCTGCGTTTTTTTTTTTTTTACCTGATTTTTTTGCTTCATATGTCGGCTGATGACTGCAAATGATGCCCGACTAAACTTAGTGCAAATATATGGGAGTCCAGAGAGGCCACATAAAGCTTATTCTCGACCATAACCCAATCTAAAAACACATTAAAATTGTGCAGCAGCAGGATTCCAGTCAAAACAGTGAGTTTGGCGGTTTTGAGACATCATCTTTCATTGAAAAAAAAACTTTTTCATTTTGCGGACGCGCATGGCTACGGCGATGCGCGCGCATACCAGAAACCGGAGACTTTTTTTTTTGGCCTTACATGTACTGTACAATAAAAAAGTACTTATTCTTTAAAAAAATTTAAAAATATTCATTAATAATTGTATTAACAAATTAGCTCATTTTATTGATTTAGCAATTAATTAATTGGAGTTTGGACGGTACAATAATCCCTATTGTTTTAAAAAAAAATGTGCATTAGGCCTACATTTCAAGCGCTGTGTAGGCCTACAATTAAAGAATGCATGTGAAAAAAAATTAATGAATGCACTAACTTAATTAATTAATTTTAATTTATTAATTAATTCGACTTAATGAATAAATATGCTGTCTATAAAAAAAACGCAGAGGCTATTGTTACGGCAGCCGTAACGCATTTCCCGTTTTCTATCATTATGGTAGACTGCAACTTTTATAAAAACATGAGAAGAAAATATAAAATTAGAAGGAAAAAAGTGAATTTGAACGTTATAAATTCAGACTTTATTTCCCTTTAAAAAAAATCCTCCAAAGCCTCAGGTTAGAAAAGGAAAAAAATTCGAGTGCAAAACTGAGATATGCGAAACCGCAACTTCGCGGTGCAAAATCCTACCCTCTAATCGACTGAGCTGACTGAGCTATTCGCTAAAACATGGGGAAACAAATAATTATATACCTGTGTGCGTATCAAAAGAGTATCGTAGAGGGCGCTAAACAACGGCTGCCGTAACGATAGCCACTTCGTAAAAAAAATCCTGTTGAGCCATAAACAATAATAAACATGAATGTCATGATGCAAAGTCATGAAAGTGCAAGTTTAAACTCGCGCGGGGGACTCAAAATCAAATGCCGGAACAAGCATGACAAGTAAAAACGGGAGGTGTCCTAAACTACACCAGTACACGACTACAATGAAAGGAAACCTGAAACGAGATTCATCCTGCTACTTTAATATAAATGGTCAAATTTAACGTAAATTTAAAAGCAAAATCAAAGACTCACGTCACTTCTTAGTTTCTGAAACTAACTGCGCAGACGACACCGACAACACAATTTTGCCAAAATGATTACAAGACATGACCTTACAAAAATAGGGTGGGTATCTAAATATGATCGCAGAAAAAATGTATAAGATCTTTTCAACATTCAATAATAGTTTTAAGTTAAGTATATTATATGATTTTAAAATTCAAAAAAATTAAATTTGATCCTATTACATAAGGGACAAAGATAAATAATTTAATTGTATAGAATAAGTAACTTTACACACCCCTATCTAAAATGGAATAAACCTTTTAAAAAGATGGCAGTCTTAAACCTGATACCCTCAACGTGCGTCAAAACAGAAAGGAGACAGTGAACAGACTACTGGGCACTAAACGGTACGCCGAATGGTGGCGCACTATGCAATGCACATGGAAAACCTTGAGATCTTGCATCAGAACGTTCGTGTTAAGTATTTTCTGTAACTGTAAGTATCGTTTTAATCCTACTTTCTTAAGTCCCCCGCACTGCCCGTCCCTTATGGTCATTGGTGGGATTTGGTCTTGGTTAAAAGGCCCCAGGGTTGGGGATTTTTGCCTTTTTTCCCACTTCAGTTCACCGTAATTTTTTTGTGTACAGGCGCCGGATATGGCGGAACATTGTGTGTGTGATTAAGTCGGTCAACATGGTCAAGCAAGTCGGTGTCTGGGGCCGGGGGTGGGGGGAGGGGGGGGAGGCGGATTGTGGTACATTATTGCTTGATAAAAATGGAAAATTCACATTTGCACTGTACTTTGTAATAAACATTCACCTCTTGATATCTGTGATAATAATGGATACGACGTTTTTCACATTAACTTATTTCTGTCTTGTTACTTCAGGAGTCAGCAAGTTCGTAAGAAGAGCAAGGCATTGTCCAGACTGCCAGACCCATCTATGATCTGATGTGAGCTTTTCGTCCTACAAACAGTATGGCAGCCTGCCGAGTCACAACGTTGAGAAGATTTCCTCTTGCCATAAATCACCGGGTCCATGGCAATCTCAGAAACGTACAGCTAGTACAAAACGCACCACATAAAAACGCTTCAACCCTGCTCCTCCAAAGAACAAGAAGTAGTGTGCAAATCTCCAGACCTGTCAAGACTGGAGTTTGCACATGTACGTGCTCACAGCTCCAGAAAAACCATGGCTCACTAAAATCAAAGGAGCCCTTTTTAATACCTTCAAACCTGGCCTACACAACTTCTTCGATTTCAAATTCAACTTATAATGTTACTGGCACACAGGATCAAGTATTCAAGTCGAGATCAGATACAATTTTTGGCAGTCAAAGTCTTTATAATGGATTTGTGGTTGCTCCTCTCACGCATGCGCCAAATAGCACGAGAAGCCTTTATTCAAGCGTGCCTCTGACAAACATTCACCGCAACAGGACTCCAGGTGGCGCTTCAAGTAACCAGCTGACCGGTCCCCACCTATTGCGTGGTACCCCGTCTCGCAGCCTGTTTGGATTGCCTGATAGGTCAGCTTGGGCCAGTGCCATCGCTGAGGCAGAGAAGATTGTCGGGTACCCAACCTCCTTCATTGGTTTGCGTTGCCTGTTGAGCGACGAGCTGTCCAATGTGGCGATGCAAGTACGCAAGCTTGTTGGCACCAAACACCCACTGGTGAAAACGGCAAAGTAAATTACAAACTCATGTGTGTTTACTTTTGTTTTATCTGATGTGGGGAAAAGTCTTAACACTTACACTTACACTTAGTTTGATGGGCAATTTATAATCCTCACTGACATAATCCTCACTGACAATTTTCCAATTGTCAATCTAATCATCATCATTATCATTGTCAATATCAATGTCAACTAGCAAAAAAAAAGAAAAGAAACTCCCAATTTACTCTTTGTTTGTACAGTGTTTTTCAATTTTTATTGGCATAAGTGTGAAGTGAAAAACGAGGAAATCAGCTGATCCAAGGAAAAGTTGCATGCCTGCACCATTTTGCTACTACCATAACTTTCATCATCTTCAAAAAGTGCAGATCACTTTATTCATTGCTACATTTTCTTAGTTTGAACCTTTAAAGTGCATATCCATTGATTGATAAGACATTTATCCCCGCCTTCTGTTTTGACCAATCACAGCATTGATTGCACAATGAATTAACATAGTGGGCGGGGCTTAATAACTCGGTCTGTTGTCTTGCCCCATTTTACAGGAATTTGGTCTACGATGGCAAGCACAACATCCAGACAAGAGGCTTGATCATTCTACTGATCTCCAAGGCCGCGGGGCCCTCCCCAAAAGGCACAGACAACCAGAGCATGGTCAGAGGCATATACCCAAGGTAAAAAAAACAAAAGGGGAATTCTGTCTGCCATGCCATTGGTTTTTTCCTATCAAATAATTTGGAGATTATGAGGTACAGTGTATGTATACATAAGCTTTCACTTTGAATGACATCACCAAATTCGCAAAGTTATTGAGATCATGTTAAAGTCTTTGTAGTGGCTGTATCTGACTTCGTAACTCCAATCTTTTCTTGCACGTTATTGCCATTTTCCAGTCAGAGAACCCTTGCTGAAATTGCCGAGATGATCCACACGGCCTTCTTGGTCCACAAGGGCGTGGTCAACATTCGGGACCTCCTCCCTTCCGATGGGCCCCGCAGCGTGATGGAATTCGGCAACAAGATCTCTGTTCTGAGCGGCGACTTCCTACTAGCCAGCGCCTGCATGGGGCTCGCCAAGCTGCGCAATACCTACGTAGTGGATCTCATCTCGCAAGCCATCTCTGACCTAACGGAAGCCGCCTTCATGGCCTTTTCAGAGGAAGGGGCAGAGCCAGGAGCCACTGGGCGGGGTCAGCTACCCTTACCAAACCTGGGCGTGGCCGACTGGACGCGGTACGTGTACCTGTCCTCGGGCAGTCTGATTGCCAAGAGCTGTCGGGCGGCGCTGGAGTTGGCTGGACACGGGGAGGAGATGCAGAAGTGTGCGTTTGAGTTTGGCAAGAATATTGCCCTTGCTCAACAGGTGAATACATAATAAATCTTTACATGCGCTTCAGACTGGCACTTCAGTGTGGATTTATCCAAGTCAGAACTCACATTTTAAAAATATTTGGCTAAGGCCAAAAAAAAAAGTCTCCGGTTTCTGGTATGCGCGCGCGTCGCCGTAGCCATGCGCGTCGGCAAAATGAAAAAGTTTTTTTTTCAATGAAAGATGATGTCTCAAAACCGCCAAACTCACTGGTTTGACTGGAATCCTGCTGCTGCACAATTTTAACGTGTTTTTAGATGGGGATTTGATCGAGAATAAGCTTTATGTGGCCTCTCTGGACTCCAATATATTTGCACTAAGTTTAGTCGGGCACCATTTGCAGGCATCAGCCGACATTTGAAGCAAAAAAGTCAGGTAAAAAAAAAAAAAAGCTGCGTCGCCGCACCACTTTTTGGGCAAGCTCTTTACCAGAAACCAGAGCCTTTTTTTTTTGGCCTAATGTATATGTCCTTTTTTAAATTTTTTTTCTAGCTCCATCAAGAACTACAATTATTCACAGCATTCAACGGCAGCCCGACTTCCTTTAGTCTGACATCCGCCCCTGTCCTGTTACATCTTGAAGGCAGCGGAAACCGAGACAGAGTCAGTAACCAGACCAAACTTGACATGAAAAAGGTCAGACACCTAAAATTCTTATGTCAAGTACAATTTGTTTTTTTACAACAGTTCAAGATTGTTTTCTTTAGTACTCCTGAAAAATCATATAATTGTGAAAATTAGACCAAGACCTAAGCAGTACAAAACATTTTTAAGATTGTTCTATTAATTTTTGATCCCTTATAATCTTACAGAGTTTGATCGGATTTCTTTCCTTCATTTTCACATTCCAGCTTCATCGGGAAATCCGTGCTGGATCAGCAATTGCAAAGTCTCAGGACCTCTGTCGGACTTACGCCGAGTCTGCCCGTCTCGCAATCAGCGAATTCCCCCAATCAGAGGCACGGGACGCCCTGCTGAAAATGGTCAAAGCTGTCTCATGATGATAGGAGTTGATTCGGGACCTCAATGCCTTCTGGGACATATTTCTTAAACGCATGTATGGACCCTTCATCTGGTAGCAGCCATCTTGGTATAGTTCCTGTGTTCATCTCTTTAAGAATACCACATAGAAGTTTAAGACACCAGCCTTATTTTGACCGGAGACAAACTAACCTTTATGGTTATTAAGGATGGAATTTTGAAAAGAAGGGTGCTACATGAAAAATGCAATTCCACAAGGTCCATTATTTTTAAGCTCCATTCAGATTTTTCGGCAACAGGAACTTATACTTTTTTTATTCCTCGTAGAATAAAATATGTCTTTAGTTAAAGTAAATGTACAAAAAACAAGATTTTAAAGAACAGTGTTTTCTAGATTTTTAATCCCTAAAATTCACATGTACTTCATTGTGAATATAGGATGTGTGTCGTATTTAATTTCCAAATTAAAGAGGTTAATGGCTTATATACCAAAAGAAACGGACTAATTGAATATTTTAAATACATGTTATAAATTTCTTACCATAAAATGTACATGTAGTACTACGTACATATTAAAATGAAACGGATTTGAGTTTTAAATATTTACATCAGAGAATAAAATTAAATACACAATTTTGTTTGATAATCTCGTTTCTTTTGAAGCATAGTCTGAATTTTTTTCTGAAATGTGTGCCCAGGGTTTTATTCGTGGTGGAGGGAAAGTGAATCTCGGAGATACCACTGATCATGTGATGACGTAGTAAACCGGTTCCCTGCCGATCACTTGATGACATAGAAAACCGGTTCCCCGCTGCCTGGTTTCTTGCCCATGGTCAGCCGCCGGAGTTTAGCCAGCAGCAAGGCGAAGGCTTTGGTCTTGGAGCCTAGCCTGAGCCCCTGCATGTCCGTCTCGCTGAGGAAGCTCCCATCTGTTGGGTTATACACAAGGGTGGAAAAGAAAGAAGTCGTGGTACTAGAATATGATCGCGTCCAAATTATATGACTAGTAGCTGAAGCCGGTCATCTGCAATTACAGTACAAGTAATTCGAATGTGACCTGAGACTATCTGAAAAAGGCATTGTTGTCTGTGGCTATGGCCATTCAAAGTAGCAGATCATGAATAATAAAAACCATAGACCAATAAAAAAAAAAAAAATAACAAAAAGAGCATAATAAAAACCAAAGCCGGAGGCTTGATTTAAAGGTGATTTTTTGTCTTACAATTTTTTAAAAACAAGCATTTTTTTCTTTTAAAATGTTGACCCATTCAGAATATGGTATTACCAAAAGCAGCTCCAAACTGTTGGTACCTTGTTTTTGGGATAGCATTGCATTGATGTCGGCCAGTTTCTGGTTGATCACGTCGATGGGGAACAGACGCTGGAGATAATCAGCTACTTGTCCAAACTCTGCATCCGTCACAGGGGCAATGGTGTGGTCCACACTGAATCAGAAAAAAGAAACAGAATGTGAAATTTGAAATTTGACACAAATTTTTGAATTTCAAGTTTGAATTTGAATTTTGAATTTGAAATGAATTTGAAATGTGAAATTTGTGGGATGTAAAATTTGCTGGTAAAGGGAGGACTAAAAATAATTTTTTTTAATGGGAAAAATTTCTCCTCTCAATGTATATTTGCCTCTGCATATGTAGGCTAAATTTAAAAGAAAGCACAAGATAAGTAAAGTATTTTTGTAATTAAAAAATGTAAAGGTGCTAAGCCTTTGCACATTTACGTTGTGAAAAATTTGCCCTTACAAATTTGTGTTCGCGTTTGCCTATTGCCAGGAACGGCCCTTTCCAACTGGGTACAAACTAAATCCCAATGTGGACTTTTTCCATCATAAAAAAAATTGTCTTACCAATTTACAGCGGAGCTTTGGTTTGGTTTTGTTGCCTGGCTTGGTTTTGTCACTTGGGTTTCATTGAATGCACTCTGAAGAACAGGTGTCCTCGGTACATCACCATGGCTGTCGTATACATGGGGTTCAGGAATATTGTCGGCCGGGAGTTGAGGGGCGGGTTCTGCCGAAACTGCCTTGATGTCTACAAATCTTTCAGAATTTTTGGAGAAGCATGTGGATAAAAAATTGTTAGTGAATGTATTCAGTTAGCAAAATATTAAGCATCGAATAACATTTTTGGCTAGCAAATTGACTTTAACCTCCAAACCATATTTAGATCTTGGTAAATAACCAACGAAAATAATTTTGACAACTTTACTGTCGGGCGTGTTACCTTTGATACGTCATGGTCAGTTCCGGTGTCTGTGGCATTTCGGGTTCCCCGGCCAATGTGGCCAATCGTTGATGACCCTTGGGTGTGGTCGTTTGGGAAGGTTGACCATTGCCTGCTCCCGACGCTGTAAACAAAAAAATTGTCCCAGAACTTGTGAGACAAAAAAACATCAAGTAGGACTCGAACCCATGACCAAAGTTTTACAAGTGAAGATTTCTTTACTAATCATACACTAAACTTGCAAGGGTCTACTGCCTAAAAAAAAACTGATTTTGATAAAAGCGGGTACCAGAATGAGGAAATGAAAAAACAAATTCTGTCATGGTCGTGATTTTTGCTCTTACCCTGAAGAAACTGTGGTTCTGGCTGGGTATTGTTCTCGGACCCAAATTTTTCTGCAAGCTGTACAGGCTCCGTTGGCATCTCGTTCGCAGAAAACTGCTGGTATAACTGAACTGGCTCACACGGCAGCGTGGGGGCGCTGTTGAACCTCTCTGTGAGGCGCGCAGGCTCGGCCGGCATGGGTACCTGGGTGGCCTGGGGTGCCAGGCAGGGGGGCATCGGGGGTGTCACGTCTGCCGAATCAGGAGGGGCGTGGAGCTGGGTTGGGGGTGCCGGAAGAGGAACATACTGGAAAATGACGAAAAATTAACATTATGATTAGCAACTGTAAGCACTAAAACTTAAAAACGATCTTGCGTCCTCAACCACTTTTTGAAGGTTTACCTCCGCCCATGCTGTGACTGTAGGGGGTTCTGGCTCAGGACTGGCCATGTCCGCGTCCCGTCGACTCGTGACCCTGAGGTCAGAGGTCATGGGCTTGGCCTTCTTGGTTGACAACAGCACCGGTGGCACTGGGGAGTCCAGCAGGTAGGATTTGGTGTCTGGAAAGAAACAGAAGCAATTTTGGGGAAGTAACGTTTGAAATATTTTTTTGTAATTTTCAAATCATTTTTTTGACTCGTTTTATTCTTTGACTCACCGATAAACTGCTGGGGTGTCTCTGTGGGTATGCTCCGACTCCCGAACATGCCCGGGGTGACCAGAATGGTCCTGTTAGTGAAGGGGGTGAGCTGCATATGCTTCTGGTATTGTTGAGGGGTGGAGGGGTACATGTAACTCGGGATAGCTGACGGAATGCTGGACGGAAAAGAATTCAAGCCCTTAAATGTACTAAGTTTGTGTTAAATTTTGTATCAATCAATTCTGTATCAAGAAATAAATTTGTATCCATCTGATGAATAAGTTGCATCAAATGATCAAAATTTTGTTTATGCAAGAAACAGCCAACAAGATGTATTTTTTTTGTCAAACTTGAGTGAAGTCTTACCTTCCGAACTGGTACCCGGTAAAATTCACCGTCTTCATGTCCTGCGGGTTACCGTTCACCTGCGGGTTACCGTTCAACCCGACGTGGGCCAGTCGGTCTATCGTCCACTGACTGAGGCCAAAGTCGGCCAGCTGGGGGGTTTTGTTCGGATCGACTGGGGGAACTGAGGAAGGGTCCTTGGGCGGAGTTGAGGGGCTGGGATTTTGAGTTAAGGATCTCAAGGAAGACAGTCAAATATCAACAAACTCAGAAAAATTTCAGGTCTCAAAAATAAAAAAAAAAATAAAAAAATGTTGTTTTATCTGGCTTTTGTGTAACAAACAAAAATTCTTGGAACAAGCATAAATGAGAAGAATACATTATGCTTTTCTTTTCCTTTTCTCTAAAAGGATACATTTTTTCTTCAGTGCTGTGACAGTCCTTGGTTGTTTCTGGAGAAGGTTCGGGTGTCACATTTTCCTTGGATTGTTTCTTCTTTTTATCTTCAATTAAAACAAAAAGAGAAGACAATTTGAATACAATTTATAAACTTTTGAAGAAAGAAGGGATAAGGCAAGTATTTATCCAACTTTGGTCGTCAACAATGTGTACAATATTTTGTGTCTTAAAACTCATTGTCTCCCACCTGTGTTGATCCCTCAAATTTAAATAAATTTTAACCACAAAATGACACCCGTGCAAGAGTAAAATCGCTTTAGTCCTTAATTTAATGCTTGGCCAACTCTCATGGCTCTGCTTACCACAAACATTCTTTCGCATTAATAGTTAGCGTATTTCACAAATCTGCATGAAATTTTGGCTTGCATCCATTCATACATCCTGTTACAAACAACGCTAAGTTTTCTGGCACAGAACTTTTGTATTAATAATGCTATGGCCTGTAAACAGAACGGTTAGTCCTGAATTCTGTGGTACACAATGCCATAAAATTGGGACCCTGGTTGGAGTTTACGTAGAACAACTGTTTTATTGACCAAGGTAAAGGGTCGTACATAACCACTCGAAAATTGAGAAACATTTTCCTCAGTAATAACCTTGCTGTGATTGTAGTTTCTCCACACTGTTGTACGGCTTGTAGCCGTACTGCTCTAGGTACATCTCAAGATCAGTCACTTGCTGCTTGGTTATCTCACACAGACCCTCACAAGCATCTAGCGTCTCCTCAAATGACTCCGATGAGATGTGGAGTCCTTTCAACTGCTGATGGACTTTTTCCTGTTCAAAATGATGATAATCACAACTTGTTGTTATTTATGTGGGGGGTTGAGCCAGTAGGGGTAGGGCAGGAGAAGTATTTTTAGTCAACAAATTTGAATTTGTTTATGCCCAACGTGAAGACTGCTTGGCCTCAGACATGTCTCAACAAATACTGAATAGTTTCCTTCGTTTATCAATCATCGTCAAGGTTGGATTATATTTGATTGATTTCAAGATTGATTGATTGATTTGGTTAATTGCTATTTATATACAATAATATACAACAGAAAGTGTCATGGTTCTCGTGCTCAAAAACATGAAAATACATTTAATCTTTATATTTACAACATTTCATGATTTTATTCACTCTTTGTATTATGGAAATACCATAGTCAGATAGTCTAGACTTAAAAGTTAAAGGGATAAAATCAGACATTATTTTGATTTTGATCATGTTGATGGAGAGTTGTAAACTTTTAATTAAAAACATGGTGATCATGCATGTCATGGTGATAAATACCAATTCTTAATCATGTTATTGTTAACAAAATCAAAATTAAATCTGAAAATCAAAATTAACATGATTAATCTAGCTGATATTCAACATGGTACCTTAGCGAACTAGGTATTTAGATGATTCCAAACACATAAAATGACTTTTCCTGCCTGCATCATACCCAAATCATTACTAGGCTTAACTTCCAAAAACCTTAAGTTAAAAAAGGATCTTTTCACTAAATTTCATTTTCAAAGAAGTTTTCGTTCTATTATCTAATAAATATGGACCAGGGGCCTAAACTACACGATTACCCACATTTCTTCCCTCATTTTATTTCCGACCATCACCGCCACACTTAGCCAAACTTCAAGTTAAAAGTAGGCCCACCTTCATTTTCTGTGCATCATACTGCATTTCCTTCAACACGAGCCTTGCTGATCCACCCTGACTCGATGCCGACCTCACGGCGGCCGGTTTCTCCATACACGCCTTCAACCTCGCCGTTTCGCTCTCTGTAGACGTCGCCACACGGCGAAGTTTGGTGAAGAAATTTTCCTTTTCCATCGCTACCGACTATCGTATAAAATTGTCAAATTTTTCAATCTTAGCGCAGAAAATTAGAGCGAAAATTTGAAGGCGATTTCAACGATTTGAACATCGCGCTCTAAAAAAATCCATCGATTGGAAAAGTGAAAGAGCGCCCTCTGTCGACTGATAATTTCAACAATTATTTGCTCCTTGGAATATATGAAGTGCCGATGATGATTTGGAGTGGATAATTTACGGCCAAAAAATACAATTCCAACATGATATCGTGAGCTGAAATTCACCATGCGAGATCAAGGGGACTTCAAGAGCGGTATGTTGCTTATTTTATTTTATTTTATTATTTCTATTTCATTTTATCGAAACTTTTGTTTAACGTGTTGGACACCGTACTTGGGCAAAGACAGGAATGTGTCCCCGCTGTGCTAGCTGTCACTGTCAGTGTCAGTGGCCGGCTGTGAGCAGTGCATGCACGGCGGAGAACTAACTCGTTGGAACCTGCTGATGATGCTTCCAAAAATTGCGTGGACCTTGATGTGTGTTGTGACGGTATCAGGTCAACTCGGACCCAAACCAAGTCGGACCCATGCCAAGTCGGACCCATGCCAACTCAGACCCACGCCAACTCGGACCCACTACCAACTCGGACCCACTACCAACTCGGACCCACGACCAACTCGGACCCACGACCAACTCGGACCCACTACCAACTCGGACCCACTACCAACTCGGACCCAAGCACGACCAACTCGGACCCAACAATGACTCAATTATTAGTTTCAGAGATTATATTTATAGGTGATCTTAATGTTAGTGCTTATATAGTGAAGATATTCTGTAATTACATTGGGCAGAATGGGGCTTTTAGTTTTCTTGTTTTCTTGTATTGCCGCTGTGAGGAGCGCTATTTTATGATGCATACAGTAAATACTGTTGCTAAACGCTTATCGTTTTGAACGTCATGAAACTAAACGTGCTTAGCTTTTTGAAACCGTGACCTGTGAAGCTAAACCAAGAGATATCAGTAGCGAATAGTATAGGTTAGGCATATCGTATGTCATTTGCTTTTTTAAAATCTCGATTTCCTTTTCTAAACGAAATTCAAAGGATTATAATTTTTAGTAACAAATAAATTACTTGTTTGTTTTTGCAGGCCTTTGTGTCGTGTAACAAGTGGTTTTAAGTGGCACATTTTGTTTCAGTGAGGAAGTTATTAATTTGAAACAACTATTTAGGCCTTTCATTTCATGTAATTGTTTGGTTTTTTTAATTCACATGCTGGCTTTGCATTTTGTGGGATTTTTTTATGAATCTGTTTAACTTTTAATAATGTTTTGATTTTACCCCCCCCCCCCCCGGAACATCATAGTGGAACATACAGGCAGCTACCTGTAAGGCCTTGAAGGATAATCTTCCCAGAGCTCCAATACTCCTTTTTGATGATTGACATTGCATCTATTTGTAGGATTAAACTTGGGATTAAACTTGATCATTTTTTAATTCACATGCTGGCTTTGAATTTTTCTTGCAGTGTGTATGCAATGGTGTTTATGTGGGTTTTTTTAAAATAGAGATTAGAATAGACTTCGTTTTTATATCTAGTTTTATTTATTGACTTATAATGTTTACTTATATTTATTGAGTTAATAATGTTATGTTTGAAAGTGTTTATGTTTTAATGCCATACTTTCCAATTTTATTTTTCTATGAAGATCTGTTCTTAATTTGTATACTCGTTACGTTGAAGTTTGGATTAAGAACGAAATAAATTGCTGTTAAATTTAGCAAGATGGTGTGAACGATGTCAATTAATGTTTTGATGAAAATAAATAATTGGTTAAACTTTTAAAGCGCAATATGTTTTAATGGAAACAAATAAAAATTAATAAATAATTAATTACGCTTTTAAAGCGCATTTCAAAATAGCATTTCAATGCGCTTTACAACGACAAAAATGTTATACTGCTGCAATACAGATATGAGATAATTTACCTTACAATTACAATGACAATTTATAGTAAACAGCATCACTGTATTAACAGATGAGAAGTGGACAAACTTTATGAAATGAATGATTGAAAACGATGTCGAATGATTGAAAACGATGGGTCCGAGTTGGTCATGCATGGGTCCGAGTTGGTAGTGGGTCCGAGTTGGTTGTGGGTCCGAGTTGGTAGTGGGTCCGAGTTGGTCGTGGGTCCGAGTTGGTAGTGGGTCCGAGTTGGCATGGGTCCGAGTTGGTAGTGGATCCGAGTTGGCATGGGTCCGAGTTGGCTTGGGTCCGAGTTGGTTTGGGTCCGAGTTGGATCGAAACCGTTGTGACTAGGTTGATTGATTGATTGATTGATTGAAATGGCTTTATTATCAGAATACACGAACTTAAAAATGTCGCACAATCTAATTTGCCAGTTGCATAGATCTGGCAAAAAAAATGAATTTAATAATGGGGGAAAAATGCAAAAAATTGCTCTTTCAGTCTTTGGTTGTTCATTTGGTGTTTTTTTTTATAGAGACTAGAGGAAAACAGTGAGAACAATTTCTTGAATTTGTTCTCATTGTTATTTTTCGAATCTGCAAAAAATTATTATTATAGTTTAATATTAATAATAAATGTAATAAACTTATAAATTATAAACATTACCAATTCATTTCAACAAAAATTCCCAGATGGTTCTACAACATCTACAGACAACTTTTAATATCTGAAACACATCAGCATTAGCTGGCCTAACATATTTTCAGTCTTATTAAACAAGACCTTTCTCAAAGGCAAACTGAGAAAGGTCTTTCTCTTGCTTAAGACCGAAACGTTAGGCCTGCTAATTTTGTTGATATGTATATTTCAAGTGAATTCAGTCAGTAAAGCAGTTGCAGCAGTTAAATAATTTATTTTTTAAATTTAACTGAAACATGTGAAATTGCAATTATTCTTATAATTTTCTCATCATTTTCCTGATTATGAAAACATTCATGAAGGATGATGGATCATGGATGTGAAAATTGTCCAGGGTTGGTTTTTATTTTAAGTTTTTATACCTGAAGCCTTTACTGCAAGCTTGAACAAAAAAGGGCTCGCTTGAAACTATTAAAAAATGTATTTTAATTGAAAAATCTGAGGTTTTTGTGATAAAAGTGGTGTCATGATGCTGTATTTTCTAAAAAAAAAAAAAAATTCAGAATTTGTGAACACAGTGCAACTGTAAATCGTGTCAAGGTTCCTTTGGCTTAGATGTCTGTCCCTCTGTCAACCTAATTTCAATCAATATTGCCAGCCGGCCAAACAAAGCCACAAACCTTCAACAGGATTGCAATCTCTTGTCATTGTCCACTCTTCAATACATTGATTTTTTCCCCAGCCTTTCTTCTCTCCAATAACAACAAGATTTTCCGTCCAGTCTCTCTCTCTGTTTCAGTGTCAGGCTGAACTCAACTTGAATGGAACCGTTATCGACCGTGTCCATTTTGCTTTGAGGCACCGTCTTCTAGTGATTTTCTTTTAAGCCAAGTGCCTAAGGTCAAGCACCCCTGGAAAATATTTTGTAGACATTTTTTGTCCTTTTAATTATCTTTCAAAACTATATACACTGTACATATGTTCATTTTATTTCTCTTTAAAAATTATCAACGCAAATTTCAAGTTTTCTGCCAAATTTGATACATAATATATGTTTATGTTCAAATGTTCACATGTGCAATAAATTTTGCACATATTTTGTCAACATATTGTCTGCTTTTGTTTGTTTCCAACAAAATTGTACCTATGTAGAAATGGTTACGGCTCCTATCGACACAATTTTGCAGCGGCAGAAGAGTTGAGAAAATGGAAAAATTCATGAGCCATCTTGGAATATCCACTTGGGGGAAAAAAAACAACAACAAAAAAGACCTGTCTCCTTCATTTAAAAAAATGAAAGTATTTTTTTCTCTTTTACTCAGCCTAAGTGAAAATTAAACCTTTGTATTGCTTTATACTGCAATAAATTAGTCAAAATAACATAAAAATCATGCACTTTTTCCCAATGGCTATACATGTACAGAAGGGATGCAAGATTCTTTGGAAAGACAGACTTGCATGTTTACCATTTGACTAGTTTGATCGACGTACAGTAAAACGGCGTTCAAGAGCCATGCAAATATTTCTGTGTATAAAGGAGGAGGGATGCGAATTCTTCCGCATCACCTGCCTGTTGCCATGGTTATGGGCAAACATTGTTCCTCTTGCCAATATACCGTAGTGGCTGTTAGAAGCAGTAGCAAGTTTAATTGCATTTGTTTTAAAATGTAAAGAAAAAAAAGGAAAGGCCAAATTGTGAGTTTCACATTAAATTTTAATACTTGATTAGGCCAAGTAAAAAAATAAACCAGTTTTTTGTCCCCGCCCGCTTCCTTTTTCCTGCCTGCCTCCTTTTTTCTCTCCTTTTTTTGCAATTTATTTTGCAAATATAATATTGTCCATATTGTCTGTTTATTTGTTTCTATGTAGAAAGGATTACTGCTCCTCTGGACAAAATTTTGTACTGAGAGCAAAAGAGTCAAGAAAATGGAAGAATGCATCCGCAATATTGAAAAATCCTCCACATCAGAAAAAAAAAACCGCCTGCCACCTTCCTTTTTCCAAAAAGCCTGTACGAGAACTATTTCAATTTTTTTTTACTCTGCCTTACCTTGGGAATGACTGTTTTATTCAAATTATATCAGAAAATTGTAAGGCTTCCCATGTTTTTTTGACAGTCATGGAAATTTCAGCAGAATGAGACAGCTCTAAGATAATTAATTTTAACAAGCTTCATATTTTGTCATATCTTTAAAATTGTTGTTTGTATTTAGAGATTGTACATGTCGTTCAGCAAGTTGCAGACTGCACACATACCTGTACGTATGTACATGTACTAGTAATAGTTTTTGTCAACAGAGCAAATAAAAACTTTTTAAGTCAATTCTCCCTACTCCCCTCCCCACCTTAATTCTTCATCCATTTTACAACCAGTTCACGTTATTTACCCTACATTTCATATGAAACGTTGTCTTCATTGAAGAAGTGTTTCCAAGTCAAGAAAAAAAAAACAGTATGGGCTGATGGGGTTAGTTGATAGGCCATCCATGGTGATAGAGGCTTAAAACGCTTGCCTGGTTTCATGTGTATTGGTTTAACATTTGAATGAGAATTCACTATCTATTTTATCCCTACTGTAAGGACACTCTGGTTTGGGGGTATCCATTCAGACAACACCATGGCTTATGTACATTGTATGTACTCAGTGTCTACTGTCTATACAACAGGGCAGTATCAGTTCGAAAATACATGTACTTCCGTTGATACAATGTACATGTACATGTATATGAAACTTTATATTCAACAAACTTCACAGTGCAAGTTTTGCTGAATTAATTGCAGTATCAAATTTACTTTCAGTGAAATGATATCACATGAAATACTACCATCTTTAATACACATTTATGAATGTTTTTTTTTAATATTTTTTTTTACTCTAGATACCATTTCAGTACATTCCTTAAGTCTCAACAAACTTTTCTGACAATTCTCAAGATGATTTTTTTCATAAAGCTTTTTTTCTTTGAGATTGTTTTTTTTTTAAATGATGTACCTAAACCTCTATTGAATTATAGTACATGTAGAAGGTTTTGGGGAAAATTAGATTTCTCTACTTCTCAGAATTTTTCCGGCTTAATTTTATTCCCAAAATAGAAGCAAAAATTTCATTTAAAATCCTTTTAGGCCTTCTACACATATGAATTAAACAAATTCTTCAATTTTTTCACACTTAGGCCCAAAAAAATAGCTTCCGGTTTCCCTACCTACCCTATTTTGACAGCCCCTACCCTAATTTTTTTATTGGAAAAATGATAAAATAACAACCAAAACCATCAATTTCTACCTTTTACCCTTGACTACACGCAGACGCCTCCATATGATTGTACACAAAACAAATTTGCAAAAAAAAAATTCCCCACCTACCTACCCTATTTTCAAATGCCATGTAACCGGAAGCAGAAGTATTTTTTTTGGGGGGGGGGCCCAAAATTTCTCCCCAAAATGTTCACGTCAGTGTCAGTAGTTAAATTTTTAGTTGTGTGTGGTCATATTCAATGTATCTGAATTCAATTTCAATATCCTTGTAGGCCAACAGCGCACTTGTCAATTTTCCAATAACGTTGTCCTATTTGTCAAACGCAAACAATGCACCCCA
The DNA here is from genome assembly GCA_029964075.1 of Patiria pectinifera. Taxonomy (NCBI): domain Eukaryota; kingdom Metazoa; phylum Echinodermata; class Asteroidea; order Valvatida; family Asterinidae; genus Patiria; species Patiria pectinifera. Next base: position 14,467,319 of record CM057140.1, on the reverse strand, counting down.
TGGACATTCAGACTGATTATCATCGTTCCGTAACAAAGGCGACTTATCGGACGTGAGGAAAAGATGTAATAAATAATTGGTGCCTGAACTATGAACTTGACCGGTCACCGTGGCAACCAATTGTCATCACTTAGCAACTGTCAACAGCGTGCAGGGATGGTTGTTTGCGTTGATTAAATATTGATTATTTATTAAAATTAATTGGTCGGTGAATATATGAACATGTACATGTATCGATTGAGCAAAATATCTGATAAGTGTGCACACACACAGATATTAAACATAACGAAACATAATGTGCATGTACAAATGTACATGTATTGATTAAATGTATTAAAGGTAAAATCCATGTATAAAACTTTGCTTTTGTTGTAATTTTTAGAAATGGATGGATTTGGGGATTAGTATTTTATAGCAAATATTGCACACTGACCCGTTTAAATTTTGCGTTCATAGATGCTGGAAAAACCAAGAAAAAAAATGCTGTTCTTGTAGTCTGGTTCCCTGACCCTACTTCAGACGAAACAGAGTGATTTATAAACATTGGGAAATTATCAGGTCAGGAAACCAGACTAGCTGGCTTGCACCCATTCACAGATGTGTAACCCATTACAAACAAAACGTGGACTAACTGAATTTGGTACATTGGGGGCAGTATTTGAAAAAATTCAGTTAAAACAATTGTCGGCCGACCATCGTTGGAAATTGATACAAAAATTCCACTTATCTTGAAAATGTCAGCACGCCAGGTGCCACAATTTCACAGGATGCTTGAGACTATTATTCCCTTACAGTCAAGTAAGGTATTTCAAAATGCTGTGGGGAAAGTTTTCTGTTTGATGTTTGCAAACGTTGCATATTATCTTTAACCCAAATCAGTACTACATGTATGATATCACTAACGATAAGGGTATACAGCCACTAAAGTTATGACTGAGATAACACTGTCTTCTCATTGTTAACAGCCTTGTAAAAAGTCCCACGACAAGAATTTGTGGCACAATTTGTGTAGTTATTGACTTAGTTATTGAATGCTATTTTAGTCAAATGTTAGGGTTTTTTTAGCTTTAATATTCACAGCAAAGTTTCTGTTCATCTTTCTGTAATTCCTGATTGACAATAAATTTGTGAAGGTAAACAAAAGAAAAAACATCCTCTTTAATCAGAATTGGAATATTTAGTAATTTTTATTATTTTTATTTTCTGATTTATAGGTGTTAAGCGTTTTGCTTACGATGGCGGGAAGTCCAACAAGAGCAATGCTGCAAATGACGATTGGGACAGCTTTGTTGTAACTAAGCCCATCAAAGGTAACTTTCCAAATCAGAACTTAAATATCTAAGCCAGATTTCTTGCAGTTGCTAATCAAAATATATCTTGCTTAGCGTACTTTTGCTAGCATGTGTGAGAACACATCAAGAGAAGTTTGCACTTTTGAAAAATTTAGCCTTTAAATCCGTTGTTTCTATTTAAGAATCCGTTCCAAAGTTCATGTCAAAAAATTTTATGTTCAGATTGTAAAAACAAAAATGAAGTTGACTTTTTGAAAGAGCTTATTTTCAACTTCAAAATAGTATTAAAGCAAGTGCGAGTGCACAATAAGGTCTTGCAAAAAGTGTGACACCTTTGGCACATGTGGAACACCATACTTTTGGTCAATATTCGGGACAGACAGACAGACCAGCTGACCAACCGACCAGCTGAGTGACTTGTAGAAGCTTCTGCCAGAGCTTTAAAAAAAAATTGTAGGCATAGTGGCTCTAATTGTGTGTCAGATATTCTACAGAGAACTAAACGTTTTTTGTTCATTATTTTTTAGAAAACAAAGAACTGGACGAGCTCAATGGCATATGGAGCATCCAGAAGAACGTCTCTCTCAGCGGACTGCCGTTGAAACCCCAGGGGGCGACGGTCCAGGCGGCCCCCACTGGAACGGGATTCTACTCGCGGCACAGCCAGCACAACTCAACGAAGACAACAGAGGGGACAAGACATTCGCCACATATGAACGCAATGGGTCAACCGAGTAAGTTCAATCCACATCTCAAGATTTTTGTGGGGGGGGGGGGGGGGATAAGCCCCGCCTACCTTTGGTGTGTGTGCATTTCTCACAATGCTTGTGACTAGAGTTTGACGGAGCTACTGTGGTCGCCTGACAACAGTCGCGATCTAATTTGTCAAAACAAAGCATTCTAATGATAAGCAACTGATTTAAGTTGTTAAACAAAATCACCAATGTTCTTCATACTTTGCACCGCAGGAAACAGCTTTTCAATGAACCCGCAGCGATCCGGCTATTCCTACTCCCAGCCCGACTCCAGCTCCCCTACTACGACCTTCCCTCGGCTAGCCCCGACCAGCGGCGCGACCCACAACCAGTCACAGAGTAGATATAATGACACAACTCAACCAACAGGCAACCAAAGTCATCTCCAGGGCGGTCCTGGTAAGACTTCTTTGGAAAATTTGTATTTCAATATATTAATGTTCATTTGAGTTAAGAGATTTTACTTATGTTTTTTTTTTCAGCAATTTTTTATCAATGGACGGTTTCTGGATTTGGCAATAAGCCCCGCCCACTTTTGGTTTGTGTACATTTCTCACAGTGCTTGTGACCAAGTGTGACCAATCCACTGAGCTAATATAGTCACCTGACCAAAACTTGTAATCTCATTGGCCAATGTGCACAGTTTTGATTGGCAGATTAACCAATTCATCTACATATGATGGTTTCACTTAAATACTCTCCTTATTTGGAATGAGAAACCACATCTTTGTGTTCCAATATTTTTGGGTCTTTTCTTTTCTGCGTTTAGTTCTGAATTCAAGGACCCAGCATGGCATGCAGAAACCGAGTCAGTACTCGACCGGTTCCCAGCAGACCGGTGGCAGCAACAGGTCATCTAGGACGGGGAACCAGTGGCCAAACTTCTAACATTAGCAGCAAAAACATCAAATTCATATGACATTTTGCATCGTCGCCGGACCGGAAAGTTGCATCCTTGGGGTCAAGGGTCATTAGAAGCACTTCTGTTGTATTACAACCATGTCATTTTTTTGGTGTGTGTTCCCTTTGTCAGAAAATAATGTTTATTCATTGTCCACTTCAACACTTGTGGACATAAGCCTGCGTACTGTAGAGAAAACCTCGGTTGGAATGCCTCGTAAGGCCCAAATGGAGTTCAAAGCACGGTCCATTTCTCTGTACCAGTATGTAATTTTAAGTCTTTATTAATTGAACATTTTATGCAACGGGACGAGAAGAAATTTGGACACATCAGATTTTTGTTTAAGGAAGTTCAAAAGTGGCCTTTGACAAAAACAAATACCTCAATTGATGCCTTATGAAGTCACGCAATAATTTACATGCAAATAATCTAATTTGCATACTAGCAACATGCAAATCAGCTCATTTGCATATATGTGTACTTACAAGGACACTCATTTTAACGTATGCAAATCACTTTTAGAGATGTATTGTACGAGGATGGATTTCACATTGTCACAAATGTAAAATATTATTTATAATTTTTTTGTTATTTTGACGAGACCAAATCTGGATCACTGTATATAATTCTAATATTTCAGAATTTTTATCCTAGCCTGGAAAATGTACATATTTTAAGTTAAACAAACTGTTTGCTGTGTGTGTGTGGTTTAACACTTGTCTTAAATTTATTTGAATTTTATTTTTCAAACATTCCGTGTACATTATAGTTTAAATTTACGATACAAATGGGAGTTTATGTGAATTATTTGTTTATTTTAGTGTACTCTAAACTTAAAAGTGTAAGTACAGTTTTCAGAAAAGTTCCTAGAAAAATTAGTCAAAATTAGGGTAAAGGTTTACTTGGTAATAAGCAAAACGTTACCTACCTGGCATTTTATCATCAATGGCTCGATGAAATAGAACTCGTAACAAGAGCCCTCACTTTTTGTGAATAACAATTGGCTAATACCCTGTTTTGCAACACACCTAATTAAATAGTCAATGGCAGTGTTATGTTTAGAGCACTTGCGTAAATCAACCAAAAGAGGTGGGTTTTTTTTGGGGGGGGGTTGGGAATGTGGAAAAGAGAAGGCACAGTGAACCCCGTTTTGCCTTCCGGGTTAATTAACTGGATAAATTGAACCGCTTTTCAATCTGGGTATTGGTTTCTGTTTACCAATCCATTCATGGTTCGGATATCAGTTTGTTTACTCCGGTTACCAGTTTACAATAAACGGTTTAGTGACACACTATCTGGGAGCGGTGGGATTTTGTTTCAGGAGGAATTTGTTTTGGTCATTGCCAGGGTTGCCATTTGAAGACTCCCTGAACTTGTGTAAAAAACCTTGGTTAAAAGGGGCCACGGCATTGTAAGAGATACAAATATTACCTACATGTATTTAAGAGTTGCGAAAGTTTCAAGATGTTTGTGAATTTTCTGGAACTATCCTTTTTATACAAAAAAATGTGGGAAAGGGCATCATCAAACACGGCTGAAGTGAAGAACAGATATAGAAAATCTGTGGAAAACCTACAAATGTTAATGTAGAATCAATTTTTTCATTGTTTGACTTTTACAACTCGCATATGTGTGCTTTCTTCGTACATGTATTTTTGGAGTGGTTGTTGTAATTCAATTCGGTTAGTTCATTTGTTAAAAAAAATAATAACTGAAGTTTGAAGTTAATTAATTTTTGGACAGATTTATTTTGTGGGGAAAACGTATTAGTTTGTCTAAGTATGAGTTTGTGTTTTGAGACGTAATGATATTTTTCAAACAAATTGTGATTTCTCCGACACTTTGCTAAAGGTTGTCAGATATATGAATTCTTTTTAGCACTTTATGTTCGAATAAAAAGCAATGTGCGATTAGTTTTTCATACATTGATTCTAAAACTTAATCGTGATCGGACTGATCCTCTGAAACCAATAAAATGACACTGCACTAGTGCAGAATCACTGAAAAGAATTCATGTGTGGATTGAATTGTATTCATTTTTGTATCGGTATCAATCTTTGGGTATGTTCCTCGGCCGATTCATTCATATGGAAAGAAAACAATCTTAACCATTAAAATGAAAGTTCAAGTATATTTCTCATAATTTATTGATTCATCTTGTCCTTTTATCCAAATTTGGTACGATTATCTACATGTAATCCTTGTATTGCAAGTTTTAATATCAAATTTCAACAATTAAAACTTTCGCATGCACAGGAAGCTTTGGATTTGTTACAAATCTAAAAAAAAGAGAAAAATCAAATCCTTTTAATTTTATGTTACAAATAAAATTTGCAGGGGGTTGAGACTATTCAAGTTGCGGGAATTTTATCCACAAAGTTGAAAAACAAATTAATAAATATAATATTGTTATATAATAACCCATTCAGAAATTCATTACACTTCACACATTTATTTAAACAGATCTTTAAAACCAGCCTCGGCACAACATTAGCATATTCCTATTTTAGGGCTGTTTGCGCAATGTTGGTGACCACATTTTTTAAGCCCTCTGACTGGTATGCCGTCCCAAATGCAACTAATGAAAGGTGCCTGTAAACCAGCTAAATGCAATTGCCTGCCACAGCTCACTCATTGCTGAGTTGAACAGTGCCCTCGCTTGTTAATTCAAGTCGAGTCAAGTCTTGTCGCAAGCTATTCAACAATGAACTGTGACACGCATTCCTTTGTTTTGTTCATCCCGTCACCCGTGACTGGTCTTGTGATTTACTTTTGACCAGACTTGTGATGGACTTGTGATGGCAGGGATGTACATGTAGTCGTGTCCATCACAAGTCTATCACAAGTCCTCCAGTCCTAATTCAACTGACAAGCTTTTCAAGTGAGCTATGACAATAGCATTCTATTGTTATCGTTCATCCACTGTTACTTGTGATGGACTTGTGATGGACTTGTGATGGTCTTGTGATGGTCTTGTGATGGTCTTGTGATGGTCTTGTGATGGTCTTGTGATGGTCTTGTGATGGTCTTGTGATGGACTTGTGATGGTCTTGTGATGGTCTTGTGATGGACTTGTGATGGACTTGTGATGGACTTGTGATGGACTTGTAGTGGTCTTGTGGTGGTCTTGTGATGGATTTGTGATAGTCTTGTGATGGTCTTATGATGGACTCGACTTCGACACCGGTGCTTAGCGAGTGTGCGATGGGTGGGTCGTGAAGGGATCGCACCCTCTGACCATGAAGGGTGCCGTGTTGCTGTAGATGTCGGTGAAGGCCTCCGACGCCGGCAACTCCGCTTCGTTCTTGGCTCGTTCGACGCCCTCGTCGATTTCTGCTCTCACGCCGAGATCCACTTCCTAAAGTTTCACAATTAGGAAGAAAATGTAGTTTAGTTTATTTTGTCCCTACTATATGTTATATCCAAACAAGATGAACATTTTAGAAACCGTCTTTTACATATTTCATTTTATAAGTCTGCCATTAGATATATTTCTTGTTATCTATAACATAAATAGCTACATCCACCGTTGAACAAAACTTCTTGCATTGTCTGCAGCAAGGCGAATGATATAGTTCATTTATTTGCAAAATTGTATCCCCAGCTTTACACAGTGGCGTGTTCTGCCCTTCCAAAGATTCTGACATGTGTGAGGTCACTTAGAGGTGTACATGGATAAGCACACTGCCAAGAAGTTGTGATGTAAATATTCTAATTCATATTTTCTTGGCAAGAGAAAATCTGACCTTGAGTTCCTGGGCAGTGGCCAGTCCGCTAGTCGTCATCCGATCTCGGAAGTTGGTGATGGGGTCCCTCTGTTGCCTGATCTCCTGCACCTCATCCCTGGTACGATAGCTGGTACCCGGGTCACTCATGCTGTGGCCGCTGTAGCGGTAGGTCTCGACCTCCATCACGAGGGGTCCCTGGTATCCGTCAACAAAACATGAAAAAATGGCATCAAGTAACACAGTGAGATCTCTGGGAACAACTAATAATAATAATAATAACACGTTCTTCTATAGCTCATTTCAGGACCGTAGGAGCTCTCAATGCGCTTTACAATTCATAAACAAATACATGTAGTCTGAGCAGTCTATTGAAAACTATTTTCAAATAAGTGTGTTTGAAAGCATTTCTGAAACAATTCCAGATCAGCAATTGAGCGCAGTGACAGTGGGAGAGCGTTCCAAAGTCTAGGGCCTCCACAGTCTAGGGACTTTGAAGTCTAAGGCCTCCACATGCAAGTACCCCGTGGATGGTCAAAGAGAGCAGACACTGAAGGACACACTGCTATTCATACATCAGAATTTGTGAATTTATTTGGACCCACCTTGCCCGATCTGCAGTAGTCGGCTGCAAATTGTGTGGCCTCTCTGACCGCGAGAACGTCCATTCCATCAACCTAAATATTGAAAAGAAATTAAGGTTGCTCCCAAGTCAATAATAAAGACACCAAGTGAAGAAAAAAGAATTATACAATTATTTCAATTCTCCAAGATGGTACGTCATTCCATCTCCACCTACTCTCCAGTTTAATAATGCCTGTACCCGTTTAAACTCCCAGGTGAACAGAGGAGAAGAGAAGTGTCTTGCCCACGGACACAAGAAATTGTCAGCAGCTGAATTCAAAATCTTGACCTTCAGATGCCAAGACACGTATCCAAACCCCTAGACCAAGTTCCCCATCCCAAAGATGAAACAAAATTTAAATCAAATCACACAGACAACATATCATCGCGTCAGTGCAACAAGGTCGTAACTCGATTCTGCAACAAAGTCATATCTCGCGCGAATACGCTCCATGCAACAAGGTCGTATCTCGCGTATCGCGACGTCCATTGACTTTGTGTGTACATCCGGGCTATTTTAAGCGAGATACGACCTTTTGACATTGAAAACTCGTGTTTCACGTACATGACGTCACATGCCATTTTAGTAGATACAACCTTGTTGCACAGTCACGACGATATGCAAGCAGCTGGATTCGAACCCCCGACCCTAAAATCTTTAGTCACATACCCTAACAAACCAGGCCACACTCACCAAGAATGGAAACTTTGAAATCCAAAATTTGAAAATCAAAACAGTGAAAATAAACAAATTGAAAATTCAATTCTCACCCAGATTCCGGGCACGTAATCCCCGCGCGTGTAGTAGTCGGTCGAAGCGGACGCTCTCTCCACCGCTGTGCCCATACCGTACTTGTTATTCTCGCAGACAAACACGCATGGCAGTTCCCAGAGTTTGGCAATGTTGTAGGCTTCAAAGATCTGACCCTGGTTGGCCGCGCCGTCGCCGTACAGCGTGACACAGAGGTTGTCAGAGCCGGAGTACTTGAGGGCGGTGGCTACGCCTGCTCCAAGGGGAACCTTAGAACAAGGTGAATTAGAACTAAACAGTTAAGAACAAAGCTTTGGTTTTAGATTTTAGGCTACTAAATCACGGGAGTTTTAACTTTAAGCAAGTTCACATTTTGCTTCAGGAATATCGAAAACCTGTAATGCGAGGCCACAGTTGGGAGTATTTCAATTGTTTGTATTTAAATTGTTCGCGAATGGAGCCCATAAGGCTTCTTAACGATCTCAAAGGGAGAAATAGAGCCGAACCTGGGGATGAAGCCAACATTTTACGACATCCATTTAGAGGTAATTTTTTGGCCATAGTTTTACCGCAGATTTCAACTGTCAAACTGAGGAAATGCCAATCATTTTGATGACTTTTTCATCATTAATAATTGTTCATATTTACCTGTGCTCCAACAATACCATTTCCCCCGTAGAAGTTCTTTGTGTACATGTGCATTGAGCCACCTTTACCTTTGGCACACCCTGTCCGGCGACCTGCAGAACAAATGAAATTGAAATTCACAGGTTTTGAACTTCAAGAACTTTTACAAAGACTTTGCCATCCATCCATCTCTGCAAATCAACGGTGATGTTGATCTATAGCTTGTCTTCATTGACTGGAAATATTCCTAAATTTAATAGGCCAAGTAAAAAACAAGATGTTTAGCATCCGGGTTTTTGAAAAAAAAGGGAGGCGGTTTTTATTATTTATTTTCAAGATGGCTGCAATTTCCAACAACCGTTGGTTTTTCCACTGTTCAAAGACACAAAAATGAAAGAGACATGTTGGACAAGAGAATTGAACATATTTACGGTGGTTTTAATAGTTTTAGTATAACAAGATGGCTGAATCTTAACTGGTGTTCATACTTTACCTGTTAACTCAGTGAGTATTTCGGCTACCGACAGGCCCATTAGGTGTGCCCAGCCATGGGCTCTGTAGGCTGTAATCAAGGCATCGCCTTCCCTCATAGCCGCCTTGATGCCAACAGCACATGCTTCCTATAAACAGTATTTTTCAAAATGTGAAATTATTTTGAATCCTTCAACTTCAATCACTGCAACGGAAGTCGGTGCTATTTTCCATGTACAAAGACTTCCATGAGTATCACGTATGCATTGAAAATGACCATCACTAGGATATGAATATTCATGAAGTAGATGAATATTCATAAAGTAGATGAATATTCATGACTTGTCCATTTATTACCTGGCCAGAGTAGAGATGGCAGAATCCCCGGACCGCCTTCGATTTGTACAGGTTGCCAGCGGCCGTCTCCATCCGTCTGATAACCTGCATCTGTCTGTACAACTTCAGTGCATCGTCTCTGGTGACGGTCACATTAGCCGAGGGACCAGACTCAAGCTTGTGAAGTTTGTAGTCCTAAGTGAAAAATGAAAGAACTTTATGACAAGTCAATAATGACTTATGCAACTTTTGCATGTAATGAAATTGCCCAACAATCCCTTTCAGATAATTTCTGGCTCACTGCATGTTTTATTTCACCTTTCATTTATGTTTTTATTTGTAATTTTTATTTAAAAGTTTTACCTTTGACTGAGAAAGGGGTGTGGCTTTTGAAATGAAAGTAAAGATGTTCATAGAAAATAAACGAACCCAAATGAACCAAATGAAAGTTCACTGAAATGAATAAAGTTGTGGCCTAAATCACACTCAAAGTGAAGTTTACTCTTCAAACTCAAGTTTCTTATCCTTGCAAATGAAATTCAATGTTAGAATTCTTCATTTATATGAGTTACAACTGTATTTTTTTCTCACCAAAACCGAGAAGGATGCTTCAGTTTGTTCACTGGTGTACTGACGTCTGGCAGCTGCTGGCAAAACCCTCTGTAATTAAACAACAAAGATTGCCATTTTTTTTTTATAAATGGGCGTGCTATCCTCTAGACATGCTAGACCAGACGTTCGCTCGACGAAAACATGGATTAGCCTATACAAAAATGGTAATTATATCTTATATAAAATATATGATGTCGGTGTACTTGTATACATTCGTGAGGCACGATTTACTGGTTAAGAACGGAAAAATGGCAAGACCGGTTCACAGATAAACAAACACTTCGAAATGAAAAATGACGCCCCTACAAACTCTCTGCAAATGGCCCCGCCCCTAAAATCTCTCTGCACTGTAAGTGTTGTGTTTGCTGCCACCTATCGACAAAAAAATGGAAAATGCAACAGAGTTATTGAAAATATGAATTTCGGGGCTTAGAATTGGCATAAATTCTCACAGGTGAGTTTCGAGAAATGGCGCCGAACCTCCGACACACTAATGAGAACATGGTGCTGAAAAATGTGGACAATCTGCCTCTTCTTTCACGGCCAAAACCGCAGTTTTGTTACTCAGTCGGCGATCGGTCTGTCAGCTGATGATCACCTTTGACCTAGATAAATGACAACCTTTTACCAAAGACTTGCTGTTAGCTGTGCATTAAAGTAAACAGCAGAAATGAACGAGGTTGAACGTCGACTGCAGACAGTAGTCTTGCACCCGGTATCAATACCCAAGATCGCATACTACATATCGTTGAATTACGTTTTCGATTCTGACAGGGGAACAGACTGAATTTGGTGAAAGGGAAGAAAAATGTTGACCTGAAATTCTGTCTCAGGATGTGTCATCTTTTCTCCGAACCTTCCACCTTTTCCCTTTCCCTTTCAACCCAGCTAAATAAATGTCAGGTCAGAGAGGCCCGGCTCCAGCCAAGGTAGGCTTCGAGAGAATCCGAGGCAACATCGCTCTGAAGTTTTTAAGCGGTTGGTTCCGAGACCAGAGCGGTAGAGAAGTCGACGGGAACAACAGCAACAACAACAACAACGGTGAAGAAAGCACAATGCCCGGCGGTAGTCACAAAAGCCAAGACAGCCAGGGCACGAGTACGAGCTCTGCCTCCACGCAAGTCGTCTGCGTTTTCAGCTGCCAAAGTCCACACGATGCCTGCAACAAGGCCTACGTCTGCCTGCAGACGGCTTGCAAGAATGCCAACTCCACCAAACTCAAGCGAGTGGCATTCGAAAAACTGGACTTTGGCGAAACTAAAGTCTTGGATACATTTTACGGAGCAGATATCGTGGTCGTCGATATGACTGTCATGGTACAGCAGCGCACGCTGTTCTACCATCTTGGAGTGCGAGAAAGCTTTGGCATGGAGCGTAACATTGTGCTGTATTTTGACGATATTGATCCCGATACAACCTCGTCATTAGGTGTAAGTATCAATCGCATATAAAAATTCAGGCAATCCACCATACTTTTCCTTCCAAACGTTTTGTAGTAAATTTTCAAAAATATTTATTTATTTTTTCATAAAAAGTGTTTTATATTTTTTATTAAAAATTGAAAAAAAAAATTAAAAACTATTAATTAAACCGATATTATGTTACAAATGTAATGTATTAAAATTAGCTTTAAATTTGTATTCAACAAAATTCAGAAATGTGCTGGTCGATTCAATTTATTGTTAAGTAATTCAATTTTATCAACTCGGCCATTTTGATTTGAATTAAGAAGTTCAGGTCAAAAGTTCATTGTGTACCAGTATATCTTAATAAAATTCAAGGCTTTGTCATTGCAACTGTGGTGACCCAAGTGCAAACATTTAGCTTTTTCTGTTCCACCACAGGCACAGACTTACACAAATTCCTAGAGAGGTGATTTTATCAAAAATGTGATATTTTTAATGGTCATGTATGATTCATGAATATTCATTTTCTCTCATGTCACAGCAATCATGCCATAGCTCCGGCTATCTCTTCCTGCCCTACAAGATGAACAACGGCGATTGTTACGTCTGCGACATGGCCTGCGTCCGTCCCACTGCCGGTCCTGGGGGCGCAGCTGCTGCTGCTGCTGCTGCTGCAGGTGCTGACATGCAGGACGCATCACTGATTCATCAGCTCTGCCCTCCACTCACTGAGCGACTGCAGAAGATCTTGGAGGAAGTCCACATATCCAACAGGTAAACTTGACCCAACACTACACTAGAACCATCCTAATCTTTCTAAGTCTTCTAAAATCTACCAAGATGTTTCAGAGGGGTTGAAGGGGGGGGGGAACAGATTTTAGGTGTTGTAGAGAAAGGATTAAACCTAAATAAATTCAGTCTATTTGCAGTGGAGATAATGAATTAACATGTTTTTAATTGTTTTGCACAAGCTCAATGTATTTTTGTATATGAATGGATTGTAGAATTTTTGTGCACTTTTCGTTCATTATTGACTTTTTTGTGTGGTTATTTTACATTTTTGGGGTTTACTTATTTATTTTTCTATAGGAGCAATGCCCGAGAAGTTCTCTTGAGCGACATACGCAAGGCGCGGACCAAATACAATGGAGCTGAGCTCGGCAAGGTAAGAACTTTTTAACTTAAAATTTGTTAGATCTTTTTACCTAGAATACACAATAAAAATCATGTTTTATTTGTGGTTTGGCAAATTTGATATTTTGGAGAAGTGTGCAAAAAAAGAGGAAATGTAAGAAAATTTTAGCTTTAATATTAATTTGTCTCGTTTCTCCTAGAACAAAAAATTGTGACACTTTTTCTGAAATATTGCATTGCAATGTTTTTAACATCTGTTTAAAATCATTTAGCATGTGTAAAATATAGATATATTGACAAGTTTAACTGTTTTCGCATCCAGCATGTCCAGTAAAGCATTTTCCAAGCGATGGGATGATGACCACATCACATGCAACAACTTAACACAATTTACTTTCCACATTTCTGATTTGATCTTAAACACCTGGGCTCAATCTCATAGCTGCTGAGCTGAATAATATTGCTTTCAAAATTTTTGTGCTTAGCAAAAATCAGCTGAGAACCAGTTACAAGCAATACACATCGCATGTCATTTTGGCTGGTAAACCTTTTTTACTAAGCAGATATTTTCTGTGCTTAGCAAACTGCTGTGGTAAGCAGTTCCATGAAATTGGAGCTGCTAAGCTGAAAAACACTGCTTACCAGATTTATGTGCTAAGCAAAAATCAGTCGTGCACCAATCACAAGCAGTATAAATTGCATGGTATTTTAGCCGGTTACCTAATTTGCTAAGCAAATAATTTCTGTGGTTAGCCGCTTTTGTGAAATTGGCCTCGGTTGAAATGATTTGAACCAAATGGCACAGCAATTCTGCAATCAGTTTATGCTATGGGATTCAGCGAAGACAGAGATGATGTGATATACAGAGCATTAGTCACGGTGTGTGAGTAATGCACCGTCGGTCAGAGTAGATTACACACGGCGATATCCATGTCAGATGTCAGCACATAATGAATCCATCCCTGGTAAATTGGGTAATTCCATTCCAAGGTTCTGATATTAAAGATGGATTTTTGAGGCGTCATCTTCGCACTGAATGACCAACAGTTTTCCTTGGAAACGGTGAAAGGGCCCATGTAATGTAATTTTTTTAATGCAACACTTGAAAATGAACCTTTGTGTCCCATTTTATCCCTAATTTTCAATTTGTATTTTGCCATTTTTAAGGGCATTTTGGTGCCTTTTTTGTTTTAATGCAAATTTCCATATTTATGACCAAAAGTGTGATGTCATTTCAGGCAGAAACCTCAATGTGACAGCTATTTCAGCAACAACATTTGTCAGAATTTTGGATATATTGCTGTCCTAAAATTTCTTTTTTTGGCGGTGATTCGTTGTTGTTTCAGTACATGAAAGTAAGCCAATGAGCAAGTTTTTTCACCAATGTTTTCAATGAGCAAATTTTGGGTTCACAATTTGAACAATTTTTAAAAAGTGCACTTTTCAATGAAATTAACCTAAAAGGGATGTCAAATAGTTCTCATACAGTTGAGAGAAGTAGAAAGTTGCACAGAATATGTTCCCAAGTAAGATTCATGTCATGAACCCTTTAATCCGAAGTTGCACTAAAATGCTATGGCAACTTGCACAGGAATTACAGACTAAATACTTTTATCAATATGAGTATTCACATTTTTTTTAATGATAAAATTATTCCACATCTTATGAAAACTGTACGTGTAAAATATGATTTATGTCAATTCATTCAAAAGTTATCCACAATACATACATATGTACCAGTACATATGAACTTAATAGTGTTTTTTTTGTAGGTAGCAAAATGCTGGAAATAAATATTTATGTACCAGCATTTTTCCAAAACGATAACAGTGATTACAGTTTAAGGCCGAAGAAAGATTAAAATTGTGGAGGCTTTTTGTATCAAGTGTACAAGGGTTTGGAGAATGCACGTTGTTGGAAAGTTGGTTATGTTGGTTGATCAGGTTTATTATTGGCTAGTAATGCTTGTTAGTTTTGTGTCTGTTAGTTTGGTTGTGTCTGTTAGTTTGGTTGTGTCTGTTAGTTTGGTTGTGTCTGTTAGTTGGTTATGTCTGTCAGTTGGTTATAGTTGATTATCATTGTTTTCTTGATTGTCTGTTAGTTGGCTATATATTAGTTTGTTATGTTAATTAGTTGATTAACTGTTTAAATGCTTGTCTTTTTGTTTGTTTTGTCTGTTAGTTGGTCAAGTTAAGTAGTTGTTATCTCTGTTTACATGTTTGTCTGCTAGTTGGTTATCTTTGTGAGTTGGTTGTGCCTGTTATTTGTCATCATGGTCATGGTGATTAGTTGGTTATCTTTGTTTACATGGTTGTCTGTTTAATCTTTGTTGGTTGTGTAAGTTTGTTGGTTATATTTGTTAGTTTCCTACCTTTCTTTTAATAGTTGGATGTCTGTTAGTTGGTCCTGTTAGTTGGTTCTGTCTTTTAGTTGGTTATGTTTGTTAGTTGATTATTGTTATTACTGGTTATTTGTTTGTTGGTTGTATTTGTTAGTTGTTCATATTGATTGATTACATGTACGTTGATTGATTAGTATCTACATGTATGTATTTTTTGTTTATGAAATATTCATGCAAATTTGAATTAACATAGTATTCGCTTCCAATGTACCTGTATACTCAAACAATTGCAACACAAAACAATATGTACACAAGAGTATGATTCACCTGTTTCTCCATCCATAATTGAATAAATCACCTGTGTATACCCTGTTGACCCGCATTCTTACTGTGATAAAAGTCACCAGGAAACTTTTTGGAACTGTCCGTAGGAAACAGGATGCAACCTTTAGAAATAATTGAGTGGGTTTCGGAGATCAAAAGGTTTTGTTTGGCCAGGTCAGTGAAATCCTCGAGTCAAAATATCTGCAATTTTTTTTTTACATATCTTCATGTATTTATATGTGTGGTGATTGGATGAGATGTGGTATAGGGATAATTATGTTCATGGATAGATGAGCCATTTTGTGTCCATGTATGTACGGTAAGTTGAAGAATTTAAACTTTATCTTTGGCAGAAAACAGGGTTGTAGTCAGGATGTAAAAGCTAGGTGTCAAGATCTGCTCAACAAGTTTTCTCTCATAAATTCACTACGTACGGGTACAATGTAGCAGATTTTTCTGCATTTGTTTTTAAGCTGTGACATGTGACCTACTGGGTGACAAATTTTACACATGTTTCTGGCAATGAAAGCCCTCGAAAATCTCCCAAACAGGTAGAATTTACAACTTGTTTTATTACTGTTTTTGTAAATGAAAACATAACTTGGCACATACATGTATAACATTTCTTGGAAAAAAGTGGCGACACATTTTTGACGTTTGACTCTTTTGTCGTTGCACAAAACGCCCTGTCTGCTGTAGTTCTTTTGGATGGGTGCATTGAAGCGTTGCATGTAGTTTGGCATGCCCTGGATTAATGCACGCTGAAGACTATTTTCATGTTGTGTCGTAGTGTGATTAGATATGCATGCAGACGCAGTAAACAATCTATTTGCACACATGGTATTGGCATTACTGCACACAAGACTAGTCATGTATAAAATGCATGTACCAAACCGTCTGAAATAGGTCGGAATTCACCAGAGTTTACGTTTTAGGTCCATGCCCCTAAATAAATCTTGAACATTGGAAATGAGAGAAACTGGCAACTTTTACATCCACATTAACGTCCGCACTCATTCGAATGTGAGACTTTACTGAAACATCAAAATATGCTCCTTTTAATTGCAAAAATGAAAACGTTGAAAATGTTAGCTTATTCGTAGCAATCAGGTTTTGCTTTGTTCTAAATATTCCTGGGTTTTTTTACCGTCTTAAAGGGAAACGAATTTGGTACCATAAATTTATGTGGTACAGAAATAATTGCACGTAACTGCAGAAATGGAAATTGTTTTTCTAGTAAAGTTAGCCGTTACAACAACTTTTCTACTTGCGTAAAGCGGTGCAAAAAGTTCAAGCTGTAGTGCAAAGTTTTCTGCTTTTAAGGCCCAATTTCATGGCTCTGCTTATACCGTTAACCAAAAAATCACTGCTTACTGTTGGAGAAAATCTGCGCTCACAGTTAGCATATTTTACAGGTTAGCGAGAAATTTTGGCTTCTGTGCATGCAAACATCCCATAAGTATTAAAGGATTCTGTGCTTACACTAGTTACAGGGTTTGCGCAGAATTTTTCTGCTAGTGCTGTTAGCATAGAATGGTGATCGTACATCTAAGCATGGAATTCCGTGGTAAGCAAAGCCATGAAATTTGCCCCCGGTCTAAACAGTATGCCCATTTCAATTTCACATGTAAGTCTGCTTATAAAATATTATAATTTTTATTTTGAATCTCAGGAGCTGGCCGCTCTGAAGTCACGCATGGACGAACAGCTGTTGCTAACTGGAGACATTGTTCACCAGTTCCTGTTGTCCTACCGCGAAATCCAGGTAAACCAAATTTTCTCTTCTTTGTCATACATCAATGACCATTCTACATTGTACTTTTCTTGTAAAAAAAAACCCAAAATAACCACAATTAACCACATAAACACAACCGTCCAAAAATAACCACAAAATCCGTTTTCACAGAACCCATGATTTTCGTTGTAGTGGGATATTATGATCTACCGATTCATATCCTGGGCTAAGCACACAAATTTATGCTAACAGAGCCTCCATCTATTTCATGGGGACCGTAATTAAGCAGTAAGCACAGCAAAAAGCATGCTTACCTCGGAGGAAAAATTTGCTTAGCTTAGTGACGTATAGAAACCTCCATGTGCACGCGACTGTTAGCACAGACAGGCCGTGAGATATTGCTTAAGGTTAGCACATTTTTGTGCTATGGTTAGCACAAAAATTTGCTTAGCAGCTCTTAAATATCCGGTTACCAGCCAAAATGGCATGCGATGCGCACTGCTTTGGACTGGTTCCCTGCAGAGTTTTGCTTACCGCATAAATTTGCTTAGCGGTATCTTCTGCTTATCAGCTTCTAGAAACCAGAAATACAGGTCAGAAACCTTTTAATGAAATGAAGCCTCAACACATTAAAAATCTAATTGAAATGCACACCACTGCGTGCTGGGCGACAGATTTGTCATGCATCACTGCTTTTAACAGTGGGAAGTTAAAGAAAAGATATGTAGAGAATGACACCCTTTCTTTGTCATGGTGATTGTAACCGACACCTGTGGAATTAATTGATACAGCAGGTGTTTTGTTAGGGAGGGGGGGTCTTTTGAGACAGGTTGTTGCACTCAGTGATCCTGCTGATCATGTTGGGCCAATGAGTTTTTCTGCTTAAAAAAAAAAATTATCAGAAATGTTTTCCACATTTCCTAATTTGTTTCATGCAGCAATTGTCAACTAGTATTGGCCCCCAAAAATGGTCTAAAAATTTTTGAGAGGGACTTCCAGTTCTAAAACAAATCCTGCTTATTTTCCAAAAGTTTTAGCTGAAATGGAAAATTATTGACTTTTATCATCCAGTCTCAAAAAATGTCAATGGAAATTTATAGAATTTAGATTTCATGGGTTCTTCTGAGTGAACCAATTTAAAAAAAAAAATGTTTAATTGCTTTGTAACTTATTGACTTGAAATTTAATCTACGACTAATTCCCCCTCCGCCATTTTCTCGATTGCGGTCGTCAGGATTACAATTCCATGGTGGCACTAGTTGAAGACATCAAAGAGTTGGCCAACGACAATGTCACGCAGAAGGCCGCCATCACGCACCTCTATGCCTTTGCTCTCAACCGGTAAGTTGATTTTTATGTTCATCTCATTTTGATTTTGGCAAGGCTTAGAATTTTAAGCAAGACCATTAGCTCATAAATCCATCTGAGATCTTTGCATTGGTGCATACTGATACATTGCAGCACATGACATTGTCCATATCAAACAATTGCGTTTTAGTTATTATAAAGCATATACTCATGGAAACCATATGACTGGCTACTTCAAACTTGGACGTTGTATTTGTTGCCACCATATGAATATTTTTTATGCCAAATACTTGTCAGCTTTCAGCACGAGTGCTAGGCTGCTGTTGATGTGGATCATGTTCACAAAATCTTTGTACATGTTGTAGTAAATTCGGCACAGAGAGAAAACCCTTTTTTCTTTACTATTTTGTAGTTTAGTTGTCTTTTATTTTCTCTTATTTTTTTTTTACAGGAGGAAAAAGCCAGGCGACAGAGAGAAAGCACTGAAAGTCATCACTTTTGTAAGACGCAATGAACTTTTGTATTTTATACTTCACTGTTCAGCCAATTTTAGCAACATTTAACCCTAACCTTGCTGAACCAAAAGCCCATAAGCCACAAATTCATAAGCCAAAAATAAAAAAGCATTTGTGTTATCAGTTACCCTCGTCCATATTAACCATTTGTTGTTACCGTCAGCCTTTAATAATAATAATGATAACGGGTTCTTATATAGCGCTTTTAACCAAGATCAAAGTGCTTGTTACATTATTATTACCCCTGATCATTGGGCCAGTTGAACATTCCAAATACCATCTCAGCTCCCTGGGGAGTATACAGCTCGATGCAGCCTGTTAGGCGCAAGCAAGCTAATTCAATCACAATAACCATCTCTGCCCTCACAGGTACCCATTTACTCCTGGGTGGAGAGAAGCAATGAGTGACAAAGTGCCTTGCCTAAGGGCACACGCACCATGACCCCGGGCTGGACTCAAACCCACAACGTGCAGCTTTACCCGCAGACCACGAAGAGTGATGTCATTGTCTCTGAATAAAAAAGAAATTATTCGTTGATTGCGTCTCTGCTGTTGTCCAATTTTCCAGGCATTAAAGAAGCGTGAGAACCAGGTTCCTGACATGTTCTGCCTGTGTGGACGCATCTACAAGGACATATACACGGAGACTAACTACGAAGACAGCGAGAGCAGAGACCAAGCCATACACTGGTTGGTGGAAAAATACTTTCATATTAAAACTTTGATCTCGGGGCAATTCCAGTGTCACAGACATTACAAATCAGACAGTTTTTTTGTTCTTTGAAAGCTCAGCGAATAAACCTGAAAATGTATTTTTCAAATCTTATACATCCATCATCTAGCAGTGGTCAAGGAGATTACAGACTAGGAGCTTTGGATCATTTCTGAAGGTAAAATGATAACAGCTCGGCATTATTGTCTGATTTTATTGCTTCCTTGTCAGGTATCGCAAAGGCTTTGAGGTTCAACCCAACGAGTACGCAGGTATCAACTTGGCAACGCTCCTGGTTCTGTCTGGAAAGGACTTCAGCAAGTCCACTGAACTTCAGAAAATCGGTAAGTCTAAGACGAATCTTCACTGTGGAGGATTTTGTAGGATTTGTCGAAGGTAGAGCATATTCATTATTACTTTACATAGCGCTTGATACTCTTTGAAAGTAAGAAATACAAAGAATATTTAATATGCCATTGTTTTTGTTTTTTTTCAAAGGTTGACTTTGTAGGATTCAGGAAAGTTTCTAAAAAAAAAGCTTGAAGAGTTGTGGTAGCAGGAGAAACATGACATGGCATTTCTTATTATGATGGAATTTTGCGTCGGATGATTTTTATTGGTTGCGGTACTTGCTTGACCCCGGCAAACTTGGTGGTCGAGTGGGAAGAGGTCTGCATTAGTAAGCAGGAGGTTGTGGGTTCAAGTCCCAACCGAGTAAGCTTGTGAAATTTGTCTCACAAGAGTATTTACAGTGTTTATGAAAATTACCTCGGTGAAAGGAAAACCCAATAAAAAAAATGGCATTTCTAAAGTGGGCAGAACCAATTCTTTTTCTTTCTCTAGGAATGACGTTGAACAATCTCCTTGGCAAGAAGGGCAGCCTGACCTCCTTACAGGACTACTGGGATGTTGCCACCTTCTTTGAGATCAGCGTTCTGGCCGGCGATCTGGGCAAGGCCTGCCAGGCTGCCGAGTGCATGTTCAAGCTCAAACCTCCCATTTGGTAAGAAATGTTGTCTTAAGTCCAAACTTTTCTATCATTTTCTGTCGCCTGTTCAGACTGGTGTTTCAGGCCGATCCAATTTCGAGTTTTATCAAAATTCGAGTTTTATGTATTAATCTCTCATCTAATAGACTATTAAGTTGTTCCGAAAGATTGCAGTGGTCGATTTTTTGGACGTAGTCAATCCTTACTGTTTTAAACTTCCAATTTTTCATGAACTTAAATCAAATCTTCAGCATGATTTGATATGCCAAAACTCTGGAACACTCTAGACTGCAACAGGTGAATGGATTACAGGGATTTAAAAAAAATGTTGGGAAAATGTCTGTCGAGGAAAGGACCTTATTTTTTATCAATTCTAACACAGGTATCTGAAGTCGACACTGGGAAACATCAAAATGATCAACAAAGTGCGACTAGCCAACACAGACAGTAATCCCACCAGAGATCAAATGGTAAGCCTGATGATTTTTTTGGGGGGAACAAAGTTCACGTCATTTTTATCTGATGCCCATCCTTTTTCTTATTCAGTTGTAATTATGAACAGTATTTAATGTCTTGTATTGAACATTTAGAAGAGATTCCCCAAGTGTATTTATTATTATATTGTGTTTTTTTTTAAAGCTGTTTGATTTTTGGCTGGATTTCTTCGTCGAGGCGACCAAGGAAAACACCACTGACGTTCGTTTCCCGGTAAGTCAAACAATTTCCAAGAAACACAAGTTAAAATTCTCTACAAGCAGGAAAGTTTCATGCTGTTAATGCCTAGGTATGTTGTCTTGCCGCAAAAAAAAGTTCTCACATTTCAATACTTTTTCCCTACAAAATTGTAAAATTCCCTGATGTATTTCTTTCTTGATGTTGCGGCAGGTTCTTGTTCTTGAGCCCACCAAAGTAATGAAACCCAGCTATATCACCATCAACAAAGACGACCAGGATTCTGAACAAAAGGTATTAAAATCCTCCTTTTTTTATTTTTCTTTCCAAAGTTAACAGTGAGAACAAATTCCAACAGTAAAGAAGTTGAATTTCTTATTTGAAGACAAAGATTGTCCTCTCAAATTAAAACTGAACTTTCCTCGTTCCGTTTCAGTCGCTGAGGCTGTGGCATGTGGGCGTTCCAGACGGCTGTAAGGTAAGATTTTAGTTACTGACATTTAGCTTCAGAATTTTATGCACTTCTTGACATTTTACACCATTGTCAACAGATAAGATTTGTCCTGCAGTTAACCCCTTGACGCCGGTATTGTTCGGCCACTGACTGCTGCACATTTGGTGGAATGTGTACATGCAGGCATTCAGGCAATGTCTATGAATGAATGCAGCTATGCAGCAGGAATGCGGCAATAGCAGTCCCTGGCTTATCAGCATTTATCAAGCTGTGTCTAGAGCCATCAGCCGGCGTTAATGGGTTGATAATTTGCTCACCGAATGAGAATTGAATTGAGCAATGATAGCTGGACAGGCTATGGCTGATCAATTGGCTCGCAGTAAATTGCACAGCGGCTACCTTTGTAGCTTATTGTTAAAAAAAAATCTATCAGATCCTCAATTGTTTTTAAAACTTTTTTTTAGGGTATCCATGAGTGGTTGTTCAAAGCTCAATCAATCAAAGGAGTCAGGTGAGTTTTGTTTTTACATATTTCTGAAATCTGAATTAATTTATTAATCAGTTAATCAATCCGTAATCACTGAATAACCAATCGATCAATTAATCCCTCAATTACTTGATCAATCCCTCAATGAATCAATTCTCAATTAATTGATCAATTTGTCAATCACTTAATCAGTCATTCCCTTAATCAATCGTTCAATTAATTTAATCTATTACTCAATAAATTCATCGATCTCCAATATATCATGTGGGTGGCATGGGTGGCTTGTGCGTAAAGCGCTCGCCTCTCAGCAAGGTGACCACGGTTCGAATCCTGGCCGCGGATCGCATGTGAGTAGAAATGTGCGTTGGTTCTCTCCTGTGCCACGATGGTTTTTCTCTGGGCCCTCCGGTTTTCCTCCCTCCGGAAAAATCAAACACTTTCGATCTCAGGCTGTGCTCCGTGGTCATATATGGGTCGATGTGGCCGGCAGCCATAGGCGCCTTTACGTGCCAGCGGCCCGACCGCGTTGTAGCCGCGTCCTTCGCAATTCAGCATACCAGCTGCGAGTAAGGATGATTAGCCTCCCAAATTATTATTATTATTATTATTATTTTATCAATTAATCAATCCTCTTCAATGCTTAAATCAGTCAATTACTCATTCATCCAATCAATCAAGTAATTCATCCTCAATCAAATCGATTTACTAATAAATCTCTCTATAATTTGATCAGTTTTAATCAACAAATCTTCAACCCACCATATCTCCTTTCCACAGTCTGTACAAGCGTGACGACCGCTGTGTCTTCCTCTACGTCCAGCAGAACTCGGACGACTTCCAACTCTTCTTCTCCTCACTGCACCAGAGACAAAGGTAAAATTTTAAACAAATCTTGAAAAATCACACTTTTTGTCTTGATTTGAATCCTGTCCCTTCTTTATTCCCCCATTGTTTCTCAGACAGTCCTTTAATTGCACTTTCTACACCCATTGTCATCCGAATAAATTGTGAATTTTTTTGTTTCGTTGCAGTTTTTATGAGCTGGCGAAAGAGATCATCGCAACGGCGCAGGATGCGTTTGTTGGTGAAATGGATTCTGATCTCTCCAGTGAGCCTATTCAGGTAAAGAGCTCATTACATTTGAAAACGACTCAAACATTTGAAAACAAAATGAGAAGCCTTCAGTGATTTGTATGTGGATGTTGTGATCTTTCGGCCTGTGAGTATTTTGTCACGAGCTTAGTCTCAGTCTTGCAGTACTCGGCACTGATTTTTTTTTTATCGTACTCATACTCATCAAATGTTCTCAACTACATCTCACTGATAGTACCACTCATGCCGAGACTGAAGAGTTACTCAAGAAAATGAAAATATTCTCATCCCACTCGGAAATGATTAACTAAAATCTCTTCAGGTTATAAAAGCTTAACAAGTCGGTTGATAGTCAAGTCAATTTCAAAACAAGTACGGGAAACAAAATTCTCTGGTAAGACTCACAAGTCTTTGAACGCTCATCTGTGATTTCAGTTTGAATACGAGTACAATGAGAAGGGGGAAAAGATGTTGCTGGGCCGAGGCACGTACGGTGCTGTCTTCGCAGCCAGGGATACCAGGACACAGGTCCGCATGGCAGTCAAGGAGATCCCCATCAGAGATATGAGGTAGGTTCCAATCCAACCTGGTGCTTCGTTGTCCCTGAGCTAGACACTTTACAGCAATTGTTTTTTGTGCTGTGTGAATGAAGCGGGTACCAGTCAGGGTAGATTTGATGACTGTTTTGTGGATGTTTTTTGTGAGCAGTTGTTTGAGGGTGGTTATGAGTTCCTTGGGTAGGTTAGAATCTAGCCGTGAAAGTCTTTGTCGCTTGTGTCCTCAAGCAGACTTCTTTACAGTAATTGCTTCTCTCCTCTCAGTATAAAACAAGAACCTTTGAGAGCAGAGGTTTTCATTATGTGAGGTTGATCACTAGTGCCTCACTTAGGTTAGAATACAGACAAGGAGTCTTAGTACTTTGTGTCCCCAAGCAAGACATTTTACTACAATTTCTTCTCTTTAAACTTTGAATAAGAAGGAATTTGTACCAGATGGATTTGCTTTGGTGTTTTGTTTTCAAGGAGGGTGTCTTAACAATAATTGACTGAGAATAGTTTATGAAAATGTGAGTCTTCTGGTGGAGATGAAATAGTAATTATAATTGTATTTGTTCAAACAGAGAGTAGTTGTGCGGGTTTTGAGGGGTTTTTTTAACGCATCCTCCATCCATAACAGTTGGTTTACACTGCTCCAAACCTTGAGGACTTGAAATGTTTTGTCAATCTATCCTCATTCTCTCGGCTTGCTTCTTCCTCAGAGAGGTGCAACCGTTACATGAGGAGATCCTCCTGCATTCCCGCCTCAGCCACAAGAACATCGTCAAGTACCTGGGCTCTCAGAACTGCGACGGCTTCTTCAGGATATTCATGGAACAGGTCCCTGGAGGTTAGCACAATATTTTGAACCCAAAAAAAGTGCAAATTTGTCAGCATTTCATTGAATTTGGTTTGAATATTTTTAAAGGATCTCAACTATACAAATAAAGTTGGCAGACTACTCAGGTTTTTGTCATCGGTGATTTTTTTTTTCTTTTTTCAGGAAGCCTTTCGGCCCTTCTCCGGTCCAAGTGGGGTCCTTTGAAGGACCACGAGGAGACAATGTCATTCTACACTCGGCAGATTCTGGAGGGACTCAAGTATCTGGTAAGGAAACAAGAACTTTTGTAAAAATTTCAGGGGTGTAAGAAAAATTTAGAGTCGAAACCGCAGTCTGAATTAGACTTCGAACTTTAAAGTAATACAGGTTTTGGGAATAGACAGTTTTATGTATGTTTTTGAAATTATTTTCACAGCATGACCAGAAGATCGTCCACCGCGACATCAAAGGGGACAACGTCTTGGTGAACACTTACAGCGGTGTCGTCAAAATCTCTGATTTCGGTACCTCCAAGAGATTGGCTGGTATCAACCCATGCGCCGACTCATTCAAAGGTAAGGGAACCGGTGATGAAGTACACTGGTACCAGGCAAATGAATCCAGTGATGGCAAGGAGTGTGGAAACCAGCTAAACTCTCATGCAGTTACTGTAAAACCAATCTTCCCCAGCATGAGAACCATGGAAACATAGTAAGGGCACCAGCTAGGGTCAGCTGATCTCTGTGGACCAATCAGATTGAGTGAATTAAATTCACCGTGTTAGTTTCATGAAAATGTCGTTCCAAACTACTGTCGGCAGTCGATTCACACTGTTTAGATTTCAGCATGGAGTTCTGATAAAAGATGAAATGGACTGCAACTCGTTCTAATTTTTTTCCCTCCAAATTTCACAGGTACCCTGCAGTACATGGCACCAGAAGTCATTGATAAGGGCATCAGGGGGCACGGCGCAGCTGTGAGTACCAGTTAATCTAGCATAAATATGTTTATTCATGAGGCACTAGGCCACGCGCATATGACAACCTCAGTGAAAATATTTGATCATTGGATATTTTTTCCAAATATAATATTTTCTGTAAATGCAGAGATTTAAAAGAAACAACATATTTGGGTTTTTTTTCTTTGTGATAGGCGGATATCTGGTCCCTTGGATGTACCGTTGTTGAGATGGCAACTGGAAAGCCACCATTCATTGAGGTAATTCAAAATATTGGTTCTTTGCAGTTGATTCAGAATTCATTTAAATTCATCAATCGATTATTTGTTTGTTTTATTTGCTTGTTTGTTTGTTTATGTTTTGTTTGTTTGTTTCTTCCAGCTTGGTTCTCCGGAGGCAGCCATGTTCAAAGTGGGCTTCTACAAGATCCACCCCGAGGTTCCTGCCTCCATGTCAGAACCGGCCAAGAAATTCATCCTCAGGTGAGCTCATCCTCGGTAAATTTGTGAGACTACTTCTTCCTCCCTGATCTCTCAAAATACCATGAGAATTAAGGTGCACATTTTTTTTGTCTTGGACAGATGTTTTGAGCCAGATCCAGAGAAGCGAGCCACGGCCGTCCAGCTTCTGAACGATCATTTCCTGATGAGGCGGAGAATATCGCAGCGCAGCGCCGCCGCCGATTACAAACATGACCGCAGTATATCAGGTCAGTAGAGGTCATTGGATGCGACCCTTCAACTCTGACCTCTGTAAAGTCAGTACAAACTTTGTGTCGACGGCATTTTGTGATGACCTTTGATACCTAGATGTCCTTTCAATCCTTACCTTTCTTTTTCATATTTTACCCGTTGCCTCTTGACATTGGAATGAATATCTGAACATACATGCACCACCATTATTCCTGTCTTTTATCCCATATGTGTGTGATCTTT
This sequence comes from Patiria pectinifera, assembly GCA_029964075.1. NCBI lineage: Eukaryota > Metazoa > Echinodermata > Asteroidea > Valvatida > Asterinidae > Patiria > Patiria pectinifera. Next base: position 14,440,808 of record CM057140.1, on the reverse strand, counting down.
AAAAAAAATTGTGAATTCCACAACATTTTGTGACATTAAACTTCATATTGTTTTCTGTGACCTTTTAGACTATTTAAGAGTAGATTTTAAAAGAAGTACTACCCGAGGTTTAAAAGAAAAATTCAATTTTTTTTTTTTACCTTACTTGGTCTTTATTTTAACAGTTTGACTAAAAATCCTGTCTGAGTGAGTCTTGTTTGAAAATGAGATCAGCATGACAACGGCATCGTCATTCAAACATCACTTTTTCATTATAATCAAATTCACACTTTCCTGTTCTTTCTGTCTTGTGTGTCTCATTGAATCGTGCAGAACCTAGCGCCTTTAAACTTGATCCCGGTAAGCCGTGTGAAAATGTTTCTCAAACAAATTCTGTCTTTGGAAACAGAAACGCATTGTGTTTGTAGCTTTTTTGTTTTGAAAGCTTTTGAGTTTTTAGCTTGAAATTTCTTTAAAACTTTTTTAGCTTTTCATTTTAAGTGAAATTTTAATGAAAATTGAGTTCACCTTTTGAAAAATCTGCTAGGATTGAAATTCTAAAGTTCAGTTAAACAAAATTCTGAATTTCAGTTTCTGCTAGTTTTTGGTAGTTTTCAAATAATAAACAGTCTCTCACCTAACAAACTTGAGTTCCATTTGAAATTGATAACACTTTTGACAGTAGTTACGTTAGGTTTTAGAAAAATTGAATGAAATTGTAGACAAAACAGCTCCCATTCCAAATCATTCGTGTTGATCCAGACATTTGTCAATTTAAAGTTCCCAAAATTCGAAATAAAACTTCAAATTCTTATTTTTTGTTTATGAGCCCTACAGCAGGACAAGTTGAATTTGATTTTTTTTTTTAAGTTGTGTGTTAGAAACATGTATTGACGTTATTTTCAATAGGATATGGATCGAATACTATAAAAAAATTAGCGACCGTGGCTATCAAATGTTTCCCCATGCATGTAACTTCCCATCACTGTTCAGAATGTGTTAAGTTGAACGTGCACCCCAGAATGCAATATGCTTTGTCTTTATTCCTTTGATTTTTATTTTAGTATGGTACTCTTTTGTGTCCAACAGAGCACTGATATTTTGTAATGGTATTGTGCTTGTGAATGCATGTTAGCATGTGGTACCAGACTCTCACTCTATCGCTGTTGGCTTCTGCCTTGTAATGCAGGTCAAAGGTCAAAAAAAGATTATAGATTTCTTCTAGAAGGATATATATTCTTCCTTGTTTCACTTCAGAAGACATCATTTCAACTCCTTGTTTACTTCAACAAAACTTTTCTGGAGGTTTTTTTTTTTTTAAATTTTTTTTAGATTTTCTCAAATTGTATTATTGTTAACTAAATAAATGCCTCCTTGTTTTACTTTGTTTAATTTTTGTTATGTTTCTGCAAAAGTATTCTTGAGGTTTTTTTTAAAGCTTTTGTCAAATTGTGTTATTGTTAACTTTCTTGTAAACAATTCTTTTGCAGTTCCTGCCCTGAAGTATCGCACCAACAGCAGGCCCGAGTCTCCCATCCTCGGTGCTCTGTCAGAGTCGGCATCAGCCATTCCCGTGGACTTTGACGTCAAGTGAGTGCATTAGGCTGTGGCCATCTTGGACATGTCCTCTGACTTGCCTTGGTTAAGAATTGCACTGGTCATGAATGGCACCATTCTATAACGGCTCAAAAGGAAACTGTTACAATTTTGCATGGAAATGATTAAAACTTATCAGCTCTTTATACTCACACACTTAGGAAATGTCTCTTTTTGCATGATTTTTCAACAAGCATAAGCATTTTTTGTACTACATTATTCGAAATCTTTTTCACTGCCTGCTCTCTTAAAACAGACCTTTGCTGTGTTAAACCACGGTCCAGATTCTATTGAAAAAACAACAGTTATCGCGAATTTAAACACTTCGCATAATCAAAAGGGGACAAATTCAAGAAATTAATACACTTTGTAAAAATTCATCAACAACTTTTGTGGTATATTTTTAAAAAGTTTTGAAAAGATATAACACCACAGATTGAATAACAGAAAGATTGTGTTCCAATTGAATGTACTTCGACTCATATCCCAAGTTTAATTAATCAGGCTTTGCTGATATGGTTAATCTCTTATTGAAAATTCTATGTAGTTAAATTAGTTAAATCTTTTGCAAAGCTGAGTTGCTGATTGCAGCTTAAACAAGAAAAAAAAAGTCTCAAATGCTGCACCATCTTGGTCTAGCTCCAAGAAGTCCACACAAGATGAAAATGCAGTCAGTTGTTACATCACAGGCACCCGACTCTTTTTATTATCTACCTCGATCTGAGCTCGGTGATGGCTTTAACTAAAAGAAAAAAATCAACATTGCTGCCAAGAATGACGGTGCATGCTTTCGTTTGACTAACTTTGGTTTGGCGGATTTAATCCACCTTCAATTTTGAAACATTTTTAACAAGGTTTTTTTTTTCTGGAATGGGCTTGGCTATTGTGCTCCTATTGCATGCTGACTTCTTCTGATGTCTCTTGTTTAACCTCACCCAGATCGAAACGTCGGTCAATCGACATGGTGTCACCAGGGTATGTGATTGGACCATTTTTTTCTAAACTCTAGCACCGCCCTCCCATCCTGCCCAATCCCATCGTCAGCTCCCTAAATCTCCATAAATTCCACCATTTGTCAGTTCATCAGCATTTACAAAGTAGAGTATTTGTGATTGTCAATGTCTATTTGATTCATAAGATGGAGGTTTTGCGTTGGGGTGTTTTAAATTCAATATTGGGTTGTGCCGACACCAGTGTATTACTCAATCTTGTCCCGAGTAATTGCGAGGAAAAAAAATTACAAAACTCGAAATCCAGCCAGCATACCCTAAGAAGCTCGGTGGTCAAGTGGTAAGACCTCTGCACTAGTAAGCAGGAGTCGTAGGTTCGAGTCTGACCCGAGTAGTTTGAGATTTTTTTTCTCACAATCACTTGGAATAAATACTGAGTATATAGTGTTTATAAAATACATCGATGATGGCCGAAACCCTTTAACGAATATATTTTAAGTGAGAGTCTGAAGATTAAAAAAAAATAATGTTTGTTTTTAGATTTGCGATACTTGTCTACCATAAGTCTGAAGTTATCCTAATTTTTCTGTTTTGATAAATAAACTTGGTATTACATCTACTGTCATATAAATAGGACATCACAGGTTGTGATAGACATTTTGAGCTTTTGCCCCTAAATATTTACCAGCCGAACTTTGTAATGAGTTTGTGTTAGATTTGAAGGCGAACTGTTTGCAAAGCAATTGTTTTAAAATTGGTCTGTATTCGTTTCCCCTCACCAGGTTGTTACATAACGTTTGTTTGCTTCATTAACATACATGAATGATTTTGTTTGTTTGTTTGCATGACGGCATTTCCCCCATTCCGTTAGATCCCCGATCAACTTCCTTGAGGTGCCTAGTGTGAATATGTTTGAGGGGTAGGTGAATTGTGATTGGCTGGCTTGGTTGTCTGCTGTGTTGTGATTGGTCACTTGATTGGTAGCAAGAATATGATTGGTTGTTTAAATTTCTTTTGCTTTTTGCTGATTGGTTGTAGATGTTGGTTTTCATTTTTGCTCACTGACTTGGTAGCAAGGATACGATGGGTTGTTTTAATTGCTTGCTTTGTGCTGATTGGGCAGTTTGTAGATGTTGGTTGTTTTTGATTGGTCACTGACTTTGTAGCAAGGATGTGATTGGTTGTTTTAGTTTTATTGCTTTGTGCTGATTGGGTACTGGGTAGATGTTAGTTCCTTTGTAGTTTTGTTGATAGTTGTGAGTTCCGCTCTGTTCTTATTGACATGCTTCATTTTTTTTCTGCTCAGCGTTTATGTTTTGGATTTTAATTTCTCTTTCCCATATTGTTCAGAGTTATTGTTTGTCCTAGCATTATGACATTGTTTAACATAATTAACTTGCTAACGTGTGCATTGTGTCTTCATAGCATTTCAAATGCCAACTTAACCCATTTGGGAGGTAATGTAGAATTAACCTAACCCAGAAGGCGAATGTTGGTTAATTTCAGCTCGTACATATAAATAAATTAATCTGTTTGTGTTTACCGTTCTTAATTAATCTGTATGCACCCAATGACGTGATTGTATTTCACAATTTGTGCACCATTTCATATCATATAGTGAACACATCTGTAGAAGTCGACCTCAATTTGAAAAGGAAACATCCAAATCAAAACTGGGTCATTTTAACGGATCTTTTATTAACCATCTCTCCGTCTTACAGGTCGAGTGAAGACAGCACGGCCGAGACGCCCACGACCCCCGACCGGGGCAAAGGTCACGGGTTCTACATGCTGCGGAAAGACAGCGAGCGCCGACTGACCCTACTGACTATCCTGGAGTCGGAGCCGGACAAGATTGTACAGCGTTGGATGGGCAAACTGCATGCTGGTACCCCGCCAACCAAGATTACCACTGTAAGTTGCATTAGTTTCTACACAGGTAAATTTCCGAACCCAAAATGGGGGTTGGGGGGGGGGGGCTGGCAATACAATATTTAGGTGTTTTTTTAGACAGGTTTTTTTTATGTTCACTTTAAATTGTCAGATTTTTTTCAGCAATTTCAAAGAATATAGCCCCGAAAAAATGTGTGTGCTTTGAAGAAGATATTCAGTAAATTGTTTCAAGAAAAAACCAACAATATTTTTAATTGGGGTGAAACGGGTGAAATTATGCAAGCAATAAAAAGAATGGAAATAATGCAATGCTACATCAAGAAGCTTCTTTCAACGCATTGTTGAGTATACAACAGGCCAGATTTACATCGAGAATACCACAGATTTCTCTAGATTTGTACTCGTTTTTGTTTTTGGTTTCCTAGCTGCACCTCGGCATCCTCATGTCTGGCATGGCGCAGTACATCAAGACCAGAGAGAGGAAATTCATCAGCGAAGCCATAGGTGAGCAAAACCAAGACACTTGAACCTCTCCAAGCACTACATATCATCCTTTCGGAGGTCAAAGGTTAGAGGTCAAGGATCTGAGGTCCGATGCATTCCAGTTGCATTGATTACTTTCCCTCCTCTGTGTCAGTCAGCCGGCCAGCCGGCTGGCCGGCAGGCAGGCAAAAGACTAGCCTTTCATATCCAGCAAAAATACAGAGATATTTGCACACTGCAATTGCAGCCTTCCAAAGTTTAGCAATTCTATATTCAATCGTGTAACTTTTCCTCGGATCAGCTGATTTCCTCAATTTTCACTTCACACTTACGTCATTAGAATTGGAAAAACTCTGTATAAAGTCTTGTAAAACTTGGAATTTACTAATTCTTTAGTTACTTCCCAGCTGTATGCAATGTATATTGAAATGATATTCTAATGATAAAATTTGTAATGAATATTGTTCTGTTTGATTTACTGCAGATGAGTTGAAGCTGGAGTTGGACTATGATCACGTGGCCCTTGGAGAGATACAACTAGCTTTGTACACCTTCCTCGATACGGTAAATAGTTTCAAAAATAGTTTGACTTTTTTTTATTTGTTCAATTTTTTGTTTTTGTAAAAAAAAATTGTAATTTTTTTTTGGGGGGGGAGGGAAGAGGAGCTTATGTTGATAACTCTGAATTCATTTGTAAATCCATCAGAATTTAATGTTTGATTTTGAAGAATTTAAGACTGTTGAGCCCGGTTTACGGTAAATTGTTAGAATTTCTTTTAATTTGGTGTGAAGGACATTGTGAGTACTGTTATAATATTTCGGAAAATTTATAATAAAAATATGAAAAACAAGTATTATTATCAATGTTATTGACTTTTCTTGCGCTGTTTCAGGTTGTGGAAATACTGAAGCAACATGTCAACAACATTAAACCACACTGGATGTTTGCATTGGATAACCTGATCAGGGACAGCGTACAGACAGCCATCACGATACTCTCCCCTGGTGAGTGGTCTGTTTGTTTGTCCCTTTGTCTGTCTGGCTTTCTGTTTTTATTCATCATGCCAGCATGAAAGTCTATTCCTCAGTTAGCACATTATTAAAAATACAGATGGTGTAGTCGTACAGGTCAAAACATTCAATGAAATATAAAATTACTTGAATAATAGAATTGTTACTTAAAATACAGTAAAAACCTTCAAACACACAAAATTTACCACGTTGATCGCAACAAAAACAAAGCCAATATATTGTGGCTATCCCAAACAACAGACTGTTTTATTTTGCCTTTTTTTCCCCGAGGCCAAACGAGACCAAGCATTATCAAAACTCAACCCTGACAAACTTCACATCCTGTTTAAATCCGATTGACACCTCCACTGATATTTATCTGAAATCTCCTGATTTCCCTCACAACTTCCTCCTTCCTCTCTGGTCTCCCAGTTATGTGACCTTTGACCTCGCCGGTAATCACGCTTGAGCGCTCGCTTGTATCACTCCTGTGGCTTTCAGTTTCTTTCATATCTGTGGCTGGCTGTGGAAACTGACGCACAATAGCCACACATGTAGTTAGGTATTTGCAGTTGTTAGATGTGTAGATGGCTTCCTACTTTGTCGATGCAAGCGATGTAAACAAGCAGGATATCAATGATCCGTTTGGGTGTAAAAAATCCAAGAATGGTAGGACCTTTCTTGTGACATAATGTGTTTTTTATGACCGGCTTCATATTTTTTTCGGCAGAATTTTCTGGTTGTATATAGTGATTTGGAAAAGAAATCACAACTGTAAAGATTTACATATCATCAGCATGTTGCCCTTGGCAACTTTTGCTTTGATTTTGCTTGAGCAGGTCACTTGATTGACTGTAGGTCACATGATTGACTGTAGGTCACATGATTGACTGTAGGTCACATGATTGACTGTAGGTCATGTGATTGACAATAGGTCATGTGTTTGACGGTAGGTCATGTGATTGACAGTAGGTCAGGTGATTGACAGTAGGTCAGGTGATTGACAGCTGGTCACATGATTGAGAGCAGGTCACATGGTTTACATTTGGTATCAATGTATGTGTTTGTATAGTTTTGTTTTGTGTTTGCATTTTTTTTCCTGCTTCAATTCGTGAAAAATCTGTTTTGTTCCAGTTTAGTATGTAATCTGTGATTACTGAATACAATAAATTTGTTCTGTTACCATGACAACAGACTTGGGCCACAACATCGCGCCCAATCAGCCGCCCCACCAGGACCAGACGGACCACGCCCACCACCATCAGTATCACCACGAGGAGGAGGGCGTCAACACGTCGGGCGTGTCCACACTGAGCTCCAGTAAGTCCCATGAGCGGGATCTGTTTATGGAGCGGGCGTCGGCCACCACCATGCAGACCGAGTACAGGAAACTGGTGCAGGAACAAGGAAGGTGGGTTGAAGACTTCATGTAAGCGTAGGAATATGCCTAGCAAAAACAAACAATTTCTAAGCTAAAACAACAATAAAATTGTTTAGCAGATACATTTTTTTTTGTAAAAATCAAATTTTACAAAGCAAAAACAAGAATTTGTAAAAACGAAAATTTGCTGAGTAAAAAATAATTTGCTAAGTAAAAACGTGAATTTCCTATATAAAAAATGTGAATTTGCTAAGTAAAATATGAATTTGCTAAGTAAAAATGTGAATTTGCTAAGCAACAACAAATATCTGCCTAGCAAAAACAAAATCAAAATTGAGTTGCAGGCAGGGAGTTTTACTGCATTTATCAAAATGTAGCCTGACTTTGAAATGTTGAACTTTTATTTTTCTTGCCTGGATTTGTTGTCATTTTTCTAGGCTACTCAGTGACCTTCTGGAGGTACAGCGGACGCTCAATGACATGCTGGGAGGTCAGGTCAGGACAGGTCGTGAGGTCGTCAATCACATGAGGTCAGTCAGGTTTCCTTGGATAGTACTAAGCCTTGCTTAAACAACTTTGTTCACTGCTGCTGAATCCAAAATTGTCTGCTGAACCTAACAAGGTGTTAAAAATCAATTGTCAACTGTTGCATTCGACAGTACTACGGCTGAAAAGAAGAAAGATTTTTTTTAATGAAAATCTTCTTACTTTCTCTCTTTTTTGGCCGTGTTTTTCAGGGAGGATGACCATGCTGGACTTGGAGGAAGAAACAGTGGTAAGCAGGCAGTTATTTGTGCTCAAATCAACTTATACAGCATATTTGTCATTTTTATCAAAACGTTTGAATTGTACAGGCTTTTGACTTGCTCCATCAAAATGAGGATTAAGTCCCAAATATTGACCCTAACCTTCCCAAATCCTCCAAAATCCTCTTTGCAAAATGGAGGATTTTGCAGGATTGAGGCTATATGGAAAAAAATGTGTGTCTGATTTTGGAGGATGCACTGTGTCAAGGTCTTAGGCCGGACCTTGTGTTGTTTATGCTCAGCCGTGCATAAATTTAGGCCTAGATTATACTTGAAATCCTCCACACTGCTCCAGGATGTCACTGGCTCTGCCTCAACATATTGACAGTGATTGCCGGAGGATTTTGCAGGATTGAGGCAGTGGTCACCCCTCCAAGGACCACATTCAAGAAATAATGGAGGATTTTGCAGGATTAAGGCTGCATGCGATTTTTCATTGGAGGCAGTTACGGATCTTGCAGGATTGACGTTGCTTCCTAGCAAAAATGCCTAGGGAGTTGGGGTTAAGTTAAAGATTTTACCAAGAGATTTGGCAAGAGTGTGTGCTAACAAAGCTGAAACTTCTTTGGAATTCCAGGTGAAGGTGAGGATGAGACTGTTGCTGAGGAGCAAGAAGACCAGGGGCTGATTGAGTGGCTTCGTAGCCTGTCCATTGATGAACACAGCATCGGAAAGGTAAGTAAAACTGTAATTCCTTCACATTGTCTACTCTTGAATGGGCCCCATGGGAGACCAGTGGATTTCACTGAATGGGCTACCCAGTGAAAATAAGAAATGAAAATAAATTAGTAAATTCATGGCGTTGCTAAGCTGATGTGTTCAGCAGTGAAAGTAAAATGACATATTTGGGAAATTCCAGCGTTAAGAAAGGAAATATAATGTCCGTGACAGAGCCAATTAACCATGACATTTAATTAATGATTCAGAGAAATGATCCAAAACTCCTAGTCTGTAATCTCTTTGACCATTACTAGATGATGAAGTATAACATTTGAAAAAAAAATAATACATTTTCAGGGTAACTCACTTGGCGCATGCTTGAATTGCCCAATTCAAAACCAGAACTTCCTAAAATGCACTTAGCATGCTAAGAATCCCAGTACTTGATTCAGCTTTGATGTATAGTTTGTCATTTTGCGTTGAATCCCTTTTTTTATATACATTTCACAATGTGTGAGAATTCTGTTTTCATTAATTTGACAGTTTGTGAGAGAGACCTACACGCTTGAAGTCGTCCAAGACATGATGTCGAGAAAGGATCTACGACACATGGGACTCAAGTCAGTCCAACTTCCCTTTCAGTTTTTTTATATATATTTATGACGTCTTACATCTTTTCTCCACAATTTTGCTGTAAATGTTTTAATAACGTCATATAACAAGGCTGTCATCCATGACAAAATGACAATAATTTCAGGCTAAAAAAGTAATGCCGAGATTTAAACATTGTAAAGATTTTATTTTTGCATCAGAAAAAAAAATCAAATCATTGTCCTAAGAAGTGATTGAAAATGGCAATTCATAATTTAAAATTAATATTATATTATTTTTTTTTGAAGGGGAGGTGTACAGTGCCGAATCTGGAATGCTATTCAGAAACACCGGAGAGACCCATCGTAGCCCGCTGCAACTTGGTCAAGAAAAAAACTATAAAGATTGTGTAAATATATCCCAAATTGTGAATAGAAAAAAAAGATGTTAATCTATCTGTGTGAGAAATTCCTTCCAGACATTAGACTTTAAAAAAAAAAATAAACAAATAAAAACAGACGCTGCCATCACAAATTGAAGCCAATTACCTGCGAAATGAATACCACTCTTCAATAAAAAAAAAATCTCTGTAAATAAATAAAAACAAATGTAACTTTTATTTGTAAAACTAAAATCATGATATCTGAGTGATTTTCGGTTTTAATCAAAGCAGTACATTTCTATTTTTGTTTATCTTTGCGACTACTGCCGTTGTCGGTTCATAAAAATCATGAAAATTCTAAACAAAACTCTAATAAGTTTGGTCAAAAAATTAAGAGACAAGACCCCCCCTTTCAGTATGCTGGTTCCTTTCATTGTCTAGAATATGATGGAGTGACGGGGAACCAGTCACACAGCGCCCTCTTAAGTTTGATAATTGCAAAGGTCTGTGGGGCAGACCACATAATTGGCCATTAATTTAACCCTCAAGATTGTGCGAAAAATCATATTAAAACTGGAGTATACAAGACTGTTAGGAATAAAAAATTCCACAATTTGTATTTTTTTTTTGTACAATACGTTTTCCTTTCAGAACACCTCATCTTTCATATTATTCAATTAAAAAAATTATGTCATTTACAAAATCTTTAAATTTCTGTAGATTTTTATACTGCTGCATAATTTCTGCTCCAGTCCTTGAAAAAAATTAATGATCTACAATAAAGCTTCCCTTTTGTAATTTGTAAATTTCACTCCCAAAGTCATTTTTTTCTCACTCTGACCTCATGCTTATCCATCTTTCTACTTTCAGTCTTTTTTAATGCATTCATTCTCACCTCCTTTTTATTGGCGTTGTTATTTTTTAACTTTCCGAAAGCGTACGTCCCACAAGGTATTTTTAAGAAACTGGTTTAATGTTCATATTTGTTGATTCGCTTTACTTGTACAATGTTTCTCATGTAATGTTTTAACTCCAAAAAGAATTAGACCCATTGAAGAAACTTTGTCAAATAATAAGGAAATAGAGTACCGAAGTGCGCCGCGTATTCTGTTCCGCCCGCACAGCTTAGAGGTATAGTCCATCATTTGTAATTTGTGCATTTTGTTCGTTTGAAGCAACAAAAGTGATCAAAATCTAAAGAAAGGTGCAGAACAACCTAACCTGATGAAGTTTCAGCTCAGCTTCAGCTGTATATTTTGAGATAAACAGCATTCTAGGATCTCGATGTCAAATCAAAAGCTGCTGAATCATGTTTTGAATTCAGCGTCACTGAGCCGATTGCAGCTATGGGATGTCGCGCACCGATTTGACGAATTATAGCAGCCGCGCGTGCGTGTGCGTCGTGCCAATGCCTGCGCGCGCTTCCCCGAATAAAAAAAAACGAATTACTAATGGAAATTTCCAACGGTGCGTCTTAAGACGTACCGTTGGAAAAGCCTTCTTTCGTTGATTTCTTCAAAATGACAGCTTGCCAGAGAGAATAATTTCACAGGGAGTCTCTTTACTATCTTTCAACCAAGTATGTTTGTCAACAATAATTACGTCAGTTACTTTTTGGATGGCTGCAAATGATGGACTATATAGGAATGGGTAAACTGTATGAATAATGTATAAATGACCTGTATCTGTAAGTCAGCCCTGGGTTTTTGAGAAAGTCATTTATAACAACAGTGTAAATTTTTCTATTCTTTTGATGATAATATAAAAATAATTCCATATTTTTTTGCAGCTGAGCATCATTATTGCATTGCCTCAAAACTTTTGAATATTTACTATCCAAACGATTGCAAAGTTTTCAAAAATTATGGGGTTAGCCCATTTCAAAAAACACCTGAAGCACAACGGCTGATTAAAATTTGATATAATGTGGCATCAACATGTTCTATGCATCATTTTGTTGCCCTTAGAATGTTTTCAAGTAGGTGTAGTGCTGTTTGAATGCAAGGTAGGACAATAGGGTAGTTTGAAATCTTGGTTTTTTTTCGTGCAGTTTTTATTATCACTCTGTAAATAAAAACTTATTTTTCTGAAAATTAACCAAAATGAAGCGTTGGGCTGTGGGTGAGGTGGCGTTACGTGGCCGTAATAATGTGAATATAATCTGTTGTCGAAGAAATCTGCAATTTTGCCTCCTGCACAGTGGACAAAGCCGGAATTATGGGTTTGTGATGAAAGCTGTTGATATTGATGAATAAAACAATCCTAATCATGCGATTTCTATTTTCGTTTTTGTGTTTGATTTTCGACTTTTATTTTTTCAAGAGTGGTTAGCGGTCAGGCTTGTAAAATCACAGGCCCACAGGAGAAAGAAGCCCTTGGGAATTAAATACTTGAGAAATTCTTGAGAAATTCTTGAGAAAATCTGAAATTCAGAAAAAGAATTGGGAGAGAAAATGAGGGGGACCACTGATCCTGAAAATTTTGGGGTTTTGTGAAAAACCAGTGGTCGTTGCAGACGACAGCAACATCGGCCACATGCTTTTGAGGAGCGCCCTCAACCGTTCGGGTTGCCGAATCAAGCTGATGAGATACAGCCCAAGATTGGAGCAGTGCAGTCTACTCGTCTCACTTTTCTGGCCCGTATTTAATGTCTTGATATTCAAATGCTTCGCAGGTTCACTTTGCTGGCAGTTTATTCAAGCTTGACCAAGGTAACTGTACCAATATACTCCTCATTTTATCATATCAGTCGCACTCGCAATCCCGGCGCGATTTGGTAACAACTTCATCACACAGTGTTGTTGTTGGTTGGGGGTGTGGCTGTGCCCCCTCCCACTTTTTTGGACTTATTATTGAGTTGTTTCCCCCGTCATAATTAATTTAGCAACAGTTTTAGGGATTGCCAGAAATAAACAGAACTATTAATGATTGTTTATCCAAAATTATAACATTTAATTTTGTAGCAAATTAAGCTTTTTGCCAGGCATGTCAGGATGATCGATTGACCCGTTTGACAGGTGCCAGTTTAAGATAAACATTATTTTCACACAAGTTTTTTTCTGATTCAGTGAACCAGCTTAAGTAAACACTAGTTTGCTGGAGGAATCAAAGACGAACCCCAGCAAACTAACGTTTACTAAGAGAAAGCTGAAAATAATTAAAACGAGCCATAATCAGTGAAAGCCTCTGTGAAAACAAGCATTTACTAAAAAAGAAAACCGGTACCAGACAAATATCCACTGCCTTTTATTTCACGAATAATTACAACCACCGTATAAGAAAAAGTGGGCCAGAACTCAGCTTATGCTTAGTCTAAGCCCCGTTTGAACTAGCACTGAGCCCAAAACGATTGTTTTTTCTCTCATAGTTCAAGTGCAGCGCTCCAGTCCATCAACATGCTTGTCTGGCAACGCGGCGCAACCCTCCATCACCTCGAAGCCTGACCAATCGGCTCTTGTCAACCTCATCAGTCGTCATGAAGGACTCGCAAACCACGGAGCAACATGACGCTGTCCGCAGACTCCTGCCTGACCTTTTGACCCCGACGGAGGGCGGCAAGTGGTCGCCGGGGAGGTCACTGATGATGGCGGAAGTATGTTGACCTTTCACAAAAGTTTGTGACCTTTTCCAACAAAGTTTGAGGAAAGTGGAAGTGGTCAGTTAATAGGTTGAAGTGTCCCCCACCCCTTCTCCACCACCGCACCCCAAACCCTTATGCTCCCATAACTCCCCCCCCCCCCTCCTCTAGCTTCTCCCTCCTCTATATTAACATTCCCTGTTTAAAGATTTTAAATGAAGTTAATGTCATTGAGTCCAATTTTAACTCTTGCTTTCAGGCCCACATCCGGCAATTCTGCTCCCACTACAGCCATCTTGACAACACTGCCAAGGCAAAGTTTCTCTTGGCCTTATCACAGCTGTGCGGAGTCCACCACGAAAGTGTCTACAAAGCATTCAAGAATATGGAATCTGCCCGGGTGAGATATTTTTAAACTTGACACTTCTTCATCAAATACTTTCCATATAAAGTCACAGTGGCAGAATACAATTTCTGCCTACGTTTTCCCACTAAATATCAGGCAGCAGGCCTATGAAAATTGTGTGAAGACTTTGAGTGCAAATGGTCCCATAAACAAAATTAAAATGTGGAAGGCAATGATTGATGTCAAACTTCACTGTGATTTTTTTGTTTTCAGGAGAAAGAAGAGGCGACATTACTGCAGTCAGAGCAACGCTTAGCTCAGATGCTGACTCCAGGGTACAAGACACTATTTGCTAACATCGGACGGCTGGAGGGAGGTATCAAATTCCTGGTGGACATGAGGGCAGACTTACGTGTGAGCTAGTAATGAGTTTACTTTAAGGATAAGTTGAGTGGCTTGACGATATGCAAAAGGGAGATGTGGTGTTGGGGGCCGGAGAGGGGCACTCCCCTCGCCCAGTTTAAGTCTTACAAAAATGAGTGGTGCAGATCAATTAACTTATAACTTTTTCTTCTTTCGACAGACATTCCTGCATCATCATCAGCAGAGCCTGACCAGCGAAGCCCACTTGAGGGCGCTCCGGGAGACGTTGAAGGACATGTTGGCTCACTGGTTCTCGGCCGGTCTCCTGCAGCTACAGACCATCACGTGGCAGTCCTCATGCGAGATGCTCCAGAAGGTGCCAAACAATCCACCGAATACCATCATTTCACTCAGCTTGTTAGAAACATATTTTTGAGCCAAGCGCTGACAAATCCTCAACCATTTCCATCTCCACAAGTCTGATTTCTTAGATGGGCTAAAAAGTTGAAAAAGAACTCATCTATTTTGAATTTTGAATTTGTGAGGAAAATACAAAGCATTTAAGGGGTGGTAATTTTTTTTTTAAATTGCTGGGAAATTTGAGAAGTTTTGAAAAAGTTGCCTTTTTACCAAATTGTAGGCCTACTGCGAAATATTGGACTTGAAGGATAATTTTATTAAGAAGTAGTTTTTCTAAACCCAACCTAGCAGTAGAATGGTGTCTTGCCAAGTACCAGCTCGGTAATCATTTCTTAGTCCTTGGGTACCAGACCGCAATGGTTGTTCATCATGGTATCATTCTCGCAATTTTGTACGATCCTTCAGATCAGCGAGTATGAAGCAGTTCACCCAGTCCGTGGCTGGGCCGACCTCAAGCGCCGAGTGGGACTCTACCGACGCTGCTTCGTCTACACTCACAGTAGCATGCCTCAGGAACCAGTCATTATCTTACACGCTGCGCTTACCGATCGTATACCATCTTGCATCAAGGTAGGTACATATCTTTATCCAAGTATAGACTGTAACAAATTTGGACAGTTCCAAATTTGGATCGTTCCAAATTTGGACCATTCCATATTTTGCCATTAGTCCCGCCCACTTTTGGTTTGTGACTGAGTTTGATTGAGTTATTGTGGTCACCTGGCCAAACATTGTGATCTAATTGGTCGATGCCTAATTATTGACAGACAGGAAGGATCCATTACCAAGGATCCATAAAAACGGCCAAATGCTGGCGTCGATTTGAAACAGCCCAAAGCGCCCTCTGTTGGCCAAGAAGAAGTATTACTGTATGACCTCAAGTAAGTACTGATGATAAACTTTTGCTCATTTCTGGATTTTTTTATGTCTTTTATCTTAGTCCATAGTCGGAGAGACGAGAGATCAGAATCTCTCAAAAAACCCTCTGGCATTGGAAGAGCAAGAGGACCCTGAACGCATCACAGCAGCAATATTCTACTCCCTCAGTTCCACACAAATAGGTAAGGCCGTAGCCCATTAGACAATTTTGTCAATGGCTTTGTTTTTTGCCATTGATACTCTGTTGATGTAGGCACTAGCCATAGTCAAAAAAGTAAACAATTAATAATGGTAAGACTATAGAAGTATAGGTCAAGAAAAGAAAGTTTCAAATTCTGGACCAGAACTTTGTAGATTGCTTGTTCTCTTTGTATTCCAGTCAGTTCTTTTAGAAATTAACTTTGAAATTGTTACTCCTGATTTGCAGGTTTGCGAGGAGTAGATTTAGGTAACCATCTCATCAAGCATGCTGTCCGCAAACTACAAGCCGAATTCCCCAAACTTGAGATGTTTTCCAGTCTGTCGCCCATCCCAGGATTCCGAAGCTGGCTCCTTGCCGAAATCGGCAGGCATCCGAAAGGTATTTCTCAACTACTTTGGAACTCATCGCTTCATAGTTCAAGGTGTTACACAATACACCCCGTTATTAAAAAAAGAAAACGACCACATTCTTTAGAATGATTCAAATGAAGAAAATTGTTGAAACTGTTGAATAAAGAAAATTGAGCAAAGCAGGAATGGAACCTACTACCGCTGACAAACAACACCAATGTCCAGCACAGCAACGACTTAAAGTTTCTCTTAATTAACCCTAACTCCCCAGCCTAATTTACTAGGAACCGTACCCATTCAGGCAAATTCCAACACCCACATGGGAAATTGTACACACACACTGCTGGACTTAGTTTCTGGAGGTATGCCAACCCCAGTGTAAAAGACCATCTGTTTAGGGGTACTGTACCTATCCCAACAGATTTAAACTCAAACCTGCTGTTGAACTTTGATGGGTTGTGTTCGGTTAGGGTTTTAATGCCTTCTTTCTGAGTCCAAAGATGGTAGTGATATGACAGATTTTGTTTCTATTTGTAAAATTATTTTTATAGGTGAAAATGGCGCAATGCTTTTCACCTCTGGTGAGCTTCGAGACATCCAAAGTTTGGCGGGCGGATCTGACGAATCAGAGATGATGACAGTCAGGCGATTGCTGTCGACCAATCAGTGGGCTCAATCTGAAAAGCTTGTCGACCTGTTGGAGCAGCCATTAATGCGATTGTGTGCAAGGTAAGACCCTATTTGGTAGAAATGTTTAACTAAGAAATAGCAAGATTTCCGTATTCTTATTCTTAAATTTATCCAGTTTATTTTTTCGCTCAATAAATTCCTCCTTTTGGTTTAAATTTGGGAATTTATGTTGAGAAAAAAATCCATGATTATTTTTGTCTCTTCTGGAAAATTCAGGTATTTGTATGCGGAGAAACATAGAGGATTTGCTTTGGACTCTGTAGGTAAGTAAAAGTTTGTTTTAAGTAGAAATTTATTTTGATAATAAAATAGTTATGTGACCTAGCTTTTCTTTACTCATTTTAGTGATTAGTAGTGTACCTAACAGTGGACTGGATAAAGACTTTTATTAAAATGTGGTGATTTGTAAACAGTAAAATCTCTCCTAAAATTTCCAGCCAATTTTCACCTTGGTAACGGCGCAGTGATGTGGCGACTGAACTGGATGGGTGACCTTACCCCCCGCGGCCTGACCCAATCCTGCGGCATGATGGTCAACTATCGCTACTACCTGGACAGCACCCAACGTAACAGCCAAGCCTACGCCGTGGACCAGAAAGTCTCCGCAACGGAGCAGGTTCTGGGGTTAGTCGAGGAAAGCCGACTTCTGGAACAGAAAAGCAGACTGTGATTGCTGGGTATATGAGACCTCCGTTCAGGAACTGTTGAGGGCAGTATGTAACCTGAGAACCCAACATTCTTCACGGGACCAGATACAAGCACAAAAGAGATTTAAATATTCATCGCGTTGATTTTTCATGTTACAAAACGTGATATCTTACTTGCTGTCTTGCAGGCCAGTAAGTACCGAGTGGAGAAAAACACCCCGAACAAGCGTTGGATCGTAGAAGGTCGAATCCACTTCTTGAAAGGCAAAGATCACTCTCTGACTCTGACTGATTGATATACTTATTGGTTGGTTCATGGTATAAAAGATGGCATGATTGATGTTGATTGACGATATAATTGATTTTTTTTGGGGGGGGTGTTTCAGTTTATGCTCACATGGTAAAAATAAGTCCTGTTGTATTTTTTGTTTTGTTCTTTTGTTTTGTTCTTTTGTTTTGGTTTTTTATTTAAAACTTATTTTACCAAAGTTATGAATACCCTAAAATGATTTTATATATCGATGTAAATGTTTATGCATACATTATTGAGTGAAACTCGGATATTCAATATATGATCAGTCTTTTTGAATATGGTTTTAAATTGGTGCCTTTTATTCTGTTTTATATATGGTCTGTGGTATATTGCCGATGCGATTGGAGATTTTGTATTGAGAAGTTATTTCTAACATGTTATCATGAATTACGCTTTTCATTATCACCAACTTGGGAACTGTTTCATACATAATTTTTTCCCCCTCCTAAATCTTCATAGAGTTCAGAATTGCAAACCCTCCCCCTTTCCCCGCCCCTTCCCCCTCCCCCCTTTGCCCCTCCCCCTTCCTGAGATAAAAAACAAAATCCAAAACCATTTTTTAAATTCCATCTTATGCATATTCCAGCGCTCTAAGTATCCCAATAATTTGTTAAAAACGAGCTTAAATGTCTATATTAGCCATAAGTAACTTTAGAAGCACCCCCCCCCCCCTTTAAAAAAAACCAAAGTTCCACCTCAAAGTAAAACTGTGTGACTCGAGTTCCTCTTGAGGGCGCGCTTCGCCGGTAGATTTCTCGAAAATTCAGCGGAAGAGGGGAGAATTTCGGAGAAGGTCCCGCAGACGAGACAGTTCCAGAAAAGACGCTTTCAAAACTTGATAATTTATTTCTTGTCAGACTCTCAGGACAATGGACGAAATAGAAACTAACTGCTACAACAAGGGGTGCGGGAAAAAGTTTGTTCCATCGGAAAATGGGCCAGGTAAATTTTGTTTTCAGACTCGTCATTAAATTTTGTCCACGGTCGGTCGGTCGGTCATGTTTGTAATTCTGACTTCTGTCACAGTGTCAGTCACCTTTAAATATTTTGGGCGATCGTGTAGTTACGGGCCCCTCTTTTTTCCGATCAAATAAGAGTCAAGTGTGTTTTTATCATTCAAAAATGTCCTTGTTGTAGGTACCCGGAGTGGTAAGGAGTGGGAGTGAGTTGGGGGGGGGGGGGGCAAAAGAGGGTGCTAGGCCTATTTTCCCTTTAAAAAAAATCCCCCAAGGGCAAAGAATTAGTACAAACAGCATAAATTGAATGGCAATGAATGGGGAGGATTGAAAAAAAAGTCCAAGTCCAATGTAGTGTTCCCAGAGTGGCGATAGGTGACACAGATACGTAGATATGAAGTGGGAGTGAGAAGGTTTACTGAGGGCAATCACCCGTGACTCCGTAGCCTGCTACAAGGTGGATCGATCGAGTGGTAGGGTATTCTGCAATTATGCCTTGTTTACTTTTTTTTCCCATCAGATTCTTGTGAACATCATCCAGGAGAACCAGTATTTCATGATGCGTACAAGAGCTGGTCCTGCTGCAATAAAAGAACCACAGACTTCACAGAATTCTTGAATATAAAGGTAAGTCAAGATGTTTACCGTGTGATAACTTCCGAAGAAGAAGAAGTAGGGGTATACCACATTTAAACAGACTTCAACTTTATATTTGCTGTGGTCATTTTGACTTATTATCATCAAGTTTAAATTATCAGGTATTTCCTTCTAGAATGTAAATTTCAATTTGTATGTTAATTTTCAACTTTTCCAACTAATTTTCGTTATTAATTTTTGGTTTCATATTAAGGGTTGCGCCAAGGGGCTTCACAGTAACCAGAAACCTCCAGAAAAACCCAAACCTGCGCCGTTGTCAAAAGAAGAAAAAGAGGTGAGCGATACAGTAAACTCTGTGTAAATCATTTTGACAAAGGCTACCGGTACTTATAACAGTACTATTCAAAGTGATTTTAGGGAAGACTTTTATGTGAAGAGTTTGCAATTTTTGTCAAGTTCCCTGAATGTATTTCATAAATTGTTAGCAGACTTGAATATATTAGTAATGCATTTACTTTCATTTCTCTTCGCAAGTTCCAAAAATGAAGATTTTACCTCACTTTCAATTCAATATGGCCGACTCGTGCATAAGGCCCATAGGGTCACTTGTTACAATATGTCAAGGGTTCTTTGTTTTAAAAATATCCCTGTCGTAATTTAACAGTATTTGTATTATATTACTAATGGGGTATTAACTATTAAAATCCTGCAAAAAGAGTTCACTTTCTGCAAACTCCTTTAATAGCTTCTTGCAAATTTAATGCACGATACTTTCTTTGCCTTGCCACAGGCAGTTGTTGTCGTAGAAGCACCGAAACCTTACCAGCCAATTGAACCAACAGAAAGACCAAGGTATGAAGGACAAAAATAAAACTTTCACTACTCCGCCACCACCCCATTCCCCCCCCACCCCACGCACCCCACCCCACCCCCCACCCAACCCCACCCCACTCCCACCACCATACAAATAAATTATCCGTCTTGATATTCTACCCCTTTCTTTAAATCTATTCCCTGAACTTGTTTGTATCTTAGTCAAATTATTACTCATCTTGTTTTAATCAAACATTGTATTGCTTGTATCCTTCCAGTGAAACTGATCCACTTGTGCGGTTACCAGTGACGGTCGGTGCCTCGTTGAAAACCGCCCTCGAACAGCTCACAGTCAGCGACCCCGGTGTGAAAACAGGTGAGGATGTCACAAAACAAAACAATGTCTACTTTTCTGGAGTCGAAAATATTTCCCGAGCGTCGATGCAAGTTCGTTGTTGTAATTGCTTGATATACTTCTGTTTTGACAGCCGAGGGCGCTACCTCCAATGATGTTAAAGAAGGAACTGTGTGTAAAAACCTAAGCTGCCAAAAGGCGAGTCTTTCATATAAAGGCCGGAAAGAATGTTGCAACCTGACACTGCGTTTTTCTTCATATATCATCTCAATGAAGATCGGTCATTGCAAAAATGATGACAAGACATGAATCTGGGACTGAGAAACATTTCCAATTTTGTTAGGAAATACTTGGAAACTTTTCTTGACTCTCCATAAACTTTGTACATTATTATTATTATTAATCATTTCTGGTAATGAAACCAAGGATTCCTCAAAAGCGCCCTAGGCGCTGTAGCTCGCAAGCCTGAAGAAACCTGTGGAGAGAAGACAATGAGAAGAAGTTACAGTTTTAGAGGTGGGAGGAAAAGCCCAGAAGAATATTCTGGGGAAAACCCACGAAATCAGGCAGGGACTGAAAACCCAATCCACATATTGGCCCAGGCGGGATTCAAACCCGGGTCACAGCGGTGGAAGGCGAGGAAAGTACCGCTACGCCAACCATGCCCCCTGAAGTAGCGTCAGGTTGCAACATTCTGTCCTAAAGGCCAATGTTTTAGACACTCTGCTATGATATTTTTTAAGTAATAATGAACACTTATATTGTTGGGTGTAAACAAAAGTATTAAATTTTTTTCATTTACAAATATCTTTGAATGCTTGGAATTTACCTTTAAAATATCCATCTTTATCTCAATATACCTTTGTGACAACTTTTTAAAACCTTTTTAAAAGCTTGTTATTATGTTGCTAGCTGGGTTATTTTTTTAAAGGAAAAAATATATCTGCAACTTTTTAAAAATATTATGATTGTGCTCGTCAATTACGTAATTCAAAGACTTGTAACGATTGCTTACTTTCTGTTTTTTTTTCTTGTCATCAGTCATATGTCAGTGAGCAGTCCAACTTCGAAAAGTGCATCTACCATTCTGGAAAAGCAATATTCCACGAAGGGTAGGTAAAAAAAGTGAACTGTTGGAATTCGTGTTTCGTAAAATCATGCAAGGAGTGTTTGAGAAGTTATAAATTGAGAGAGCGTGTGTGAAATGGAGGGTTTAGAAATATGGATTCGAAACTGTAATTTTTTGGCAGTACAGTTTCTCAAGATTTTATCAATAAAAGGAGATGCTTCTCAGATCAGAATCAAATTAAAAGATGTAATTATTGTCTAATATGCACATGTTTTTGGTTTTTCTTTTCAACCTCCAGAATGAAATACTGGTCGTGCTGTCGGAGAAAAACGACGGATTTCAACAATTTCCTGGAGCAAGAAGGCTGCACGGAAGGCAACCATGTTTGGATCGTCAAGGAGGATGATACAAAGAAACTAGTAGACTGCAGGTATTATTTATTATTAATATTAATTATTTGTCATTGATTTTTAAATATGATTATTAGCACCAGTCTTTCCCTTATATTGTCTTGACTGCCATTGCTAGTACAGCTGTAGGTCCAGGTACCAGACCAGTTGAAGGTATACTACAGAATTTGGTACTTAACCCTCCTATGCAAACATACATTCTGAGCCAAGTTGTCATTTCAGTCAAAATCAATCAAGTGACTATTTTCAGCAGTTTAGAGCTCCCAACCTACTTAAAGCAGGATGGACTGGCTGTGACATTTTATGTAACTTGATACAGCCCGATGCTTTGACTGTAGGTGATTGATAAGCCAGCTGTGCCTACCACTTGCCTGTTCTTATCTGTTGACTGAATTTGACTAGTCACAGTGCTTGCTTGAAATATGATCTGACTGTTGGTGACTAGCCTGTGTTAAAGGCATGGCAGGGAAAAGGATTGATTTTTGTTACTGTCTGTGACTGTTCAGACAGCAGGAGGGTTAATGATCACTATTCTTTATTTACAAATGTGCCAAACTTTTGCTGACCGACTCAAGCACAAAATTCATTGAAATCCGTTAAATAAGCTTAAACTGAGCACAGACTTTTCTGCTTCTGTAAGTTCAAACGGTAAAGAGCAACATAAAATTGGGTGCTGTTCTGTAAGTGATAGGTATCCTGACTTGTTACTTGTCTACATGATTGTAGGTATGACTGGCACCAGACTACATCCCAAGTCGTCCTCTCCGTGTATTGTAAGAACTCCCAGCCTGAGTTGTCGTTCGTGGAAGCCAATCGGGTCCTTCTGAATGTCAGCATCTCCTTCAATCAGGGGAAGAACCAGTTCACCAAGATTATCCGTCTACATGGGGTGAGTTGTCCCTGCGCAAACGAGAGAGGGCGCTTTTTACCATTATCGAGTATACACTGTGTGCCCATACTAGTACGTGCGCGTATAGCGTGAAGTAGGCATGTCTGATTTCATTCCAACATTCACCAAGCCATAGCATCTTCGCGGGATTGTTTGCAATGCGTTCGAATGTTTCACCAATCATCACCATCATCACCATCATCATTGGGCGGCCGCAGCCGAGATGGATGCAACCAAACTCTTCCAGACTCTCTTGTCCGCCATGGCCGTGGTGATGTCATCAACGTGCTGGCTCACATCATTGCATACAGTGTCGACGTAGTTGAGGGGTCTCCTCCCTCTGTTGGGGCAAGGCAATCTCCAGCAGATGAGGTTGGAGGCAACTTGCTCTTTGGCTCTGTAGCAGTGGCCGGCAAGGCGGGCTCTGCGCTGTGCATCTGTAGTTGAGATAGGTTGGATGCTGCTGTATATTTCCGCCTTTGTCTTATGTTCCAGGAAATATTTTGCGCTCTTATGAGGAGGCAAGTGTAGGTGCCATCTAGCCTCACCCTGTAGTCTCCCCCAACTCTCCCTTTCTTACCGTTGAGGGGGTACTTGTGCACGGAGCCCAAAGTCAGTATGTTTCCAATGAACCGTTGACCACCTCCCATGCGTACATTGAGACTTTGGTGCTAAATGCTGTAAGAGCGCCACATTATTATTATTATTAATGCCAAACCTAGGTTTTGTTAATTTTGTACATTTAACATATCTCGCTATTGTTTCCAAGGTGATTGATCCGACCAGAAGCTCCATGACGATGCTGGGCAGCAAGTGCGAGATCAAACTCAAGAAAGGCGAGGCCGGCTCCTGGAAGAAATATGAGTTGCCCCCGGCAACCAAGACCACTGCCAAAGAGGACGGAGCCAATTGACGACGGCCTTCTCCAAAATTAACATATTGAATTCTTCTAAAGGCGATTTTCGGAAAACACAGAGTTCAGAACATATCTCTCCACCTTGACCAATCTTTTGCAATGATGGTATAAAGAGCGTTGTCTTCACTGGAGAGTTATTTCTGTGGAAAACAGGTTTGTAAAAAGCATTAATTATTGGAAAGGAGATCCACTTAAATTGATCAAAGCAATTCTTGGAGTGAAGTTAAATAAGGAAAAAGGAATTACAAATAGTCCTTTTGATGTATTGAGATGTGAACATGGTAAACTAAATTGTCATGAATATTTATCGTCTACAATCCCATGAAATGATTATTCTAAATTTAGATGGAAATGGGAAATCTCTTTGGAGGATGAAGCTCCATCCAGAAAGTTTGTATTCAAGAAATATTGCATACTTTATTTTAAATACAAACGGTAACAATTTTCACATTGAAAGCAAACTTTTTGGGGTTGGAAAAGCCACTAGCCAATTGTTTTTGGAATGTAAAAAAATCCATCATTACTTCCAGTGATAAAAAAGATCTGTTCTTTTGTGGGATGTTTGTCACAAGTTTGTCAGATATGCAATTGTAAAGTCAATATGTTGGTAAATTTATTCATAATTGTGATTATTCCCTTTTAAGGATTTTAAAATATATTTCTAAATCAAGAGCATCACAGGCAGACAGAAAAGTTCTGATGTGGAATACCATCTTCACTTTGCATGTACATTTGATCTTTTCCATATCATTAACATTATATCAACAGTCTACCTTTTGAGAAAAGTGAAACTGGTTTAAGCATTGCCACATTTTATGTTAAAATAAATTGACAAGATATTTCTTCTAAGAAATCCTTTGTCTTGAAGTCTATGTGTGTGTCTTTTTTGGAAAACTTAATTGTCATTCATCTATGAAAAAATACCCCCATGACCTTTAATGAATATATCATGAGGTCTGTTAAATGTATATACCGCCCTCTATTGATGGGCTGTAACTGGGTCAAGTACACCAGCCATCTTGGATTCTCACACACATGGTATCCCCTAGCCCTGTACACACACACATGGTATCCCAGCCAGTTATTTATGCATCCATTGTAACATGGTGTCAGAAGATGGACATTCGCGTTGAAAGCATTCACAGAAACACAAACCAGATACGCCCAAATAGAAAAAGAGCTAGCTGCAGTGGGTTTTGGTTGTGAGCGGTTTAACCAGTACCTGTTTGGAGAGAATTTCAAGTAGACGGTGATCACAAACCACTAAAGTCCATAATGAAGAAACCGCTAGCCTCAACTCCACCAAGACTACAGAGGATGCTACTCAACCTGTAGCCCTATAAATGTGGCCAATTTACTGGACTACCTCCGTAAATAAAGGCCACACTTCCACCATGTACAGAAACATGTCGAACTTTGATAAATTTGGATTTTCACATTTAGGCTTAGTTTGTAGTTTATTTTTGCTTGAGAAGCATACTCGCCATAGGCTAATCAGAAAGTGCTGCCTTTTTCAGATGTCTATTTTTCGTGAAATTTCCAGATTCGTTTGCACACGTTTGCGCATCGAAATGAAATGTGGTTCATGAAACTTCATGAAAAAAAAAAGACATCTAAAAAGGTAGCACTTTCTGATTAGCCTATAAAGACGGTGAGTGTGCTTCTCAAGCAAAAATAAACTACAAACTAAGCCTAAATGTGAAAATCAAAATTTGACCAAGTTCTACATGTTTTTGTGCATATGTCAAAGTATGGCCTTTATTATGGGGCTACTCAATCTGCAGAAACACAGTTTCACCTTGACGTACAAAAAGGGGAAAGAGCTGTATGTAGCACTGAGACGCCGGCACTGAGCTAAAATCATCTGCCTTGCACAGAAGCCGATGCTAATCCCGTCCCAGTATACATGGAGGTATCGGACCTATGAAGCGTCGGACTTATGAGCGGACCCCCTCACGAGCAACAAGTGCCAGACACATTGACAACCCTGGATCGCTATCCTAAACGCACTCGCAAACAAGTGATGAAACTCGACCTGTGATTATACGCACGAGGGCAGAATAATCCCTGTATAATCACTCTGTGACGGAGTAGTCCACCTCTGTTCACATATTGTTTGTAGTTTCTTAAAGCAAAGATTTTTGAGTTGTTTAACAAGTTAGAAAAGTAAAAGTAGAATAGAAAAAAAGTGATTGTACATGCAAGGGCAGAATAATCCCTGTATGATCACTCCGCGGCAGAATAGTCCACCTCTGTCCACGAAGTTACTTGTAGTTTAAAAAAGTTGTAGTTTAAAAAAAGAAAAGAAAAAATGTTGTGTTATTCATAATCTAATAATGCCTTTCCAAATACTGCATGGTTGCAAGCATAATCATATCTCAGAACTCTTTGACAACAAACTTCAATAAACACTTATGTTTAAATCGCAGTAGCGTGCGAAGAACATTTTGAACTGGACTGCACTGCAAAGAACTTGGACTGTAAAAAAAAAGAAAAATTGTTATATTTCATAGTTACTGAAACTTGATATTGACATTTCTTAAAAAGTAAGGGAGGTGTAATTGTAATGAATTCGTGGGTCAAGTACACCGGCCATCTTGGATACACACACGCGTACATGTACACATGGTCTTCCAGTGTCAGTAATTTATAAGTATATTGCATCCATTGTTACAGTCCCCCGGTAAAGGGGAAAAAAACAGATTTGAAGAGGATAAATTCTCAAAACAAAAAAAGGAAAAAACTTCCACCATCGTTAAAAACCCTTGAACAACAAGTTATTTGTTTGAATTGTCTGGGGGGGGGGGGTGCAAAGAAAGAACTGAGTTAAGTGTGCAACTGTTGAGAGTTTTATTAACTCGGTTTTTAATTGCAGCTCGGTTTTTAATTGCGAGAGAAACAACATTTTCTGCTGTAGAGATTAAAAAATTGGAGTTTGAAATGAGAAATTAAAGGACCGGTGTTTTGAAGAGAGGAATAGGATGGGGTGAGTTGTGTAAACAATAAACGCGTAGATAAGAAAAAAAATTACCACTTCGACCTTGCCAGGACTCGAACCTGGAATCCCCTGATCCGTAGTCAGATGCCTTATCCATTGGGCCACAAGGCCTTGGTGACAGGTGGGGGCGTATATATTGTATATGAATGTAATTGTAACCGTAACCTTGTGAATTTTTAGTTTTTTTTGTAAATATTGTAATTATCAGCATTTATGCTGTGTGTGTGCAATAGATGTTGTTTCTAATAATAAACCAGAATAAATAAATAACAGATTATTGTCATTGGGGGCGCTTGGAGAGGAAATGAATATTCAATACTTATATTCATAAACTTGTATCAGTCTGTTTATATTACGATATTGTACTTGGTGGAAATTCCTCCTCAATCATAGACATTGACCTATCGCGTTAGAATCGCGTCAACACAGCTTGTGAAATATTGTCCAATTGCATGATATACAAATAGACGCGGAACGCGCAAAACTGAGACAAACGGAACTTCCATAAGGTCAAAGGGGCGTGGCTAACTTAAAAACGGCGATACATTTACCTGCTGAATCATGGAGGACTCCACGTTCTGGCCGTTTTACTCGGTTAAAGTTCCCTTTGTCGAAATCCGGTTCCTAACACATTCCTAACACCAGCACTGTAATTCCTAACCAATTCCTAACACATTCCTAACCAATTCCTAACGCATTCCTAACACGTTGTTAGGAATACGTTAGGAATTGGTTCGGAATTGGTTCGCTAGGCAGTCCAGCAGGCCTTGGTAGTGGAGTGGGCGAATCTACTATGTAAATATAAATTGTCATGGCGCGCGCATGGAGAGGAAATGAATATTCAACACTTATATTCATAAACTTGTATCAGTCTGTTTATATTATGATATGCACAGTAATTGTACTTTGTGGAAATTCCTCCTCAATAATATTTGACCTATCGCGTTAGAATCGCGTCAACGCAGCTTGTGACATATTGTCCAATTGCATGATATACAAATGGATGCGGAACGCGCAACATCTGAGACAAACAAAACTAATTAGCGCACTTAATTCCATAATTAAGGTCTAATTAAGGGGCGTGCTAATTTGAAAACGGCGATACTTTTTACCTGCTGAATCATAGTTTTAGAGGACTCCACGTTCTGGCCGTTTTACTCGAGTTAAAGGTCACCTTTGCCAAAATCCGATATCCTATTCCTAACACATTCCTAACACCAGCAATGCAATTCCTAACCAATTCCTAACACATTCCTAACACCCGGCATTGTAATTCCTAACCAATTCCTAACACGTTGTTAGGAATACGTTAGGAATTGGTACCGAATGTCGTTCGGATTGCTCGGAATTGGTGGCGCTAGGCAGTCCAACCGGCCTTGGTAATGGGTGGGCCGGGCGAATCTATATGTAAATGATTATTGTCATTGGCGCGCGCATGGAGAAGAAATGAATATTCAACACTTAAATTCGTAAACTTGTATCAGTCTGTTTATATTATGATATGCACAGTAATTGTCCTTGGTATTTCCACATCGATTCTACGCTGGGGCGATTGACTAGAAAATCTTCAAGAGAGAAGAAACTACATGAACTAATACTTATATAATTTTGTTTTGAGTGAGTGGTGAGGACGAGTCTGAGTCAACGTTTTCCCAAACAAGGGAGCGAAATGAGGAAGGACGCAGACAACTCTACTTTACACTCTACGTGTGAAAGTCAACGCCGCCAAAAATAGGGGGCGGTATTCAGGCCCACCAAAGAAAAAACTCTGCAAAAAAATAACGAAGTTAGGGGGGTCTTTTGATTTTTCCCGCATGATGTCATCAAAATGGCGGACAACACAGGGGTGGATGACGGTTCATTCCAACCAAAAGACGGTAATTATGTCACAATTTTAATTCCGAATTTCCTATTTATTGTACGGGTTTTGTGAATTTGTCTCAGGGAATAGTTGGAACGAAAATGGTTCAATAGAAAACCCAGAAAATCTTGTAACGAGCTTGGATTTTTTCGATATGTTGCCGGTCAAAAACCTTCCGATTTGTTTACGTGTAGACTAATGACAATGTCAATAGCCCGGGCCCCGGCCGGCCCCCGGCCACATGGGACCCAAATACTGGACTGACTCCCTCCGTCCATGGAGGTAGAATTAGTCCGTTTATAGGGCCCCACTGTCGGCATGGCAATTGACGAGTAGGATGGGCTTTTTCCTTTCAATCATTGTCTTGATACCGGCGCTAGGCCTATATAAATTTTCATTATATTATTATTATTATTATTATTGATTGTCCGTTTGCCGGTAATCGGGAAATCGTGTACTACTACTAGGCCTAATTTAGGACCCCTGGCCTGGGAATGTTTATAATTATTTTACAAGTTCCGTTTATTATTATAAACATGATAAATCAAAACTAGCTCCCTTTCCACAAAATCAAGATCTAAGTTAAACATGACATTCAACATGGTATCTTCCTGATCTTAGCAATGTTAAGTGAACTATTTAGATGATTCCAAACAAATAAAGTGACTTTTCCAGCTTGTGTCATCACCAAAGGTTTAGGTAGGCCTAAACTTTAGTTGCGAACTCAACAATGTGCCTTATAGTCTTCAACATTGTGAAGTAGGCGCAGAACTTGGAAGAAGAAGAAGAAGAAGTTCCCAACCCAAACACTTGTCTTTTGGATATGGGAATGGGGTCCTAAACTACACGATGACCTGATTTTCACGTCATAGGCCTTCAAACTTTGCTGCAAGTTTATTTACGCTTTGGAAGCACACTCACCTTCTTACTAGTAAGGAAAGTAATCAGTCCTTTCTCCATATTCTCAGACGTCTACTTTGCATGCAATTTCATGTAATCCTTGTCAAGACGTTAAAATACATCAATTTGATTGAGACTGAGAAACAGACTAGACAATGATGCCGGTTGCCTAGCAGCAATGTCTGGACACCTTTCTGAGATTTCCCGTTTTGTTAGAAAATACTTCAATTTCGAGACTTCTCCTACTATAAATTAGAACTCGTGCACAATTGTCAGGACAATAGAAAACATGTAAAATTTATTTAAAAACAAGCATGAACAATGTCATGAATCCCAAATTGAATCTGTCTTTGTCAGTCAGTGAGTTAAAATAACTTAGTGATACTGATAAACATGCTTTCATAGATGTTTTACATTTTGAAGTTCACTTTTGAGTTGTAAAATGGCTTTATGTATTCATGTGTGTATTTATTCCGTTCAAATCATCATGATATGTTCAAATCATCATCATGATAATATTTAATGCGTAGCCTGTCTGAGTATCATCTGTTGTTCAACTGAGCCCGCACACTCAGCACATATGTGTGCATGCACGTCTGATGTGTGCATGCAAAGTTTGTGCGACCCCTCACACATTCACAACAGCCAATTGACTTTAGAAATTGTGACGTCACTTCGAGCAGATATTCGGCTGAAACTGTTGATTGGTTACTTTGCTGCCATGTGTTTTTTTAGTACAACGGGTTACCGAAGATTTGATAGAAGGCGCCCACTGAATGGTCAGAATCTCGAGGTCAAGACACAGTCTTGTTTTGCATAATCTGCACACATATCACAGACACTTGCACATAGACTAGGGAAAAACAAACATAATATTAAATGTTATTATGAAATTATAACATTGCATTAAGAAGTTTGCAGAATTTTGTTTTGGGAATGACAATTGAACAGACGAGTCATGTTAATAGTCACAGTTTATCTTCTTGTGTCTTTGTCGACTCCTTCCTTCATTTTTGATGCTTGATCCCAAATCTTGGACTTTGGTCTGTCTTAGCCTTGCACTCCAGCTGCTCTTGGTTTTCAGAGCCAAAACTGTCTAGAGTCGATATTGCTAGGTCTTCCAGCCTTGGCATTGTTTACATCCCGTCACGGCCGTCTCCATGACTGCGGAACGGGAGAAGTCAGGAAGTGAGCTGGATCCGTGCCCGTCTGGTGCTCAGCGATGCTTGTCCTATGAAACAAAAGACCTGATGTCTGTTACATCATTCTATTCTACCTCACTGGTTAGGAATACACTACATGTACGTAGCACTATAAAGACCTTGATGCAAATCGTGCATATTTTATTGTCCCTTCGAGTTCAAGAACGTGAGACTGATAAAAGGAATAGCTGTAGATACACTGGCATATGCAGGTAAATTTAGATTATTAGAAAAAAATTTTTAAGATATGAATTACACATTTTGAATTTACAATCAAAATAGTAAATGATTTATATAGAGAAAATGTAATCCAGTGAGAAATTGTATTATACAATGACAAATATTTCGAGCATGAAACCTTACCGAAATAGATTTATGTAAGATCATGCTAAAGGCAAAGATAAAACATCTGGAATCTTCGAGGTTAAAAGAAAATCTAAAATATTACCGGTAGATCAGATAAATTATTAGGATGGATGTAAGGTTTTGCATCTTAACTGTACCGGTAGGTGTGCCTTTGAAACATAAGGCAACAAAAAAATTAATTCTGCTTCTGATTACATGGCATTCAAAAATAGGGTAGGTAGGTAGGGATTTTTTTTGGGGGGGGGGGGAGGCAATTTTTTGTGTGTACGATAATATGGAGGCGTCTGTGTGTATTCAAGGGTAAAAGGTAGAAATTGATGGTTTGGGGTATTTTTTTCTTCATTTTTCCCATAAAAAAATTAGCATAGGGCTGTCAGAATAGGGTTGGTAGGGAAACCGGAAGCAGAAGTATATTTTTTTTTTGCCTAATACTTATGTTTTTCACAATTTAATTTGTTTGTTTTTCTTTTAGCTACTAAACTAATTACTGAATTGACAATTGTAGCAAAAATGATGTTGAGAAATCTTGCATAAATAACTGGGTAATTGTGTTTATTCTGTTGCCATAGACTACACAGGCCTGCGGGCCTAGCTGCAGGGCAAGCTCAATGTGTAAACAATGTCAGTCTCGACCTTCTATTCATACTGTCATGACTGTGGTTCGTGCAGGTCGCTTCGCATCGTTACAAATCAAATACAAGCCCAGGACAGACAGGCCTATCCTTGGACGTGTTTTCCTCCCCAAATTAAAAGGCCTTTCATTACGCATTGTTGTGGCAGTAATGATCGTGTAAAGGCTGTTCCGCCCGGAGGAGACCGCACGGTGCCCGGCATCCATTTACCCTAATGGATGCCAAGGTTACCGATGAATTGGCTCTCGTGCATTGTCACAGCCTCATCCAGAGAGCTCAGTGACGACGTAAAAAAAAAAAACCTGAGAGATTTCAATCAGAGAGATTTTTTTTCCAAATCGTCGGTCAGTTTGGCGGTCTCCATTGATTTCAGGCTTCGCGTGTCACAGGATTTCAAACATTAAATGCTTGAAGTCACTTTGCAAGTTCGCCGTATTTATTAGCATTGAAAATACACGTATCTTGAAGTCGTTCTCGTGGATGTTTTTGAAGTCATCGATGGCACTGTAGCATTATATACGCTGTAAAGGCTCGCAGAGGTAGGATAAACATTGCAAGATCTCATCTTTTGTAAGTCTGTTTTAAAATTAATGCTTTCTGTTCTTCAGTGGTTTTGTGAAATTGGATCAGATAAAAGCTGTTTTAATTTTCTCAGTTGGTTTTGTGAATTTGTCTGCATATAAATGCTTGTTTTTCCTTTAATTAATTGGCATTATTCAAAAGTGGTTGGCACTGGAAATTTATACAAAGACGTCTTCCGGATAATTTTCATTTCATTCCCGGTCGGCTTACAATTTCCACCTGTTTTCTTGGGTGTGTGAGCTGCATGAATGAGGCACAGAGGCTGCGACTGAGGCAACTATATGAATCTAGAGTCAATTTGCGTACAGAGTATGCAACTGTTGTTGAATAATGAGGCGAGAAGGGAACCAGCTCAACCGTGAACCGGGGAAGGTCTCAGCCGCCTTTCTGTACGTAGTGTGTGTGTGTGTGTGTTCCGCATTTTGATGAGGAGTGGTCTGAGATGTTGGAATTATAATATTGCAATATTCTGGCTTGAACCAGTAGTCAAGTGTGTCCTGCAGTGAAGTGGAGCATGGATTTGCATATGCATGACCTGACCAGCTGTAATTGGCTGATGATTCGATTATATGAATAATTCATTTACCAGTTGTTAGATTTTGAAGTCGTCCCTTTGATTGGCTATAGACGTGTGAAATATTCTCCTTTTTTCATAAAACAGCTGAAAGGGCACTTTGTGATTGGCTGTGGCGGTTTCCCATCATGTATAATCCATGAAAGTGGACCTCAAAACGACTAAGATATGCAAATTGCTGTTGATTATTCATGAACCAGACAAAATCTTCTGTGTTGTTTCTGTTTTTCTTACCACTTTTCCTTGTGCTCTTTTTCCTTAAACAGTTTCAAACTTTCAGGTAAAATTATGAAATAATAGTTTCAAATCTTGTACCTGCAGGAAAATATTAGATTTAGAATGATTTTTTTTCCCCCAGGCAATTTAATTAAATCTCGAACGTCCTGCATCATGAAGGATTGCTATTGAAAAATATAATCAGAGAAATATGGTCATTTTTCTTTATCGTGCAATTTAAATTACCATGGTCCTTGAAAATACAGACAATTACAAGCAATAAAGCTGGTTGGCCATGGCCAGTTTCTATCCACGTACCCATCAAACATGTTATCTATTATTTGAGGAGAAAGGGCCAAAAAGTGCAGGTGACCTTTGAATCGCCTTTTGTTCCGGCGGCGACACGACAGCGTTATCCAGGGGTTAATAGCATGGATTAATTACCCTGAACCGGTAAATGGTAATTGTTAATAATGTATTTGGTGTACTTTGTCAGGGGTCACCAGGATGCTTGTTGCATTTTCAGTTGGTTTCTCGGCAAAAAAAAGCTGGACTATGTAAATTATCATTTTTATTGTATTGGATAGCTGTTTTGAAACGAATAGATGAGAAATGAACATCTTTCTCATCAGAAGTTTTAAGGCACACTACTTCTCAGCTGATTTCCCCTTTAAAATTTCTCTTGTATGCCGTTATAAAGTTCCCTCTGTGGCTGGCAATTTCAACAAGGCCAGCCCAGCCGCCAAAATAAATCAAGTGACTGTTTTTAACAGTTGAGTGCTCCCTGCTTTCATAAAGCAGGATTGACTGGCTGTGATTGTTATGAAACCTGATACAGCCATGCTTTGACTGTAGGAGATTGATAAGCCAGCTGTGCCTACCAGTCACCTGCTTTTGTCTGTTGATGGAATTTGACTGTCACAGTGCCTATTGAAATATGATCGGACTGTTGGTGATTAGCCTGTGTAAAAGGCATGGCAGGAAACAGGATTGAATTTTGCGACTGTGTGTCTTTGTGACTGCCCGAACAAAAGGAGGGTTACAACTTACAAATTGTAAATGAACAGAGCGTCTTGTAAAAATTGGAATTTTTTTCAGCACTTTCCAGTTATTGCCTGCGTTGTATTTTCATTACATTCTTTGTTTTATTTTGTGTGTGAACAATCTCTTTAATTGTCATCATGCACAATCCATATACATGTATTTGTTATGGTTCTTTGCACAGTTGTGGACTTGTTAACACAACTATGACTAGTCAAACTGATCATTAGCTCATTGCTTGTAGTAATTTAATGCAGTCTTTAAACCGAAATTTGTGAGATAGCTAACTTGGGATCCCTAAAGGTCGAAGAAGGTCGTGATTCATCATGCGTTTAATCTTAGACGAGTCTAAACAGCTGAAACTCAGTTTCCTATGAGAACCACTTAACTAAACACCATTGAGGACTCCATGCTAGTTGCGTTTTTTTTTTTTTTACAAGTAACAGTTAAATCTTTATCAACCTTTTCAAACATATTTCAGTTTATTCCATCCAAGACATGTCACAGTTAAATTCTTTTCTTTTGTTTTTTTTTTGGTCGCGGGATAATTTCTCCGAAACTCAACAGATGCTGTACTCACTCATGCAGGAAAAACAACAGCCCTAGGCAAGCACACAAGCCTTGCCCTTGGAACAAAACGCTTGTCATTGATTGGCCGTTTGCCAATAAAGTTTAAAACAGAAAGAAAGAAGGGAAAAAATGGCATTCAGGGTCTCGTTTAGCGACAGGCACCGATCACATGCACGAATTGCTGGCTATTGATTTTTGGCACCGGCTGGTACAAGCTGAAATTAGGGCTAACAAAATGATTTCTGTCGTAGCACGATAAGCGAGTAATAACAGCATTGTTGTTTTTGTTGGTTGTAAATTTCTTTGTGAAAAATACCTTTTCCCCTCACATTTTTTTACAGTCAAGATTTAGAGCTTTTTCAATGCAATTTATACATGTACATTTATAACTACAATTGACACCGTTATATTTTTCTTTTGTATTTTTGTCAAATTATTATATTAATTTATAAGAGCATGTAGGCCTATTCCTTTTCCTGTACAAATGTACATGAATTTGGAAACGTTCTTTACTCTTTTTTTTACATTAAATAGAAGTAAAACATAGTTTTTGTATTTTTGACGACATGAAGTCGGCAAAGAAACGAGAGAATTTTAATTTAAGTTTACCTTTCCTTTGTACCCGGTATATGTGCTTCAATAGCCTTCTGTTACAATTTACTGTGCACCCTTGCAGACGAGAGAAACATTTTAATTTAAGTTTACCCTTCCTTTGTACATGTGCTTCAATAGCCTTCTGTAACAATTTACTGTGCACCCTTGCATGCATTCAATGTATACACATGGCCAGTCACAAAAATACTCGCTCTTTAAACATTCTAATTATTAATGATGCCAGCTCTCCCTGTCGTCTGACGTCCTAGCAATTTTACTATGCATGCATGGGATTGATTTGCCTGAAGCTAAAAGTATCTTGTCACTTTAGGGAACTCAATTAATTAAAAGGACTTATTAACAATGTCCTTACGCACTGTGGACTGACGTTACTAGTTAGTGAATGAATTACATTGGTTACTGTTTAACTAGGTGCACGTTGCGTTGTAGTGGTACCGTAGGGTCAAGCACACAACGAGCATATGTCTGAATAATTCTCAGACGAGGGGGTGAGTCGGAGTGTCTCGTTGCGACACGGCGGCTGGTCCCCGCACTCATTACATATGCTCAGGGTCTGGCATGCGAGGCCGGGTACCGGGATGCAAGCAAGCAAGCATGCACGCGTGCATGCAGGGCACATGTGGTTTGGCTTTTAACGCATGCTCGGAGGTGCCGCAGTCTCCCATGTGTAAACTAGTCGATTGATCGACCTGTGTTCTCCGAGATAGAGAGATAGTGATTAGAGGCATTTGGATAAGTACTAGTGAGGCGTATACATGTAATCCGACATCATATTTATCTCATTATATTTTTGTAAGCCATCAAAAATGGAGCCAGTGATTGTATAAACTGTTAATCTGGAATTTTACGTGGTACTTTTGTTTCCATTTGCGTGCAGTCATTTGTGATCAGTGACTTTAGATTTGTCAGCAGGGAGTGGCTTTGAACGTGTCCACACATGCGATGCTTGGCCTACGCACATTTGAACCAAAGACTCAATGATCCAAATCCATGTCTGTAAAAAAGCAGCTGCCTCTTTTTCTTTTCTCGTCATCATCAACAAATTGGTGAGTGGCGACCAGCCAACCGTTACGAATCCTCCGCACCTGTTGGGTTGGCGGATCACATCAGAGTAGTGGCCTCGCCTCATTTGCATATAAACATGTAAGTACTTGAATTTGTAAACAAAAGTACAGTTACGGTTCACACGTTGGTGCAAGGATAAACACACGAATGCATGTACAGTTGTGAAATATTGCTGGCAGTTTTGCCGGAAACAAATAAAAATTTTAAACTGTATACACTAAGTGCCTCAAATGACCAGTACTTACTTTTCAAGCTGACACTAGGTGTGTGTGTTACAGAGTTGTTAACTCGTGAGATGCAGTAATTAAACGTTGATCGTCGGTTAGACAAGCAAAACCTGCCGTCGATGATACCCGTCTCGTAGAGTCGGTTTGAACATTTATCTCTGTCGACATCCTGATGATAATCATCGTATGAGGAAGAACCCCGTACAAGGATGTGACTGTTTGCGCTGCTCAGAGATTCTCGTCACTCATCGCTCTGTCATCGTCGCGTAGCTCATGCAACTTGCAAGCCCAGCCCACATCCCGCTAAAGCACCTTTGTCATCGACGTGGACTACGTGCTACATTAACCCAAGTTACATAGCGTCTGTATCTGTACACAAAATTGATTCACTCTCCTATGTGAGTGTCTGAGTTGAATTCCCTTGAAAAGGAAGAGTGCACAAACCAAAGGAAAACCAAAAGATCAGGAAGAACTTACACGTCATTGGCGCAGGAAATACATATCAGCTGACAGGAAACACAATATATGTACGTGTAGGTGCAAAGCCTTTCTGTGGATAATGAGCTCTGCTAGACTAGAGTGACTCAATTGTACCCTGTGGCGCTGTAGGTACACAATTGTCTCAGGTTGTCTCAATTGTCTTTGGTCTTGATGTTTTGGGCTGGACTCGAGACCTTTCAAACAGGCTGCTGGCGAAGGTAAGTGCCTGTGGTATTGTCAACCTTTTCTTCCTTTCTCAATCCTACAGAATCCTCGAAAACCTTCCTTTAGATTTGGAAGGTTCGGGAGTGTAAGCTACAAGTTTACATGACGCATGTAACTGAGACTCTTAAGCTTAATCTTGTAACAATGTCGTGTTCAGTCAAAATATGACTGGTCTCTTCGCGGTGTTATTTTCGGTCATGATTTGATGAGCATCAACAGCCTCACTAATTGGCTTTATCCTGACACAATCACCAACTGTCTTCCACTGTCGCTTACTGTTGCCTTCCCCAGATGTGATGTCAGTTTCTGGTTATTTTTAACCCAAGCGGTGTTCCCTCATCAACTTCAACATCAACAAGAATTTTGAGGAGAAACTACATAAAAGCTTTCAAAATTTGAAGTGCCAACCAGATCATGATTATTCTATTCTCTTCAAAAACAAATTTCTTCTAATTTTTCAATCTAATTTTGACATCTTTACCACGGTTACTTAATGTAAAGTAATGCATACAGTTTAAAGGTACAACCCACAATTTAGCAAAGTAGCCATCAAAAGTCATATACAACACTTCCTCATGATTAAAATTAAGGAGGACGTCTGCTTTAGGCCAGTTTTGACACATTTAATCATTCATGAGAATGCTAGAATATGGATACTCAAGCTCTCTACTACAAGGTACCGTACATCATGTCTCTAACATCAAGATGAAGACACTATCCAAGAAGGATCCTACTTTAATTTCATGAATAATGTGGGATCCTTTCGTGCGTACGTCCCTACACGTAGACACATTCACACGTGTACATGAGATTACGGTGTTTAACTTGGGCTGAACTGGAGCGGAGTTAATGCAGCGCTCTTCGACTTGATCAATATTCCCACGAGTTAATGCATGGCCAGACCACAGTCCATTTTCAGACAATCTCCACACGTATCTGCACATGCGAGCCATTTACTGCCGAGAGGCCCAGCAGCACTCAGCCATCTTTTGTTTGGTCTGGGCCCATTCCCAGACCGTAGACCAGACTAATCCCCATGTCAGTGTGTGTGCTTTAGGGTTCAAGTACACAATGTAGACCTTTCTTATCTTCTTGTACCTATACCCTTCCTGCTGGGCCTATTATACCATGTACACATGATGCAAAGTTTCTTGATAGTGCGATAGCGATCAACTCCATTTTGAGAAGTGGCGGCAGTACAGACAGACGTCACGTCATGTGCTTTTTCAGTGGATTCCTTTCATTTTGCACTTGGAAATACTTAAATTACATTTTGTGAAGTGATGTCTATGGTCGACAACCAAGAAATTCACTTGGGGAGTTGCATACAGCCGTTGGATTTCATGTAAGTACCAAATTGTAAGGCATTAAAATTTGTTTCAAATTTTCTCTGACTTAAATTATTCTTGTTTTTCAATGAGATAAAAGCTCGAACGCAACCTGCAAATTCTTCCGAAACTCTCCTGCTGGATTTTTCAAGTCTCTGGTAGTTGCTAGGGTTGGGTTTAATGAACCGAAAATAATGCGTGCGTGTACATGTGCTGTGCAATTTGTGAAGGACATTTGTTAATATGCAGCATGTTTTCCCATACATGTACTGGTACATCAATGTTTTCATTAGTTTGCCAAGGTCTTCCTACATGTACTTGACACCATTTGCTCGTTTACTTTGCAGATATATACAGTTTGTGTATTTGTAGACATCTTTTAATTGCATCTTTGTACATTGAGGCATGAAAAGCCAACGCGCACTTGATTGACCAAATGTTTTTGTAAGGCTGCGACTTCAGATTTTTAATATCAACATGCAAAACCAAAAATCCACAGCCGCAAACGAAAATGCCCAATTTGGAATTAACATG
Source organism: Patiria pectinifera (assembly GCA_029964075.1). NCBI lineage: Eukaryota > Metazoa > Echinodermata > Asteroidea > Valvatida > Asterinidae > Patiria > Patiria pectinifera. The sequence goes on along the minus strand of CM057140.1, from coordinate 14,401,868 downwards.
TTTCTTTACATACATGTACTTGAATGCTTCAAAATTTTGTGAACCAACCGGTATACGTTCATGTATACCTGCACTTCAAGTACACGTTTGAGTGAAACTGTAATACATGTACATGTACACATACATGATTGTACACGTATAATTATATCCTAATTGTTCATGGCATTTTGAGCTACATGGCCGTCATCGATTTAGTACCCTTATAACTGAAGAACTAATCACTGACTAATCGAGTTTCACGTGTCATTCAGCCTCACGTGACTGCCGCCGGCCACAATATAAAATTATAATGATATTAAAGGTATTGGCTGTGCATGGTTGGAATAGTTGGCGATTGACCTCGAACTGTGTGCTTAGATGACACAGAAAACAAAGAAAGAAAGAATTTGAGAAGGACACTGATTTGTTTTTGTTAGCTAGCTGCTATCTTTGCTTTCCTGTAGCGTTTTTCCTCATGAAAACAACGAGAATCTGGAGAAATCAATAACATCAAACTAAGAATTGTTAACACAGTGTATTGGAAAGTTTTTCTTTACATTATATGGACACAGATCTCCTTCAGTGTGAATTTTTTAAAGGTCTGTTTGACCTTAAGCGTTTAACTGTTTAAGTTGACTTTACATTTATAACAGAGACTTGGTTTTTTTGGGGTCCACAAATTTTCTACTTTTATAAATAGTTCAGCTAAACTTTCAGCAAATAAAGACTTTTTTTGAAGTTTTTAGTAAAACTGCAGTTTTGAAATCATCTATGAAAGATTTTATCTTGTTGTTTTCATTGCAGCATGTATATTCTCTCTTAATTTTTTCACAAAGAAATGATTTCGCTTTTGTTTCGCGCCAGTGCACGTGGTCATGACCGACCATCTGTTACCGTCCTTTGTCCACGAAAAAATCGCTGAGATCACATGATGGTAAACACTCATTGTTCCGCCAACAATTGCGAGACAAACACGCAAACAGCGGGATGGGTCAAAGTACAAAAAAATAGTAAGCTGGAAACATGTTTGGTGGTTGTTAATTTTTTTAACAGTGTTGATCAAAAAATAAATTGTGACTCAACATGTTTGGAAGGCAGCACTTCAGTGTAGATAGTGTTGACGCAACTTATTTCTGCGAAAAATACTTGAACGTAAAGTATTAAGACCTCTTTAAGTTATTTGCTTTTTGATGTTCTTGCGTTTTTGTAATGATACAGTCTTTTTTGTATAATGTTTGTACTAAACAAATCATAATTTAGCTTACACTTCTGTTGCTTCTACTTTTGTGTATGTAAAAAGCACTCCATTTTGGTTTTTTACATAACTGTCCTTAATTTTGTGAACTTTTCACATGAAGATGTAATGAAAATGTCAAAAATATTCTTTATCCTGATTTTTCATTGCAGAACTTCAATTAAATCTGTGATTCTTTCCCTTCCTTTCTTTTTCGGCTGTTCACATGTCCACAAATTGAACACATGTACAAATGTATATGAACTTGAATTATACAATTGTTCATACACGTGTACATGTACAATGTACATCTACCCAGCGTCGTTTATGAAATTTCAAACCAGTTTAACCATTAACCATTGCACCTGCTTAGGTTTTGTACGTGTATGTACTCAGACATGGCAAATAATTGTTAACCATGTTCATGCACATGTGCTTAAATTTTCATCCCAAAAACCAATACAAAATATACACGCTGTAAAGCAGACAGGCACGTGTGTCAATTTGCCAAAACTAGACGCACAAATTTCACAGGTGTAATCCATCACATTTTGATCCAAAAATATCCAACACAAAATATACACATTGTATAAACGGACGTATTTTTAGACGCACCAGTCGCGGCCAATCATGCCGCATTTGGACACTGTGGCTACCATGATGAGTAGCGCGAATGACGTAAATAAACGAGGTAACATATTAATAAAAAAAAAAATGTGGCTCCAGTGGCCAGATGTACACCTTATCTGATCAATAACGATGTCTGGGCCGAGCTTGAGTGTACAGCTGTCTGCTGGGAAGACTAACGACGACATACTGGAGGTTAACAAAATGAAATGCACCCTGGTTATGTTGGAAAATTAAAATCATCGAAATATTGCATAAAATACTCCTACATGCAAACTTTATTACAAAGCTTGCTATACAATGTATATTATGTGCACCGTGCATCAGTGTGTGGATAGTTAAACATTATTCAAGCAGTAATTTAATTTCATCTTTTAATTACATCGTAATTATTTCCTGGTCGTGGCGACAGCTAATTATTATTTTAAATGGTGTCTCAAACATACTGGTAACGAGCGTACAACCTCAATGCCACTCTCTTTGTATTTAACAAATCCACCGAAAAATCATTGAGCAACAAGCGAGTAATGAATTTTAGCACCTTGATTTATAAAAAAGTAACCGTCTCGTTTCTTTTTTTTAGAATGATCATTTAGGATTTTTTTTTAGTAATCAAAAGTGAAAGTGTAAATTTGGTGGTGTTACTGGTTACACTGCATTAGGTGAAGATATTTCCTTTAATTCCATCAAACAGTCAAATGAGATAAATGAGATGTATGGTATCTGTAAAACCAAAGGGGGGGGGGATGTTGACGCATGTCATGACTGACATTCTGGACTTGTTCTCTGTTTGTATGTGGGTTTTTTTCAAAATGATCTATACGTGTTTGTTTGGCTTTGAAGTATTTTCTCGCTTACAGTTGTTCAAACACTTACACATGTATGACCCTACACTCCTTAAAACACTTTTTCCCCTTAGAAAAAAAAGTACATCAACCCTTCTCAGCTAATCCAATCAAATACAGGAACAATTCAAAATCAATTTGCGACTATTATATTTGCTTTTTGATCCAATCCGGCTGAAACTTTTAGTCTTCGCTCGCCGGCCGGCCTGTCAAAGAAGATCTAAATAAGAAATAAATGACATTTCGCTCAGCTTGTTGACTGAATTGCCAGGCGCCAACGCGAGTCCAATTTTGCGACATTACGAGCATATCAGCAAGTCCTTGAATCTGCTCACAATAGCCCCCAAAAACGTGTCTTGCGGAAAATTCCTGCAGCGCTAGCGTTTCGTTCTGCCCATATTAAGAGTTCCTGTGTTTGTTTTTTGAGGCAGCTGAATGAGTGAAGGGCGTTTTATCTACTGTGACGCAGTTCCACAGACCTTGGCCCAAAATAATTACATGTGTAGAATTGGAGATAATTTGTAAAACGTTTCCCTCATCAGTATACATGTAAATGTAGATAGTGTGTGGTCCTACTTCAACCCATCACAATAGTCAATAGTGTGACATGATTTTAAAAAGTTTTGTCATGCATCATGTGCATGTATCCTTGCAGTTACATTGTAAATTGGTTCTTTCACATGTACCTACTTGAATTTTGCCCCTTGCTCCCGTTGACTGAGCGAGCAACTTAACAGGGCTATAATATGTGCTGTCGTTTATAGCTTTCATGTACAATGTTGTGACTGGGTTATTGTATTACCGAAGACATAAATATTTACAAGAAAGTGTCTGGACGACATGCATTGCCAGGCTGTGTGAGAACTGACATAAAAAAAAACTAGGTGAGTGTTCGGAAAATTACAGAGAATTTCTCATGAGAAATTTCCCAAGTTCAAATGAAGAAATGGAGCCATACTCAAATATGGTGACTGCTCTATGTTCCGACACCCCTATGTTCCGACAACCTACATGTAGATTGTGTTACTCCCGGTTAGGGTTAGGGTTAGGGTTAGGAATACATGTAGGAATATGTGCAGTCGGAACATAGGGGTGTCGGAACATAGAGGTGTAACCCTCAAATATAGTGAAGAATAAACAAGTTTGGCGTCAGTAAATCACTATGTAATTAGCTGAAATCAGTTGCTACCCCGGTACATGTACAGTATGTAAATCAATTCGCTTTACATGTAGCAACTGATTCAGCTACATGTAATTACAAAGTGAAGGTTTTCAGTGTCCAAATTTCCCAACTTCACAAACTCAAGTACCGGTAAATAAACAGTTACACGTAGTGAACAAAAACAAAAAATTATGTAGAGTGGAACCAATTTTGTGCTATTCTATGACATCATACATGGGTGTTCAATTTAATTAATCCCACTGTTGTGAGGATTCCTTTGTCCATGTTGTCGGCGTATCAGTGATGAAACCGAGTGCGTCCATCCGTGAGTAATATCACCATGGGAACCAGCATGCTAATTGCCAGGGTGTATCACTCATTTCTATTGTCTCGCGCAAACAATACCCTGCGAGATTTTTCCACTGTAAATTTTTTTTTTTTTGCCTGGTACTGGTGCAGCTTAACCATCTGCCTGGCCTGTTGTTTTGATCATCGATTTCGGCAGAGCTCCAGATTTTGCGCTTGACCTTGCGGGCGTGTGCACGCAGCACGTGCAGCGCCGTGTGCGCCTGCGCAGCAAAAACGGTTTCATATCTGACGCCTAGACGGATCTTCATGCTTGGGTGTTAATTTTCACCCAACGGAGGCGGCAAGAAAAATCTGAGTCCCCCCTCCCCCCTCCAAAAAAAATTTCAATCAGGTTTTTGGTTCATGTGGCCCAATTTAAAATTGGGAACAGTTTTTCTTTCTAAGTCTTGATGAAATTTTCATCGATTGTTCAGTCAATGTTATCATTGGGCACATCCAAATCATGTCAAATTGATTTTTTCGGGGTGAAATTTGGTTAACGCGAAGTTGTGGCACGTGCATGCTGCTGACATGATTTTTAATTTGATAGGCCTATGCGCTTGCTGGGGAACTGTTATTGTTGGAACATGTGTACAAATACGGGTGATGTCGTGCCTATTGTCTTTTTTTGTTGTTACTAGCCTTGCCAAGGATAAATGGTCTTCACCCACTTGTGAAAAAGCATTTCAACTAGGATTTGCAACAAAGTATACGATTATTTTAAAGAAGTTTGAACTTCATACATGTATTTTTGCTTTGGTAATCTTGTGATGTACAAAATTCTTATCTTATCTGTAATCTTATGTATATATTCTTGCCTTATTTATCTCTAATCTTATGTACCGGTACATGAATAAACCTGGGTCGGCCAACCAGCGTTGGAAATTGATACAAAATACAATTTTTCTTGAAACAACAGCACACAAGGTGCCATGATTTTACAGGATGCTTTAGACTGTCATTCACTAACAGTCCAGTGAGATTTTTCATAATAATTTGGCAGCTTTTTTGTTTTGTTTTTTGATGTTTGTAAATGTTGTATTCCATTTAAGCAAAGCCCATCTCTCTCATTTTTATTCCCCAAAAACAAATTTGATAAAAAGGTCTTTGAACATTTGTAATTGTATCCCAAAAATATTCTAGCCTCACTCTAAAAGCAAGGATCATGCTGTGTGAATGCTTTATATACTGGTAACTCATTTTTTTTTTTCAAAATAAAGCTTTTCAAGTACACACACATTTTAGACTACATTTCCTAGGTCAGGCGATGTTTGTCGTGTGGAATTCCCCATCCTCATGCATCAACTGATTTAAAGAAAACTCTGTGTGCACCTCCTGAACGTACAGTTCACATTGCTTGTAGCCATCGAATGATGTGCTGTGATTTAATACAAATTGTCGCAAAGACGACTCGGGGTTGCCGCGTGTGCGAATCGGAATCTCACTAATGCTCTCTCCAAAGTGCGTTGATAGCTAGAGGGCAGCGCTTTATTTTTTAAAATGCGAGCCCACGTTTTCGTAACACGATTCATTATTTTGATTCTTCGACCTGGATATATGGTACTTGCCAGTGTATATTTGTGTGCAACATTTAATATTGTTTACAGTTTGCATGTAGTTCATGTTTCATTGGGCCATAAAATTTTTGAAAGTAGTATTTATTGCTGTTTGAAGTATGTTCTTGTTATTGTCACATGTAGTCTTAAGTTCCTTATCTATATGGCTTTGGGGTAGAAGCTGGTTCTTCAGTTGTTGACGATAGTTTTTTTATTTGATTAGATGTGCAATTCAGATTTGAGCTGTTATTGCACAACCTGCTGTGTGGGAAAAGGTAGCGAGAGAGTTTTTCCGTCATTGACAAAAAATACAGAAATTATTAGGATTGAATCGTTTGCAAGAAACGTGTATTTCTGACCAGTGAGCGATCAAAATTGCAACACTATGTTTCAAGGATGAAGCATACATTTGTTTGATGAGCATTTGGAAAAGTAAACTTGATGAAACATACAATTTTTATATAAATGTTTATTTTTAAAGTTGAAATTAAAATGTTGAAATTGACTGGAGCAGGGTTTGAACCTGCAACCTCCGGAACAGCGTACCGTTGCTCCACCAACTGAACTATCCAGCCCTATGTTGGCGGTTCTCTAGTTTGTCAATGTCTTCGTTCAAGGGGCGCTACAGTCAGAAGCCATAAACCCGTACGTATGTAGTCAGGGATCACGCCCTAAGTCATGATGCTAGTGACATTACTATGTCCCTTTAAAAAGTCTTCTCTTCATGAGATTTTTTTTTTTCCATGTGGCCTCCAAATGTGGTACACATGATATCGAATGTCGGCGCTTGATAAATATGCATGCGGGGCTGTAGTGTGTATAATTGTCTGATTCGCTGCGGTGGGGCCATTACCCAGCAGACTAGGAGCGACAGAACCCTGAGCACAGCGTGTGACAGTGAGAGATATTGGGGCTTGCCTCCGTGGTCTGATCATGCTGGGATCTGGGCATGAAACATTGTACATTGTGTCATGGTTAAACGTATCACATGTATGGGTTGTTTTATCAAATTTGGGGCCCAAATTTTTTTCCTGTCCCTGTTACATCTGACATCTATGTTTTTTTTATAAATTTCTGATGCACTTCTTAATGCAGTAGTCCTCCAAGAGTGATTATGAATAGCAAACTACCTACCCAACAAATAAAAAACAATTTGAAGTCATTCTTAATGATGTACATGTACGGTACGGTACTTGAACGACAAATTAAAATCAAAATCAAAGAATCAAGGTAACAGGGACATGGAAAATGTTACACTTTGGACCCTTAATTTATGTTACTGTTTTGTTAACTTTGCTGAAAATGGACTTGAAGTGTAAAGTTACCCAAATATATAATTAACAAATTGAAATCCATTTTTGTAGGGCTCTCCTTTAATATTTTTCTTATCCCCTAACTTTGCCTTTTCAGTGAGCAGTATCCCCTCCCAAAATTCAAAACAATTTCTTTTTTTTTTTCAAATCAATGAAATATCTTTGATAAAAATTAGTTCCCTCACGATGTGTTGCACTACATGTACATGTACCGGTACATGTATGTAAATTTATTATTAGCTCACTCAAAATGCGAGGTAAATACCCAATTCAAACCCCTTATTCTGAAGTTTATTAACGGCTCAGTGATGAGAGATCAAAATAACCAGCATATTTTTGTAAAAAATATAAAACCTGAATAGTCAGGCGTGGCCTTAAAATTTAATCAGTAAACAGCCTGCTTTTTATTGACAAAACTAAGGCAATGATAACAGTATGATCTGTAAAAAAAAAAAATTCAGGAATTTTTGCTGGTTAAATATTGATAGACATTATGTGTCAGGGCAGTTGGGATACAGTCGTGTTCATGAAACAAGCTCCAAAAATGAAGCAGAAATTTTGTGATTTTGTCACGAGGGGATTACAACTCTAGCAATATTTTGGAAGTGGCTGTTTGTTTAGAAATAGTGGTAAGTCCAATTAAGTCAAACAATTGCTTTTTTGTTTATTCTTATTATTATTATAATTTCCGGTAATGAAACCACTTCCTCGAAAGTGCCCTAGGCATTAGCTCGCAAGCCTGAAGAAACCTGTAGAGAGAAGACAATGAGAAGAAATGACAGTTTTAGAGGTGGGAGGAAAACCTCCTCCCACCTGGTTTTCCTCCCAGAAGAATGTTCTGGGGAAACCCACGGAATCAGGCAGGGACTGCAAAAACCCAATCCACATGTGGACCAGGGCAGGAATAGAACCTGGGCCACAACGGTGGAAGGCGAGAAAAGAACCGCTACGCCATGCATTCAGTATCTTCTTGTTTTGTAAAAGCATGTATTTTTTTGCCTCGAATTTCAATAGTTTATTTGCGTAATCCTTCCCCCCCCCATGTGCATTGTACAACGTACATTGCAGATAACTATTCTCGCTTGTTATGCTAAACTCTGAAATCGAAAGACGTGTCGAAATTCCAATCATCAGCATCAATCATGACACTAGTATTACTGATTTATTGGCTTATGCATGTGATGTGAACTACTCCTGTTATTTGTTAGACTTCATGTTTGTTTTGAAGTTTGGCAAACTCAAATTCTTTTATTAAAAGTTTTTCCGTTTCCAGCCCACCGGTTCTGCAGTGTGACATTTGCTCACAAATCGCACACAGTATCTTTGCCTTTTTGACAGAGTTAGCCCAATAACATGTCCCGCCTGAGTGCCCATTATTCCCCGGTTCGGAGGACTGTTGCGGCTTAACCTTTCTGTTTTGGGCTCCCGCTGTGAGTTGCATGTCGGCATTTCTATTAATACGCACACCTGAAGCGACGAGAAATAACAGATACAGTATTGTGTTTGTCAGGTCGGGATGTTGATGTCTGGTTTTCTTTGTGTTCTTTTGAGGAGTGCTACGCTAGCTTTGTAGTCTTGGTCATTGATGTCAAGGTCTCACAGTCACGGTGACAATTTTTTTTCTACGAATCGGACATGGTTCCTTGGCCAAATTTCATCAAACTGCTCAGCCAAAAATAGAGGGCCAGGGAAGATTTATTCAGAAAAAAAAAGAGATCAGTTGTCGAAAACCAGTACAGATCAAAGGATACATGTATTTTAGCTAGTGATTTGATTTTCATACATAATTATCACAAACTCCCTAGGGTGATTTGTAAGGAACCTTTCTCATCCTTGCGAATTCCAACACCATATGGTATTAAACTGTTCACCAAACCCTTGAGTTGGAGTTTGGCTGGATGGGGATTGTTCTAAAGCCAATTTTTATTGGGGTAAGCAGATTTTCTGTTATTTATCAAATTGTGTTAAGCAGATTTTGGTAAGCTTCTTTCTCTCTGTAATTCAGACCTGTCCCTACTTGCATTCTTTAAGACAAAAGACCTTCGATTTTGATGTGAGAAAACCTCCTCCTTCACCTTTACAACGCAAGACATACCGTAGACAGCAAAATCTTCTCCACCTCTGCTCAGAGATAATTCTGTCAGACTTTAAGGCCAAGGCCAGACTTTGGCAATGTCACGTACGTGTCCACCGATTGACCGAATCTCACCGCGTCAACTTGATTAAGATCGTCGGCGTTTGCACCGAAGAATCGGGTCGTCACAAACGTCTGGTTGCGCAACAAAACGAGATCCTGTCTGACCCTGAGATCTAGCGTGCGGGTTCTTCAGACTGCCACACATCTCGCGGTTTTACACCGCAGTCGGTTACCACGGCAACCGGGAACATTTCTCCTCCCTGGATACAATGTGACAAATCTTTCACATGCTTCTGCTTCCAAGCTCATCGATGAGTGGGCTAGTATTGAGATGAAACGTGTGGCAGTTACTGTACTGCCCTTGCCCATGGACACAACACTTAGCTACCAGTTGGAGGTGAACCACTGACCACCCATTTACAAGTCAAGTGTGCTATCTATTCCACATTAACTCCCGATCAGCAAGTTCACAGAACGAAGTTCATCTAATGCTTTATAATTAACAGAAATATGGATTCCTTTCTTTTTATGGCATTTAATTTTGATTTTGAACATAATGTAAAAAATGTTTTCAAAACTCAATTTTGTCACAAGAACTTGATTGTTTCATGGTACCAGGAAAAACCCCACATTACGGCATGGCACCGCCCAATGTACCGTACATTGTAAAAATGAACCCCAGAGATATACCCCATTAACTTTATGATTTCATATTTATTGGTAAGAAAAATTGTACTTGGCCAAATGCCTGGGTTTTCATGTACATGTTTTATGTACGAGCAATTTCAGTACATTTAAATATACTATCTTTATACAATCCCTAAGATAGTAAGATATTTACATGTACAAAATTGTATTTGGCCAAATGTCTGGGTTTTCATTGACATGTTTTATACATATGTACAAACAGCTTCAGTGCATTTAAATATATTATCTTTGTACAATCTCTTGCAGTCTTCATGGTCTTAAGTGTGTACCTGGAGGTAGGAAAAATTCCCCTGAAAACATGTGCAACTAAAGATGGCTGCAGCGTTTGACACAAATATGCATGCATACATTGTAGATAGAGACTACACCGTTCGTTCTTTAAACGTGAAGTGTGCGTACAAACAAGCGTTGTGTGTCATGCTATGGGCTTGTCTCTCTGAAGTGCAGACGCTCTTTAGCATATTTGTGGGATTATTCACAAAATTGAGGTGTGGGGAATGCAAACAGATACCTAGGGTATTAAACAGATCAGCCCAATGAGTAATGATTGGTGGTGAAGGGATGTTATGAATGTGATGAGGATGTGCTACATGAACATGCATCCGATTATGTGTGGAACATTCATGTAGTGTATGCATTGTGATTAGGATTTTCACACACATGTATTGTACATGTTTGCACTGCTTAATGCTCATTACACAACTGAAGTGCACTGGAATGTACATGCATTGAGCATGTACAATGTACATGTACCTTGCTGTACATGCATTTCTTTGTTATGTATGACTACCCTTGAAATGTAATGTTTACATTGCACATGTTCACCCACTGCAAAGCATTACTTGTAAAAAGAAACATGAGTCAGAAGTATGTACGACTACATGAATTATACCGGAAAATCTGTTGTGTACTTCTAATATAATTTGGTGTATTTTGCAAGTTTGGTGAACGCCCAACAGAAAAAAAACCTGTCCAATGTCATGTTACTGTCCATTGGTTACATTATTGCAGATTCCTGCTGTATAATCAATGGGGCAATCATGTGGAACCATGCAAGACGCTTTTACTTGAAATGTTTGCCTGCCTAAAATTGTGTGTGTGTGTTTAAAATAAGGAAATACTTCAGTTCCTAGTGGATTGCAACTTTTATTAAATACTCTTGCTTTGTAGTATTATTAAAAATATTATTTGCACCTTTAACTTTGAGACAATAATATTTGCGCATCAACTTTGTGAAATTTAAATCAAATGTCTCTTGGTTATGGGATTAACTTTTAACAATGTTTCTTCTTTTTCTCTCTTTACATCATTCCCCTCGCCCACGCCTCACATCACACAATTCATCTTTCTCTTTCTACTTGTCCATTGTCCTTTTGTTCCTTTGACTCCCTTTGTACATCTCAACTCTGTTTACACTCCGTCTCACTCCATCTCATCTTCATCATCTTGCTCTTTTCTTGGTTGTCGCCCCCTCACTCCCGGTCTTTGACACTGTCAACGTCGTGTCTCCAACTGACTCATCAACAACAATCTCTCTCATGCACTTTCACTCCTATCCGCCATGTTTGCTTTTCACCTTCTCTTGAACTCCATCTTGTTTTTGTCCTTATCAATTCCTTTTCCTAATTTCATTATTTTGACCCCTGACTCTGCATCATCATCATCATTCCTCTCACACAAACTCCTCACAACCTAAACCCCTCCCCACCCCAATAGAAACTGAAGTTATTACTCTAACTAACGCCGACAAAACTGCCGAGGGAACCCAACCAGGGGCAACAGTCAACCCCGTCGAAAGCTCTGCAACGCCCCCAGTCACCCCCACAGACCCTGATACTGCGCCACAGCCGGACTTTACTGAGCCCCCACAGCGCCCCTCTCAACCCGACGCTGCGCCGGTGCTCATCGTTACCGGGGAAACAGCATCCAATAGCGATCACGCCTCGTCCGAGCCGGACACCTCGCATCCAGACGGGAGAGAAGACTCGTCAGAAGGAAGTGTCTCAGAAAATGCAAAAATTAAAGGTAAAATAAAGAAATGCCCTTTGCGTAAATTATTTTTCCCAGACAATTAACTTGACCCTCTTGTCTACAAATTCTTCCACGCTAAACAAACTCAACAAACCTTTGTGATCGGTTGCTCTATAAATTTGGGGTCCACGCTCTTCCTGTCCCCGTTACATCAAACATCTATAACTTAACAATTCTGGATGCACTCCTTAACGCAATTGTCCTCCAGGAATGTTTGTGACTTACAAACTACCTACCCAACAAATTAAAATCATTTGAAGTCATTCTTTATGATACGGTACTTGAATGGCGAATTACAAAGTACCAAGGTAACAGGGACAGGGAAAATGTGACCCAAAATATCTAGAATGGCCCTTTTCTCTTTTTGAACCTTTCATCTCAAACTCCTTTTCTGCTCAATACGTCTTGTTTATTTCATTTTAACTTTGCATTTGCAACACCCTCCCTCTTTCCCTAAAAAAAAATCTGCCTTCTCATTGTTCCAACTTCTTCAATTTCAAACTGTGTAACATTATCCTGCATAAACAGAATCTCTGATAAGTACGGTGTACATTTAATATAAATACTTATTCATGTGGAACATTGTTTCAACCGTTGTACCTTGTATCGTGCCCTGGATATTTGTTGTACGTTTAAACCGTGTCGGTTACAATGTGCAAAGAAGCGTGTCCGCCACGTTTACTGACAATCTGTGTTCGATTCCAAGTCGTAAATATATGTAAATTGAACGACCTTACACGTAGCAGTTATTAGACAGTGCGTTCAGCATTTGTGCATTAGAGTCCTATTCTAATGCAAATTTATTGTAAAAGTCCTGTTTCAGGCGTTGCAGATTACATGTTTTTCAAAAGTTTAAGGTTGAATGTTTGTGTTCAGTGCCCTGGCAAGAAATCACAGACAGTCTGCGAATGTCTGTGATGTTGTATGAGCTGCGTGCTAAAGTACCCCCTCAACGGTAAGGGAGGGAGAGTTGGAGTGACATTTGAACCCATTGCCATGATTGCTGACTACGCCTGACGCTCACGTGAAGACGCTAATCCTTTGTGTACATTCAGAATAGAATAAGTCTTGCGTACTTCGCGCTTTATGCACTCAAACGGTTTGTCCCATCCACGGGCTCTCGAAAGTGGTAAAAAACGCCCTCTCTTGTTCATGCACGGAGCCCATACATGTAAATGTTTCCATTTGTTTGAGTCGCACTGTGGGATTGTTTGGTAATATTGCTTCAATTTAGTGAAGACATTTAGGCACTGTTCTTTAACTCTAACCTTCCCAGATCTTCCAAAATCCTCTTTGCAAAATTGAGGATTTTAGAGGATTGAGGCTTGGCCGGAAAGTGTGGCTGATTTTGGAGGATGCACTGTGTCAAGGTCTTAGGCCGGACCTTGTGTTGCTTATGCTCAGCTGTGCATAAATTTAGGCCTACAGTGTATGTTATACATGTACTTGAAATCCTTCACACTGCTTCTGCTTGTGGATTTCGCTTGCTGGAGGATTTTGCAGGATTGAGGCAGTGGTCACCCCTCCGAGGACCACATTCTAGAAATAACGGATGATTTTGGAGAATTAAGACTGTATGCAATTATTACATGGAGGCAGTTGGAGGATTTTGCAGGATTGAGGTTGCATATCTTAGCAAAATGCCCAGGGAGTTAGAGTTACATGTACATGTAAAAGTATACATGAACATGTACAGGTACCGCTACGGTACATGTAATGCTTGTTAAATTTTGAATATATTCAAAAGTTTAATAAATGCAATGCTTATCCCTTCTAAAGATCAGCATACCTGTACATATCTGAATAGAATATCAAGGCTAAAAATAACTATATATCGTAGACAATAATTCTACCTCGGGCAGACACAGATGTCTGGTCTACTGTCTGGTATATTGTGTGAACTACTCAATATGCACACGTCGTGCAGACATTTATTGCTCTTAAGGCGGGGTAGCTGTACAGCTTTATTCATAGATTAAAAAGATATTTTTTGATGCTGATGAAGTAAATGCATTATCTAATGATAAAGGCAATGTTGAACCTATGAAAATTGTTGTCTTTGTAGCTAGTGTTGGATGAAAAATCACACAGCAGAAGAGGTCACTATACCGGTACTGTAAATTTTTGGAGAACATTTTTCCTTAAATTTTCCTTTTTTTTAGTTGAGAAATTTGCATTTATTTTGATCTTGTTTTTGAATTATGTTGAATTTTTAAATTGAACATGTTGAATGGCACCAATGAAAAATGGCATAATTTGAAATACAAAACATAAATTTAAAAAAAATGATTTATTCTTTCCCGAGGTAGGTTAATGTTTGCCAATTAATCCCTTTTTACCAATATTTCTCAAATGTAAGATTTTTTTTGCGAGTCTGGGAGCAAACTACAATTGTAAATTAACTTGTGGTCTGAGCCTGTTGTTGCAAACCTTTCTGTTTGGGTACAAATTTGTCATAATACAAGTCTTGCAGATTTCAAACCATTTATAATTTTCCATTACCCCAGGAATATTGGAGAGAATTTTTTTGTTTCTGTCTAAAATTGATTATTTTAATTGCCCTGGGACCATCTGCCCGGGTTTGACTGTCATCCAGGGTTGCTAGTGTTCTGCATTTAAACAAATAATGGAGTGAATTTGTAGTGAATCTCTGTCTGGGGTCCCCCTGGACTTTGCATAGATTACAAGGTGGTGCAGTGCAGTTTACATGTACATTAATGTATCATGATGGGCATGCTGAAGTTGGGCCAGGGTACATACATTGTACGTATACATGTACACACACATGTACATGTACAATAGTGGGTGAAGTACACATGTACATGTAGATGGTTATATAACACGTCCATGTCTATGCACATACAAAGTTTAAACCAAGTCCGACTTGTAGCATGTAGGTCTTAAGATAGGACTTTGAAATATGCACCTTTAAGATGAGGTCACTTGTTACGCATTTTATGGCAAATGTACAGGTGGAATCAAACATTTACAAAGTCTATGGGTCGATTTTGTGTTGTATTTTCCTGGATGCATAATGTTCATGTTCTAAAATACATGAGCATAGAGGGTGCTAAATTGCATTGATATTCTTACGTGCAGTTCATGTCAGTGTACATGTTCGTGTACATGTGAAGTTGCATTGCTTTATAGTGGATGCATGTAACACAGTATGCAAAAAGATAATGCCAACTATGTCAACATGTTCATGTACATTTCAGTTAAAGCTTTGCAATTGCATAAAGCTACGTATGTTTATAAGTTGCCCAAGTAATTAAAATATGGTATGCCACTACGGTACATGATAGAAATATTTGCACATACGGTACGGTCCGTACATGTAAGTTAGTCTGCTTCACCACTGCATGAAATTGGCTATTAGCTTTTGGACTACATTAACACGTTACCACCATCAAGTGCATTTCAATTTCAGGGACTTGAAATTGTTATGGTCTCAAAATAAATAGTTGGCATTTTCAGTTATTGCCTGGACTGTTTATTAAAAAAAAATATCTCTAGAGGAGGGAGTGGGCACGCTAGCATTGTCGTTTAATAAAATGACGTGCGTCGCACTTACCGCACTGATGCGTTTAGTCACCATTCTATTGCTGTACAAATATTGCATTATGTCCACGTGGACTCATGCAAAACAAGTTACAATCATCCATGAAACTAAAGTTGTTTAACCTTATCAAAGAAACGCTTGTTTTTTTTGGCAGTCATATTTGAAATCCGTATTTGTAGATTATGGTACATTTATGTGAATGTCAACATGTAGCTAGGATTTCACTATTTGCAAAATATGAATGATAGACAGTTTGTTTTTACAAATTCTGTCGCAAAGCTGGTTTTTTTTCTACTTTGAATTATGTTTTTTTGCTCTCTTAAAAAAGAGATCTAACAATAATTTGTTTGAAACTAAAAATAATCTGTTTTGAGCATTTTATTTTAGCGCCACACTCTCATCACTCCACACGCTCTCCTAAGCAGGTTTTCATGAAGCTTGTTTGAGAAATCTCATTTAAAATCTCCCTACTAAAACCTTTCAGATTAGTTCTTCCTGGAAATCCCAAAACCCTGGAGGCAAAAAAGCTCCGGAGCAACTGAGCTAGATTTATCTCAATTCCTGTGAAATAAATCCACCTCAATTATCCCTTCTTCCCCAAGTTTGACGGCGGCGTCAAAAAAATACCGTCTCGAAATTCAAGAGACGTCTGAAGAAATCATCGCTCATTATTTTACCATTTGATACGGCTTCCTGTCCCGGCTGCACTTTGGCCGGTTCAACGACATTTGCATAAAATAATGGCAGGTGTATTTGATTTATTGACTGGACGAAATAAAAAAAATTCCTTTGCCCTTTGGCCGCGTAGTCTGTCAGTTAATACGATCGAGATGAATATGCGTGATGGCCTCATATCGAATGCTTGAGAACATTATGTATACGTAGTAATGCACTGTGTTATCAACCAGGCAAATGCATGCTCCTTGGAATACATTTGCTTTGAGAGTGAAATCAATTAACTACATTCAGCTGGTGAAAGTTCAAATGTTTAGAGGATTTATCGAATTGAAAATTCAGACATTTTTATATCTCAGTATTTAACGTTCTGAAAAAGTAAACAATCATATTTCCGATAAATTTTTAATTTTGAAGCATTAACCCTAACCCCCTCGGCCCTTTTGGCTAGGAACCATCCTCAATCCTGCAAAAATCCTCAAATTGCCACCATGTACAAATTTGTTTAAATTGTAATAAACTGACACAAGTATTGTGTCCTAATTACAAAGCGCCGCACTAAACAAAAAATTATAAATGTGTTTTAAACTTAGCCCTCAGTATGTTGAAGCGATAAACCCAACTTTTACTTTAAACCATTTCCCCAAAGTCTGCACGGTGACTATGCATTCCAGGTTATTATCATAATTCATTTGTCATTGTTCCAACTGTTTGAGTTGGAGCAGAGTTGCACGCTGCGTCCTGCTGAATCACTGAAGTGAATGATGCATCTTTGTTTGCACATTGTCTCTGTATTCCCCACTCGCCGTGCGTCCCTACATGTACCATCGTTCAGAAGAAATCGACTCGCCACAACCGTCTCTTCTTGTTATGCTCCGGCCCGGGCCAGCGTCGCTGTAGCTCTCCCCACAGGAAACCCAGATGCGTTGAGTCATACGCGTAGATGGTACATGTACATGTACCTGTGGTCCAGAAAACGTTGACAATAACAACATACAGCCACATATGAATGTTGCATACCGGTACATGTACATGTAGACAGTGTACATGTACATGTTGATACATGTACATCATCTAGATGTAACCCCTCCCCTTTCTGAGGTCTTTTAAAGATGCATACCCCGTGCTGTTTTCGAGTTTCACCTCCAAAAATAGATTTTTTTTTGATTTTTTTTTTCATTTGATATTTGCCTAGAGATATAAAAGTTATTCACTTTTGAAGGAGACATTGAACAAAAACATCCACCGACGTTTAGTTATTGAATTATTTCTTCACAAAAATCAAATTATTCACTGCCGGACAATAATTCGGTACTTGCAGGACGGGCTCGTTTGTGCGCAAAATGAAATTCCTTTTTCAGACGGTTGCAGATGCCCAAGTTCAGATTAAAGTACATTTTCCATTAAAACAAAAATAAAATGTTCAAATTAAAATGCGTTCTGAGAGAAAGCCATATTGTTTTTTAAGAGCACAGGGTATGCATCCTTAATCTCAGTTTTGAAAAAAAAATTGAGACAATTCTAAAAACCTAAATTTCATTTGATACTTGCATTGTATATTATTTTGCTATGTTTGAAGTCCGGAGTGACTTAAAAAAATTCTCAAAGTTAAGCGATTGGCTTCATTTTGAGTAGAATATGGAACAGTTTTGAAGTTGAAATCATGTCCTCGTTTTCAAACAATAACATTCACAGTGAATAACTTGAGGTAAACAATTCCTCATTTCATTGAAAATTTCCCAACGTAGAGGCAACAAAAATCACCAAGTACTTCTATTGAAAAATTCCTCTTGTAGCATGAATGTTTACTCAAACATGCAAATTTGTATCCATTACTAAATTTCTATTTCGGCAAAGCTTGCCAGGGTATATTTACGATTTTGAAATTTACTTTTCAGCATGTACAGTACTTTGTTGAGTGAAGTTCGGCATCCGTGTACATGTACCTCAATGGGTAGTCTGGCTCTCCCTGTTACAAAAAAGGGACACAGTACACACAAAAAATCACTCTGGCTTCAAAACAGTCTGTCCATTGTCCTTCACTGTTTACAAGGTCAACCGGGGTCACCAATGAGTAATTAGTTCAATATTATGACAAGGGGGATTGTGGTTTTGATAGTCCAAGATGTCCTTTGATGGTCAGTGACTGTTTCATGGGTTGACACCTGCTGTGATTTCTGGTGACTAGGCAGGTGTTGGGGATTGGGATCCAGCAATGATTATGTGTTCAAGTTCATGGAAAAGTTGAAGGGTGCAAGTGGGGGGGGGGGGGGGGAATCAGGAAGTGGTTTAGAGAGTTGTAAAGTCATGGTTGTTCCCCTCTTCTGGTGAGATATTGCTGTTGTCTTCATTTTTGGCAGATAAACATGTAGATTTACACATTTTGGTTTTAAACACCCAACAAAACGGATGACAGGCCTGTGAATTGATTTTCAGCACAACTTCCAAGCAAAGTTCATCTTGTGCATTTTTTTTAATTCTTGATGTCTTGAACTTATACGTGGGATCAATCCTCCCAGATGATTCCCACAGAACATGAACATCCTGCATGTATTCGATTTTGTTTTAAAAAACACATTTGGTATATTTTCATGAAAGAAAGAAAAAAAAGTTGCAGAGAAAAACAGATTTGTTTTTCAGATTAAATTTTCAATTTCAATTTTTTTTACTTGTAAAATCATTTGTCATACTGGTTTAAATTTTGAAAATTTGGTTAAAACTTTGTGAATCCCATTCTATTTGTTTTTTGTTTCTCAAGATGAGGGGAGTATTGAGCAATCCAGTGAACTAACCTCAGAGAGTAATGGAGACAGGACAAGACAAGAGTCAGGTTCTACCGAGGGTAACAGAAAGGATGGACCACCAACAAGAAGCCGTGCACAGCCAGGTAAAAGTCCTCACAAGTCTGTCATAAGTCCTCATAAGTCAATAACAAGTCCTCATCCTCACAAGTCCTGGCAAGTCCGTCAAAAGTCCTCATAAGTCAATAACAAGTCCTCATCCTCACACATCCTCACAAGGCCTCGCAAGTCCGTCAAAAGTCTATCACAAATTCTCAAAAGTCCTCACAGATCCATCACAATTCCTCACAAGTCTATCACAAGTCCTCACAAGTCCTCACAGATCCATCCCAATTCCTCACAAGTCCTTGAAAGTCCACCACAATTCCATCACAAGTTCACAAGTCCTCACAAATGTATCACAATTCCTCACCAACCTATTACAAGCACTCACACATCCTCACAGGTCCTTGCAAGTCTACCACAATTCCACCACAAGTCCTCACAACTCTATCACAAGACCTTACACATCCTCACAAGTCCACAAGACCTCACACATCTTCACACATCCTCACAAGTCCACAAGACCTCACACATCTTCACACATCCTCACAAGTCCACAAGACCTCACACATCTTCACACATCTTCACACATCCTCACAAGTCCACAAGACCTCACACATCTTCACACATCCTCACAAGTCCACAAGACCTCACACATCTTCACACATCCTCACAAGTCCACAAGACCTCACACATCTTCACACATCCTCACAAGTCCACAAGACCTCACACATCTTCACACATCCTCACAAGTCCACAAGACCTCACACATCTTCACACATCCTCACAAGTCCACAAGACCTCACACATCTTCACACATCCTCACAAGTCCACAAGACCTCATACATCTACACACATCCTCACAAGTCCACAAGACCTCACACATCTACACACAAGTCCACAAGTCCTCTCAAGTCCTCACTTTTGTCATTTCCATTGTAACATTTCTCAGAGTCCATAATCTCTAAGAATTTTTTCCTCACTTATCCTACCGGTATTTTTCCCCCTGATTTGTGTTCTTCAGTGTTAGATGCTTCAAAACTCAAAGAGCGGGAAAACAAAAACAACCAGTTTAGACAACAACAGCTGAGCGACAGACAGAGACGCATTGAGAGCATCCGACACAGGGGTGACGACCACAGGGCGGAAATACTTGAGAGGAAGAAAAAACAAGAAGAGGAGGATCTGGTGAGCTGATTGGTTGATATTAAATAGAGAGGAGTGCATAAGGGTCGCTGATTGGTTGATTTCAAATGAAACTGGAGTTGATTGGTTGATTTTGAAATTGATATGTAGGGTCTCTGATTGGTTGATATTAAATTGTGGCCCTGACAAGGCAGTTGATTGGCTAGTTTGAAGTAGCAAGTTTGGATATTCTGGCAAGATGCTTGGTGCTAGTGATATATGGGCACAATTTTTAAGAGTTTTTATATTTGACTTCTTCTTCTTTTGACCCGTGCAGTAAATTAAAAGATTGAAAAATGTTGGGGTATAAAGCTGCTTTTTAGTGAACCATGATTGGTTATTCCTAATGGAAATTTCCTTTAATTTGCGTTGATTACTCTAGTCAAAGCCCCATTCATTGATAAATTCTGTATTTTTGTTTGCTTATTCATTTATGTTTGCATTGTACAGCAACGCAAAGAAGCAATCGTCAGGCGTTCCAGAGATCGCTCAGACAACGCCCGTGAGAAGCGCCGTTCGTGGAGTGCCTTTGGCCCCCGCGACCACCCCTCCCCGGTCCCCAGCACCGGTAACCCGCGCTCAGCCAGAGGTCGCAGCACCGACAGGATGACGGAACGTCCCATTTCCAGCGGAGGGGTGCTCCCCCTCAGCTCCAGCAAGCGCTTATCCAGCTCCGTGTCGGCGCTCCACAGGCCCGTGCACCTGGTCCGGTTGGGCCCTAACGAGAACGACTGGTTCGAGGTTCACATCCCTGAGCCGCTGTCCCGGCGCGGCTCCTCACCAGGCAACGACAAGAATCCTGATTCTTCTTCCTCCC
Source organism: Patiria pectinifera (assembly GCA_029964075.1). Lineage (NCBI taxonomy): Eukaryota > Metazoa > Echinodermata > Asteroidea > Valvatida > Asterinidae > Patiria > Patiria pectinifera. Next base: position 14,380,846 of record CM057140.1, on the reverse strand, counting down.
CTTTGCCCGCCAGTAGCAGTGCAACCCCCCGCCACCACCTCTCCTCACCCAACCTTGCATGTAAGCTCATTTCAGAAAAATTGACAAACCTTAACACAACACGTTGCTGCGGGATTTTCCTTCTGCCTCAGCTCAGCACTTTCCAATTGGGTTCAAGGGTCAAGAAAGCCGCTTAGCAAAAAAACACAAATCGCTAAGCTGAATTGGTGTGGGTACCAGTCACATTCAATTAACTCATGACACTTTGGTTGGTAACCCGTTTTTTCAAAGCGAAAACATTTCAGCGCTTAGCCAAATTTTGTGCTTACCTCTTCTTTTTTCCACAACATAAAAATGTAAGGATTTGAATAAAAACAGCAAAATTTGGAACAGCTACAAAATATTGCTGACATTTCAATGATAAATCAAATTGTTACAATAACTGAAAAGCCAGAACATAAGTCTCTAATCAAGTTTACTATTACAGCCTTCTTTAAAAAACAAAACAAAAACAAACTAAACTCAAAATTATCTGTAAAAACAAATCCCAAATACACCACTTAAATATCAAATTTAAAAAACAAAGTACCAATTTCATTTCATATCAATTTTATCCAGGTAGGATATTAATGCAAACACAGTCACAAAAGTACCATCAATAATTCGTCACTTATTAGTTTCGCCAGTCGCAAGTGGCCTCTTCAAACCAGAAATTGAGGAAATAGACGCGTCCTCATCCTTCAAAACTGTTCACATTGAAAGGTACATGTAGGTGAGGCATAGGAATCATGCACACATCTCTCCGGTACAAATTTCCAGCAGCTTAGGGAGTCCCACTGCCTCATATAGATATATGGTAAATCCTGCAGCAAGTCATTAGACCATAACAACATGTCCATAATCTTTGTCAGTGTGCGACTTTAATAGCATACCTTTTGTCCCACCAATTTGCCACATTTTTATATCGAAATGAGGAATGTCTTCGTCCCGTTTAATATGTCTATATCTAAGGAAAAAAATTTTAAGGAATTTCAGTTCAATCTAAATATTTTAGTAGAATTTAAAAAAAGAAAAGGATTTTTTTTTTTTTTTTAACCAGAATTATTAAAACTCATGAATTTCCATAGCAAAATTATGTTTTTAGAACCTGCTGAAATCCCCCCACTGTCCTTTTTCTGTTCATTTTGGTTAAGTCTTTGTGTGAGTTATCCCAATGCAAATTTAAAAGTATCTTAAACATGCCCAAACCCCAAATCCACATATTATTTTGGAGTACTTGAAAAGGAAAGGCATGATGGAAAAATTCCTTTCAGGTGAAAAACATTTTAAATCCTTCTTTTTGGCAAAGCAAGCATTTTAACTGTTCATTTCACAGTCAAAATTCGCTGTGCGACAATGAAAAATATTTTTGTTTGACTTTCTAATTTATCCCCTCCAAAAACATGCAATTTATTTTGAAAGCCTTGAGTCCACAAACCTTAAAAAAATCCACCCCCTGGTTCACAGTACAAGACCAACCCTACATTTAATTTGATGTTTTGAAACAGTGTGCTCAAAATTGTCGTCTGTTTGGTTTCGTTCCACCATTAACTTGTGTGATACCTAACAAGGGAAATCCACCCAGTCTGTGAGTTACTTAATCGGACGCAGTTCACTTCAATTACCTGACCTTTTCAACTGTATCCTGAACTATGCCAGCCATCTCGGCTCAGTTAACCAATAAATGATCGCGTTACCTTTTTTTTTTTTTAACTAGGAGTCATTCACACTTCAGTCCAGTGTCTCTCTTAAAGACAGCTGTGATTGGGTGATGGGTTAATGATATTCAAAGGTCAAAGGTCAATGAAGGTAGGAGGTCAAAGGTCAGCAGTCTCAAATGATTGGTTTTCCATGCAGTATTGAATGACTTTTCCCGGTTTTTTTTTTAAAGCAGGAAGCAGAAACGAATTTGTTGAAAATGTATTGCAGTGCCATTGGGTATTGTAAGGGGTATTATTTGAGGTTGTTTACATATTCATGCATTATTAATATGTTAATTGTAACACCTAATTAACATATTGACCCCTTGAAGCCCCACCCCCTTCATTTAACCCCGATAGTTTATCCACGACTAACTGGCAAATGTACAAGGATAATTTCTAACATTCAGGTGTAGCATTTTTTTCATACATCATAAATGAGAACTTTAGTACATGTACTTTCATGGGCAGGGCTGGTTTTGTCCAAAATTGCCATTGAAAAATATGGATAATCATTTATTTACAACCTTTTCGCAATCTTGCAAAAGATTATTCAGTCATTGCTGTAAACCACTCTCTCAAAAATCCAGTTTGATTCCAAATTTAGGCATTTTCACTTGAGTTTTTTTTCTGGGAAAACAGTAAACACGAGTTTGTCAATTTACCCATTTTGTTTATCTGTATCATGATTTTCATTTTTTTTTGTTTACTTCATTTGCTTGATCTCACCCCGGTGGTGGTGGAATAGTGCATGGCACACGTGGTGAGCATTTGTTGTGCTACATTGTCTCAAGTGGCAGCCATCTTGAAATTGTTCCGAAGTTTTCACAGTTTCATTGAAACAGCTACGATTTTTCACTTCTAAATTCCCTTATTCCATCACATTCCAATGGATGATCATGAAAAGGTCACTGAGTTTCTTGGATTTTTTGAAGACTTTTTTTCCCCCCCCAGAAATGCTGGAAATATTTACCATCTTGATCTTGTCCCCAGAAGACAAAGCATGGATTATCATTAACATGTTTAGAAGGCACCAGTCGATTTTCAATTTGCCCCTGTTTAGTATTGGACTGCACTTTTTGTCCTCTGTAGAAAAAAATAGGTCTGATAATGTGTAATATAATAAGACGAAGTCAGGGATCCAGACAAACATGGCTGCTGCTTGGATTGGATATAATGGCATGGATTTTTGGATTGACTTTTCCATTTTTAATTTAATTTTTATGTATGAAATTGGCTGTGTTTGTTGCTCGGTTTTGCCGTTTTCATTTCGGGAGTTTACTTGCAACCCTTGCCAAAATTTGTTGCTTAAAAGTTTCATTTGCTTTATCAGCATGGAATTCATGAAGGTATATCAATATGAGCGATTAAAAATTAAGGAATTTCCAAAAGGATTATTCCCTAAAGTTGGAATGCTAAACACATTGATCATAAGTGAGAAACATAGACTAGGATAAAATTTTAATCTAAGTCGTAATTCAGACTTTCTAAGTGATACAAAAAAATAATGTATTGAAATAGCATACAAAATAGCCCAAAACAGGGACTAACATATTTTAAAAAAATATATGAAGTTCATTTGGGATCTTTCAATCCAAACTCTGGACAGAAAGGGGAAAAAATAAAACATTTGTTACTTTTATTTTTATTTGAACGTAAAGCAAACAATGTAAGGAGGCGAATGAGAGGTAAGTTATGGTGTCAGAAGAAAAGAAGTTGACTTTTAACTGGTTGTAATTCGGTTTTGATTTGTCATTTGATGGTGCGGTAGATTAGAATAACCTTTTTTTTTGGTCGGTTTTGTAGTTTAGAAGTGAATAATTGTCGAGTAAAAAAGTTTTGTGGTTTTGTGTTTCTGAAAAAGTTGTGCAGATTTGGGATTAATTATTATAAAATAAAAAAACAAAAACAATAGATTTAATCTTCCAAAAGATTAGGCTAGGTTGAAAAAATAACTTTGCAAGTAAGTTTTGTATCAGTTAAAATACAGTTCGGTAATCCGGAAATAATCATTTGACAATTAACTTTTTCTACAATAAAATTTTATTCAGGCCCCGTCACAGTTCATAAAGAACCAAAAAAGCTAAATAAAAATGATCCAACTGCCGTGTTTTGTTTGTATGCTTTTTGAAGAAAAAAAATCATTTAAATGTTAATAAATTTCATCAAAACTGCATGTTTTTTTTCCCAGTGCATGACAAGTGCTAAGATTACCATGCATTTCCCTTTTAAGAAAAAAACAAACAAATTCAATATCTAATACTCACAATTTTTTTTATAAGAAAAAAAATTAAAATGAAACTTTGATGGATGTTTTTGGTTTCCGTAATACTAAAATGCATAACTACTTTAAACAAAGATATGGCAGAACGTCTTTGGAAAAAGTCACAATCGCAACCCAGGGATGAACTAAAAATATTCAAAGCTTTACATAATCGTAAACTTTACCCATGTGGCATTTTTAAAATGTGGCAAATTTCTCGGCAGTTTGTTAAAAAAAGGTCAGCCAAAGAATGACAACTGCACAAATTTGTTAAAAAAAAAAAAAACACTTTGCACCCCCTGCTTAAAATTTGTCCTTTAGTGACCTCTGAAAACTTTGTGATTGTTCACTCGTAAAAGTTGCATTTCCTTTTTTAGTGCATTTGTGTTGTTTGCGTAAGGAGCAGGAATTCCTAGGCCTTGGTAAGAACACTTCTACAGACCCAGAGTTCCTTTTGACAAAAAAAAAAACCAGGTGCTAGGAGCCTTACTGAATGGCCTGGCTTGAAAGAAAGCTTTGAAATGAACAAGACAAAGTATTGAATTTCCCTGAGCGGAACAAAAGGCGAAAGGAAGAAAGGGGTTGTTAGGCTGGGAACAATGGCCTGGAAGGCTGAGTGGGTATTGTTGACTGGAGTCAGTGGGGAAACTCGGTTGTCTTGTTGGACGGATGTCAGTTGGAAGGAAGTTCTTTCGGCGGGTGGACGTGGTCTCGGAAAGGATTGTGCCATGATGGAGTGACCTGTTGGATTACTGCTCGGTACTCGGAAAGGATTTACATTCGCTGTGCCACTTGACGGTTCTGCCATTTTCTTTCTCGTGACGTTTATGTGTTTTGCCCTAGTTTGAGTGGATTTATTTTTAAAGCTGTGCAGGGACTAAATTTGGAAATAAGAAATGATTCTTGTGCAGTTCTTTCGGCACCAGAAATTGTCGGTTTACTTGATCAGCAGTCTCAAGCAAATTTTGTGAGCTTGTAAAAAAGTGTAGTCACACCCGCCTTGTCAAAAATCTTTGCGGAAAAAAATCTTTGGAAACGATGTACACATGTTGGTATTTCAACTAAAATCGACACTCTTTCAAAATGGCAGAATTATGACATACGACAGATTCGCGATGTCTTCAGCCGATAAACTTTGACAGCCCGGTGTTCCAGCTGCGACATTTCACAGGATTTATCTGATCTGTTATTTGTGGTTGGTTCAACTGTTGTTGTATATGTGGAGTCGCTTTTCAAGATGGCCGCCGAGGTTACCCGGATACCACGAATCAAAGGTTGTTGTCTTGCGTGTTTCAGTTTTCAAATTGTCATCTTTTCTTGATATACTTGCTCATACCATACTGTTACACTCAGTGCAATTTTATTACACTAAATATTAATTAAAGGGAATTAGATACAACATTTGAAAACATCAAAAAACGCAATGACCAAATTATCACGAGATATCTTACTGGATTGTTAAAGAATGACAGTCTAAAGCATCCTGTAAAGTCGCGGCTCCTGGTGTGCTGACCAACGTCGGCCGACCAGCGTTGGCGAAAACTGGCTTTTTTTCAAAAAGTGCTCCTAATTTTTCATATTTAGTTCTTCTGCATTTTCTTTTCAATTGATTATACACCTGCGAAGACTACAAGCCTGCTAGACCGATTCTCTGATCTTACAATTCCCCCAAGTCTATAAATTGCTCCGTTTCATCATAAGTGGGGTCAGGGAACCAGACTACAAGAATATGATTGATTTTCTTGGTTTTTCCAGCATCTACGAACCAAAAACGTGAAACAAGTCAGTGTAACAATATTTGCTACAGCATTACTAATCCTCCAAATCCATTTATTTCTGAATATTGCAACAAAAGCAAATGTTGTACATTCCCTTTAATACAGACATTCAAAAAAAAATACATAAGTTTGTTTGGAAAATTGTACACATTTGGGCATTCATTTGTAGCATTACAGACTCCAAAAGCATGCTAAAACTCAAGAAACACATGAACAATATCTCAGACATTTATTAGTTCAAAAGTTATTTCTGTCCCAACATGTTACTGTATTTTGTGAGTGACTAACAGCACATGTCTGTCAAATGAAAGACATTTGCATGTTTCTAGCCTGGATTGTTTACTTAGAATAGCTGGCCTTGTGCAGATGACATTCAAGTGTGCTATTATTATTGCTATAATGTGCCTAACAATGTGCCCGAGTCTTCAACATTATGAAGTTGGCGCAGAGCTTGGAAGAAGAAATAATAATGCCTTTAGAGTGAATGCAAATTTGAAATTGGCTATTTCTCATTTGGGCATGCCAATATGTGGGCAGGCTTACCGGTACATTTAAGTCTATAAAAAAGATGCCTGGTTGCTGATATTGCATAAAGTTGACAATCTGTTTGAAATTTTGGAGCCCATTTTCCCCGAGAAGTTCAGTCGTAATTTCGATATAATGCCAAGGATATTTACTTTCCTCTACGTGACTTGAGTCCTGCAAATCAAATTTTGAATAATAAACAAGAAATTTAATTTTTCAAGTGGACATGACAGAAATCACCAGCTAGCCACTGTGCTGATAATAAAACAAGAACTACCATTTATATTTCAATATGTCCTAATATCCGATTGGCCAAAAAACAGACGTGTATACTGAATGAAACCCCTTCAAAGTTTGTAAAATTTAACGTTACATGTATTTTTTGCATTACTCTAACAACCTCCGTTTTTCATTCGTTCCACAGCTGCCTATCCCAGCAGAGATAGCAGGTCAGCCCACTCCACGCCCACGCACGTCTCAAGACCGCTCTCGGCAACAAAACGCTCCAATTCTAATTCAAAGCTAGACAAGGAGCCTGGTCAAGGGGGAGGGACTCCAGCATCCGGAACAGCCCCTCCAAAGGTAAGATGTTTCTTCTTTGTTTTGTATTTCAAGGTTTTTTTTATGGTTTCTCCCCTTAACATATATTCTTTTGACTTTGAATTTTGTCTTTCCACTTTGTATTTCGTCTCATTTCAAACTTTTCAACTCCTGTTTTACAATAAAAATATGAAAATGTAAGGATGAAAATTTCAACTCGATGGTACATTTTTACACACGTGTTTGGAAAAAAAATTATCAAATTTTTGGCTGTTAATAACTATTTCCTTTTTGAACAGGATATTTGGGCAGATAATGAGGATGAGCCCGAGCTTGTATTTCTGGTATGATTTCATTGAAGTACTGGGCTATTTAAGGTCGCTTAATCTAATTATTAATTGGTCAACAGAGGACGCTTTGGGCTTACTGACATGTACGTGGTATTTGGTAATAGGGTCATTTTCATCAAGCCTAGGAAATTTTCGCCGCCTCACAAATTGTGCTCTTTAACCTTTACCGCCCTGAATCTTCACAATCCTCTTTGCCAAAGTGGAGGAATTTGGAGGATGGAGGTTACATTGCAAAAGTGCATTACTGATTTCGTAGGATGCACTTTGTCGAGTTCTTGGGCCGGATCTTGTGTTGTTTTTGCTCAGCCATGCATAAATATAGGGCTGGATTATACTTGAAATCTTCCGTACTGCTCCAGGATGTCACTGGCCAAGCCTCAACATATTGGCAGTCACTGCCGCAGGATTTTGCAGGATTCAGGCAGTGGTCACCCCTCCACAGACCATATTCAAGAAATAATGGAGGAATTTGCAGGATTGAGGCTTTATGCTATTTTTCCATGAGGCCAATTGGAGGATTTTGCAGGATTGAGGCTACATCCTAGCAAAAAGGCCTAGGGAGTTAGGGTTAATTGTCAAAAAACCTAACCCCTGCCTCTCTCAATAGCTTTCGTACAGGCTGGTCATCAACTACCAGAAACCGTATACCTGTCAAAGCCTGTTGAAATAGTTTGACAGATAGGGTGACCATTAATACTGGTACAGCTTGTGTAGCAGCCATTTTAAATGGTCAATTGTACCAATATGAGGCCAATTTACAGATTTGTTAAAACCTGTCACCCGATAGATTTTTAACGTATAGGGTAACTCTCGACAGATTGTCACTGAGAGAGGGAGGGTTGCACAGAGCTGGCATTTGGTACATGGAGGGATTTTTTTCCATGAAAACAATTAGCTTGTGTGTCACAGAGGATTTACTAATTATTCCATCAAGTTATAGTAAACAGGACCAAATGTCATGTAGTTCAATTAAGATGATAAGCTCTATGAATTACGCTTTTGCATAACCTGGTGTTTGCCACAAAGCAAACTTGTTTACCTATTGAGTTCAAGCCTGGTGTGAGTAGCTTTCGGCTATTAAATGAGATTATTATTCAGTACTTGGTGTTGGAGGCTCATATTTTACATGGATCGAGAGCTGGATAATATGGCTACATTCTCCAACAAGTTTGGAGTCCGTAGACCAAATATAACTCATAAATTCAGCGGCAAAAAAAATTGCCCTACACAGATAGGCCATCCCGACTGTTGTTCCAAAGCCTTTAAAGAGCACCAACTGATTTGCATATTGTAGCCTAGCTGCGTGAGGTCGCTGTTCGCGCTTTGTGCAGCTCGTGTGAGCATGGTGAATGCATAGTGTGCGGCTACTGTTTAATTGTTAGCGCGCGGCCATTCATCATGGGACACGTACATCGAACGCCTTGACCAAGGCTTCCACTTAGCACGACATCAATAGCACATCCTTCATACTTAACTTTCAAGGGATGCCAAGCCCATGTAAAAGTAATCTTTGGTCTTGTTCCACTTTTTTTCAATCCAGCAATAAGTTCCACCCAAAACTCCTGGTGGATTCCGAGCGCCCTCTGTCGGATGTGCACAAGATCAATTCTCAGCAATGTCGGGTTTTGCTCTTCATAAATGTAATTTCATAAATGGAATATTGAATTTACGCCTCCCTGACGAAAAAAAAATAGTGATTAATTCTCAGCATTGTTCTTCTGGAACTCTTCTACAGAGAGCACCGTCTCCTCGCACCTCACTCCACGGGATACCCCCGTCACCACGGCAACAGTCGTCGACACCCAGAGCCACTCCGGTGCGCGCTCCATCACCCAAGACTCTAGGGTCAACTACAGTGGACGGCAGTAAACCCAAGTCGGGCAGGGCACCGTCGCCTCGCAATCTACCGTCGCCTCGCAATCTACCGTCGCCTCGCAATCTACCGTCGCCTCGCAACCTACCCAAACAGGCCAATGGGGACAGCAATAGGAAACCAGAAGGTTAGATAATGAGATCATGGGTTCTCTGTCATGTTATGCTTTTTGTTGCATAACTAGTCAACAAACATGAATGAACCTGACAAAAGTAGCTATAAACATTGCAGATGTGGTTACGAGACACTGACCAAGATGCTTGCGCACCAGCTTTCGCATACAAAGCATGCCAGAAACTAAATAATAAAACCAAAAGACTTCGTTACATTTTTCATTTAGTTTAAATAAATTCTGTACGCACATGAATATCAATATTATGAATTGGAGCTATCAAAAGTAAATGCAGGTGCAGAAAAACCGTCAGTTTAAAAAGTTTAAAGAGAGTTTTGAGGCTGCTAAGGGCCTTCATAACCAACTTTTCCTGTCAATGTCTGTATCATTTTGTAGAGGCTATTCTTTGCTCTTATTTCATCTGTATATTTCTGGTCGTGCTTGTTGTTCGAAAGGGTCATTTATACCAATCAGTATTTGATGTAAGACACTTAACATTTTTTCGCTCCAATACCTATCGTCTCCAGCTAAGAAACTTCCCGGCCAAACCCCTCCCATCAAGAAGGCCCTCACGCCCCGCACCGACATCGTCAAGACGAACGTCAGCTCCCCAACAAAAACCGCCACCACACCAAAGAGCATCCCCAAGACCTCCGCGGCCAAGCCGGCCACGACGCCGAAGGGGGGTCCCAAAGCGGCCAAGCCTGCCGCAGTGAAAGCTGCCACACCAACAGCAACAGCAGCAGCTGCTCCTCAGAAACCAGCTGTCGCTAAGGAAGACGCGGAGATCAAGGCGGAACCGAAAGAGGAGGACACTAAAGCAGAACTGAAAGAGGCGGAGATTAAGACAGAACCGAAAGAGGTGGAAGCAAAAGAGGAAAAACCAAAGGGTGAGTCCAGGATTCCGAATTGTCCATGTTTCAGAGGAGTCTGGTTGGTTCAATCTCAGAGGCTGGGGTTCGAATGTTTTGTGTACTTCAGGGCCAGCATTACTAGGCATCCCGGATCTTTATCGAGTAAACATTATTTGTCACAGAAGTAACTATTTCACGTGGATGTAAAATCAAAATCTTATTTTAAATACTCGTAATGTTAACAAGTTGTCATGGACTATCACTGTGTACTCTCCTTGCAGAAACACCTCGATCTCAATCCCCAACCATCTCCGAATCCTCCAGTGGATCGGCACCCTCGTCCAATGGCTCGGCCCCTGCTGGGCAAGCCGCGCCTCCCAAGGAGTTGACAGCCGAGGAGCGAGCCAAGCAGGCCCTGGCTGAGAGGCGTCGCCAGGCTAGGGAAAAGGCGGAGAGAGAGGCGGAGCTAGAGAGGCAAAGACAGGAACAACTCAAGTAAGGAATGTCTTGCTGACATCTTGGACTAGTACCCTGACTCAGTGTATATATCAATCATTTAATATGTGAATGATAATGAACAAGGTGCAGGCAGAAGTAGCTAGGCAAAGACAGGAACGGCTCAAGTAAGGAATACAGACATCTTGGACTTGTAACCTGACTCGTTGAATATGTCAATCCCGTGATTGATTAAAGGTGCCAGCCTGCCATTTCTTAAAGATCTCTGGCCACTTCTGAATTTCCTGTCAAAAATATTTGGGCAGATTTTGAAGGATCTTTGAGAGTCAGGAGTGAGAAGCAAATGTATTAACTCTCTCTTTTTTTTATAAAGACGCGAGGAGGAAGAGCGTATCCGTCTTGAGGAAGAGGAGAGAATACGTCAGGAGGAGGAAGCCGTCAGACTAGCGGAGGAACACAAGAAAGCCGAGGAAGAACGTCTGAAGCGAGTCATCGAGGAAAACGAAGAACGAGAGAAATTGGAGGCAGAGCAAAAGGCAGCTGAGGAGGCGGAAGCTGCACAGGTGAGAGAGGGGAGATGAGTACATTGGAACGTCGCTATAACGAACATCATTGGATCCACAGAAAGTGTTCATAATAACGATCGTTCAGTATAGCGATTTTGAACCGCCGGTAACGACCAATAGTGAAGTGGAATTTTCCGCATCCTGCGGCCACACGAGGAGTCGTCACGATACTTAAGCAACGGGTGTTTTGTTTTTTTCTATTCCTTTGCGAAATAATAGCCATCTATCGCTGTTCAACATGCAAACACGATGTAACTATGGGACGGTTGATGTTCGGGAATTAACAGTGGCCCAAATAGTGTTTAATACGTGTACAATCGGTAGATTTTTTTGTTAATCTGTTGACTTTTTTCAGCAACAATGTTCGGTACGTTTTGAAAATTAAAACTGGGAGGGAGCCAAGGATGATGTTCGGTATAGCCAAATGTTCAGTATACAGGGGTGTGAGTGACCACTGATAAAAATAGCTGAAAACAGCTGAAAAAGGTGTAAAAAAGCTGAACTTTGGAAATCTCCTATACTTTTGTACACAGCAAGTGAGGGGAAAAAGCTGAAATCCAAAACAACAAAAAGCTGAAATCAGCTTTAAAGCTGAGATTTCACACCCCTGAGTATAGCGGTGTTCGGTATAGCGGCGTTCCACTGTAATTACTCCTGCCCATCAGGCATATACCGGTCTTATGCACGAGACGGCAGTTTGAGGTCATGCTCCTTGACACTATTGTGTTCATTATACATTGTTGAATGGGAAGGTGCCAGACTATTGCTGGACCCAAAGAGTCAGCATAGTGTCCTCAGGGGGAGTGAGCCACTGACTGACTGACCGACTGACCGACCGACTGAGTCACCGAGTATAAATAATGCCCTCAACTGACCACTTCTAGTCTAGCTCGGCTTTGCAAGCCTAGTCGTGTTTAAAGAAATAAATGCCAGGGTTCCCCTTGATTCAAGATCATTAATAGGCAATTCTCAAGCCCCTGATTTAATTGAGCTCTTAGTACAGTGTGACCCAGACTTTTTATTCATTGACGTAATTATGATTTGATCGTGAAGTTTGATTTTCTTGAATCTGTTTTTTTCCTTCAGAGAGCTGAGGAGGAGAGACTAAGACAGGAGGAACTGAAGAGGCAAGAGGAGGAGCTGGCGGAGAAATGCCGCAAAGAAGACGAGGAGAGAAACGCCCGCAAGAAGGTCAGTCTCGATCAAAGCTTGTTTTATGAATTTTTTTTGTAGAAGTCTGTCGTTCAAAATCCATCCGAGACTAGTGCAAGTGTGATATTAAACTATTGTGTACTTTTGGGGTTCTTTGCAGAGGGTTGAAGAAATTATGAAGAAAGCAAGACGCGGAGCCCAAGCGAAAGACAAGGTAAGCCAAAACAAATTTGAAACGGTTAAAATTATGCTTAACATTTCTCAACTTTTAATGTCTGTGTAACAAAATTTTTCTGTAACAAAATATCAAAATTACATTTGGAACTACAGACTGAATTAATTAAACCGGTTCTATGATCACAATGATTTGAAGAGATATCTGTAGTCTCCCTTCCTGAGTGAAGATAATTTCGAAAGAAAGCAAATGGCTGAAGCAAAGACTTGAAGCAGCATGTCCTTAAACACTGTACTGATGCGCTTCAAAAATGAGCTACCGAGCCCTTAAATTGTAGTCTCCAAATTTTATCAGTGTTTTCATTTTGGCTTGTTTAAGTTATTCCCTTTAAACAAAAGTAAAAGGCAACTTCTGTACTCATTCACTTTCTTAGGACCCATCCATGATATAAATGTTAGCCTCTTCCCTCCCCCCATACAGGATGATCCGTCCGAAGATGGAGATAGTGGCTCGGAGAGCGGATCGGGCTCCGGCTCAGAACGGAAGACCAACGGTGTGAACAGTGTCCTTGCCAGCAGTAGTCTACTCAACAGCGAGAAGTATCGCAGTCTACTCTTCAATCGCAACAAGACGGAGCTTTCAGGTAAACTACCAGGGCCGAGTCAGACGGGTTGGTGAGACTTGGGGAATAATTTGTCTGGAAATCTTAGATAAATCTTAGAAGAGACAGGTTTTTCTTGACCGGAAGGGTTAGCCAACTGTCCTCGGACTGACTGAGTTAGTGACAGACCAACTAACTGACGACTGACTTTTCTTTTTTGGTCCAATTTTCAGTTTTTGATTTTTGAGGATCGCATGCATCTAAAATCAGCTATCACTACCAAGCCTTTAATCAGTCCAGCTCCATATAATACAGAAATACCCAGTTAAAGGTAGAGAAGGCCATTTGTCATTGGTGCATTTATTTCATTTGAAGCAACAAAAGTGCTCATAACCTCAAGACGGGTGTTTAACAACTAACCTGATGAAGCTTTAGCTCTCTGAATGCTGTATATTTTGAGAAACACGATATTCTGGATCTTCAAAAGTTGCTGAGTCATGACACAATCCCGACATCAGCATTCTCATTCTCATTCGCCCAATCACAAACCAACTGCCAATGGAAATTTCCAAAAATGTGTCACTTGACACATCTTTGGGAATGACCTTCCTTCAAATGACTGTATGCCAGAAGGAATAATTTCACAGGGAGTTTAGTGTCATTACTATCTTGAAACCAAGTAAGCTTTTCCAATAATTTGGTCGGTAACTTTTGTGACAGATGCAAATGGACTACTCTACCTTTAAATATCTGAACAGGAAAAAGATTTCATAAATATAGCTTTTTTTACCAACTTTTGTTTCTAATAAATAAAGTTATTTTTGTACTGTAATTCACATGCTTCAGGATGTATTCAACAAAAAAAGCTGGATATTACTTTCATTTCCCCAAATCTCACTTTCTCTGGCTCTCGATTTTTTGCAGTGTGGTATGAGGGGAACTAACTCATGCAACAGGAATTTGAAACTCACACATTTAGCTGCTAAATCTACTAACGCCATTTCTCTTTCTGATATTTCTTTTTCAAATAAACTTGGGTCTACAATATGTGTTTCCCCTTACGTAACCAGATATAGAACATGAGCAAAAGTTCAAAAATTTGAAGGGGAAAAAAGGTTATGCAAAATTTGAATTAAGCATTGAAATATTTGGCATCAGTTTTCTACCAAATTTTACATTCTACAAAAACTGGAATACCATTTGGTTTATGTACTATTAAAAATCAAATTTATTGAAAAGCTATTACTGATAAGAAAATATAAGAAAGTAAGAAATCTTTCTCAGTGTACCCAAGTCTGTTTGATCCTGAAAAAAAAAATCATCGTATATTTCCTCTTTCCTCTGTTCTTTGCACACCGCCCTCTATCAGGCGAGGAAGACGAGGATTATGAGGGGGGTCCATTGGAAAGCGCCCCCTATGGCAAAACTGCCACCAGCTCCAGCGATTCCGAAGACAGGGATCTGTCTGAGGAAGGGGAGGAGCCAGGGGAGGAGCTGGGGGAGGGGGCGGGACCTGCTGAGGAAGGGGCGGGGCCTGAATGGTCGGAGGAGAAAGAGGCAGGACAAGTTGATAGGGATGTTGAACAAGAAAATGTTAGTGAAGACGGGGTAGAAGACCAAGATGGAGGATTGCAACCTGGTTGGTCAGGAGAGGCGGATGTGTTGGTAGGAGGAGAATTGAAGGGTGACGTTGGGGAACAGCAGGAATTGTCTACTGAACCTACTGAAGAATTTGGAGTTGGCAATGGTGCAGTTTCTGACATGGGTATGGCCAAGTCAGTCACGGGTGTGGTAGACGAAGCAGAGTTAAAAGGCTCCCTTGAAGAACAACCACCGTCAATTGATGATGATGGAATTGAGGAGGAAGTAATTACCGATGTGGGCGTGGCCCAGGAGGAGGTTGTGACTAAGGAGGAGGGTGTGGTTGAGGAGGGTGTGGTGCAGGAGGAATATGGGTCTGAGGAAGGATCTCCAAAACCGACCACCATTGATGGCCTTGGAGATGGTGATGAAATCGCTGATGTGGTAGTGGCTAAGGACGAAGAGGATGTGGTCGAGGAGGGTGCGGTCAACGAGGGTGTGGTCAAGGAGGGTGTGGTTGAGGATGAGGATGAGGGTGTGGTTGAGGAAGAGGATGATGAAGGGATAGACTCTAATGGTCTCCCTGATCAACAACCACCATCATTTGATGACTATGCTGTTGGTGATGATGCAGTCACTGATGTGGGTGTGGTCCAGAAGGAGGGTGTGGTCATGGAGGAAGGTGTGGCCAAGGAGGTAGAGGAAGATGTGGTTGAGGAGGAGGAGGATGTGGCCGAGGAGGATCAGGGTTTGGCTGATGAAGAGACAGAGCATAAAGACTTTCCTGAGCAACAACCACAATCATTTGATGAAAATGGCTTTGGTAAAGATGCAATCTCTGACATGGGCGGAGCCAAGGCTGAGCATGTAGAGGATGAGGGTGTGGTCAAAGAGGAGGGTGTGGCTGAGGAAGACATTCCTCTTGACCCGTCCACTAATGGAAACGGTAACATGCATGCCGAGGATCAAGAGGATATCAGTACAGATGACGAGAAAAGCAATGGTTCCTCGGGGAATGGAAATGAAGTGGAGCCTCCGGGATCTCTGACGTCCCCCTTCAATAATGTGCCTGCTTCCCAAAACTTTAACAATGCAAACGGGGAGGCCCTGATTGACCCTCTCCAAGAGAACACTGAACTCATCACCAAGAAGGCCCTCTTGGATCTTGATGAGGGGGGTGAGGCTCTGGATGGCGGGGGGACGATAGAAATCGGAGAGGAGCTGTCGCCGGACTCGGCCAGCGACAAGCTCAACGCCAATCTGGGCATGAGGGCGGGGTTTCCCTCGGGCGACGCCCCTATGACCCTCTCGTTCTCCCCGCTGGGGGAGCTGGAGGCCAACGGAGGGCAGCCGCAGCAGCCTATGGCGGTCTGCGTGACGCCTGAAGGTATAGCGCCCTCTTGTGACCTGTCACAATCCATGCTTGCGGCATGATTGTTTGGAGTGATGCGCTGTTGTGCCATTTTGCTTTTAGTCTCTTAAGTTTTAGTTTAATTTGCTATTTTTTTATTTTTTTTTTAGTTTTGCACTTTTGCATCCAAGTCTTGTCGACGTGTTTGTTTCTTTGCTTTGATGTTTTGAGTGATGCTAACCACATGTATACAAAGAAGCGACTGCTGTGTATTACTCTAGCAATGGCAGGCAGACTTAACATCGCTTAGTCTGGTAGAGCTTGTATTTTTTTTGCTTTTACTTTCATGTTTAACCTTAGCAATTGTGCTTAGAGTGACTGACTGATGCTTTCGTTTTATTTATTTATAAGTAAGATTGAAGTTGCTCGCTTCGTGAAGTAGAATAGGCTGTGCCAAAATTCATTGCCACTGGGCAGTTCCAGCGTCGTGGACATCACAAATCAGACATTTTTTCCATTTACTTTAAGAGCTCGGTAAATAAACGTGAAAATGTATTTTTCAAATATCATACATCCATCATCTAGTAATGGTCAAGGAATTTATTGACTAGGAGTTTTGGATCATTTCATTAATTAGATATCATGGTTAATTTGGCTTTGTCACGGACAGTACATTTTTTTTCCATAACGCTGGAATTGCTCTGCTATTGTTATAAAATTTTAACAGCATGTTGCATTGTTTTAGTAACCATTAAATATCCACATTTTATTTCCATCTGCCCTTTTTTCCCAATTTCCCATAGAAACCTTTCCTTTATTTTCTCGATTTTAACCCTCTTCCGTACCCTAACAATACAAGTATACTCAGCTGTTGGCTGTTTTTTGTCAGGCATGCAGAACACGAAGATCCTACCTCAAGAACGTTGTAAACACCCCCAGTTGATCCCCCTAAATATACTGTATTGGAAGAGGTATTTGCCCACCAAACCAGCTCTCTCAAAAACCATCCTTTCCCCAAAATAACAAAAAAATTAACTAACCATTAATCTCTTCTTTTTCCAGATGCCGTTTGAAATCAACAGTCTTTTTTACGTGAATATATGAGGGGCAAAAACTCTTAAATTTGAGCGATATATCTGAATGACTGTGTGTATTTGCTGTTCTGTGAGGACCCAACGCCGTATCTGTTAGTTGAAACCATTCACGTGTCTACACCCTTTGAGATGATGAGATGAATCCCCAATTGCATGGACAAGCAGCCGTATTCTCCAGATCTTGTGTTCCGACTTGTCATCTGCTGGACTGGTCGTAGGCCTGGTTATGTTGAGCACTTGGAATTTGTAGTCATGATCAGGCAGACCGTTCCACCCCTGCCAAACATAACTTTGCCGATGTTTTGATAACTGGATGATAATCGCAGTGAAAATAACTGGATGGAAATCGCACATTCTTTGAATGTTCAGAATGAGTTATATGTCATGTGGAACGGATGCAATCACAAAAGTATTTTTTTTTTTAAATACTTGTCCAAGTATTTTCCATTAACTGGAGAGCTTCTAAGAAGCTGATGCATCTTCTCGAAGCATCTTCGCCGTCGTTGATTACTTTGTGAGGAAACCAAAGTCTTGCCTGCTAACCGCAAAAACATCTTAGACAGGAGTAGGATTCGCCTTGTTTCTTCAGAAAGATCCTATTGGTGCAACTGGTACTCGAAAATTCTTAAAATGACTAACAACGTAACCACGGTAACAGTGCACGACCAACTGGATTGTGGGAATCATTGGTGAATTCTTGACACGACTTGTTGGAGCAACGAGGCACCCTACGGAATTTAACCCAAAAAATCTTCACCAAAAAAAAGGTGTATGCACAAAAATCCACGATATCCACGTGCACAACTTCAAACTTGGAATATAATTGGTCACTAATCACTAACGTGGGATTTCTGTTTTCACGGAGGTCTTACAAAACTGACAAACAATCTTAACATCGGATCGATATTTGAAGATGAAAAAAAAAACAAGGTGGACAACTGTTTCTCATGTAAAATTCCCAGGTTCTCAAAACAACAACATCGACAGTGCTACGAAAACTGCAGCAACAGCGCCCTCTAGTGATAGTCCAGGAGATTGCAGCAGAATTAACAATGCCGGCTATATTCCCATCTGGAAAAGTGTGACCGAATCCAGGTGAAATTAGGATTTCCTTGGGAAAACTCCAAAAAACAAAATCCACAGAACTGGAAGAATTTCTGTCAACTTACTTCGTAATTTCCCGTGAAGTGTGCATGTAATACTGTAGTCTTATCAACTTAACATTTTTTTGTACATTTTCGCTCCAAAACCTGAAAATGGCAGTGTGTGGTGAGGCATGTCATGGTTGATATTTATTTCCAGAAAGAAGGGGAAAAATTACATATTTGGGAGAGTTTCCTGTGAATTGAAGTGTTTGGAGTTTGAAATAAATATGTTCTTATAAGCTCGTCGGAATAAATAGATTGTTATAAGCTTGTCGCATCAAATGCATATCTCACTGTGAGAGCATACACACGTAAATGATAGTGCTAAGTATCAGAAAATGATAAAAATGTTTTAAAATATCAAAAATGTTACCGTGTTGACAAAAATATGAACTGTGAGAAACTGGCTTACAAAAGTAAATAATAAATGCTCAATACAGAAAATGAGAAATTCTATCAATATGTTAACAAACGTTACTGTAATGACAAAAATATAAACGTCTGCTTGTGTGAAAGAAAACTTAAACTTCATGTAGTAAAAAGAATATTCACGTATGTGGCAAAACTGTAAGATTGTGTGCATTTACTGCCTTCAAGGCAAAACATAAAGCAAAACATAAGCAAAACATTAGAACTTTTTAATGATGGATGTCAGTATGGTATTTAAGACATAAACATTTTGGGTGTTTGCTGGATAACACACATTGTTTGTCCGGTCACGGCAGACGTTTTGACAAATGTGGCTCTTTAATTTCATTTTCAAAATTCTTTTGAAAGTTATCCTCATTGTTAAAAATGTCAAATATCGAAATGGATTGCAATTTTCTTGTAGAAATGTAATTTCCAGCTAACTTATTTTAGTCAAAAAATCCCTGCAAAGTCCTCAATTTGTGTACATAAAAAAATATCCGACAGTTTTCATTTAAACACACGTCCAATTGTCATATTTTGTAAATACACTGTAAATGTTTTTGGTTGAAAAGGCAGTCTCGTCTCATAGAGCATGTTTTGGGTAAATACAAACAAAAAGATGTCCCGTATTAACAATGAATCCTTAATCAAATCTTATATTCAGAAAAATAAACAATTCGAAAGCTGTAAATAAGAAATTGTAGATTTAGTGAATGAAAAGTGCAGGGAATCTATTGAGTGTGAAAAAGGATGTGAGAATGCATGGGCCGCTTTGTTTTCATGACAAAATTGTCAAAGTTGTTCCTTAGGTTATATTCTTCATTTTGCAGTATGTTCTTGTGAAGTATAAGAAAGAATATCCCAAAAATTGACTGGAATTAGAAAAGGGAAATTTGAATCAATATTATGAGGGTTAAAACTTGGCCAGATAATTTAAGTAATATTCTCAAGCTAATACTAGTAGGATACTTCTGGCATTATTTTTATTACACATAGCTCTGAGTCAAGTGAAGATATGGACATTTTCCTGTTTGTTTTTTAATTTCCTTCACGAGTGAGTTCCAGTTTTTGTTTTTTTAATTCCTTCACGAATGAAGGCAAAAGTAAAAATAAAATGCTGTAAAGAATGAGAAATTCCCAGATTGGATCAACTTCAATGAATCGTTTAAAACAACTATGAATGAAAAAAAAAGTCTTAAAATGCTGGAAAAGAAAATTTGTAGCATTGTGCTCATGCATTGTATCCACGAACAGCTTTGAGTCCTCGTCTGTTGACTGCCTTATTAAAATGTGACCATTCTTCGCTCCGTAATAATTTTCAAAAAAGGACACGCTCTGGTGGTCGTGTCAACTTTTTGTTTCTAAATATATATATATCAATATATTAAAATGTATTATAAGTATTAATATTATTGGGTATGATGATGATTCTAAAAACAGTGGATGATTGTTTAATTTATATGGGGTAAAAATTTTGCTGTCATTTATTTAAATTATTTGGTGTTTGTGATTTTGCTTATTTTTTTCAGGTTGCTGAAATTGCTTTACATTTGATAATTGCAGCAGGGTTTTTTGTCGTTAAATATTGTTGCTATTAATGACTTAAAATCATGGATTAAAAGAAATCATCTGTCCTTATTTTGGAAGTTGAAAATTTGTGGAAACAAACATTTGATATAAATTTTGAAAAATCCATTTTAGCATTTAGCTCATTAAACTCATTTAGACCTAAAAATGATTTAACGAAGCATCCAGGTTTTTTTTTTCAATTGTCATTTAAAACTAATTGGGATTGTATAAACACGACTATTAATTGAGAAAAAGTTTTTGTCTTAAGTTTTATACTTTAACATTTGTATTCTGGCCCCACTTTACACAATGTGGAATTTTGTAGTATGAATTATGTTGGTATTTGTAAGCACACCTCAATATTTGTCATTTCATGCTTGGATCAAATATTCAAATCTGTACTAGTGAATTTGCATAAATATTATTTTGACAGCTTATATGTGCAATGTGGGATACAATACGGTACCGCATATTAAGATGAGCAATTTCTGCGACACTTTACAATTTTTTTTTTAATGTAAGTTTCTTCTTTCGGGTGCTTTGCGTGCAAATGTACACTGGTAACTAATGGCTGGGTACCAGTATAGTCAAGAAAATGGGTGCTGGTTTGTGATCACATTTTTACAATCTCACCAAGGAGAAAATGATCATGATTCTGCAGTGTGTTCATTGTGCTCACATTAAATTCTCCTAAATGCTCAATGTAAAAAAAAACGGGGAAACAAAAATGTTGTCGGGATGTAAAAAAGAAAGAAGCTTATTACTCGATTTCAGACGAAAGCTTTCACCCTGCGTGTGAATGTCCAATGTAGTTTCCTGTTTTGCATGAAAAACCAGATACAACTAAAATATTGAATAATCACACAAGTGATATGCAAAAAAAATTGCTTTTTGTCATTATATCTACATATTTAAATATTCGCACAACATTAGCTTTAAAGAAAAAAATCCTAGCCTCACATTACGTGTTTGAGTGAGAATTGCATGTAATCCTATGAGAGAAAAGTCCAGCCAATCCGCTTTGTCGCTACCTATGATGTCATGAATTTGGAGATCTGTGATTGGGCGATAGCTGCCCACCTGATCTTCAATTTTCAAAATTGCTGATATAGAATGCTTATATGTATAATGAAAGAAAACTCTGGCTCTTAATGATTCAAAATGGTTAGCTTTGGCAAAAGTGTTTACTTATTATAATAAAGAGGGTATTACAACTAAATGAATAAAAAGCACTTCATGAATGTATTTGTGCTTTGTATTAAAAAAAGAGGAATAAAAACTTACAAAAGTAAAACATAATGCGTGGAAATTGTAATTCTTTATAGTAAGATTAGTTGCAGTCTAGTTTGCTTTGCAAGAAGTTTTGTAAGCACCCTTCAAAATACAGCATTTTCCCCTGGCATTTTTTCTTTAAATTTTGGCTACAATTTTTAAGAATATCGATAACTGATTTTTTTTTAAACAGTATTCACAAAAGCTTTTTTTTCATCATTGACAAAATTAGAAATGAGCAGCAAAACTTCTTCAAGATTTTGTTTACAGGTTTTTTTCCAAAAGAACGCCATTATTGTTATCACCAACCTAATCCTTCGAAAAACTAAGTCCCCCCCCCCACCCCCAGACTCTTGAAAAAAAAAAGATTTTAGAATGGGAGTATTCAAAGTGGTGGGTTTGGGGTAATTTTGTTGTGTTTTTCCCACTTGAAATAAACTCTCGATTAAAATTGAGTCCTATTTAAATAATTAAAGAGGAATTTTTTTTCCTAATTTCAATGAATATTCAAGGTTGCTTTCCTTTCAAACAATAGGACTGTTGTTTTGTTGCTTTTTTTACCAAATATGTTTTAAAAAGACAGAAAACAAATTTCGGAGCCCATCTGCTCATATTTTGAGTTTGAGGTATAGACCAATGAGCGAAGAGAAATAGCCCAAACATTTGCATAAAAAAGCTCCTGAAAAGACACATTTCAGTCGCTACACCCTATATTTACGCAGAGCGGTTGAAATATCCTTGTGTTGGCATAATATTGTTTTGGGACCCGCCGTGATAATAGGCAGAGCGCCCCCTTGGAATTTGGGCCGCACGTGCGTGCGTTTCGCATTCGTTTCTTCGCGGGCACGAAAATGGAGGAGCGTTGCTGTTTCGAGGTGTTCTCATTTGTCCAAGTAAGTTGTCCTTTTTATACTAAAATCTGATATTTTAGCTCTCAAGATAGCGTCGAAGTCTAGTATTTGCACTGTGGGTACTTTTGAGTGAATTATAATGGAGAAATTTGTTCGCATGTGAGAGAAAAATGGTGAACTTTCTGAGTATGGCCGGTCAGAAATTTCAACTCTGCCGGCTCTCTGTAGATGAGGTGGGCGTGGTTTGGTGAGGCAACAAATTGAGGGGGCTATAATGCCCAGACTTTTTCGTAAAATATGACATGAACGTGGGGTAATCTTTATCTTTAGGACACCTCTATTTTGTTACGAGTTCTGTTCAAAACTGACTTTGGTATGATGACTGTCCAGTACCAAAGTGACTTTTGCAGGCTAAAGCAGTCTTTTTTCAGATAAACTCTTAATTGTCATGATTGTGATTTTGAAAGTAAGAAAATGTGACTTTCCTACCTTTTTTTGCAGTTCGCCATCTAGTCCCTTAAATGTGGCCAATTTATTGGACTACCTCCGTAAATAAAGGCCACACTTCCACCATGTACAAAAACATTTCAAACTTTGTCAAATTTTGAATTTCACATGGTTGCAACATTTTTTTTCCAGTAGGACTTCAATGTTTTCCCTGCTAATTTTGACTTTTCATGCTTTTTATAACATCACTTTCTGAGGGCTGATACTAGTCGCTGAAGGGAAAAATTAATGATGGCCAGATATGGGAATCTTTCCTTCTCACTTTCTCGGGAACAAATTACCCGAATTCAATAATGAGAAATAAGTTTGAGAAATAAGTTTATACACTGTTCTTGTGCATTTGTTCCACATTAATTTTGTTGCAGCAGCACAACTTGACAGGGGTCCTGACTGCTCAAGTAGATGTATAAGTTGCGGGGGGGGGGGGGGATGAAAGTGTTGTATGTTCATTAAGGTGAGGTTATCTTTTTTTGCAGCTGTGAAAATGCACAAGACCCCCAGATTGCAAGAAATGACGGAACTGACGGGGTGGAGGACTAAAGAAAGACTTCCAGGCGATCACGCTGCCACCAGTCGAACACCTTTTCTTTCGAAATTTACGGCTCTGGAGGATTCTTTTCTAAAAGGTAAGTGGTGTCCAAGATATCCTACAGATTGACCACTCGCAGATTGATCACTCGCAGATTGACCATTCGCGTCCAACATCACGACTCTAATTTCAAAACTTTATCAATTAATTAATATAGAGCATACCAAGAATCTTTGGAATTGTTGTCCACTCCTTAAGTTAACCAAGTAGTGCGCATTAGTTCCTAATTTTTTTCTTGTACAACTGTACACCAAAACAGCTCTTTCTTTTAAAGGGGGTAATTTTACTTTGGGAACGAAACTCCTTTTATAGAACCACTGTTTCTTTGAATGGTGTTATTGTTAAAGCAAAATTAAGATTTTTTTAAATAAAATTCCATCCTCCAAGCATTTGACCAGGAGCCTAAACTTGGTACATATGGCTCCGATTGTTTTTAGTCGAATATCAAAAAAGAATTTTTTGAAAAACCATAAAAAATAAGAAGTTATTCCCGACTCTTGTTGTTCAGTGAAAAAAAAAAAAAATTGCTAACTCAAAACTCTGCTTAACTCAAAAAATTGAGCCCATTCCCCTGAGGTTTGACTTATCAAGATTCCACTGTATAACAATTTTGCATTTACTTTAATTAAAGCAAGAACTTTTGTTCGAATTCGTTGGTACCTCGCTATGATTTTGCACGCGTGTCGTGAACTGGTTATCTTCTGAAACTAAATAGTTGAACCTCGCAGTTGAAATAGAAAAAAGGCGTATGGTGCCCACTCCTGGTTGCCCAAAGGAGGTTATGATGGCTGTTACAAAACACAATTTAAGAATACACAAAAATTGACAAAAAATAGTTGAGAAACAGCTACTATACTATAAATGTTCTATACCTGTACTTCTGCCCTTTTTTTTTTTAACCCTAACTCCTTAGCATGATTTACTAGGAACTATGCCCCCTAACCCATCCTGGCAAATTCCAACACCATAACAGGAAACTGCACACTCATATTTTGGACATTGTTTCTGGAGGTGTGCCAACCCAATGTAAAAGACTGTTGGTTTATGGGTACTGTACCCATCCTGACAGATTCCAACAAAACATGCCGTTGGGGTTTTGATTGGTTGAGTTCTACTAGGGTTAATGGATAGAAGGCATTTGGAAATAATCCCTTCTATTTCTGATTATTAACTCTCCTATGCAAAAATACATTCTGTGCCAAGTTGTCCTTGCAGCCTAAATCAATCAAGTGACTGTTTTCAATTATAAAAGCTGGATTGACTGGCTGGGACTGTTTAAGTAAGTTGACAGCTATGAATTGAGTCTGGGTGAGTGATAAAACAGTTGTGACCACAACTTGACTACTTTGTCTGTTGACTCAGTTTAACTAAACACAGTGCTTGCTTGACGCATGCTCTGACTGCTGGTGACTAGCCTTTGTAAGAAGTAAAGCAAGGGGAGGTGGAAGTGAATTTTGACTGCTTGTGTGCACAAGCTAAGATTCTCTCAGCTATGATCCAACTTCCAGTTTGTAGCCCCTCATCCCAAACTCAACTTTATTGCCTTCAAACCAGTGGTGGTTCTTCGGGGGCTATAGGCCCCCCCCCCCCCCAAAAAAATTGTGTAACCCCCGCCCCAAAAAACCCAAATTCCATTAAAAAAATTGCAATGTTGACGTACATGCAAACAGTCTCCCCCCTAAATAGTCGTGAGAAGGGTGCATTTGTACACTTTAAGTTAATATTGTGTGCCTGATTGTAGGATTTTATCAGCGCTCCCCACTGGAAATATGGCATCCCCCCCCAACCTACAAATGAATTGATTTTCGGAGGCCTAAGTGTTTGGAAAAAATAACCAGTCTACATTTCAGCACGCCTCCTTGAAAAAAAATTCTGGATCCACCCTGCTAGTCCCCCACCCCCTCCGCCCCCCAAAAATATTGGCTCTAGAACCGCACCTGCTTCAAAATCAACAATGTTTTCCTTTTGTTTTTGTTTATTTCATCAGAATGTGAAAGAAGACAAGCAAGCAAGCAAGAGAAGCAAGCAAGTGGTCAGCGAGATGTGTTCACTAAGGTAGGACTGACCTTTTGTTTCAGCCGTTAGCGCTCAAATTGAGCCAGTGAACACCCAAGACCCAGGAACTCAAGACCCAAGTACAGTTTGCAAGTGGAGTCGTTCGTTGGATTGTACAGAGTGAGTCAGAACCCTTTGCTTTGTATTTTCAATCCAAGCAAACTTGAATCTTCCATGCTAAATTGGTCAATCTCACAGCGACAGCAGTGCAGTGTTATGGATGTCACAAATTGCGCAGCTTGAATTAAATGCAGATATCTTGTCTGCTTTCCACTATATCAGTGCTGCAATTCAAAACTCTTGCCCAATGATCATCTTGTATCATTATATTTGTATTCTGTTCATTTGGTTGGTCAAGTTTGCTTGGTTCATGTGTTTGTGATGTGCAGGTCGGTGGTGGTAGGTGTCGTGATTGTGCAGGGTGGTGGTTTCTTCGCAGGTCATCGGCTCAAATTGAGCACATCTCATCGGCTCAAATTGAGCAAACGTCGCAGGTATACAGGGCTAGGGATCTGCTTTATCCCGACGTCCTCGAGGATCATCCCAATACAAGACCAGCAGGACTATGGGATCTTCTATATCCCTACGTCCATCCAGGGGCGGATCTTGGGTGGCAATCGGAAGGGGTTTTACCTCAGCTCCCTGGGGAGCAAATGTGAATTTTATTGACGTTGGGACACTTTACTCCTTGGTGGAGATAAAACAAAGTGCCATGGGTTGGCATAGACACAACTTTCCTCACAGTTTTATCTTGAAAAATCATCACTTGTCTTTGAGCCAGCTATAAAGTTTCGTCAGCGAAACCTGCTCCTTGGCGGAGATAAAACAAGGTGCCATGGGTTGGCATAGACACAACTTCCCTCACAACTTGAAAAATCATCATTGGTCTTTGGGCCAGCTATGCTGTTTTGTCAGCTCATAATAAATATAACATTTTTTTTTAACTCCTGAATGGAGAGGAGCAAAGAGAAAAAAAACACAAGCATAATATACTGGGTATAAGTTAGGTAAGGAAACTTGCCCCTGGATCCATCCCTGCTGCAAGGCTCCACTAAACTTCAAATTATCTTGTGCACCGCCTTTAGGGCATAAACAAATACTCCAGACTATGAAGCATATCATTGATGTCTAAAGACACCATCAGCTGGCTGAACTCTGACCTTCCTATTGAGCCGAGATGTGAAGATGGATTTCATACGAACGAATGTACTTCCATAGGGATTTTTTTTTTATAAATATTGATCACCAATAAGTGAAATGAAAAGTTTCACTTCATAAATAGGTTTTTTTCCTCTTAGTTCAGGGGATCTGCTATATCCCACTGAGAAGTTATTAAGGCTATGGGATCTCCTATATCCCTATGCCGTTAGGGCTTAGGGAGGTGCGGCGGTTTCGATTGCTAATTGGGGTCTGACTGGGTGCTCCAATTGAGGTGCGGCGAAAATCCAGCACAGATTCAAGGGGCGAGTTGCGTCCGCGTGGCAGGTCCGCCTTCCACGTGGGGCGTGGGTCCTACGCAGCGGCCTGGAAACCCTAGGATGCCGTGCCATAAAGGAGCAGGTAGTGCGTCCCTCTTTATAGGGGCGTGGCCCTGTATTCACAGCCGGCAAACGCTGCTACTTCCTATCAGACCGCATGAACCCGTAATGGGGGATGGACTTAGGGGGGCGTGCATATAGGTTAGGGTGCTTTCCTGGTCCTTCGGGGCTGGGCGGGCGGACCGGACAGTCGATAACTGTGTCTGGCCCTCCGGGGCCTACCTTTTATCCAGCAATGGGCCTTACGATACTGAAAGCGCGTTGGGGCTGGTATCCTGGGACCTTCTCGTGGTGGCCCTGTTTAAACAGACCTTACCAGGATATTTGACCTGCTCAGTGAACATGAATCACAATGTTACTTTGTCTTTCTTACACATACCAATTGCTTTCACCACCTGCTTCACCAATTTTCAGGCTTTCTTTGCAAACCCGGGCTTTCCAAACAATATGTTCCTTCAAATGCCCCCCCCAAAAAAAAAATCCTAGAAAATAAACTGAAAATAAAAGTTCATTAATTTCTGCAACATTCTGAGTAATGTTCACTAAGCAGGTCTGGTTTAATGATGTTTTGTTTCTCCTTAATGGCATTGGCTAACAGATGCATAGCCTTAAAAAAAATCACAGAATTTGGAACAGTTTTATTCAGTCAAATGTCAGGAAATTGTGGCAGCAATATTTAAAAATAACCTGATCTGTTGAAGTTTTGCAGAAGTCACATTCTTCAAAATCGTTAATCTATTATGTCCAAAACTGCACATTTGTAGGCTTCTTTGATTTTGTATATATATATTATAAAAAAAAACAAATTCAAAAGGAAATGGTTTTAGTCATTTATTTAAAGTTAAATTGCTTTACAATTTCAAGCCAATAATGCATCTGTTAAAATCTACTTGTGGCTCAAAATAAAAAAAAAATGCCTGATGATGTACGATGAATTATTGATGAAGCGTAATGTTCCAACAGTTTTGTATTTTCTTAAGGATCCCCTCGGTAAACTCCTTGAAGGCTGGAAGTGAAGGCTGGAAGGAGAAGACACAAGTACCACTGCAGACATCTCAATCATCTTAGACACGGTGAGTAAATCACAATAATTATAGCTAGCTCTACATGATCTAGGAGACGGTTCACTTCTTTTACTTCTGCTGCTGTTGCCTTGTAGGTGTTTGATCACCCAATTGTCTTTATTTGCTGTGAAATTTGAGACACAGTAGTTGTTCCCCAGTCTTTACACAGGAGGGTTTATAAATACACACACCCCCTCCTCCATTTACCATCAGGCAAATTTCACACGTTTTGCCAAGTTCTGCAAATATCACAAACTTATTGTCCACAACTTTCCTTAAACTATTCCAATTCCAAAAATAGTGCCAGTTGAAGAAATATGTGGACTTAGTTGTGTATTTTATGTTTGAAATATTTTGGTCTTTATTTTCAAGTTTCTTTTTTGTTCTGTTTGGAAGGTAACTGATGCTGTCGACAGAGTTTGAAGGTCTTACCCAGGACGTTAACTGTGGAGCACACATTGGATGCTGAGAACACTGTATTACCATGGCAACGCCAAACCAGGATCTTTCAGTAGAAAATTTAGTGCATGTGATGCACAGGACATGCATACATCCTTTTTGTGAAATTGTGCATATGCATGTCAAATCTTGTAACTAAATTATTGAATTAATTGCCTATTTTGCAACAAAAGTTTGCAACAAATTCTTGCAAGTAAACACATCTACCTGGCAGGGCTCAGAAGTTTGAAAGTTATCAAATATTGAAAGCTTTTTCCTTGGAATGATTTTACCGTGATTACAAATCCTTGTCTGGAAAGAAATCTGAAGAAGTATACCCTTTTTTTTAGATATTGTAATGTTAATTTAAAAGTACTTATGATTGTAGCTTTTTTTCGAAAAATTTAACTGGTATTCCTGTTAATACTCTTGTTTTCCAATTCAAATAATTTTTTTCACTGACTATTCATCACAATCTTGAGAGTTTGTCTGCCTAAATTCGATTCTAACAACCCCCTTTTTTTTTTCAATACTCTGCAGTATTTGTGATTGGAGAAAAACAACAAATTTTCACATTATTCTTGGTCAAATTGCTCATCTCTAAGGTTAAAAAGGATCCTCTTTGTTAAAATTGTGTATGCATTCTAAATCCAGTTTCTGATCATTTTGCAGTAGCTTCAATGCTATGAAGTTTTTATTAAATTATTAAATGCATTTTTACCAATTTTGTGGACGCCATGTTTCCTTTGAACACCACATATGACAAAAGATATTTTGGGAATGTGTTCTTGGGGCCCTCGGGCATCTTCCTAGCAATTTTCAAGCAATTCGATTTTTTTGCCAAAACTGACAAAAAATGCAAGGGGTTAGCCTTACTTTTTTATCAAATTTTGCTCAAAAATTGACTTTTCTGGAAACAATCTAGAAACACTTCAGGAGGCATGATAAGCAGATTTCCATCGTTGTAAATCGATAATTTTGAAATTTTTGCAAAAATAAAGGATTTTTGACCAAAAAAATGAAAAAAGAAATTAATTTTTACCAATTTTGCGTACGCCATAATTCCTTTAAACACCACATATGGCACAAGAAATTTTGGGAATGTGTTTTAAGGGCCCTCGGGCATCTTTCTAGCAATTTTCAAGCAATTTAATTTTTTGGCCAAAATTGACCAAAAAATGCAAGGGGTTAGCCTTACTTTTTTATCAAATTTTGCTCAAAAAATTGACTGTTCTGGAAACGACCTTTAAACACTTCAGGAGGCATGATTAGCATATTTTCATCATTGTCAATTAATAATTTTGAAAATTTTGGCAAATATAAAGGATTTTTGACCAAAAAATGAAAAAAGAAATTAATTTTTACCAATTTTTCAGACGCAATAATTCCTTTAAACACCACATATGGCACCAGAAATTTCGGGAATGTGTTCTAAGGGCCCTCAGGCATCTTCCTAGTAATTTTCAAGCAATTTCATTTTTTGGCCAAAATTGACAAAAAATGCAAGGGGTTAGCCTTACTTTTTTATCAAATTTTGCTAAAAAATTGACTTTTCTGGAAACCACATAGAAACACTTAAGGAGGCATGGTTAGCATATTTTCATTATTGTGAAGTGATAATTTTGAAAGTTTTGGCAAGTATGAGGGATTTTTGACAGATAATTTAAAAAAAAAATTAATTTTTACCAATTTTGTGTACGCCATGGAGTTTTTATTAAAGCTGAAATAAATGAGTTTGAACTGAAGCTGAATATATTGTGTTTCGACTGTCTTTGTAACTTGTGTCAATTTCCTGGTTTTCAGTCTTGTTTTTTATTGTTAATTTTTTGGGGGGGAATTATGCCTAAAAATCACAAATAACGGATATGGGGGGGGGAGTCTTAAAAGAATGTCTTACTTTTAAATTGAATACATTGCAGATGGAGATGGTTAAATTGGCAGTATTTTAATTTACAATTATGGATACTAATCATTTATTTTAAAAGTTTAGGGGCACTCTGACGAGAGCAATAAGTAAAGCAATTATCAGATTTGTAGGGGTTATATTTTATACATTCTTTGGGAATGAGTTGAAAGACACTGGGAATGAGGTTAAAAGCCCTGGGGATGAAGTTAGGACCCTGGAAACGAGGTGGAAAAGCCCTGGGGATGAGGTTAAGACCCTGGGAACGAGGTGAAAAAGCCCTGGGGATGTGTTTAGGACCCTGGGAACGAGGTGGAAAAGCCCTGGGGATGAGGTTAGGACCCTGGGAACGAGGTGAAAAAGCCCTGGGGATGAGGTTAGGACCCTGGGAACGAGGTTAAAAGCCGAGCTCTGACAACGCAATTGAATTGAATTATTACATTGCTTATTATTGTAGTCGCCATATTTCCTTTAAACACCACATCTGGCACCAGAAATTTTAAGAATGTGTTCTAAGGGCCCTCAGGCATCTTCCAAGCAATTTTCAAGCAATTTCATTTTTGGCCAAAATTGAAAAAAATGTAAGGGGTTAGCCTTACTTTTCTATCAAATTTGGGTCAAAAATGGACTTTTCTGGAAACAACATAGAAACACTTTTGTAAGCATGGTTAGCATATTTATATCATTCTAAAGTGATAATTTTAAAAATTTGGGCAAATATAAAAGATTTATGACATAAAAAATGTGAAAGAAATTAATTTTTACCAATTTTGTGGACGCCATATTTCCTTTAGACACCACATATGGCAACAGAAATTTTGAGAATGTGTTCCAAGGACCCTCAGGCATTTTCCTAGCAATTTTTAAGCAATTTCATTTTTTGGCCAAAATTGAAAAAAAATGCAAGGGGTTAGCCTTACTTTTTTATCAAATTTGGGTCAAAAATGGACTTTTCTGGAAACAGCCTAGAAACACTTTTGGAGGCATGATAAGCATATTTATATCATTCTCAAGTGATAATTTTGAAAATTTGGGCAAATACAAAGGTTTTATGACAATAAAAAATGTGAAAGAAATTAATTTTTACCAATTTTGTGGACACCATATTTCCTTTAAACACCACATATGGCACTAGAAATTTTGTGAATGTGTTCTAAGGGCCCTCAGGCATCTTCCTAGCAATTTTCAAGCAATTTCATTTTTTGGCCAAAATTGAAAAAAATGCAAGGGGTTAGCCTTACTTTTTTATCAAATTTGGGTCAAAAATGGACTTTTCTGGAAACAACATAGAAACACTTTTGTAAGCATGGTTAGCATATTTATATCATTCTAAAGTGATAATTTTGAAAATTTGGGCAAATATAAAGGTTTTATGACAATAAAAAATGTGAAAGAAATTAATTTTTACCAATTTTGTAGACACCATATTTCCTTTAAACACCACATATGGCACCAGAAATTTTGAGAATGTGTTCTAAGGGCCCTCAGGCATCTGCCAAGCAATTTTCAAGCAATTTCATTTTTTGGCCAAAATCGAAAAAAAATGTAAGGGGTTAGCCTTACTTTTTTATCAAATTTGGGTCAAAAATGGACTTTTCTGGAAACAACCCAGAAACACTTTTGGAAGCATGGTTAGCATATTTATATCATTCTTAAGTGATAATTTTGAAAATTTGGGCAAATATAAAAGATTTATGACATAAAAAAATGTGAAAGAAATTAATTTTTACCAATTTTGTGGACGCCATATTTCCTTTAGACACCACATTTGGCAACAGAAATTTTGAGAATGTGTTCCAAGGGCCCTCAGGCATTTTCCTAGCAATTTTTAAGCAATTTCATTTTTTGGCCAAAATTGAAAAAAAAATGCAAGGGGTTAGGCCAAAAAAAAAAGTCTCCGGTTTCTGGTATGCCCGCCCGTCGCCGTAGCCATGCGCGTCGGCAAAATGAAAAAGTTTTTTTTTCAATGAAGGGCACCATTTGCAGTCATCAGCCGACATTTCAATGATTTGAAGCAAAAAAATCAGGTAAAAAAAAAAAAAAAAGCCGCGTCGCCGCACCACTTTTTGGGCAAGCTCCATACCAGAAACCGGAGACTTTTTTTTTTGGCCTTAGCCTTACTTTTTTATCAAATTTGGGTCAAATATGGACTTTTCTGGAAACAACCCAGAAACACTTTTGGAAGCATGGTTAGCATATTTATATCATTCTAAAGTGATAATGTTGAAAATTTGGGCAAATATAAAGGTTTTACGACAATACAAAAATGTGAAAGAAATCAATTTTTACCAATTTTGTAGACACCATATTTCCTTTAGAAACCACATATGGCACCAGAAATTTTGAGAATGTGTTCTAAGGGCCCTCAGGCATCTTCCAAGCAATTTTCAAGCAATTTCATTTTTGGCCAAAATTGAAAAAAAAAGCAAGGGGTTAGCCTTACTTTTTTATCAAATTTGGGTCAAAAATGGACTTTTCTGGAAACAACCTAGAAACACTTCAGGAGGCATGATCAGCATATTTTCATCATCCTAAGGTGATCATTTAAGAAATGTGGGTAAATATGAAGGATTTATGGAATAAAATTTTTAACAATTTTGTGGACCCGATATTTCCTTTGAACACCACATCTGGCACGGGAATGTGTTCTAAGGGTTCTCGGGCATTTTCACATTTTGAGAAGTCAATTTTTAATTTTAAGAAGCCAATTGCATAAAACTATTTTTAAATCAAATACTATTGGGAAATCAAAGTATAAAATTATAAGCAAATTGCCAAAACAAAACACAAACTCAAAGAATTCAAAGTAAAAGAAACACAGGTTTAATATCTATGAACAAATTTTAAACAACAAAACACATTTTCACAGAAATACACCCCACATAAACAAAGTAAAACAAAACAATATACAGTATTTAATAACAGGGGTAACACAGATTTAAAACCTCAGTTTCTAGGAATACTCACTATCCTTAAAGCTATAGTCCATCATTTGCAGCCATCCCAAAAGTAAAATTAAACTCCTGTGAAAAAAGTAATCAAAATTAGTAGTTCGTTTGTTGTGTTATTGCCGCGGCATAGCTGGCACGCACACACGCGCGCGGTTGCTATAATTCGTCTGATCAGTGCGCAACGTCGCGTATAGCTGAAATTCAAAACAATTCAAAACATGATTCAGTAACTTTTGATTTGAAATTGAGATCCTAGAATGCTGTTTTTCTCGGAATATACAGCTGAAGCTTAGCTGAAACTTCATCAGGTTAGTTGTTCAGTATCCTTCCTTAGATTTTGAACACTTTTGTTGCTTCAAACGAACAAAATACACAAATTACAAAATGATGGACTACATGTATATCTTTAATTATCTCAGCAGAAAAACCCAAACACTCCCATTTGCATGAACTTACAGGGTGTAAATCCCTCCCTGTTGACCATTAATCAAGGCATAGGGACCAGGATTTGCAGGGACAATCTGTCGGAAATGAATTTCTAGATCAGAATTGTTCTGGTTCTTGTAAGAGGTGGCGATTTAATTTAGGGTCACATTATCTATTTCCACATGGTCTATAGAGGGCGATCTTTTTCCCAGGCACACAAAACAAGATGACATTCAAATGTTCCCAAGACTTTGTACAGTGTTCAACTATTTTACAGTACATTGTTTAACTATTTTAATGGCACACATGGTAAGAAAAAAAGGAGGAAATCAGCTGATCTGAGGAAAAGGTGCATGCCTGTTGTCCTGAAACAAAATTCTTCCCTGACAACGTTTGGAGCGAGTATGGAATTTGTCATTGGTTTTTAGCAAGTGCATCTGGTGTGGAAGATGGGTAATGAAAATACTCAAGAGGAACTTTTTACCAATTGCGAATTCCCTCACTTGGGTGAGTAACACTGCTAGAAAGCACTGGTGACATTTTGACACGTTTCTCCTTAAAAAAAACAACCTCTCCCCCACCCCTAAAAAAAAGAAAGTCCCTCATAGTGCTTCAAACTTGGGTTCTCAAAATTACCATTTCCAGTGTCATATAAGCCCCACCCCTCAACAACGCCAGAAATGAAAAACAAAAGGAATGGTTTACAAGGTGTCGTGTGATTGGCTAGATGGGTTTGATCTTGAAATGTAGACCAATCAGGGAGAAGACAAGACACTTGAGATCCTGAACGAGGTAGTAGAAGATACGAAGACCCTCAGAATCCCTGGAATGATAAAAGGAAAGAAACTGACAATCTTAAGAAAAAACAAAATTGTAAGTCACCATTGGCGCTCAGGAAAATATTACAAACAGATATCAATTTAAATAAAATTATTGATTCAAAATGGGGGGAAACATCTTAATCTTTTAAAAATAACAAATTACAAAATTTAAGGGTTGGGTCTAAAGACTCATACAACTTTCTTTGAAAGGAGCATGCCTCTAAAAAAAAAAGAAAAAACTTTGGAGGATGAATCATTAGCTCCTTTCCAGACAATTCACATACTTGCTGCTATTGACGTCGATCAGCGATCCAATCTTGCTAGTGGTGAAGGAGATATGTTCGTTGCCCATGACGATCTCCAGTTCCTGGCGCCCGACCCGGTCTGGTTGCGGCCACAGCTCATCGTCTTCCTGCATCAACTCGCTGTCTTGGACGATTCGCTTAAGCTCATCGATGACAGCCTTGTGGACGTAGGCCTGGTGAGTAATGCACAAACACTCCACGGTTTGAGTCTTTTAAAAGCAATTTTCCTGACACCTAATGAACTTTTCTGAATCTTTGAAAATTTACCAGACTTCTGGATAGCAATGGCACTATCTTTAAATTCTTGAAAACTGAAAGCTATTTGACCCCAAGAGGGGTGGGTTGAGGTGGGTTGAGGTGGGGTGGAGGGGGTAGGGTGGGTGAGGGATAAGGGGGTGGTGATGAGACAATGCAATGAAGTGAGTGTTTGGGAGGAGGCATATGGGGAGTGGATTTTGGGTAGGGGGTAGGAGGGTTGGTGGGGGAGGGGTGCAGGGGGTCACAGACGGATGTAAAGCACAATATCTTACCTCTTTTCTGATCATGACATCATTCTTGTAATTTGAATTGTTGGCGTACCTCAGCTTTCCTAAAAAAAATAAAAATTATTTGCTATAGTTATTCTAAAAGGTTTGTTGCTGTGCTTTGCAAAACTTGGGTTTATCCCCAATGAAAATTCTGAGTGAATAATTAGTTTTGAGAAGAAAACAAAATGCCTCACCGACTTCGGTCCCCTATTTTAATAATGTATTGTGGAGTTTAGGACCCCGTTCCTATAAAAAAAAAGTATAAGACTAGAGAACAAAAATCCTTTTTCACTCCTTGGACTCACCTAAGTAGATGAAGACACCATGTTGAATATCTGCTGCAGTGCAGGATTAATTTTGTGGAATACAGCAGGCTTTTAATTTTTTAGGGAAATTAGAGTGTAAGAATAACAGCGACTATGCAGCGACAAAAGCGCACACGGAAACAAACATGGCATCTGCTTGAGTGTCATGAGTGTGTTGATTTACATGGTTACTCAATATCAGGTAAGAAAAGTCACATTTTCTCCCAAAATACCGTTCAATTTTTTTTAAAGGATCCATATAATTAAGAGATTACCTAAAGTTGCAAATGTCATTTTAGAGTGACACTTTTTCTTTTTTTTTAATCATAGACTGAGCCTAAACTCCAGAATCCAGAAAACATAATTAATTTTAAAAACAAACAAATTTTATTCTAAATAGGCACTAGTATTTATCTTCATGTTCCTCCGACGCTTAACATTCTACAAAATCAATTTTCACTCTTGAAGCTACTGAACATCCAAAGATATTCCACAAAATACATGAGACAAATTTGGCTCTATAGCGCCCCCAACGGCATGGCGATCAACGTGCACGCATCGCGTGTGTAAGTAACGGGGTAAAACACGTAAGGCGTACAGTATAAAAACCTAATTTTACATGCAATAACTTCCTTTCTTTTACCTTAAAAATTATCCTGGAATATCTATTGTTACTCACCATCTGGTCTGAACTCAAACTCGAGGAATTCGTGGCCGAATTTGCCTTTGTGGCCGACGTAATATCGCAAGTAAAATTCTCCTTCCGACATGTTTTTGGCTTTGATTGGCGTATCTGCGCCGCTTGATGGCGCCCTATCACCAAACCCATTTCGTATGATATGGAGGCGGGGCTTGAAAATTAGGAGGGGGAGGAGTTGCGTTTTGCGGATTAAATAGAAGTTTCCCTTTTCCCCCTCAGAAAATAATCCTGAAATCCATCTTCAAAATGGAGTTTTGCATAAACTTCTTGTAATTTCTTTTTGAAAAAAAAAAAAAAATTATTTACACTGTTCTTTGTTTTTTTTGGTCTTATCAAGGCAAGGTAAAATTTGTTATGCAACTGTGCGATTTTTAATTTATGCAGATTTGTTCAGATTTGATTGATTTCTAGACAGAGAAAGGGAAGCATACTGCATTACACAATTTCACACCAATCCATCAAGATAGGTTTTCGCTTTGTATTTCCTTTTTCTTTCTTTCAAATAATATAAATAAAAAGAGCAAACGGCAAACAAAATAAATTTAAAATCAAAGACTACACTGATGTAATAGAATGTAGTAAACTAAACAAAAATGCAAATGAAATTAATGTACTAAATTAGAATTTGCTGAAGAGATAACTGTGAAGATGCAACTAAGTTGACAATGTGGTAAACTTGACAAATTAGTCATTTACTGCAGTTTTAAAATAAGTCACAATTAGGGGTGTGCATCGGAACTGGGTAGCTGATGTCAGGAACCGGTTCCAGATTTTGGGATCAGGTACCCATAACGGACTTTACAAATTACTTAGTAAACTTCTCAGACAATAAAAAAAAAGGTTTTGAATGCCACTAGTAGGACATCTTTAAATTAAATACCGGGATACATGGAAAACCTGAAAAGATTTC
Organism: Patiria pectinifera; assembly: GCA_029964075.1. NCBI lineage: Eukaryota > Metazoa > Echinodermata > Asteroidea > Valvatida > Asterinidae > Patiria > Patiria pectinifera. The sequence continues at coordinate 14,343,570 of CM057140.1, read as the reverse complement.
ATGTTTATGTGCATTTTAACACACGACAGATGATGTCGCTGAAATTGCAATTTACACTGCTAGTAAAGAAGCTCTTTGGAGAACTTTCGGGATTTTAGTTTTGGGGTTGGGTTTCTTTTACAGGTACCTGGGTACCCATGTTTTACTTCAATAGGGTGCCCAGTACCCATAGGGTGCCCAGTACCCATAGGGTGCCCAGTACCCATAGGGTACCCAGTACCCATACTACCCGTAAATGCACACCACTAATATTGCTTTAAATAACATCAGATTTATGTCTTACATCTTACAAACTTTGACTCCCCCAAAAAGGCTGATTGTTTAGTTAATTATGAACCTTGCATCTGTATCAGAGACACCATGAACTTTTCTGCTTTATATCTTCTGTTAGATCAACTGCTATTAAAGTTTTAACTAATACATCTATTTATTGAAATACCTGCACCGTGTAAAAGTGCGTATATATCATGCTTTTTACACAGTTTTCAGACTCAAAGACTGTACAGAAGTTATCACCCAGTGCAAATAAAAACAAATTTACAAAACCATTTTTTTAGTTGTCACGCATGCTTTTACAATGGAATGAAATGATGACAATGTTATGATTTAAGGTCAGAAATAAAATTGAATTCTCAACTTAAAAGAACATTATTTTGGAACCTTTCTGCTTTTTAATTCTAGTAAAAGTGTAAAGTATGGTGGACGGAAAAGTTCAATGGGGTAGTATTGCAAAGTAATCAAATAAAAAAGGATAAATGCAAAAAAAATTGGGTTAATTTTGATGAACAAACAAGACTACTACAATATTGGCAAATGAAAGTAGTATACATTATCATTACAGTTGCGAATAAATATGAGAACAGTCGAAAACACCAAGGGAAAAATGTGCAATAGCTGGAAGTCAACGGACAGCATAACATTAACATTTACAATCCCCAGGATATGGGTTATATGAACCCATTTTCAACCAATGCTATGTCCCTTTATTTGAGTAAATTCCATAGTACGGTTAATGCCACCTTTTCAAAAACATCCCATTCACATTACAAGCATGCAGTAAACTTGACAGGGAAAACGTACTCCGACTCATTCAAAGATGACCCCTGACCCGACCTCCAACCCTCATGAATATTTACATGGTTTTTGTTTATGAGGAGGAATGCAATCAGATGCTGAGGCCGAAGACACTGACGATGCAGTACATGGTCTTGTTTTCCCATCTGACAGTGCAGCTGCCGTCGCTCATGTTGTCCCAGTAGCAGGAGCTCGCGGTGTGCAGACCGGCTCCGTTCTTCTGCATGATCACACACGTCACTGAATGAATAAAAACAAACAATGAAAACAGTAAATAGATGAAAAACCATTTTTACAATGCATAGGAAAGTCTAGAGTCCAATTACCAGTGAGATGGGCCCAATCTTATAAAGCTGTAACCCTATTACTCCCTGGGCATTTTTGCTAGGATGCAACTTCAATCCTGCAAAATCCTCCAGCAATCGCTGTCAATTTGTTGAGGCAGACTCAGTGACATCCTGGAGCAGTGCGGAGGTTTTCAAGTATAATGTAAATTGTAGGCCTAAATTTATGCACAGCTGAGCATAAACAACACAAAGTCCGGCCCAAGACCTTGACACAGTGCATCCTCCAAAATCAGCCACACATTTTCACCATATAGCCTCAATCCTGCAAAATCCTCCATTTTGCAAAGAGGATTTGGGAAGGTTAGGGTTAAAGCAATGTAGTACTCATGTCCATCCCGAGTCCGGACAAAAGGAAATCACGAATCCTCATAAGTCCAGTCACAAACGACAATGGATAAACAATTACAAAGAACTGTTTTGTCACAGTCCTGTAACGAACACAACATTGCTGCTTAGCAGAACTACTCAGTACCAAGCAAGTTTCTCTCTAAGAAAAAAATTAGCCGTTTTACCAATGTACTTGAACGGTTTGCCCAATTTGGTGAGCTGGTTCAGGCACTGCTCTACCACATTGGACGTCCACTGGTTGATCTTGTTGTGTTGGTAGGCGTTGCCGCCTATCGTGCCTTCCACAGCCTCCTTGATGATATTGCTGACTTCATCCACCACAAACGAAGTCTGAAATTAACAATCAACACATTGAAATGTTAATATCAAAATCACAAAATTTTGAGTGTCAGTGTCACATGGTGTCAATCAATTTAATTTGAGTGCAAATCATGCAAGTGGAATTTGCTAAATAAGATTTTATTGGGAAATAATGTTGCAAACTTGCATCCTGATGCCATTTTTAAAAATCATATCATGATATAGGCGTACATCTCAATAGACAGATGATCATAAAGGTCAGTCATTGCAAAAATGTTGAAACTTGAATTTGAAAAGACATCAATCTGGAACTGACACTGACAGAAACATTTCCAATTTTGTTACAAAATACTTTGAAAATACACTCAACTCTCCTGGGTCTTACTTAGCTCTTTGTACACAACCAAAGAAGTGGCGTCTGGATACCACCCTTTCCCATACAATTATGCCATTAATGTTCCTTATTTGTATTGTTATGGCGTGTTTTAAATGTCAAACATGTCAAACTGGATCAATTTTTTCAATTTCATCATCATGACTTCCCCACTTTTTTATTTCACATTAAAACGAAATATTAAATCACCAAACACGAACAAATATTATATCACTGAAATCCTTACCTCCTCAGCTGTCTGGTACTCTTCCATTTTTGTCAAATTATTTGATAATTCCCGGTCAAAACGCACGTTTTTCAGCACCAAAAATTTGACTCGCCGTGTTTCACTTCTCAGTCGTTGGCAACAAGCAATGCATTGTGGGAGCTTAAATTCAATATCGATCCGTCGTTTTACAGACGGCTGTTTGAGGTTGTGCCTCATAAAACAGCCGTCGTATTAGGAAACTTTTTATTCATTTTATCAAATAAAACTGGGACGTCAAAATGATGTCAGAGTTTCTGTGAAAGAATATTAAAGGTTTCAGACAACTGAGAGAAACACAAACACAATCCCTTGAGGTAACAAGACTCATTTTTATTTCACCTCAAAAGCCTGTGGTTACATATGTCAAGCAAAAAATATATATGAATACACAAAACACTGACAAAAAGATATAACAATTATAACTATATTTAGTTTTGATGAAGAAATTAGTCAAGTTTATTTTCCAAGGCAGAACATGCATATTTAAATCAAACATTCGTCTGAACGGATCATTTGAAAATACTTGTCTCAATTTTGAATTGTTTGTATTCATTCAACTTACTCTAGGCCATCAGAATTATATGTTAAATTTACATTATGAAAAAAATTATTTGGCCAATTGTAACATTAATTAATTAATTATCAATTTGGGTGGTGAATAATTCTACATAAAGTAAGTACTTTTGTTGGACAAATGGATAAATACAACAAACCCACACGTGAAAAGAACAAAAACAAAACCAGTTTCAGAGAATTTCAGTTCAGAGAAAAGCATTCCAGTTACAAAAATATCAAATTTTAGAATTTTTTTTTAGAATTAGCATTACAATAAGTTCTTCTTTGTTAATTGGACGGAAATCTGATTTTTAATGCAAAAAGAGCACGTGCTTGTAATATAAATTAAACATAGTAAGAAGTTATCTTTTTTATGTTAGTTATTTGTAAAGATATGAAGGCACTAGGAATCAGGACGGAAATGTTGTTTGGTAAAAAAATTCTGGAAGTTAAAATTCACAATGCTGGATATGTATATTGCTGAAATACTTTAAAAATACACATGGAATACAATTTGTGTATATTCATGCAGTGCTTGCTTATCTTTGACAATTTGTGAGATATATTGTCTTCACACATGACACAAACTTCTTCAAGATAAATTTAATGCCACAGCAGACATAAAGCAAAAAGCAATTTCTCTTTTTGAACGACTTAACCACTTTAAAAGATTACTTCTTTCAATTAATATAAAGCATACAAACCGCAGCGTTAATTGCATAACACAAAATATATTTTATTCCGCAAACCACAAAAAAGCACTAACATTTACAATACTTTTTTTTCTCACCAAATGCCACAAATTATATAGTTATGATAAAATTTAATTAGATTACCAGACTATATTTGGACGGTTTTAAGTTGGACGGTTTTCTTTCATTGTACATTTGTCATCAAACTCACGTGTATTAATCAGTTAAAGTGCACACAAGGAGGTTAACTTGAAATAAGTAATATTACAGGGGAGAGGCATTTCACTTGATAACAAAAACAAGTTGGAGCAGCAACAACTAAACAATACATGCTTATAATTGTTAACTTCATGCATTTACAAAACCGACAATTTATTGAAATTTAATTCAGAATATATTTTAGTTTTAACTATTGTAATTGATTTGAAGACAAAAACTAAAAAAAAAATGCTTACAATATCATTTTCAAGCCGACAATTTATTGAAATTTTATTCAAATTATTTTATTTCTTTATCACACATTTCAATAAATTTGAACTACCCAGCAAACGCATGCAATAGCTTTCACACAAAAAAAAGCTTTAAAATATCAAACTTAAGTACAAAACAATGAATAAAGCAAGCAGCTCTACCCCCCTTTGTTTTACTTGGTGTCGCAGAGCAAAGCCACACCCCTCAAGATCCAGTGATCTGGGTGGTGGACGGTCTTCAGGAACAGCGGGAAGATATACGTGAGATCGGTACGTCGGGGCTTGCTGTAGACTGGGCACTCGTAGAGTCTTGGGTCCTTGGGCCCGACGGCGTTGATGGCGTAGACGTGGACCACCGGGAGGGGAGTGAAGAGGACTTTTGGAGGGGAGTCGATGAGTTTGCAGTTGCGGCGGTCCCAGCCAGCGCCGTCCAGGAACAGGCCGTGGACGTAGACACCTAGAAATGAAGACAACACCAAGATGTGAATGGATTCACAGAAATATTACAGTTGCCGTTTAATAACATGAATAGACTGTATCGTTTCGGTTTGCGGTAACACCATGTGGTAACAACTACTGCTTAGAAGATATTAGTTCTGAGAAGAACTTGTCCTGCTTATTATCAACTTTGCTAAGTAGTTTTTGTTCTGTTTAGAACAGTCCTGCTGTAAGTTCTAAAAGAACTTGTCTTTGGTCTCAACGTTTCGACTAGCCTGCTCTAGTCATCGTCAGGACTGTTCTAAACAGAACAAAAAACTACTTAGCAAAGTTGATAATAAGCAGGACAAGTTCTTCTCAGAACTAATATCTTCTAAGCAGTAGTTGTTACCACATGGTGTTACCGCAAACCGAAACGATACCGATACCCCACCATGCAAAGCCTCAAATCTTAAATGAATAGACTGGGTGGAGATGCTTAGCATACACATATCTGCTAAGCGAAGGAAAGTAATGCTTAGGAAAGACAGGTTAAATCTGCTTGTGATTTTAAAGTCTTCTCAGCTGAGTTTTGTTAAGCTCCGCAGCTCAACATTTTTGTTTTTTGTTTATGTGAGATTATCAGTAAGGATCGTGAGCTGCTTGCAGATGTGGAACTAATATGGCTTGAAAAGAGATTATTTCACAACTTTTGCAAACTACAAGACCAAATATGCTGCTCAAGGTGGTCACTTCAAAGAAAGACAGGAAGAAGGAAAGAGATTTGATCAAGTTGTTACCTTCAGGGGGTGGGCCGCTGATGTCCTCCTTCATGAACCTGGTCATGTCGTTATGGAGCACCACGCTGTCCAAAGCCCAGCCCTTGTGAGCTCTGGTGATCTCCTGTCTCATGGCCGTCAAGAAGCCCTGCAAGAAGAATCAAGTAATTAAACCGTGAATGATTTGACGACATACATAGCCGCGACACTTTTCATATTTGTTCCACAGAATACAGAGCCAAATGTGGCAGTCTCCTATTGAATAAGATGATAGCGGGCTACTGTCTATTACCTGTGGATTGAAGAAGCCAGTCATCCAGAAGACGCTGGGACGTCCCTCAAAGCACCAGGAGTGGAACTGGGCGTTCCTCTCAATCAGATCGGTGAACCAGAAACCGAGGGTAGTGGACTCCCAAGAGATCTACGACCAAAAAAAGACATCACAACCAGCAACTTTTATTAAAAAGACAACTCCGTTTGGGCATTTTCAGTCCACTTCATCACTAGAACTCAACAAGCTCAACACCTTCAGCACCTTCTGAGTGGATATGTCGCTAGGAATATAAATGTCTTTATAATTTATAATTTGAAGACAGTTTTGTAGCCATGTGGTTCGTCACTAAAGGGGGAGTTGAAGACAAGCCTTATGAAGTAAAAACACCTGTCAATCACAAATCCCTCAAGTCAAGCCACAAATTACTCAACTGAACTGTGTAAAGGCATTCCCTTTATCGTTGTTCATCCCCCATTACTTACAACCTACTGATATGACACTGGAATGGGTTCAACTACATCTCCGATCATAGATATGAACTACAGGTTGTGTGATACTTTTTAACTTGTGTCAATATGAATCTGAACATTTTGTCTCAAAGGAAAGATTAGACTGTGTCCAAAATACTGGCTAATAAGGCAAACAGTAACACACAAGTCTATGAAAAACTGAGTACTTTGTCTTAAATGAAAGATAAGGCTGTGTCCGAGTTACTGGCTATGACTAGCAGTTACACACAAGTCTATGGGAAGTGGCTACAGCAGCTCCCATAGACTAGTGTGTGAAAGCAAGCCATAGCCGTGCCATCCTTTGCTTTTTACCTTCTTCCAGCTCTGTGGCACCCTGGCATCGTAGATGTTGTCCAGAGCGTCTCGGAGGTTCTCACTCATGATGATGGTGCCGTCGATGGCCAGCTTGAGGTCCATGAGGGTGGAGCGGACCGTGCTGATGACCCGCTGCATCCGGTCGATCTCCTGGCGCAGGAAGATGTTGAGCGGGGACAGGATGCCCATCTTCTGCAGACGGGCTTTGACCTAAGATGTTCAACAATAAGAGCAATGATTTCTTCATATACCAAATGCGGTCAAGATTACATGCCAGATACAGTTGATAAAAGTTCATAAGAATTCATATTTTAAACTGTAAAAAAAAGGGCATAAACTGCAGTAAAATATCTTGCTTGTGGACACAACCCAGATTATTTACTGATCAGTATTTTAAAGACTATGCTAAGAAAAGGATAAAAGTAATTGCAGTAAACTATCTTGCTGAAGGGCACAAGTCACAATTCATTGGCTCATTTTAAACACATTTTAAAGACTGCTAAGAAATTGGATATCTGCAATTGCAGTAAAGTGCCTTGCTTGAGGACAGGTGCCATTAGACTTTGGCTTTGTTCCAGACGCACACTGATAAAAATATGAAAGTTTACATGCTTCAAGCTAGCATGACAACTGCACCACAGCAGTTCACACGAAAAGCTTCAGAATGATTTAGTAGATTCTCCTGTTCTAATCTCTGCTGCTAAAAAGTCACAATGCATCTAACTAAACACTTCAACCAACCAACGCTTGTTCGTGTTTCATTCCACTATTTCAATTATTCCAAAACGATGGCCCACCTCATGAGGAATGTAATTAGCAGGCAGTTTCTCCAACATTTCGTCAGCTTGTCTATAGACAAAAGACTCACGAGTCTCGCCACCGCCACTGCCGCTGTCCTTGGGCTGGATGTTGACAATCAGCTCCAAAACCTGTTCCAAAGAAAAAAGGTTGAAGGTTCAATTTTCCCCTTGCATTACTCAACAAACACCAAAGTAAGGTAACAAATAATAGAATAAGGAATGAGAAAGATTCTAAAATGAACTAATTTTTTTTGCAAGGGTAGGGGGGGGGGGGTAAGTACTGAGCAGGTAACTTCATCAAGAAGATTAGAATGCAACAGTAATTATTAAAAAATGGTCCACTAATAAGGACTGAAAATCTGTAAAAAGATTTTAAGGGTTACAACATATAACTTGGAATGGAATTTGCTTTACTTGGTGAGCTGACAGATACCAGATCTCAACATGAAAAAAAAAGGAAAAAATTGTTTGGTGTCTGTTTCATACCTCGGTAGCCATGTTGGTCTGGTAGGTGATGTCAGCGTTTGGATGTAAGCCAAAAGCCTCAGGCGAGTCCACTAATGGAAGGTTCTCGATAGCGCCGCGGTACTCGTCAACGCTGCGACACTTGGGAATGGTGTAACCTGCGAAAAGTTACATATAAACCTGGGTCAATTTCATGGCTATGCTTACCAAAAAAAATCCCTGCTTACCGCAGCTGAAAATCTGTACATACAGTAAGCATATTTCACGGGTTAGCACGGAATTTAGGCTTATGTGTACATCCTGTAAGTAAGGGTTATGTGCTTACAGGGTTTAGCACAGAATTTTCTTGATAGCGCTGTTAGCACAGAATGGTGATCGTAAGCACGGATTTCCATGGTTAGCAGAGCTGTGAAATAGAGCACTAAATATCTAGCTGGAACTTAATTTTGACAATTTATTTGTTTATTCTTAAGTAAATAGGCCATCTTGACACACTTTATTTTAATCATAAAAACTTAAGTTTCGTTGTTTTGAGGGTTTTTTTGGCGCTCACCTGTATAAAACTTGAATTTGTCTGAGAACATCTCTTCCGAGAACCAGACTCTGGCGTAGGTGTTGAGGAGACGTTTGTCGTAATCGTCGGTCACACGGCCACCGTACTGGACCTCACCCAACATGTAGCGAATGGTGTTCCAAGACACGCCCTGTCAGAAACAAGCGAATAGAAAAAGACGTCTTTTACTGCAAAGTATTGGAAGGTTCCTTTTTTGTGATTGAAATTATTTTAATTGATCACAATTTTCAATTGAATGTGAGAGTTGTGTCTGAGTCCACCACAAGTCAATCAAAAGGCTGCAAATACTATGGGATGAACAATGAAAACTAAATAATCACAATAATAACCCTAATGAAATAAACTTATCATGGCAACCAGACAAATCAACCAACCAACACACAGACAGGGACACCAATGAACAAACCACCCACCTTCTTAATATCCAAGTCATCCAGGTGATTGTTGACAAACTGCACGCTGGACGTGAAATCGGCCTGGTTGAACTCGTAAGGGATGTTCCATCCTAGAGGGCCGAACTTGCGTCTCTCTTGCACGGTGGTGTGCAGGAAGGCCACGGCGTACAAGATGGGCTTCCACTGCATCATGGTGGAGACTTCTAGTTGCTCCTATGGCACAAGAAAAAAAATTAGCGTCTTTAAAAAAAATGATGAGTCTTGTTTCTGTCTGTGAATGTTATTGAAAAGCATATCTTAAAACATTACAAGTTTTCTCTCCAAAATATAAATCCATTTAAAATATTTTTTTTTGGAAACAGAGTAATTGCCTAAAAGTGTGCCACAATTATTACTTCTGTTCATCAAGCCATGAGACAAATTTTCGGCACTCTGGTCTCTACCCTCCCAGGCACACATTTATACTCCTGGGTAAAGAGAGGTAATTGTAGTAAAGTGTCTTGCCCGAGAACACAAGCACCATGTTTCCGTCAGGGTTAGAAACCACGTACCATCCTATATGAGAAGATTATGGTAACCACTGGACCACAGAATTCTTGTATTTTTTTACTATTTCTTTTTTTTAAGGAAGGGGGGATGTTTACCTGTGTGATACCAGCATAAGTTCTCTTAAGTCCTGCCTTGATGCCCTGGGGAGGCTCGTTAGTGTACTTGATAGACACCTGCAGCAGGTTGATAGGGAACTTGGGATGTTCCTCAGTGGTGATCCACAGACGGAAGGACTCGTGAACATTCTCCCCAGACAGGATCTAAAAGAGCAGGATTAAAAGTTATAATGATATTAATAATTTTCTTTGCCTTCTTTGATTTCATTGTCTTCTCTGGACTAGTTTGTGACTCCTAAGATGAACATGGTTCATGTTTTCTTAGCAGACTTTATCTCTTGGCTCAGACTGTGTGAATGGACTTACTGTGTCCAGAAGTTCGTCCAGGAATCCCAGTCCAAGATGGCAGTTTTGTAGCAGGACCCATCCGCCTTCTGTCATGAAACCATTGAGCAGCTTGCGGGCGTGTACCTCTTGGCCCTGTCCCATGCTAATGGAACGACAACCTATTAGAAACAATCAAGAAAAAACATAAGCATAATTTCCTTCTATACACTGCTGACACTTTGAAAACACTGGATGTGATCAAAAGGGGAAAAGGAAGATATGGACAACGGTCTCTTAAATTCACATCCAAAGCTCGCATCCCCAAGTAGTCTTCAACAGCTACAAGGACGAACAAAGAACTTGACTGGGGTGGGATCTGAACCTGTGATGTCTGGAACACTGTAACAATGCTCTACCAAGTGAGCTATCTAGCATTATGTTAGAAGTCGGGCCAGAAGTAAATCACAAGTCAATTCTCAAGGGCTGGACTTGGGACTGAATGACTTGTGATGGGACTTGTGATCCAAGACTGATCGTGGGGCAACTTACGGATGTTCATCTTCTTAGCGAGTCCCTCGATGGAGGCGGTGGGGTCGGATCCCATGGACAGGAAGCAGGCCATGGGTGTCTTGGGGTCACTCTCCTCCCACATCTTCTCCATGTTTAAGATCACGCCTTCCGCAAACTGGGGATTTGGAAAAAGTTGTGGATTTGAAAAGTTGTGGATTGAAAATTTGAAAAAGTTGTGGATTTGAAAAAGTTGTGGATATGAAAAAGTTGTGGACTTGAAAAAGTTAGGGATATGAGAAAGTTAGGGATTTGAAAACTGAAGGACGAAAAATTGTGGATATGGAAATGATAACTTTGAAAAACATAACTTCAAAAAACTCTGGCTTTGAACATTAGGAAAGTGAAATTGTGAGTTTAAAAATGGGTAAACTGGATACAAGAAGTTTTTGTGATTTGAAATAAAGTAAGGTCTTGCAATTGTAGATTTGACAAATATAAAAATATGAGCTCTGAAGAAGTTGAAATTGTTTTTGTGGGACTGAAAATCACAAACTATGAAAATTCAAATTTACATGCGAATCTACAAACATACTGACCAATCTCTTGACAAGTTGACTTGTCAAAAATATGTGAACAAACTGAATTTCAAAAACTTGACAAACCTTGACCCCGATAGAGTCAGCGATGTACTTCCTAGCCTGTGGGATGGTCCTGTCCGGGCACCAGGATCTGACCAGCAGCAGCTTACGGAAGACGTCCAGCGACGAGGAGTAGCCGTCCGGTATGGTAGCCTCCTCGGGCGCGTCCTCGTCAAACCACTGCTTCCAGGCCTTGTCGTTGCGGGCCACCTGGCCGACGATCTGATTGAACTGGGGCAGCTTGCTGAGCTGGACCAGGTTCAGCCAGGTCATGTCCAGGATCCACTTCCTGGGTTTGGGCTCCACTGCGTTCAGGTCCAAGGAGGCACCACCTGAAGAGGCAGAGATAACAAAAAACCAAAGTGATGAAGCGATCAAGAAGCAGCAATCGTAATATCTCTGGGTAACAAACTCCTTGCTCAGGCCACAGATCTTGTTACAGTGTCAGAGAGACACAGATTGGAATATTTAATGCAACCTCTCCCCTGAATTTACCAGATTCCTTTATTTTTGTATTAAGACTTTGTGCTCAACGATTTCAATTTAGCCATGGAAATTTTGGTGGTGTCCCTAAGCAATGTACTTTACCACAACTGTTTTTCTCCATCTACTAGAGTGGAAAAGGGATCTGAAATAGGGGACTGTATTAGTTCTGAGTTTGAACAGAGCCTGTCAAGCTCCAGTTTCAAAGATTATGAAAAAAACTGCTTCTCATTGTTTGTAAATACATCAATCCAATTTCTTGGGTACAAATTCATCGCACAAATATTGAGATGTCATAACATACAGACGGTTGTTTATTTATTTACTAATTTGTTCCTGGTAATGAGCCAAGGCCCCTTACAAGCAACCATGCGGCCATGTACTAACCCCAAGTCTTCTGCACGAACAAATAAAATAAAGAAATGCCACCTTTAAGAGTGTGGATACTTACCAGTCCAACTAACTTTTACAATATGAAATCGTTAAGCAAAAGAACAACAACATGGGAATCGGTTTATCTTAGACTCACCCTTGATGAATGTCTGGAACTCGTTGTGCTTGATCTTGCCCCCCTGCATATCAATCTTGAGAGCCAGGAGGATGGTGAAGAGGAACTTGTGGTTCTCATACAACCCTCGGGCCGTGTAGGTGAAGACCGCGTAAGTCATGTACTCGATGATGTTGGCGATACGCTTGGAGGTGATCGGACTCTTCTGAGATCTGGAGAAGAAAATACAGGTGGTCAAATTATACGTGGCTGATTCGAACCAGCCAACCAATCCCGTTAGCTCGGTGGTCGAGTGGTAAGACATCTGCACTAGAAGGCAGGAGGTCGTGGGTTCGAGTCCCACCCGAGTGATTTTTTCCAACTTTTACTTTCACTCGGGAGGTAACACACTGAGTATACAGTCATTACAGTGTTTATACGTCGGTGAAGGGCAAAGCATAATTTGAGTCAAATTATACTGTTGTTCGACGTCTGAAAGGTCCTAATAATGGATCAGTAATTTACAGCAAATACTCTTTGGCTTTTCTTGAGCTTGAAAAGCAATCCAACTGAACAAACTACAGCCGAATCATCATTCAAAATATCTATAACCTGGTAATCGACTTTGCTTTCTCGTTAGTTAGTCTGTCTTCCTGTATCAAGAGCAGTTTTTGTTAAGAAGACCCTATTCATTTATATCGGAACAGACTTTTCCTCACCTGGCCATTGAAATGTCAAAGATGCCCAAGAACTGCTTGAGAGAAGTCTGGTACATGACGTTCACCATGCTCATCTCAGTGATCAAGAAGTACAGGGTGCTGCCTCGGGTGGCAACTGAGAAGGAAATCAAGAAATTACATGTGGTTAATTACAACAAAATTATATCCTTTTTTATCAGCAGCTTTGGGCTGAATTTCTGCTTCAGCTATTTCTTCTGGTCCATGGATGGAATTGTCTACACTCTCTCTTTTTACTTATTTCCATTTTCATAGTTATTTATTCCAGATTTCATGATAAGAACTCAAACATCGTTTATCGTTCTCCAAAATCTCCAAAATCTCCAAAATTTAATGCAGGCATGCAACTAGGAATTTAGAAAAAAATGAGGAAATTCCAAACCCCACTAAACTTTGCATAGTATTTTTCCATTTGTAATGGCATTCATTTGAAGTCAAAAACGAGGAAATCAGCGGATCCAAGGAAAAGTTGCATGCCTGCAAATGGAATCAAATGAGTTGAACTGGACATTTTCAAAGTTTTGTATCGAAATTGGATTCAGAATCAGGTGTAATCTCCAATAACTCGCAATCGAGCTCAGTACTCAAGGCCCACACAAGTACAGGGCCAGTTGACCCACTAGTTGACCCACTAGTTGACCCACTAGTTGACCCACTAGTTGACCCACTAGTTGACCCACTAGTTGACCCACTAGTTGACCCACTAGTTGACCCACTAGTTGACCCACTAGTTGACCCACTAGTTGACCCACTAGTTGACCCACTAGTTGACCCACTAGTTGACCCACTAGTTGACCCACTAGTTGACCCACTAGTTGGCCCACTAGTTGACCCACTAGTTGATCCTTACCAGGTCTGAATTCCTCTCTGGCTGTGTTGATCCTGATCTCCGTCTCGGCAGCGATGGTCAGCTTCTCGCTGACGTCCTCGGCGGTGATCTTGGTGACGCGCAGCACCTCGATGAGGGACTCGTCCTCCACGAGGGAGCCCTCCGTGCTGGTCAGTCGGTACAGGAGGTTGTCCTCTAGTTCCTGCATCTTGCGCTTGTTGGCCGTGACTTCCTCCATCAGCTTGGTGCGCTCGGCTTCCAATTCCTACAGATGACCAAATAATCCCAAACAAATTCAAAACGTCTATCCTTACACTTCTGAGCACCAATATAAACTATTGCAAGTGTCAAAAATTAAGTACGTTTTTTGGCAACACCATTTAAGCAACAAAGCCCATTACAATGAAATGGTCTTTCAAGAGCTTTTCATAATTTATTGGAAATGTTAAGGCTGTCTCTCGACAAAAATTGGTAAAATTAAAAAAAATTCAAATCATGACAAAAAGATCAAGAGATTAAGCCAAGGTTTAAGAAGGGAACTGGATACAAAGAACACAAGGAAACTAATTGTTTTCACAATAATTTGTCAGAAAAATTCTTATTAATCCAAAAAACAAATTTGGAGAGACACATCTTTCCGAAAAGATGTCGTCATGATCAGTTGAGTGTGTATAGCTATGAATAGTGAAAAGCAACTCATAGTCCAATACTGCCTTGGTGGTGTTCATAAGCTATGGGCTCCTGAAGGATTCTAAACTAAAAAAATCAATCAATTAACTGCGCACCTGTTTCTCAGTCAGGATGACAATGCCCAGCAGCTGGTCTTCCAACCCCTTCATAGTGACAGTGAAGTCAATGATGGAAGTACGGGCGCTGATCTCTGGGGTGTAGGCCGGGTTAGCCAGCTTGGTGGTCATGTACAGGCGGAAGGTGTTCATTACGTCGCACTCCTTGTCTCCAACTTTCACCTGTTGTAAGGTGTCACAAGTCAGTCACAAGTAAATCACATATCGATCATATGTCAATCACAAGTCATCTCAAGTCAATCACACATCCATCACTAGTCAATCACAAGTCATCACAAGTAATCACAAGTCAATCACAAGTCATCACAAGTCATTATGAGTCAAACACAAGTTGTCACAAGTCGACGAATCCCATCACGAGACTTATCTCAAGTCAAGTGACAAGCTACTCTCGTAATTGACTTGTATTTCTAAGACGCATCTATTTTCTGACCTTGAAAGTTGATCCAGACTTGATGAAGTTCTTCTCCAGAACGTTGTCCAGCGCAGGATCCAGCTCCTCGCCGATATCCTCAAGCAATAGAGGGCGCCCTAAGGACAGACTGTCCTCAAGATGGGTTCGGAAGTACTTGTGGTTCAAGGAAGTCACCTGGCACAAGACAGACAAAAAGATTCAGTGTATCTGTCCTACGATAAATCTCCTTACATCAAGGGCACTTTTCAGTTTTGCTTGCCACCTTGATGTGACTCAACTGTATGAAATCTAAGTGATCAAATTCCCCAATTTATCAATGCAACATACAAATAATGTGACCCAATCATTTCTGACAACTGTAATTGGCCTAATCGGTCTAGTGGCCCAATTAAGAAGGCGACCCAGCTAGTCACGCAATCCAATTAAACATATCACCCAATCAGTCAAGTGACCCAACTGGAGATACACCCACACCAGTCATGTGACCCAATTGGTCATTCAACCAGATCTGTCATGTGACCCAATTGGTCATCTGACCTCAATCATGTGACCTCGTATGTCACATGACCCACTCGCCAAAGTCAACATAATTATTTTGTAGTTACCTGTAGCTCGTTGGCAGCTTCCTTGTTCTTGATCCAGACCTTGCCCTGCCCCTGGGGATCAATCAAAAGTGGGTACCGGGTGGCTTTGGTCACGATGATACCGTTCTGGGTGGAGAGTTCATCGTTGGGTAGACCCTGCAGGTTCCATTCTCCGACGGTGGTGTTGTCCACCAGCATGCCGGTGATGTTGAGTTCCTGTGATAAAGGAAACATTTCGTTTGGGGGTCAGTGCATATTTCTCATTCAAGTTTCATTATGACACACACTGAGTTTGGTTCATTCAAAGATTTGATGATAAACTTTTTTATTTTATTTTCTTTTATATCTTATTTTAACTGGGTAGCCCATTCAGTGGAATCCACTGATCTCCCATTGGTCCCAGTAAAGAGAAGACAACCAAGATTTGGTATGATTTTTAGATTTTTATTGCCAATGCTGTACATAATAAATTTACAACTAAATCCAATGATATGTAAATGTTCATTTGTAGATATTTAGTTTTCAAATCCAATGATTTGTAAATGTTCATTTGTAGATATTCAGCTTTCAGAACTAACGATTTTCAATAGTTCAGAATTTTCTTACTATTTTCTTACTTGAACAGTATTTAATAAGAGGCATTGTATACTCACATCACTGTATGGGATCTTATTGATCATCATCTCTTTCTTCCAGCTCTTGAGCAGGAGGTTGCGGAATTCCTGGTTGAAGGGTCCAGAGTAGGACAGGAAACCAGTAGCCAGGAGAACGTCACCCACCAACCTAGCCACAGATCATAAACACACTTGCTGAGTGATCCTCCTTACATTAAGAAGATTTTTGTGTTGCCCTCAAAATTAAGTAAGCTGAATATTCCAAGTAATTTTTGGGTGATCCATATTAATATGTTTTGACACATGGTCATCATAATTTGACCTCGGTCCATGTTGTAAATTTGTATCTTTTGAAAGAATAATTTTGTGAACTGTATTGAAGGCCTTTGTAAATTTTTGAAGACTTGAAACCAGCAGTATCGTAAACTTAAAAAAAGCTCTTTCTTTGCTTGACCAAACAGTGTTAAAATCTCAAAAACGTGATTTTACGACTTAATATAACCCTGATGTTTTTGGGAGCATTCACGTTACCATTCATCCCCAGCTTTCCCTCAAACCTAACCTTTGAACTACAAATTCATACGGAGAAGTTTACACACCTTCTCAATCAACCACTCTCTGCGATACTCGTTTCTTGGAACCTCCCTCCTCCAACCTACCTGTTGATCTGGTCCTGGAAGCGCTTACTAGCCTCCGTCCATCGCACCTTCTCCCCACCCAGTCCTTCAATCAGCGCCGTGGCGTTGGTCATCTTCCTCCGGCAGCTCTCGGCATCGTCCAGCAGGGTTTGTTTCTCCGAGATGGCCGCGTCGTACATGGCCTGCACCACGTCCAGCTCCTTCTGCTTCTCATCCAGCTGGTCTTGGGCTTCCTTGAGGGAGAACATGGCCTTGTTGAGACGCGCCTCTTGGATGGTCAAGTTGGCCTGTGGAGAGACGGGAACATTTACAATGATATGAAAGTTAACAAAAAGTGGGATTCGAACCGATTACCTTCTGGATGCTGCTTCAGTGGTCTACTAACAGAACCATTCAGCCCTGTTAGCCAATGCATTGGGGAAATAAAACAGCAATATGGGAGTCAGTGAGATTGGGATTTGAACCTGTAACCTTTAGGATGCTTTACTAGTGCTCTACCAACAGAGCTATCAAGCCCTTTGTTAGCCTGTGTATTGGGGAAAACTAACACAAATGGGGAAAAAAAGTTGATGGTAGGATTCGAACCAGTGACCTCTACGATGCTGCACCGATGCTCTAGCAACAGAGCTTTTCACACCCTGTGTTGATGAAAATATATTGCAAATTTGGCCGAATAAGACAGTTGTCAGCAGAAGGATGCAAACCTGTGACCTCCGGGATGCTGCACTGGTGTTCTAATGACTGAGCCTTGAGTTGTATTTTTATGGCCGGGCTTAATCTTGTCTGCTTTGCAAACACATTTTAGTAACGGGACAGGGGGCATGACTTCAAAAAGGTACTAAGCGTTTTTTAACAGCAAAAGTTCACAAAACGTTCTCTATTTGTTTTTCCTAATCACAAAAGTTTGCTAAGCAGTTTTTTTTAACACTTAGATCTTTAAGACTAGGCTTGACTAAGTCCCTCTCACCTTCAGAGGCAGGACTTCCTTGTTGATTCCAAAGAAGAAGGCCATGGCTACGGTCCAGGAGCAGAGACCAGCGACGTCACCGCAGGACTTCTTGGCCGATTCCAAGTTGTAGTCGTCCATGGTCAGGTAAGGCTGAAGTAATTCCACTGTCTCCCCGTTAATGGAGTCCTACCACATTTAAAGAGCAGGAAAGTTTTTTCAAATAATTACTTTAATCCTTGTGTACGTCATAGCGTATTACTTGAATTCAATCTCATCAAGCGATTATTTTCGCTCTCAAGAGTTAAACAGTTCGCATCAGAGGACATGATTACAAGCGCTGGCTATTTTTATACACAGGCACGGCTGACGGGTTAAGACAGCAAGATTGCCTCGACTTGCCTCTGGTTGACATCTAAACAAGCCTTGTAATGGGTAACTTTCACTTGAAGAATCAGCGTAAAATTGTGTGCTACAGCAAGGAAGATGTATTTGTCTTAGAGTAAGCCGGGCTGTAAAATCCACTCACCTTGGAGAAAGACAGCAAGTCCTTCAGGAAGGTGCTCCCACCCATGAGCTTGAGGGCATCGCCCCAGGAAGGCTTAGGGCTTGGCTTCTCAGGATCCATGATGGTTGGTTCCAACCGACGCTGGAACAGCAGCAGCACGCAGTCCATGATACGCATGATGAGGTGTGGGGGCTTGGCCAGCTTACGGACGGTGGAGATGTGGGCCGGTTTAATGGTGTTCAGGGCCGCCTCGGCTTCCTCTAGGGCCGGCTTGGCTGCTTCTAGTTTCTCCATGGCCTGGGCCTTGTCAACCTGTTGGGGGAATGTTACAGATAAAGAAGTCAGTTCCCTTAATCTTATGTTGGATATGTGTCTCAATATTTTGAACGCTGAATACAGAGGGAGTCGAACCTGCAACCTAAAGAATGCTACTCCAAGCTTTTTTTACCAACCAAGCTAATTTGGCAGTTTATTCTTAATTTCCACTTGAACAAAAAAATGACTCCAGCAGGAGTCGAACCAGTGTCCACCGGAATGCTGCTGCAGGTGTCGTACCCACTGAGCTCATTGAGAACGCACAGCAATCGTTTGAACAAATAACCTGAAAGAAGTTGGAATTCAATCCAGAAACTGCTCCATGCGCTCTACCCACTGAGCTCTTTGGGAGACCACACAATTACCATTTGAACAAAAAGATAACTGACTGAAACTGAATTTGGACCTGAGACCTCAGAACTACTGCTCCGGTACCGTTACCAACTTATCCAACACAAGTGTCGTGCAGTTTCTGATGTTGACATTCTCTGTGCATTATTGCAGCTGTGTTCTACTGTTACACAAAAAGAAAATGAGGTTTGGAGGGAAAAGATTCAACGCACATTGATGTCGTCCACGATGGCCTGGGCTTTATCCTTGACCTTCTGGACCTGGGCTTTGACCTTCTCTGCGGCCGAAGCGCTGACCGTCACCTCGGCCAGCACCTGGTCAGCCTTCTTGGACGCTACGGCCAATTCCTTCTCCTTGACCACCAGTTCCTTGCTCAGCTCGTTGACCGAGTGGGTGGCCTCGACCAGCTTGGCCAGACCTGAAGAGAATGATATTTTGGTTAATGAACATGTTCATGGTTATCAACGTCATCTTCAAAAGGGGCAATAAAGTATGCAGTCGATGCAATATTCTTGAGCTTCAAAGTATTCTTGAGCTTCAAAGCATTCACTTCAATTTGAACAAGGATGGAATAACTGCCGGTGTTTAACAATCAAGCCATCCACATCGAAGCAGTTTTTATTCCAAACAGGGTTTTGCATACCTAAACATCAAACAACGGGATTCAAAGACCAGATAAAATCTAAGTCACCTGTCTTCATTCTCTGAGCCAGGATCCCGATGGCGTCCAGTTTCTCATTGTAGATGGACTTGTAGCCGTCAATGAAGGACAGATAGGACTTGGGCGTGACGTGGGTCTGGCGACGGTAACGCTGGAAGTATTCCACGCAGGTCTCAGCTACCAAATCCTGGGGTTGAAAACAAAATTCTTCTTAATTTTTTTTACACGAAAGTTGAGGTAGGTATTTTAGGCACTTTTATGAACATTCCACTTTTTTCAAGGCTTGTTTTGTAACAATACTTACTTTGAGTATTTAAAACCAAATTGTAGACAAAATCTGTTAATAAAAAAATTCTTGACTCATGTCCATTAAAATTTAAATACATCTTGCCATGAGTCTCCACATTCTCATACTCAAAGGCTTTAATAAACCATAGCCACGTCCACGAGCCGAATTAGTCATCTGAAATGAAACTTTTAGCCACACGCCGCTGTCATGTCACCGTACCTGGAAGCTTCCCATGGAGTTGACCACGCTAGCCTTGACCTGATCGGTGCACTCAATCTTGAAGGAGGACAGGAAGTGTTGGGAGACGGCAATCAGAGCGTCCTTGGGCCAGCGGCTGAACCAGTCCATGGTGCAGCCCGAGAACAGGCCAGGGAACTTGAGGGATCGGTTACGGAACTTCTCACCAACCTAAAACATTGCCAAACAAAAATTGGTAAGCTTTACCAAACACACGATGCCCTTCATAAAACACTTTTTGAATGAATGGCGTCTCTTTTCAGATACTTGAGAAAAAAATTGGCACAGATAGTAGGAGTTGACCACCAAACTTCAAACTGCAAACCAGGGATGTAGTCAAGTCCATCACAAGTCCAGCCACAAGAAACAGTGGATGAACAATAACAAAGGAATGCCTTTGTCAAAAGCTCACTTGAATAGCTTGTGAGTTGAATTGGGACTGGAGGACTCGTGATAGACTTGTAATGGACTTGTGATGGACTTGTGATGGACTTGCATAGAATTGCAGGGACTCAACTACATTCTTGCTGCAAACAGCAATGAGCAACAACTACCAGATGTGACTTAGCAAAAATACACTGAGAACCACTGAAAGCAATATTAATCGTACAATAATTTGGCAGGTATCCTGTTTATTTGCTAATTTTATTTATTTCACTTTCAATTTTTTTTTATATTTCATGGAGCTGCAAAGCACAAAAATTTGCTGAGCACAGAAAATATTTGCTTGGCAAAAAAAAGGTCTCCAGCCAAAATACATTTCGATGAGTACTGCTTATGAATGGTCCCCAGCTGATTTTTGCTCAGCACAAAAATCTGCTTAGCGATATTTTCTTGGAAGTAAGAAAAATGCTTACAGGGGAGAAGCAGAGCACCACGTGCAGGTTGTGGCGGACGCGTGTCAGGAAGTACTCGTAGAGATTCTCGTTGGTTGGTGGGCGTCGTGGGTACTCCTTCTTCATGACGGCGATCAGTTCCCCTGTGATCTCATCGATCTCGTCACGCTGAAACAAGTTGGACACCTGATGGATGACGGAAAAGTAAACTTGATTGGTGACAAGCAGAAAAAGTTGATGGATATTTGGGAAGAATGATTGATGTTGCTGGATAGAAAAGTTAAAAACGAAGTTTCTAACATACAGGACAATTCTTGGGCATTGCGGGGGGACAGACATCTCATAAATTTCGAGTAGTCTAGACACAGCACCTTCACACGTTCAAAATAAGACCCATTCTATCAATCTTAAAACTACTGTACTCTCTAGGGGCAGACGCATGATAAAAACACAACACCCGCCCCTTTCTACAACTCCTGACCCGCCCCTGAAGTAGCCTACCTCTCCGGAGGCAATCACATTGTTCATGTACTCCAGGAAGGCCTCGTCCTTGATCTCGTTGTCGGTGAAGATGAACGTGATCCCTTGTCCCTGCTGGCCGGCCGTGCGGTACAGGTACTTGAGATCGTCCATCAGGTTGCCTACGCTGTACGACCTGCAAGATTATAAAGCAAGTAGGAGCAAATTTATCAAAGACCAAGGTTAGTGTCTTAAAACTATCAAAATGAAGTAAATACAAGCGTTCAGAATAAAACAAATTGCAAGTGGTGTAGTTGCAACCATCACAAGTCTGGGCACTAGTAAATCATAAGTCTATTGTGATGGACTTGTGGTGGACTTGCGATGGACTTGTGACTGAATTGTGATTGACTTGTGATGGACTTGTGATAGAACTGTAATGGACTTGTGATGGACTTGTGGACTTGTGACGGACTTGTGACGGACTTGTGACGGACTTGCGATGGACTTGCGACGGACTTGCGATGGACTTGCGATGGACTTGCGATGGACTTGTGATTGACTTGTGGTGGACTTGTGATTGTCTTGTGATTGTCTTGTGATTGTCTTGTGACTCACTTGTGACTGACTTGTGACTGACTTGTGATTGACTTGTTATGAACCTCTTTGGACTTGTTTTTCAACACTAGCGGTGTTTGAATTTGAAAATTCCTTCTTGCTTCTGAAAGAGTCACTTACTTGGACAGCGTAATCTGGAAGATCTTGTACCCAGCAATGTAGGACGCCAGGCGGGTCAGGCTCTGTTTGCCGGACCCACCCACACCCACCAGGAGGGCGTTGCCTTGAGGAGTGCGGATGATACGAGAGATCTTGACCAGATGGACCATGGCATCCTGAGTGGAAAATATGAATTAAAACTTAAGCCAATTGCTTTATCATCATTAAAAAATAAATCTGACAATCGGTTTGTCATCATTCATTATATTTTCACATAAACTGAATTGAATTTTTGTTTGGGTTTTATCGTTATCAAAATGGTTAATTTCCCATGGCAGTTTCCAGCACTAGTCCTTAATGTAGGGGTTAAGTCCAAACAATTTAAGAGTACAAAGAGGCAAACATTCAAGTATCTTATTGTACAGCACTGATTTTACAGTCTACTGGTCCATGGTTCGAGTCTAACAAATTTCCAGTGTAAACAGAGGCTAATCTTGAAGAAGACAAGAGCTATCTTATGGTAGAGCGCTGAAATTGTAGTACAGTGGTCTAGAGTCCAAGTCCAAAAAGTGTTAAATTTTTAAGACGTAAACTTTGAAGAAAACAAAATCAATGTGATAGCGGAGCACTGGAATTATAGTCTAGTGGTCTGGGGTTCAAGTTCATGAGGCCTACCTTGAAGAAGACAAGATCCATCTTGGCACCCCGGATCCCCTCATTATATATGGCCATGAACATGTTGAGTCTGGTGCTAAGCTGCTCATAGCTCTCGATAGGTTCGTAGATCTTGGGTGCGTCCAGGTCGGCATCATCAGGCTCTTCACCTACAAAGCGGGGAAAAAAACAAGTAAAGCTGTCATATTTAGGTTTAAAAAAAAGGAGACGGAGCAGTGAGAGGAAGAGAGAGGGTGATATTGAAGTTGTCTTGATGATGGTGCCATTTCTACAGAGGGTATGCACAGCCATTTTCCCACAGTAAACTTATATGCCAGATTTGACATCAGATTTGACGCTGTAGCTTATACTAGCTTTGATACATTCAAGAAGTCGTGCGTACTTCGCACTCCAACCAGTAGAGTACAGTACGCACACGCTGTGCGTCCCGTCAACGGAGATCTCAAAAGTGGTAAAAACGCGCCCTCTTTTGTTGGGGCACGGAGCCCATAACAAAGGAATGCCTCCGTCACAGTTTGCTTGAACAGTTTGTGAGTGGGCTTGGGACCGGATGACAGGGGACTGACTTGTGATGATTCCGTGCAATTGTGTCCATACCTGTGACTTCTGGTGCGTCTCTCAGGAAGTCTACAAAGTAGGGTTCCTTGGCCACTTGCTCTGCCAGGGCCGTGCCCAGATCTTCCTCCATCACCTGTTGAAACAAAGCATCATCATTATTATTGAATTACAGACTGAATAACGAAAACTTGACTCTTCCCGAATACAATTCCAGTGCTCTATATCCAGCCAGACGTTAGTTGCTTTGCTGTTTCTTGTCAGTACTGCTTCATTTTTTTAAATTGAAACCAAGTGTTTTTAAAAATACTTGCAATGTATCTTGCTAGCTTGACCACAGAAATACAGTTTTTGGCACTTATGGGAGTTACCACAATGGCTCGTTTTGAAAGCAATATCAATTAAACCAGAGGATTTCTCAGAAACCTCTTTAGCACTGTGTCTCACAAGAATCTGATTTGAAATGATTTTTCGATTTATAATAAAAATTGTGAGGACAACGACCTTGTAATTACCTTAGTGAGAGCCTTCTCAAACCAATCCTTGTCTTCGTTGTTGGTGAAGCGATCGGCGATGACACGAGTGCACTCATGCTTCCACAGATCAAGGAGGACCGAGGTGGAGTTTACCACGTCCGAGACGGTATTCAGCATACCCTACAAAATTGAGAAAACATTACGTCAAAATAGAAATATTATAATAATAATGCTGGAGTCTTATATAGTGCATGTGTCTACCAACAATTAGGTACTCAAGGCGCTGGAAATTATGTCTATTATTAAAGAAAGGTAAATAAAGTTTATGAGAAATATGAGACCCATTATGTAGCACCTTATAAGGGTTAACAAGGTGCTGAGGCGCATAAAGCAGCCACTGCCAGAAACACCGGGGCAAATCCCTTCTCTTAGCGATAACTGTTACTGGGTTCTTTAATGTGCATTACACAACACACGGGACCTACGTGCATTACTCAACACACGGGACCTTCGGCTGTACGTCCCATCCGAAGGACGAAGCAATAATGGTAAAGTGCCTTGCTTAAGAGCACAAGCACCATGTTCCCACGGTCAGGATTCGAACCCATGTCCCACGGCACACTAGTCAAACACCGTAACCATCGGACCACAGCACCCCAATATTGAATATTTAAAATATTCAATTTAAAATGCAAAATCCATGCAGTTGTGGGTCCAATCTCATGGAGATGGTTGGCAGAAGACATTGCCAAGCAACACATGAAGTCTGGGAACTAGTCTGAAGTAACATACATGAAATGAGGTGCAAAGTTTGAAGTATCTGCTGGTGGATAATGGATCCTTCCTGCCTGTCAATCAAAAGCAATGACCAATCAGATCACGACTTTTGGTCAGTGACCCTGACTGGGTCACAAGCACTATGTGAAAAGCAAAGGGGGCGGGGCTTATGGCCAAATCCGGATTGGTCCATTAATATAGCGATCATTATTCTCCCTCTTCTTACCTGCCAGATTCTACTGAGATCACGCAGGTTGAAGATGTAGTGGAACTTGGCCGGCGTGGGCAGCATCTTGACCTTGACTCGCTGCCAGAGCTTGCGGGTGGAGGAGACTAAGGAACTGGCCAACTCACAGATTTCCTCAGTGAAACCGCGCTCCTAGCAAGACAAAGAGATGATATCAATCAGATATTGTGAAATGGGCAGACAGTGACGAGAGATTCCAAACCCTGGTTCAGTCTTGATTAAAGCCCGAATATTAACAGACTGGTCAGGTTTTCTGTTAAAAGAGGCATGAATAATTTGTTTCTGCCCACCTTGCAGTAATGGCCACATCCGACGGTCCTGAAGATCTTATCGATGGAGTTATTGGAAGGCAGCGTGCAGTTGAAGATGTTGAACTGTCTCTTAAGACGCTGGGGAATGTCGTTGCGGCCGCCGCCGGGCTGGATCATGGCCGCCATGAACTGGATGTCCACGATGTTGGTGAAGTCGCCGGGTTTGTCCAGGTTGTAGAAGCCTCGGGTCTCCATCAGCTGGCGTACGATCTCGTTGGTTATCTTTGGATTTAAAAAAAAAAAGACTTCAGTTGGATTTGAACCAACAACCTCGGAACAGCTGGAACAGGACCTCTGCAACCTGTGGACAGCTGATGCATAATCTCATCTTTTTATTAAAAAAATATTGACTTCAGTTGGATTCTAAACTGTAACGTCTGGACTGCTAGCACATAATCTCACTGTTTATCTTTTTATTTGAAAAATAAATTGACTTTGGTGGGTTCAAACTGCAACACCTGGTGAGCAATCTCATTGCTAATCTTTGAATAAAAGGGAATTTTCTTCAGTTGGATTCGAACCTGCAACCTTTGGATTTCTGGCACATGATAGCATTGGTACTTCAACCCAAACAAATGACTTAAGTTTGATTGGAACCTCGAACTACTGGAATGCTGCACCAGTGCTCAACCAACTAAGGTATCCACCTTATGTATTCAATCTACTGAACACAAGAGGGATGTGCAGAAATATACTTGAATTCTCAGCCGATTCAGCTGGTTCATACCTGGGTCCAAAGTTTCAGCACTCCTTATGCCTTAGCCACAAATTGGGCCAACTTAGGCCAAAAAAAAATCTGCTTCCGATTACATGGCATTCAAAAATAGGGTGAGTAGGTGGGCAATTTTTGGGGGGCAATGTACGATCATATGGAGGCGTCTGCGTGTAGTCAAGGGTAAACGGTAGAAATTGATGGTTTTGGGTGTTTTTTTCTCATTTTTCCCATAAAACAAATTAGGGTAGGGGCTGTCAGAATAGGGTAGGTAGGGAAACCGGAAGCTAAACTATTTTTTTTTTTGGCCTTAAGCAAAAGATGTCAACATAAATCAAATACAAAGTTCATACCTGATCACCCCACTCATTGATGACTGGCATGTTGATGTCATCAACAAAGATCGTCATCTTCTTTCCTGCTGGAGGGCCGTAGGTTGTACCAACGCGCTTGTCCACGTAACTTTCAACAGTGCGCTGGGATTTTTAAAAATACAAATCAAACGTTAAATTCATATTGTCACACTAACTCTTCTAACATAATCTTTCATTTTTATTTTGGTTTTTGCTACCTTAAAAGGCATAGGATCATTTGCATTTATCCCAAAAGTAACCTACCAAATTATTTTCAAAAAGCTTACTAGGATTAAAGATGGTTTTTGGTACTAAAAACCCAGTGACATTATTCCGTCTGGCTTGCTGTCATTCAGAAAGAAATCAAGAAATGTAGGTGATTTCTAACCATTAGTCAACTGACTTTCTTTTAAAGTGCTATAAACAAAATCGCATCTCTTGATCAAAAGGTTGTGCATGGTTTTACACTGTTTTCCCCCCAAAGTGTAATATCCACTGAGCTGAAACTTCAACAGGTTAGGTTTTGAACATTCTTCTTTGGATTCTGAGTGGTGTTATTAATGGCAAAGAACAACATGCATGAAAAACCAATGATCCTATATGCCTTGGAATTGATGGCGTAAAAAAAAAACCTTACCTGGTACATGTTGGGCGTGGTGGCAGAGGAGAAGTTCAGGCTCTTGAACAGGTGTCGCTCAGGGTCGTACTTGGCACAGTAGCCCTTGATCACGACGGTCTTGGCCGTACCCTGCTCACCTGCGGGTTAATAATCAGACACTCTAGGCTGTCAAGTTTGAAACCATCTTACTTCCGTGATTCAATGAAGTGTTGAGATGACTACTGTGATTGAGTGTTTGAGTGCGGCAGGGTCTAACTGCCTCGCTGTCAGCAACTTGATGATATGAAGTATTTTGACGTGCTGAAGGGCCAGTGAAGCTGCCAGCAGTTGTAAATACATTAAAGTCTACGCCTACACTTCAGAGCACATTTCAAAGTCATATTTTCAATAATTTGAAATGCATGCAAATGGGGAGAACATTTAATGTTTATGAACCCGTGGTGGGAATTTGCTTAAGTTGAAATCTGACCAACATTTGGAAAGAATGTGTGAAAAGTCTATGGAGAGTCAAGAAAATTGTCCAAGTATTTCCTAACAAAACTGGAAATATTTCTCAGTCCCAGATTCCTGTCTTATCATCATTTTTGTAATGACTGACCTTCATTGAGATGATATATGAAGAAAAAAGTGGCGTCAGGTTGCAACATTCTTTCCCAACATGTGTTTTGCTAAGAATATAAGCCTGTCCTGTTTGGTATATGTCTTACTAATATTTGCTTACTGTGTGTACAACTAGTTTTTGCTAGCTGCGTAAATTGTGCACGGCAATCCTGATGATAATTACAGGCTGAAGCATTGTTTTAATTTACCAATAAGCAAGACGGCCTTGTCCTGCTTAGCGATAGTGTGGATCAGGAAGTCGGTACGGACGTTGTCGGTGTTGGGAACCAGGATAGAGGCGTAGTCTGGGGTGCTGTCAGTAGGGTAGACATACTCTGGAACCTGGAGTAAATACCAAAAAAACAAAGATAACGAAAACTGGTAAAAAATACAAATACAAAATGATAAAACACAATATAAAATGACGCATTATATTATACCAGAACAAACCAAACATACACTAAATGGTTACAAATCAAGATTTTTTGTCTAATTTCCATATTTGTTCAGAAAGAGGAAGTTAGATTTTTTGTCTAATTTCCATATTTGTATGGAAATTATAAAGTTTATTATAAAATGTATAAAGTTTCCAGTAAATACTTCCAAGGTCAGATGTTGGGGAAAACAACCAATTTTTTATTGAATATTTAAAAGCAATTTTCAGATCTTCACAAACTCATTTTACTTAAAGAGTTTCTATATAATCTGCTACGTACATATGTATATAGAATAATCCGGTGGCAGCCATTTTCTGAAGTGGCGTAAGGCTCACGCGAGTCGCGCTCTTGCGTTTCAGGCTCCTTTGACCAATAAGAATACCAAAATGCGCACGTGCTGCATATCTAAGAACGCATGCAGCATGCGTGTGAGCGTGACACCACTGCAGGAAAAGCTTCTTATTCTGGTCGCCGGATTCCAGAATAGTACGTTTTGTGAAACACAATACACAGTGAACTGGCTAAATCTACAACTTGCTTCATCTTGAAAACTTGACCAAAAGCGATATTTGGCAACATCATGAATAATTACGAGCAACCATAAATATTCATGAATTCATGAATATCTATGAGCAGTAGCCGTTAGACTTTACCCTGTCACTCCAGTGTTCCCAGTTGCCGGCGTCGTTCACCACATACTCAAAGATGGTATCCTGACTGCTGGGGTCTATCTTGGGCAGGTTGAGTCCTCCTTTCTCCTTCATCCAATTCTCCATCTTAAAAAAAAAATTACAATATCAATAAATACTTTTGAATATTCATATGCATGTTATGTGCATATCTTACTCGAAAAGCACAACTAAGTAGTCAATACAAAGTTTGATATTTTCAAATTTCTTACAAGCATACTGTAATGTAATATAAATTACTATTAGTAATATTTTGTTCAATAATACAAACAGCAAGGTGCGGCCCATTGAAAGTACTTCCCTTTTTGCAATGCCATTTTTTTCTGTTTTATCTGTATCTATTGACATATCTTTCAGGTTGAATTGATTTTGCCGTTGCGAGCTCTAATAGTCTGGCAAACGTGTTCCTGAAATCCAAGCTGTGACAATTAAGTGAGCGTGTCGGTCACTTATAACAGCAGCGGTTGGCAACTGACACTAACCAAAACCTCTCACATGAGATGGATAGTGACTCGTTAAAGAGGAAAGGTCGAGGACTTTTTTAGTTGGATGATTGATGACAACGTCTCACCAATTTCCGGTCGTCGAGCTCCAGGAGAGCGCCGATGGACCACATCAAGCAGAAGACAAAGAGCCTCTCGAGATGCTCCCGAGACGGGGTGGTGTCCTCGCTGGGGATGAGGCCAGTCAGAAGGTCGACGGCCTGGCGGATGTACATGCACTCTAGGATCTAGTAGATAGGAGAGGCAAGGTTTTAATATTTGGTACAAACCTTAATACTCAAAATGATTTTTGTATCTTACTGAGGCCTTTTTCTGTGCCTCACCAAGGTATGACTCGATCTTTCAAGCAAGGCAAAATCAGTACTTATATCAAACGGTGAGAAGAATCTGCATGAAAACTCACATATTGTCATATAACACCTCATTAAACCTCAAAGTGTCCTCATACACAAAGTGTCACCTTATGTTCTTACAACAATCTTGGTAATGAATCTGCATGAAAAATAACACTCAAAGCTACTTACATCAATTACTACAGAGAATCTGCCACAGATACCCCACAGTTAAACCTCACAAATTGTCATGTAAAACCTCATTACACCTCAAAGTTTCCTCATACACAAAGTGTCACCCTCTGTCATTACACCAATGAATCTGCATGAAAAATAGCACTCAAAGCTCAATCCCTACTTGTCCAAAACTTCATCAAATTCACCTCATCGAAGTCAACCTCTGTAAACCTTCAAAACATTTTACAAAAATGAACCTCATTCAGTGAAGCCTCTCTGAACCATAATTTAACTCTAAACATGAGGTAACTCCTCGATACTTACATCCATTTTGGCGGTGAGGTTCTGCATGGAATTGGTGTAGCATTCCTTGAAGTACTCGGCAAAGAGGTTGTACAAGACATCCTGCTGGGCTTGGGGTCTTGTCAACAGCCAGCCCTGGGAACAAGGAAAGACCAACGGAATTAGAGAATAACGTCTACCATGTCCGATAATCGATCCTCTTACTACTCCTTACTAATGGCAAAATATGAGATTAGAACTTCTTACTTTCAGTATCGGCAGAAAACTGAAAGATGCACAAAAACCAGTGTATATTGTTTTTTCCAGCAGAAAATGAAACTGTTCAATTTTTTCAGCCCCTTCAAAAAATCATGACCTTATAGAAAACGAAATATTTGTTTAGTAAATTTAATGTATACTGTACATTTGGCCAACAATCTGCTTAATTTTGCGGTCAATTGTGACATATTGGATTTGAATTATTATTTATTTCCAATTTTTTTTATCATTTCATTATTTTATTCCTTACCCTGTTAAAATGAGAGAATATTTAACAGGAATAAACCAAGGGAGGTTTGGATATTAAATGCCCAAACCCCAAATGCATACAACAGTCAGTGAGCAGATGAACTAATTACATGCATCAGTGCTATCCAAACATTGCTACCGCCATGAAGCTCAATTAGACAGCATAATAACAGTACACTGTTAACGACAGCAGCATTATATGCACATGATAGGGCAGTGGTTAGTTTATATACTGCACAAATTCATCAAGTGCTCTATCAATTTACTTTGTCCTTGGGTCTTGGGAGTTTCCCTGGTGCTGTTTATTAAAATGGCCCCAAGTGTACGAATGATTTCATTTAATGTAATTTTATGACTTTGAACTCTCCTGATGATTTTATGAAAAAAAAAAAAAGGACGGTTAATATTTGTCTAGGTTTGCTGAGATCTCTGAAATGTCAAGTACCTGAGAGAATGCCACGCGGGCAAGCAACTCAACCGAAACGTAATAATCGGCGGACATCAGTACCATGATTGATTATGTTAGATTTTTGCAAATTTGTTCAAATTTTATTAACTCCTCCCGAGTTGTGGCCTTCAAGACAAATTTGAGTGTGCGGTACAAAAGGTTGCTGGAAATCAAGTCTCAATTTCACAGTTGATCGAATGATGGAACGGAGATTGGATCTGGGCAGGAGGAGCAAAATTAAATAACCGCTCTAACAACAACGGCGGTTCAATCGGTGAGAAATGGGCATATCGATCTCCAGAGAATAATGCATACAGGGCATTGAATAACAGCGAGCAAATGAAAACAGGCAAACGTGGAAAGCCAAGTTGCCATGGAAACAGTGTATTTGTCAATGTTTTGGACTCTGACGTATTGTACTGGACTTGAAGAAAGTCCAAGGACAAATCACCAAATTTGGAGATGCGGATGCAATCTCCTTATCAAGGACTGTCGGACGGAACCAAATTAGAGACGCGTAGAGCGAAAGATTGTGATTGTGATATGGAATGGAAGATTGAACACGCAAGAGGGAAACGTGGTTGTGACGGCGACGGAGAGCAAAAGCCAGCCATGCATCAAACTGAAGAAGAAAAAATCAGTGGTGACGTTGATTAATATGACCAACCACTTTACGCCGTGAAGCCAGCGATGATGCTGATTGGCGATGGCAAGTGACGGACCACTGAAGTGAAAACATGAGATTCCAACTTGAAAATGATGTGCAGTGACCAGCACGTTGCACAACCTTATAAAAGCCAGTCAATGTACACAGTGACAGCACTAAAACAGTGGGAATCTCTGGCAACTTTGGTTACTTGTACGACCAAATCATCCAATATGAATGCAACAGGGGTTGATGCAACTGAATCGGCCACTGAAATGTCCTATCAAGCGGACCCGGTGCATTTGTTCATCTACATGTTGACGGCTCTGACGGTCATTCTGATCCTGATTCTCAACCCGGTATGCCTTGTGGTGCTCCGTCGCGCCAGCGGTATTCAAGAAACGACCAAGGTGTTCATGGCTTCGCTCACCATGTCCGACATCTGCATCGGGCTGTTCTGGGGGCTCCCTGAGCTGACGGCACAATTAGCCGGGGAGTGGGTGCTGGGTGCATTTCTGTGCACTGCCTGGGGCGTTTCGTCAGGGTCGTTTTTCACACTGACGATCTTGTCACTCGTTCTCCTGACAATGGATCGCTTCGTTGCCATCGTCTACTCCCTGCGCTATCCAACATTGATGACTTTGAAGATGGCAAAAACCATCGTCGCTATCACGTGGGCCCTGACTTTGGCATTTTACATCATTCTATTTGGCATTTATGCACCGAACGCCCTATCCACAGGAACCCCTCGCACTTGCGCTTACGCCATTTGTGACTTTTGTCTGTACCAGTCGGTGTTTGTGATGGCAATTTCTCTCGGGACGATCACTTTCCTCTACATCTACATTCTGAACGTCGCCCGTCAACAGGCACGTCGCATCGCCGCCCAGAATCAGATCAGCGTTGCCCAGCGTGATCAGAACGCTCCGCAGAGAGTCAGCACAAAGTCGGCTACCACGGTGTTCATCATAACCATGACGGTCTTTCTATGCTGGACCCCGACCATCAGCCTCTTTGTAATCATCCCAAACAGCACAGAGGAACCTGTCATTTTGATCTTGATGGCCAACTTGGTTTTCTTCACCAATAGTTGGCTGAATGTCGTCATTTACTATCTGAGGAACAGGGAGCTTCGGCAAGCCCTGCATGAGTTGGCAGCCAAGTGCTTTCGCCGGCAATTCTAGTGGAAAATCTTGTAAAAATCATGCTCTACTTCACTTCATGAAGCACGGTCCAACACGGCATCTTCAAACCATAAATCATATTAACCTGAACAAAGCGTAATAATGTGAAAAAAAAAAGTTTCTCACACATTTAAAACCAAAGTACTTAGGCACCCCTTCACATCACAAGTTCACGTGTTGACAAAAAAACTTTACGAATATACTTTCTAGCATGTTTACATAAGTTTACCAAAGAACGTCCAGTGTTTGATTTGTGATTATGTGGTTGCAAACAGATGAGTCTGAAGTTCACTCCGGACGGCATCTTATACTTTACTAAAATGTGTGCACGGGGGAAATCAACACCCTGTGAGATGTTGATACAATGTCTGTTTCAAGAATTATATTGGGGCAACCAAATTGGAGACACGAAGAGCGAAAGACTGTGATTACGATGTGTAGTGGACGATTGAATACCCCAGAATACCCAGGAGGAAAACATGGTTGTGATGGCAACAGAAAAGAAAAGGCCATCCAGTGGATGAAGAGGGAGTGAAAAAGAAACAGGATGGTGATGTGGGATGACCAATTACTTTACGCCGTGAGGCCAGTGAGGATGATGGATTGCGCTGGCAAGTGGTGGACCACCGAAGTGTAAATAAGAGATAATAACCTGTGGCCGATGAAAAAATATTTGCAGTGAAAAGCACGTTGAGCAATCTGTCGGCCAGTAGACCTCTGCGGTGGGTTAAACTGACAGCATTGACACAGTGGGAATCTCTGGAAACTTGAAGAAAATTTTGTTGTTAGTTGTATGATATCATCAGTCAACATGAATGCAACAAGGGTTGATGCAACTGAATCAGCCACTGAAATGTCCGGTCAAATGGATGTGCCGCATTTTTTCATCTACATGTTGACGGTTCTGACTGTCATTTTGATTTTGATTCTCAACCCAATATGCCTTGTGTTGCTCCATCGCGTTACCAGCATCCAAGAAACGACCAAGGTGTTCATGGCTTCGCTAACCGTGTCCGACATCTGCATCGGGCTGTTCTGGGTGCTCCCTGAGCTGACGGCACAATTAGCCGGGGAGTGGGTGCTGGGTGCATTTCTGTGCACTGCCTGGGGCGTTTCGTCAGCGTCGTTTTTCACACTGACGATCTTGTCACTCGTTCTCCTGACAATGGATCGCTACGTTGCCATCGTCTACTCCCTGCGCTATCCAACATTGATGACTTTGAAGATGGCAAAAACCATCGTCGCTATCACGTGGGCTCTGACTTTGACATTTTACATCATTCTATTTGGCATTTATGCACCAAACACCATATCCACAGGAACCCCTCGCACTTGCGCTTACGCCATTTGTGACTTTTGTCTGTACCAGTCGGTGTTTGTGATGGCAATTTCTCTCGGGACAATCACTTTCCTCTACATCTACATTCTGAACGTCGCCCGTCAACAGGCACGTCGCATCGCCGCCCAGAATCAGATCAGCATTGCCCAGCGTGATCAGAACGCTTCGCAGAGAGTCAGCACAAAGTCGGCTACCACGGTGTTCATCATAACCATGACGGTCTTTCTATGCTGGACCCCGACCATCAGCCTCTTTGTAATCATCCCCAACAGCAAAGAGGAACCTGTCATTTTGATCTTGATGGCCAACTTGGTTTTCTTCACCAATAGTTGGCTGAATGTTGTCATTTACTACCTGAGGAACAGGGAGCTTCGGCAAGCCCTGCATGAGTTGGCAGCCATGTGCTTTCGCCGGCGATTCTAATAATCTTGTAAGAATCTCACTTGACTTTATTTTAGGAAGCAAGGTCCAAGCACGACATCTTCAATATATCAAAATATCAATCTGAAAAAATAGTGTACTTAGGTAAAAAAAAAACTTTTTCAAATTTAGAAACAAGGTACTAAGGTATTACATCACAAGTTCATGTGTTGATGACAAAACATAAACATTATTGATTGACAGCATTTTTTAAATAAAGGGCGAGTCAAAAAAGCGGAACCCAAACCCTCCAAAAATATATTTTACATTTAAGAAAATATGCAGCACCAAATAAAATAATGACTGGAAAGCCAATTTCTCAAACTACTGTTAGATGTGAAATTAAATATAGTGCAAGAAATAACTGATTAATAATTGCATCTTGATTTAAGGACTCGGCACCTAACGTTTTTGCATTTTATTATTTAACAGATCACAACCAAAGAATTAAATTACTTAATTTACTTAATATGAACAACTTTTACACGCATTGGTTTACACGAAGAGTTTAATTCCAAAACGTGATAAACATGCCATTTTGCTACCGTTTGGAATCCCACCGTCTGTTGGTTGTCCAAAGACAATTTCGACAGGCTTAAAAACACAATTTAAGAATACAGCAAAGCGAAAAATGAAAGTTAGAAACAGCTGTTGTTTATGTACTGTTTATGTTCTTTACGGTTTCACAATCGTGGACATTTTTAACTTTCTTTTCCAAATGTAAATGTCGCGTTTTGGTAATAAACTCTTCAAATCCAGTTATTCCATTTCGAGGATTTTTCAACAACTTGATATATGCACACATAAGTGATGTATGCACGTAGGTGTTCTGGCCAACGGGGGAATTTGAGACTGATCGTATTGACTCTGGCACTCCACAGATGAGGAAATTGGAATGATCTAATCATTTCTGAGTACTCAGTAGGTCAAGCTGAAGGCACCAGCAGACCCTTCAACAAAAGGGACGTCACAGTCGATTACACCACAGCTCGATAGTGATCATCTACAACTATAATCACTTCTTTTGGAGTGTTCTGCACTTTAGGCACTCGGACGAAGATGATTGCTGGCTACTTGTATTACTAAAAACACATTTAATTTAAATATCTAAAGTATTGCAAATTCCTCTTTGAAAAAAATTATAATGTAAGTGAAATTTCATCTTAAATTCAGACTGTAAAGCACTGTAGTAAAATACCATATCAGATACCTAAGCTATGAAGTATGAACACCCGTATGGACCATGTTACACTTGTTATTAAAAGTGGATGTTGTGGTCACGTGATGACGACTTTTAGCACCTGATGTTTTCTGCACTGCATGTCTTAAAACATGGGGGAATTAAAGAGTTGACATACACTGTTAATGTGAGCAAAATAACATGAGGAATATGTTTAGATGTTTGTTTTGGCTGTGGATTGCCTGTTGGCAAGACATCACAGCGCAAAAATTGACGCCATGTATGCATTCGCGCAGAGTATGCACCGGTCTTGACATGGTCAATATGTCTATAGCAAAGATGGATGTAAGCAATATGGGTTCTGTGCACAAGTACCCCATCAACGGCCAGAAAAGGAGAGTTGGGGGAGACCTAGACTGGTTCCTGATCCATCCACTGCATATTTCGAATGTATCCAAAGTTTATGGAGACCATCGCAAGTTAAATTTGAACGTATTCACTCGCCAATGACGCCTGATGCTTACGCGAAGACGCAGTGGCTATAACTTTTGTACATGCAGGAAGTCGTGCGTACTTTACGCGCTAACCAGTACAGTGCACTCTGTGTGCCCGGTCCACGGAGCTCTCAGAAGAGGTAAAAGCGCGCCCTTTTGTTGATGCACGGAGCCCATACAGGCAAACTCAATGGAAACAAATTTTAGAACCAATTGGCAGATTTGTTTTCTTACCTTGAGGATGGGTTCCCAGTCCATGATAGAGGAGCTCATGTACACCATACCGTTGCGAGACACGGTGGCCGGGGAAGCGTTGTCAATGTTGTGGGGCTCGAAGATGATCTTGCAGGTAGGGGCCATGGGGATGCGATCCCCGTTGGCGAGGGTGAGGGTCTTGTTATCGTCTAAGACAGAGTTGAGGTTCTCGATCCAGATGGCGTCCACGGGGCCATCCAGTACTATCCAGATGTGCTCTCCCTTGAGTAAAGAGAATTTTAAAATATACGTAGATTGAAATGACATTATCCACATTGTAAAAGTCAATATTAAAGTTAATAAGGTAGCGGCACTGAACTTTAATTCGCAGTATTTATGAAATGAGCACTGGAAGTGAAAGACTACCATTTAAGTTCAAACAAAAATAAACTGGTGGTAAGCGTTTATCCTTTGCTGAAATAACACGGATGAAAATCGGGGACAGACTTTCAAAAAATGAAATTTGAATTGCTTTTGTAGTTTCCAAGGGAAAAATCACTGTAGAGAGTGAACTGGATTTGGAAAAATTGTGGGACACCCTAAGACTAGAGTTGTATGTGTTTTAATCATATTTGTGTGTAATAATGATGTCTCTGCTTCTAAGCACATGGATATTGTCATAATAAAGTCAGCAATGGTATAAAGCAACAACACATGCAAGATATGATTTTGAATGAATGAATCTGTGAATGATTTAAGCATTTTCTGACTGATTTTTTTAGTACCTTTTTGCCCTTGAGTGTTTTCCGCCACAGCGTGGAGAAGATACCATCCGTCCAGTCGTTGGTGGCGACGTCCAGCCGGCCAAACATCTGAGGGGCCGTGATGGCCTTGGGGTTCATACGCAGCTCGCGATGGGGGGCGCCACAATCTGACATGGCTTTCATCAATGAATGGATGCATTTGGTCTTGCCTGTGAAAAATGGTCGGACAGCAAATATTTTTTATTAATTCAGGTTAGTTTAGGGAGTCAGGATGGTGCAGCGGTACATCCTTCGCCTTCCACCTCTGTGACCCAGGTTCGAATCCTGCCCAGGCCACCACATGGATTGGGTTTTCAGTCTCTGCCTGATTCCGTGGGTTTTTCCCTCACCAAAATATTCTAGAGATTCCTCACGGAAAAACTTAACATTTCTTCATCATTTTCTCTATCAATAGTTGTTTTTTTCAGGCTAGCAAGTTAGAGTGCATGTTCAGTTTTAACGAACTGTTGGTTTCATTACAAACAAACAAAATTATAACAGGGTTCTGGTAAACAAAGTCTTTCTGAGGCAAAGAAAACATAGGAGGAAATATTTCAGGCAGTTTTACAATTTCATCTTGTTAAAATTGAGAGGTTTGCTTTTTTTTTTCAAACTCACCAGCACCGCTAGGTCCTAGCGTCATCATTCCATGGCGCACACGCTGCGTCTCATACAGCTGAATCAGCTTCAGGATCCATGGAGCGTGGTTCACGAGGCCTGCTTCAGTCACCTGTAGGGAAAAGATGGTATCGGGAAAACTCAGTACACAACCATTACTACTTATACTTCTATTTCGAGCGCACACGCAAATTGGTCACCTATTTGGTACCTGCAAGACCTTTTTTTTCCTGCTAAGCGCAGAAATTTTCAAAGCTTAGAAAATATCTGCTAAGCAAAACCAATAACCAAAGTATCATTTGACGAACATTACTTGAAAGTATTTCTGGCTGATTTTCATTAAGCCCCAAAATCCACTGAGCACCTAATTGTTAATCTGCTTATTACTTTAACTTCTGTTAACTGCTTACGCTTAGCTATTTTTCTCCTGGATTTACCTGTTTTTCGATGGCAGCCTCAATATCTGGGTAGCCGGCCTTGTCCAGTTGCATACCGGGGAACAAGTCGTCGATCAGGGATAAGAAGAGAGGCTCGTCCTCGTCCACCTAATACAAACCAAACCAAAGATTAGTGGAATTTTGAGCATTAACGACAGAAAAAATTACAGATGCAGAGAAACACTGAGAAGCTTTAAAATCTCGTATTATCTTTGCTTTCTGAAGATTTGGCCATGTGCGAAATGGGTGTCCGGAGATATGGCTTCGTCTATTTTCAGCATATGCCATGTAAATTGTAATCGTCAAAAACCTGGGGGAAAAGGCTCTAGACTAGAAAACCAAACTCAGCATTAGATTTTTTTGGCTACTGAATTATTAAAAAATTAAAAATAAATTTTAAAAAGTGAATTTTATGGGATCTTTATTGAGATGAGTTGGCGATGAAGTTTTCATTTATTCAGTCTTACCAGTTTGGAGAGGTTCATGTCCCTCAGGACTCTCATGACGATGGTGGACTCACTGTCCTGTGGGTTGAGACGCTTGAATGCTCCCAGGGTACGCAGCACGGACAGGATGTTACGCAGACCAAAATCATAATGCACCTGCCAGGAAAATGAAATATTGAAAAGTTTACCTAAGCTATTTGGGTGGTCAATTGGTTAAGACACTTATACTATTAAACAGTGGGTCGTGGGTTCGAGTCCCATCCATGCAAGGCAGCAATTTTTTTCAGCATCAAACTTTTGGACAGCACTATTATACTGCGCTTTTAAAATTACGTTGGAGTGCTACGGCCTCGTAGACTGGAGCATTGAACTTGTGGTTTGCGGGTAATTCCAAAGGTTGTGGGTTCGAGTCCAGCCGGGACAGCACTGAATATACAGTGCTTTAACAATGATATTTTTGAAGGGCAAAATGCAAAAGTACAATGAGGAATTCCAACTCGTTGTACCATACCTGTTTGGTCAGCTGTTCCTCGCACAGCTTGTACAAGGTGTAGAATTTACGTGCCAGCAGCACGTTGCCCTGGAAGCCACAGCTAGCGAGCTTGACGCGGATGATGATCTGTCTGTCGGGAACCATCATGGCCACGGTACGGAACTGAATCTTCAGGTTTTCTGGGAGCTCCTGGCGACCGGCGTAGCCAGGGTTCTATTTGAAGAAACCGGGAAATTTTTTTAAATTTTGATCATGGATTTGCTTATGGCATTTCAAGAGCAGTATAAAACCCTCCAATATTTAGTGTAATCAACAGAAAATGCCTAGCAAACTTTAAAGTTGAAATTATATGGTAGCTTATTACATCTAGCTGGGAAATTTACAGTTTACAGAAGCTTACAGTTGCCCATACATAACTAAGTTTGATTAAAAAACAAGGAAAATTGAGCCAAAACATGGGTTGATTGGGTTGTGGCATTCATAGAGTTGAATAGACCATTATCATGTTGCCGCCATCTTGGTTTTTTTCTCATCGAAATCAGCGTAACTAAAGCGAGGCTGGAAGGAAAAAATAGTCTGGTTCCTTTTTGCACAAAAAAATCACCATTCAGTACTGTTATTGGACACAGGGAACATGACTGAAATGGTGGCAGCATGATAAAGGTCTATCAACAACAAGTCTGAAACAGCAGAATCATGCCTCTGTTTCCAATGAGGTAGTCATTTTTGTTTATTTTTTTTATTTTATTTTTTTGGTGTTTGGTGCGGGAAAAGAAACTTGAAGCCGTTCCCATACTAAAACAATTGTAAGAGTTATCCAAGAAAAAAATTCATCAAATAAAATTTGTTCAACACTTGTGACACAAATTTGCACAATGCTGCGACACAAATTCAGCTCACCATGGTCAAAAAGATGCCAAATTCAGGATCCATGTCGACGTTGTCCCCATCGGTGAAGATGAAGTTGGGTTTGCGTTCCTTCTTGCAGGTCAAGACGATAGCAATCTGCTGGGCGGCTACCGACAGGACGGGCAGCTCGATACGATTGAACTCATCAAAGCAGCCCCAGCTACCGGACTGGGCCAGACCTGGTGTGTTGAAGGTGAAAATGGTGATGGTGTCAATGGTGATTACTCATGGTGAACGGTGATGTGATAGTGGTGACAGAAATGGTCGTGATGGTGGTTGCAGGATAAGATTTAAAAAAATAAAAATTAAGGGACCAAAACTGTGGTAATGAAAATGCAAAGTGAATTTCAAACTGAATCGTTCCTTGTCATCCCATTCTCTGCTTTTGTAATTAATTTCTAGGAAGTGACTACAGATAATTTACAAAAACAATTGCGAACAAGTACATTTTGTCAAATTAGGTTTTGCCCTTCACCGACGTTGAAACACTGTATACTCAGTGCGTTACCTCCCGTGTTACCTACCGATCCCGTTAGCTCGGTGGTTGAGTGGTAAGACGTCTGCACTAGAAAGCAGGAGGTTGTTGGTTCAAGTCCCACCCGAGTGATTTTTTTCCAACTTTCACTCGGGAGGTAACACACTGAGTATACAGTGTTTAAACGTCAGTGAAGGACAAAACCTAGTTTGATTTATATCACCCCGACACAAAAATTCCATCTTATAAAAGTACATTTTGAGATTCTTTTTAACACATTCACATTTTTCTACCCATATGTACATTGTATTACATTGTACTTATTCCCTGATGAATTCATAAACCATGCAGAGCTTGGGTGGTTCATGATGGCACAGGGAGTAACAGGCAGGGTGGTTTGGGGAGGGAGAGTACAGGGACTAATGATTTCAATTGTTCAGTTTCCCCAGTGCTAAGTATTGAAAGTGGTCTCTTCAGCTAGTTTGGTAAATTAGATCCATACTTCTACATGCTATCAAAATCAGTTACCCACATTTCGATATCAATGTTCCAGAATAATATTGCAGCTATTTTTTACACTCACTAACCTTTATAAATACGTCCGAGTCCCCTGAAGTCCATCTGATCCGAGCAGTTGAAGACCACTACATACTTGCCCAGGGCTTTGCCCATGTCCTTGGTGGTTTCAGTCTTGCCTGTGCCTGCTGGGCCGGCCGGGGCACCTCCCATGCTCATCCCAAGAGCCTGGGCTAGGGTGATGTAACATCTGATGGAGGAATACAATCTTACAAAATTGGAACCTTTGCGTAATAGAAACATTCTAAGGGAAAATGCTAAATTAAACAGGGGGTAACTCAGGGTTTACCTCAAGGCTTTATGAGATTTACGGGGTACCTCGGGGTTCAAACTTGTGTTACCAAATTAGGCATTCCTCCCTTAAACGACAAAAATGGTACACTCTTAAAAAAAAAAATCAATCTTACAAAAAAAACATAATAAAATCCAAAAAACTGAGACAGTGTTTTATAGGTTTGTGATCAAATTTTTTTTTAGAAAAAGAAGATTCATCCTTCGCCAACATTTATTACACATTGAATATTTGTATGGAGCATGTGTCCTAAAAAAATCTAGGTCAATTATTTATGATGTATTCCACCCTGCGAACGATTTATTAGAATTGATGAGAACATTAAATCGAGGTATGGATCAATCAGAGCTGATTCGAATCGAACTTTGAACAGTTTTATCCAAGTGCGGTACGTTAATTGAATGATGAAGTGTATAATTTGTCAGTGTAATTGTAATTTAAATGTTAATATTATTTAAATATTACAAACAGTACAAACCACGTACCATTTTGGCTGGTACCACGTTTTTTGCTAAGCAAAATACTTTCTGTGGTAAGCAAATTGCTTAGCAGATTCGTGAAATTGTCCCCAGAATATCAATTACACTTTTCAGTGTGACCGAAAATGCTAAGCATGAATAAGCTGGCTAGCATGTTGTATAATACCCGTCACAAATTACATTTGTTACAGTTTTTGCTGGTAACCCATTTTTGCTAAGAAAAAACATTCTGTGCTTAGCAAGACTATCTATGCTTAGGATATCTGCTGCTCAGCCGTGCAAATAAACCCACCTGTCAGTGAGCGGAGTGATGACCAGTCTCTCCGTGCAGCCCACGGGCTCCATCTGGTAGATGAAGTCCACGTCGGTGATGGAGATCAGGCACTGGTCCGTGTCTTCGTTGAAGTAGAACCGAGACTGCTTCAGCCATTCAAAGTCGGTGGTGGACTTGATGTGCATGCGCACCTGTTGGGCGTGAGATTAGGCAAACGAAATGATGTTATTCACCTCTCCGATGCTACACTGCAAGTTCTAGCCGTGCGCGTCATGCATGTGTGTACGCGTGTCGGACTTTGAAGCAAGCGTGTGGGACATAAGTTTAAAGCTGTGGTTGGTCAAAACATCATTGGGTGGGCGGCGCTAAGTGGATCAGTCTGTTGTCACAACCGAAAAAGGGTTCAATTTCATGGAACAACAAATTATTAAATTAGCAAAATATGTGATGTTAACAGCTTGTGACTGGTTTTAGGTCCTTGTGATGGAAAACTAAATTTTTGACTGACCAAATCATCAAAGATGTCTCTCTGATGGACGTGGATGGTGATGAGGGTCTCAAACTTGGTCCTCTCATACTTGGTGAGCTCCTGCGTGGTGACGTCAATCAGGACGTTCAGCAAGTCAAGGAAGTACTGGTTGGTGGTTGCCATAATCTGTAATCAGAAGATGAAAGATTTAGTTGAAAAATTTCAGGACAATTTTAAAAGGCATTTTTGCAATCAAGTCATTGCTCTTTGTACAAAGTCAGGGTCAACCTTTAAATTTCTGCACTCAACCTGTTAAAGTTCAAGGATCAAGGAACAATCCTACCTAAAACCAAGATAATAATAATAACAGGGAATTTATAAGGGGCGCAATATCTGGAGGATCATTCAAAGGTGCCGTTCACTAGCAAATCACTGTGGTTCATATGAAAGATTGAAAAGATGAGTCTTAAGATCCAAGATTTCTTTACCTTCTTGTCGGACCGAGCATTCTTGAGCGCCTCCTCGCTGTCCCGAGTCCACAGCATCTGCAGTCCCAGCAGCCCGACCTGGGCCGGGTAGGTGTTCTCAAACTCAATCATCTTGAAGTTCTCCTTGTCTCCGATGGCCACGCTGGCCGTGCGGATGATAGAATGGAGCGACTTGAAGATGGTCTTCATCAGCTCTCCGAGCCACAGCTCCACGTTGCCCTGGGCCATGACGGGCTTGACCAGGTCGATCTTCTCGCTCTCCCGGGAGCTGACCGCCAGGATCTGGTCGTAGACTTTGTCGTGGAAGTCGGCCGACTTGACGTTGTCGAACAGACCTTCCAGATGGTTCTGGGTGAAAGAGATAAGAATGTGGAAATCAAAGACAAGAAATCAAAACAATTCCTGGAGGTTGGCTAACTTAATGTTGATGATAAAAACTCCAGATGGTTCTGGAAGAAAGAACGTAAAAATCAAACATACCAAACTTCAAAATTATGATTGAGGATAAACTTTGGCACCCTTCTATTTTGGCGAGTGCTGTAGAATAGGATGCTGTGTGGAGGAAATCTCACTTTTTTTTTTGGAAAAGCTTCTGGAGGGACATTTCCTGCTCATGACTGGATCTCAGCGGATATTTTGCTTAGCATGAACATTTTCTGAGCCATATTATCTGCTAAGCAGCTCTACAAAATTGGGCTCAGCTACTAACCTGGATGGTGTGGGAGTCTGAAGCCTGGCCGAGGATCTCCAGCAGGGCCGGGTCAGACACGAAGAAGAAACGTGGGAAGACCAGTCTCTTCTTCTCCAGGTAGCCAGTCAGGGACTTCTGGCAGATCTCCAGTTGTTCCAGGAGATGGGGGAGGAGCTGGCCCAGGCCGTCGTCGCCGGTGCAGCACTGGACCACGTTGGAGTTCTCGTGGGCCGTCTGCATGATCTTGACCCAGGACTTGTCGATGTTGGTGAAGCGTTTGGCTTCCTGGTAACGTAGGAAAAATGAAATTTGGTGCAATTTGAATGGATGGTTCATTGGGATGAGGAGGAAGATAAGATGAAACAGGTGGTAACAGGCGGTTTACCTTGAGGTTTAACAAGGTTTTACTGGTTACCTGGGGGTTCAACCCCAAGTAACTGCTTGTTTAATTATGTATTCTTCTCTTATGTTTACCTGTATATGGTAATAAAACTTGGTGTGGCTTCTCTATTTTATTGGATTCAGGGGTTTAAGACAGCGGGATGAGGAAGCATACAGGGACACTTATCCACATTTTACAACCACGTCAATCACAAAATAAATCGGAAATCAATCATAAATCAATCCTAAGTTCACAAGTATCCGGAGATGAACAATGACAATATAATGCATTTGCCACAGTTTATTGGCACTTGACTTAAAACTAAAGGACTTGCAATGGCTTTTCGTAAATTTATGACAACTCTACATTAATCACTGATATTTTCTCTGAGACCAAGCTGTGTTGAAATGTTTGATAAACAATTCACTTATGATTGGCTATTTAATGGACCTCCGCCCCTCACCTGTGGCAGCTGCTTGGCAATGTCTCCGCCCACAAACACGGCCTCCAGGTAGATCCACAGGTTCTGCACCAGCATCCAGTTCTCAATGATCTCCGTGGTGTTGGACAGCTTCTGCACCCACTTCTGGATGTCGGGCTTGAAGGGGGCGTTGTACCTGTTCAGCAGGTGGATTCAGAATTCAATCAATTAGTCATTTCAGTACCACATGTTCAACACAAGGATTGACCTTCAGATCCCATACAGCTTTGTGTACACATACTGCCTGGGATATTGTGGTTCCGAGATCTGAAGATCGAGAAGTCGTTCAAAAAATGAACAAATCAAGAGTGAATTGAGATGACTAAACTCAGAAAACTCATAAGCAAAATGAGCACCTCATGCTACCAACTTCAGGCTT
The DNA here is from genome assembly GCA_029964075.1 of Patiria pectinifera. Taxonomy (NCBI): domain Eukaryota; kingdom Metazoa; phylum Echinodermata; class Asteroidea; order Valvatida; family Asterinidae; genus Patiria; species Patiria pectinifera. Next base: position 14,298,752 of record CM057140.1, on the reverse strand, counting down.
CAACAGAGCTTATCTCAAAGCTTACAAGTCACTCATAATCAAACTGCACACCATACATCCTTGCATCCAGGCACTCCAGATCTGAGACACTCAACCAAGTAATACTCAAATGCTCACAGATTACTCGTTAACAAAGTCAGGACTCTAAAATGTCTCACCGGTTACTCATGAGCGAGCCCAGCACCATCAAGCTGTCCTCCATGAGTGAGATGATCTCCCCGGTGGTGTCTCCCTTCAGCAGGAGCTCCCCGCGAGTCTTGAAGGGAGAGAACTGGAAGTCCTGGGCACTCCAGTCGTTGACGACTCCCTTCAGTTTGGCCTCGATGTCGCGCTCCTTGACGGCCGAGATGCAGATATCCTGGGGAATGCATGGAGACCGGAATTTTTACATTTCTGCATTTTTGTGGGTTGGTGGGTAAAACCATGTTAAGTCACTAACTATTTATATGAAAGTAATAGAGGAATTTCTTTGTTACTGTTCATCCCATCACGTGTGACAGAAGTTTTGAAAAGGTCTCTCTCATAGACTGTCTCTCTCAAAGACGGCCATCTCTGTAGTAGACTGCAACTGCGTATTTTACGCAATCAAGCACGCAATGCGCAGTGTTGAAAATGTTCCAAACACTAATCGCTTGTTGCTCAAAATGTGTTCGAAATATGACGCAGCCAAACCGCGTTATGCAAGTTGTTGCTCAAACGGCCGATGCACGTGGCTGGTCCGTAGGAAATGACGTCATTTGAGAGAGACCTATTGACTTGTGATTTACTTGTGGAGGAATCTGTGACAGACTTGACTACCACACAAGGTGTAAGGCTAGGAAAGGAAGGATTTGAAAGATTGGACCGAGAACAACAAATAAAACTTCAAAAAAGGTTTTAATATCCATCAGTTTCAGAGAATTTTTGTAATATTTGCAACTCACCTCAATATCCTCCTTGTTCTCCAGCAAGGGAGCCATCATGATGTTCCTGAGCAGGAATGCGTCGGACTCCACGTCAAACGTGTGCTTGGTGCAGGTGGCGATGCGGTCCCAATGCCGGGTCATCATGGCCTTGCTGGCCATCATCTCCAACAGGGGGCAGCATTCGTTGAAGTCGTCGATCTTCTTCTTGAGCTCCAGGAAGGCCTGCCACTCCTTGAGGGCCTTGGGCAGCTTGCGGCACCTGGCGGGTTAGGATGATGGAGATTTAGGTTGGGTAATTTGGAGGAGCAATTAGCAGAAATTATCACAAGCCTTTTAAGCCTCCAATGTGATTGATCAGCAAAGAAAAAGTTTTATACACACAACTGGGTTTACATTAAATAGTTTAAACTGACAGCTGTTTTTGCTTAGTTACTTCTTGCTAGCAAGATTGCTAATGAATAGCTTCTACTTGCTAGTTCTCTAACATTGGTCAAACACAAAAATGTCCATTGACGTAACTGACAGATTTTTTATTTTAAGGTTTTGGGAAGACAGGGTTGACAATTAAAAATGGGTAAGCATTATCAAAAATGCAACCAAATAAGATCAAAAATATCTTTGACTGAACAGTTGTCATGTAGGCATTTTTTTCTTTAATAGCCAGATATATTCATTGCTTAGCATCCATCACATTTTCATAATAACGTTTCAAAGTAGAAAAGAAAATTTATTCAATTCAACAAGTTATCACCACTTCATAATCGAAATGTGGCGATACAAAAAAAACTAACTTGTTTTGGAAGTCCATCAACTCCTGGTTAATCTTCTCAATGTCTACGTCCACCCAGGGGATATCGTAGTAACCGTTAACGTTGTCAATGACAGAATTGTAGAGCTGGTACAGCTTCTGAAGCAGAGCCAGCTCCCGCTTGATGCGCTGGATGTCCGGATACTCGGTGACTGCAAGGCCGAAGAGCTCCTCACCGCCGGAGTAGGTGATGTACTTGCGCCAGATCTCGTCAAAGCGGGCCTGGAAGAGCTGGAGCCGGTCGCTGGCCTCGCTGGGCGGGATGCCTAGGACCATGGGACCCCTGGGGAACAACCAAACAAATTTTGATAAACCTCCTGTGTGCCTACACCAAGAGATACTTTTTCTTAAAGAATTTGGAAAACAATGGACCATTTGTGCATTGTTTTTATACATTGTTTGTGACCAAATTCAACAAGTCTAGCATGGGGGAGTGTGGCCTTGTGGTTAGGGTTTGTGACTCATCATCAACGGGTCAGGTGTTTGAATCCAGCTGCCAGTTGTGTCCTTGGGCAAGACACTTCACTACCACTTGCCTCTCTCCACCCATCCAAGGGGAATAGAAATATTCTCAGTCGTATTCATGTCAAGGAAACCGGAGATAACTGCCGGCCTGATGGGCCATATTGACTACATGGTCACCTGCCTTAAAGCTGGGATATAATTGGTCTATGTCACACTGTTTGATTGGAAGGCAGAAAATGTTTCGATAATATTTTTAAAAAAATGTCTTTACTTGTCAGTGTAGTCGTCGACAAAGTTGCTGACCTCCGTCTGGTAGTCCTCCACCAAGCTGAGCAGGTTGGCCTTGAACCCTGGCTGGATCTTGAGCAGGTTTACTTGCACGTTTTGCATCTGTTGACAAGAAAATAAATTAACGAGGTCAAAACAGGGAAGACCTGTGTGTGGCAGTGATTGAAAGACAGTCAAGGACCCAGGGGTTAGATCTGGGGCAAATGAAAAACCCATAACATTTTTCGGGGAGGGTTGAAGGGAGTTAGGGTTAAGAAGTCGCAATCAGGTGTTTTCAATCTTATGAATTTTAAAATTACAAGGGTAGTCGACATGACAAACCTGGCTGTTGAGGTTCTTCCAGCTGTAAGACAGACTGTCCACCTTCTCCGCATTACCATCCTGGAACAGCAGCTCGTAACGGTGCAGCATGGCGAAGGACTCCTCGATGGGTCCGATGGTCATGTCGATGCGTATCTCGGACTCCCGCACTTCACCGAGAGCAGCCATGGCACCCCTCACGTCGTCCAAGTCCTTGATGGGACGGGCCAGGCGTTTCTGGAGGTTCTCGATGAAGTCAAAGATGTCGGTCATGTCGGCCGAGGCCTTGGCGTTCAGGGCCTTGCCGAAGGCTAGCTTCCAGGCTTTGGTCTCGGCGATCAGGGCTTCCTTGAGCTTCTCCGTCAGGCAGATGACAGAGCCCACGCGGTAGCTGGCTGGGCTCTCCTGGATGGTCATCTCAAGTTCCTGTAATGAGATAATCAAGACATTATCAGATTAAACAACATTTGCATCATTTGACCAAATATAAATCTTCTGGCATTGTTGTCACTTCACTTTATGATAGAGAGAGAAATGTATGATCTGCCTAATATGGTAATATTTTACAAAATTGGCTTAACACTTTCTCGACTTGACTAACAAAGTGGATATACTGTGAACTGAAATACGTCTTTGTAGTGATCCATGAGACCTTTTCCAATTCCATTTTTTGCAAAATATTGTATACTCAGTGCCTGTTGGGAAAGGAAATTTACAGGCATGCTCATGATGACCCAAACCCAAACCTCCTACTTAGTTGCTTGAATGTCTTGACCTCTAAACCATTAAATTTCCCAGGGTACAGCATTGGGGACTGCAAATGTAGGATTGCTGACTCACCTGATAGTACTTGATCTGAGCTTCAATCTCAGACAGCAGGGGTTTGCCTGCCATGAACTCAGTCACTTTGTCGTCTGGCTCCTCGTTCCACAACTCGCTAAACTCCTTGAAGCTGTCCAGAACCTATGAAGAGATCAACAATCAAAATCCTTTGAATATATTCAATAAGGACATTAAAGTTTACTTGAAAACTGCAGATGCTATTATAAAAAAAAATTGAGAGGGGAATTTCCATAGCTGTGCTGGATTTACCATGTAGCATCAAAATGGGTTGGCAGTTATTTTTTTTTCCAACAAACTGATTTCAATATTGGGTTTTGCCTATAAATTATGTTATTTCATAAGCATTGTATACTCAGCATCGTCCAGAGGCTTGCGAGAAAAATTTGCAAGCTTACTCAGGTGGGACTCGAACCCACGACCTCCAGCTTACTCGTACAGACGTAATATTCCATTTGGTTACTCCACAGTGGTAGATTTGAAAAGATTGGAATAATTAATTAAGATTTGTTTAAATTCTGTATTTACCTCTTGGCACTCTGACTTGCTGCTGCCGATGATGTTGTTGAGCGTGATGACCACCTTCAAGACATCCTTGTGCTCACTGATGACTTTGTACAGAGGCTTCTGGGTGATGGCCAACAGGCTGGGCACCTTGTCGGTATCCTTGTCGTCTTTGGACTCTTCCATTTCCTAGTAGCAACAAGAAATTATGTCTTAAACTATTCAAATTAACGGTGACAGATTGATGGCATTTTGTACTAGCTGAACTGCCAGCTGATATTGACTCTGTGGCCGAGTACCTCTTCAACGGTAACAAAGACTGGAATCCAATAGACACTTGCCTGACACCGAAGACAAGGTCTAAGCTTTTTTGTAAACCCAGATGAAACTTAATTACTCATGCATACTGAATGTAGGGTCTGAAGTGTAACGTATATCGCCCTGATAGGATCAAGCCTTGGTCCTTGGTGAGTAAACACAAACCTTGACCAAAGGAATTGAAAAGCCTACCCCAATGAGCCAATCGTAGTTATCAATACCTTCTTGCACAGGAAGCAAATGAACATGCTCGGTGAGCACTGTTGACAAGTTGTTCTCACGTTTCTAAGTCATCGTGCACGCATTGTACACGCCCTTGCACTGCGCAACACCCACTCTTTCCTTCCCACTGGGAGAGATGACGTTGACAACAATGAGCGAAGTTTGTTTCTGACCAAGCACACTCACCTTGATGGCAGCCTTCTGGCTGATAATGGTGTGAGCCCAGAGCGGGATATCCTGGGCCATCCTCAGGATGACCTGCACGGCCTTGTTGACCGTCTGCTGGACGTCGTCCAGGCTGGGTCGCAGGACGATGCTAGGGATGGCCAGGACGATGTTGGCGGTGAAGAGCGGGACCTTGGCGTCCTCGTTCTCCTGGGCTCCTTGGGTGTACTTGTTGGTGGAGGTCTGGAGGCGACGCTTGATGGCGTCCAGGGACAGACGGGTGCCTGGATGGGGTAGAAACAGAAAGTGGACCATTTCAAGACAAGGTGGCACAAGGTACCATACTTGTCCCGCATTTAGAAAAATGGTTGGCGTATATGTGTGAATAGATGGGTGCCTTGAAAGGAGAGTTAGGTACATATGATAATGGGCCTTTTCAAGAAGGGTGGTCACTGGGTACCATACTTGAAGTGCATAAACATAAATTTATGACATATCCAAGCATAGACAGGGCCTTGATGGGAAGATAGTCATTTCAAGACAGGTGGACATTGGGTTCAATACTTGACAATTGCATTGATTGTGTCCTATGGGAAGGAGGATAAGTGCCCTATGGGAAACTTTATAAATACCACAAACTGTATGTTGGAAAATAAATGCAAATGTGTGTGGATTTTCCACACACATTTGATGGGAGTATATTACAAACTGCATGCTTGAAAATAATTTCTCTTTGGAACTTACACTTGATGAGAGCGTCGGTATTCCTCTGGCTGAAGCTTCCCACCATAGTGTAGAAGCAGCAAGGCAGGCACTCCAGGCAGCGCTTATGCTTGGAGTCGGGGGTCAGACAGGGGTAGTGGTCATACAGGTTACGACGCTCGTTTTCCTTCAGATTATTCTTGAGAGTGTCCACAAGATCCTGGACCGCCTTCTCCACGGCTTGGCTTTGTCTGGTTCAAGACAAAGATTCGGTCCATTTAAATTCTCTTTGATTCTTCCATGAACCATTCATTCATTTATTTATCTTCACATAACAAACTGACATTAAGTATTTTCTTAAGACAATGTTTGAACTTGGTTCTGCCTTACAGTCAAGGTATCTTTAAATTTAAAGTATCTTGAAACAGAATCTGCATGAGTTCATAACTGAACAACCTTGTAACTACAAGAAGTCAATTGCATCTTCTCATGCCGTGTATGAAAAACACACTTAAGTCGAATACAAATTCATTCACATATGAAGTTCAACTAAAATTGCAGCTTAAATCATACTTTTCACAAACAGTCAACTCATAATGTAAGCTTCACATCCTGTAACTGATTTTTTGTGAACGGACCAGGTCATATTTTACCTCGAGAGCTGGTCACAGGCCTCCTTGCAGGTCCTCTCAGTATCGGCCAGGAAGTCCTTGGTGGAGGTGGGCTCTGCTTCCGGCAAGGCGCAGAGAGCGGTGCAGGACATGTCCTTCAGGACCTGGTCGATGCGGCAATCCAAGAGGTCTGAGATCTGCTTGGTCAGGCGCTCTAGGAAGTTCAGCTCCTTGTAGGTGTTGGAGATGTCTGCAGGAGGCAACGAGGATGGAAATTAGAATGCCACAGCGATTTAAAATTAGGCTTTGCCCTACTTGGTGCTGACCAAGAGATTTGTTAGAAGACAGCACAGCTTATTCAGAGGGACTTGATCCCACGTCATCCTGCTTAATACTAGTGCAGACATCATGCACTAGTATGGGTGAGATGGCCTAGCGATTAAGAACACTGGACTCATGTTCTGGTGTTTCAGAGGCAACAGTGGTGTGGGTTCAAGCCCAGGCCGGACACTTGTGCCCTTGAGCAAGGCACTTAACCATTATTGCTTCGTCCTTCGGATGGGACGTAAAGCTGTAGGTCCCGTGTGTTGTATAAATGCACGTAAAAGAACCCAGCAAACACTTATCGCTAAGAGAAGGGGTTCGCCCCGGTGTTTCTGGCAGTTATCCTCATACATACACCATGAGGCTGTACGCGATAGCCACACCAGGCGTTTGTACAGAAGCTAACAGATAACAGATAGACTTCTTACATTTTGAGACATTATCCATTGCATCAACTGAAAGTTAAGACTGTGGTAGCTCTTTGATGTCAATAAAAACAGTCCATCAAGCTAAGATTTGACAGCGGATAACAGGCTGGAGACCTGATCTAATACTTGCATAGGAGGAAAGGCAAACTCTTAAACTTCTTGAAATTCCATTGGTTACTTTGCCCCTTAATTCCACCTGTTCCTTGAAAATATTTAAATTATGTTGACACTGCGTAAGAGGTCATGAAGACAATAATGTACTGCCCGTTCTCTGACTCTATATCTGAGTGAGGTATGGGATGATTGCTCACATTGATCCAGGCTGAGAGAGGTCCAGTTGAGACTGGTCAGCCCCGGCTTGAGGGCGTCCTCCACGCGGCGTCTGAAGGGCGACATCAGCGGCAGCACCAGGTTGGGAATGGTGGCCACGATGCGGTCATACTCGTGCAGTAACTCAACAAGCCTGTAGGAAAAAAAAGTTCATTGCATCAACTGATTTTGCCAACATAAGGTTGGATAGCTCGGTCGGTAGAGCACTGGTATGGTATTCTGGAGGTTACAAATTCAAATCCTGTTCAAATCAATTTCTTTGTTCAGTTGTTGCTTTTGCATGGCCTTCCTTTGGCAAATAAACAACCAATATGAAAATAAACAGGGCAATGCTGATCAAGATCCAGAGTCAATTTTGTGGGGTCGAGTGGCAGAGATGAATGTCTAGCAAATTTTCTTGCTAAGCTAACAGTGGCAGAGAACCAGTCGCAAGCTATTTATACCCCCTGATATTTTGGCTGGTAACCTTTTTAAGCAAAATTTCTCTGTGCTAAACAAAGTTCTGTGCTTAGCAGCTCCAGAACTTTAACCTGGTGCAATTTTGTATCGCACTAAGCAAAAATATTGCTAAGCATATTTCCTTCCTAAGCAAAAATCACATGGGAACCAGTCATAAATAATACACTACCAATGGCTGGTAACCTGTGTTTGCTAAGCAAATATGTTCTGAGCTTAGCAAATTTCTTTCATAAGCAGCTTAGTGAAATTGGCTCTGGCGTGTAATGAGAAATAAATGCTTACGCGATGTAGTTAGCCTTAATCTCGGCCTCCTTGAGGATCAGCACGCCAGCCGACTCGGGGATCTCCAGGTTCATCTTGCTGAGGTACTTGGCCTCGGCGATCAGCTCCAGCACCTGGGGGTCAAAGTTCACGAAGAGCTCCTTGGTCTCCGGGTGCCGGACCAGCAGGGAGGAGTTGAGGCCCGAGCGGATGGTGTCCACCGCCCGGAACCAGCCTCGATGGTACAGAAGCTGCAAAAGAAATACAGAGGATTGCTGCTGAGTGCTGTGGTCCGAGACTTTGTTATTAAAGCGATCTACCTAAAAATATTGCTTAGCGGTTTTTTTTAGGTAAGCAAAATCAACTGAGAGTAAGCTAAATTGCATGCCATTTTGGTATGTAGCTCCTTTCGGCTAAGCAGCTATTTTCTGTGCTAAGCCATTTGGTTTTAGCCATGGGCTCCATGAAATAAACCTGTATTGATTACTGTGGCTTTTCCTTTCCTTCTAAATCTAACACTTCTGAATTGATTCCTGTCAGTGGTACTTTGTGAGTTGAGATTTCAGCCTCAACTTGAAAATTCTGCTTCCTTCGGATTGTTATCTTACCTCATATTCCAGAAGTACAGCGGCCATCTTGTTGAAGTTACGAATAATCTTCTTTGCTTCTTGAGTCTGCAGATTGAAACCACATTGTCAGAAATTTCAAAAGATGAGAGACGATATCAACGTTCATATCAAGTAAGTTCTTAATAATTTCTCATTGCATTACCTCCTCATTAGTCAGAATCTCATGAAAGGTTTACAAATAACATTTGTGGTGACACTTTTAATGGTTTAGAGGAGGAGCTGTGTAAACGGTGTGCTCTTTCAATCTTAGTGGCTTTCAACAAATTGTTAAGGCATACGAAGGCCAGATCTAGATGCACTGAAGCATAGAGGTCGGCATTAAAGCATCCGATCTCATTCTCAGGTCTGCTATTCCTCTGAAGAATCAATGATACTCACCCTGAGAATCTCCGGTTTCTTCTTGAAGGCCCTCATGGGCGTGTCGATCTTCCGGTACAGCTGCCGTGCCCAGCTGATCTTGCCAGCCACGGGGGGCATGTTGCGGATGACCGGCGGGTCGTCTTTGCCCTTCTGGTACAGCTTGCGGACGGTCTCCAGGTCCCGGCCGTAGTTGGTCAACACCTTCATGTACTTGTCGGTCAGGTTCAGGTGGGCGCCCGAGATCTTCTCAAACTTGGTGAGGAGATCCAGGGCCCTGTCGGTCTGTGATAGATGAGACAAATTACAGAAATACAAATAACTCATACAAAAGAGGGTGGATGATGAAGGTTGATGGTTTAAATTGAGGATTGGGGTTTGGGAGGGGGAGTAGAATGGGGTTTGGGTAGGGGAAGGCTTGGGGTTTGGGGTGGGATTGGGGTGGGTTTGGGGTGGTGTTGGGGTTGGGTTGGGTTGGGGGTTGGGGTTGGGCTGGTATTGGAGTTGGGTTGGGGGTTGGGGTGATATTGGGGTTGGGGTGGGTTTAGGGTGATGTTGAGGTTGGGGTAGTATTGAGGTTGGGGTGGGTTTTGGGTGTTGTTGGGGTTGGGGTAGAAAGGATGAGGTAGGGGTAGCTTGGGAATTGGGGGTTTGCATAGAACATAAAATAGCCATTGGGCAGGAGAGAGCTAAGGAAAGTCTGGTTGTTTTAATGTTTTAAAACCTGTGTGGGCTTACAGTGAGGGGTCTTTCAAACCAAGAGTCCACGAAGCCTTGCAGCTGGCCATGCACGCTGTCCATCAGAGACCGGAACTCCAAGTAGTCAATGTCAAACTGCAGGGTAACCCAAAATATTTAAAAAACACATTTTTTTAAATATATTTTATTAAAATTTGATAAAAAAATTAATTAACAGGAAAAATATTGAAGCATTCACGTCAGAAGACAGTTCCAGGAGTAAAGCTTGTTACTGCTGTAAATTATGAAGGCTGTCAAGGATTTTTTTATTAGCAGAATGAACAGCGTCAATATGCGGAACATCTTATGATCTTTTTTTTTTATCAGAGGCCTATTTCATTGAGCTGCCAAGTACAGTTAATTGCAAAGTTTTCTAAGCAAAACTGTTATCATCTCCTTGGCTACGAAACTAGGGCAAGCCATCTATCACTGAGATTTCATCAACCTACCTCCCCTTTGCGGTGATCGAGAACATCGTAGTTCTTCTTCTTGTAGGTTCCAGTGATGCCCTGGAAACGGATGAAGATGGATTCGATGCCTTCAATCTTGACTTCCCCTAACGAGCTCATGCTCTCCATGGTGTTGACCATGTCGGCGATGCGCTCCAGACGCTTGCAGAAGGTGTCAAACTTGCCAAAGATGTAGTTCTCGCTGCGGGCAAAACGAAGTTTCCATTACAATCTAGAACTATGGTCTCTATACACAACTCCACCCCCAGTGGTGAAAATTGATTGAACAGTGACACAATTTTATTTACAATTTCTTTCGTGCATCAACGCTCAAGCACATTCTTCCCACATGAATGCACTACAGGTTTGTGTACAGTTTGATATCGGATTGCTCACACACTGCATCATTTCCTACGTCGAACCACACAGTGACATATGCGATAGTTTTGCCGCACTACGAGGTGACGGATCATCTGTTGACTTTGTGCACAGGATAATACGTCTCTTCATGATGGCTCACTATTCACTATGCATCACTCTGTAGTGGGACAGGCAATAAGCATGCTATAAGTTGACTTTGACAGGTAGCGGTGTTTTGCATTCAGTAATTTAATAACCATACGGTGAAGTATTATTACCCATCGCCTCAGTATGTTTAGATTTGTAAAAGGCTTGATTCTAACGTTACTGCACACCAATTGGTACATGCCTTTTTACAGCTTAGAGGAATGTGGCCAAGTGGTTAGGGTTCGCGACTCATGATCAGAGGGTCAGGGGTTTGAACCCAGCTGCTGGCCATATGTTGTGTCCTTGGGCAAGCCACTTCAACCCTACTTGCCTCTTTCCATCCAGGAGTATAACTGGGTACTGGCATTACCTGGCATCCCATACAGGGGAATAGAAATATTCTCAGTCATTTCATTCCAAGGAAACTGGAGATAAACAATGGCCTGATGGGCCTTAATTTTTCATTATGAAACCTTAACATAGTACCTGTGAGTCAAATAAACAGGGCCCTCAATGGTCTGTGCACAGAGCAAATAGAGCATTGTAGGCTTACCTGAACTCAAACTGTCTCTCCTCTGGAGTCTCTTTCAGTCGTTCTTTGGTCTTGTGGAAGCATTTCTGGTACTCATCGTTTAGGTAGATGCAGTCACTCAGTCTCTTCAGAAGATCAGATCTGCATCAATATAAAAAAAAAAAAAAATTCATTTTTTTTCACTTGCAGTTGCTTACAGATTGCAATGACGTTGGGTTGGTATACGTTTAAGTGGTGGGAGATCTGGGGATGTGTGATAAAGGGCCTCTGTTTGCTCATTTCATTTGCCAAGTCAGTAGGTTACTTGGAGTACGTCAACTTGACAAACTTAATCATTAACTAAATCGAGCCAGGCTTATTGGTCAAGCTGGCACAGCTCCTGCAATCTGACCAAGTGTATCTCACCGAAAACGCATGAAATGACGTTCAACACCATATGGGAAACTGCACACACATATTTCTGACTTTGATTCTGGAGGTGTGCCAACCAAATGTAAAAGACTGTCAGTCTAGGGGTACTGTACCCATCATGACAGATTCCAACAAAATATGCCGTTGGGGTTTGATGGGTTGAGTTCTGTTAGGGTTAAGACAATGAGTGCTGATTGTGTCTGGACTAACTGCTTCATTACAACGAAGAGTTGGACAGTGACCAGATTATCTTTGATACCAGTTGACGTATTGTGACCTTTTCTGCAGTTGATGTTCTTGCACCGAGGAGGTGATAATATAATAGCGTGCATGAATTCTAAAGGGGAAATGATTTTGAGGGACATATGCCCGGTGACTTGTGGCCCGCTGGAGACAACAGATCATGCTTCACAAAACTTCATGTTTTTGTACCTGTTTCATCTCAGATCGCACGACCCTTCAAGAGAAATACATCTTGACCATGATTCAAACCACAGATACATGACACGAGAGAGAGATTCACTTCATTGTTTGTCCCAAGCATGGCTAGCTCATCGACAGACACCACGGGCCTGTCCACGTTCCTCATCACACTGCGGACTTGTTTCATCACTTTCATGGCATTCCTGATCATCGCTGGAAATGCGCTGTTCATTATAGTGGCACACCGCATACCGAATCTACCTGACAGCACTAAAGTTCTGATGAAAACACTGGCAGCGTACGACATGCTGGTTGGCGTGCTAGCATCATTGAGTATCATCGCCTCCGCTATGGACAAGTGGCCTTTCGGTCAAGCGCTCTGCGAGATCTACATGATGGCAATTTTTGTAATCTATCTGATGACAAACACCACCATCGTCCTTCTGAATGTTGAGCGCTACATTGCCGTCATGAAGCCGTACAAGTTTCCTCGCTGGTGTACCAGACGCCGTATGATCACTCTCGTAATCATGGCATCAATATTCTGTCTGCTTCTAAACAGTGCCCTTAAGTTCCTGCTGGGTATATCCGCTCAGTACTTCCCTGCCTCTGCCATCTGCATTTTCCAAGAAAACTCTAAAGTTGCAAGCATCACAGGTCTTCTGTTGGGAGACGTCATTCCCAGTATTATCATGGCCTGTATTTATTATCGTCTGATTAAGATCAGCCGGCAGCACCAACTGCGAAACAACGGGGTAAATAATATTTACGACAACAAGGCGCTGAAGACCTTCCTGGCGGTCACTCTAACATATTCAGGTTGTTTCACGCCACTCATGGTTGCACAAACTGTGCAAGCTTTCACCGGCGAGTCTAACCCGAGCTGGCTGGAGTTCGGGGTGGTATGGTTAGCCGTTTTTAACAGTATCTGCAACGTGCTTATCTACTGTCTTTTCAACCGATCTTTTCGGCAAATTGCCAAGCGAGCCGTATTTCAGATAATCCCTTGTCACAGACAATCGGTAGCTCCTGTGAACATCTGAACAAGGAGACTGAAGGTGGGTTTACTGTATTGTGTAGTAAGCAAACGTTTATCCACTGTTGGAAGGATTTTACAGGTCTGCTAGTCAAATGCAATTTAAAACAGTGACCGAGTTACAATAAATTCAGCATAGTACAATACAAATTGTGTAGCAATTGCAATGACTTCACGTACAACTTCATAAACTTGTCACAATTATGTGATTTTGTCCGCCAAAACAAATTTGTGAATAAAATTCGGTATTGATTTCAGATGCGACATTCAACAAAAACTTTTAACAATGCTATGGGACTACTTAAAAGCCACGATAACGGGTGTGACTTTAATGACATGTGTAAGACACGCTTTGCTTGTTAAACTCCATTTCGTCCTTCAATTAAGAAACTCCGGTACGTTTGTCTCTAAAGGGTAATTTATACCAGCTTAATGATTACTGATTTTAAACTAATAAATCTTTCTTGCTAACTGACAGTTTTCAAACATAAAGAGTATATTCTATCAAGCAAAATGACAGTGGATATTTTTTTAATATGCCACCCTCATCACTGTCAAAAAAGATGGTGGGTTGAACTAGCTTGCGTGACAAAGTTTCCCTGCGGTTGCTGAAGAGTTGATGTACACAGTAAACAAACTTTGATCAGAGTTTAATTACTTCGCTTCAACGTCTATCATCTTCATGTCAGCATTTAATCAATTCTATCCTACGCAGTCAGGTGGTAAACTAAGTTTACTCGATAACATATTGAAGATGCAAGCTGATAAGCCACTGTTCATAAATTTCATCTTTAATAAAGTCTCAGGTGTTTTTTTTGCTGTATAGTTAAAAGGGGGCGGCGCATTTCAGATCCATTTTAATGACCCAAAATGTTGTTACAATATATTTAAACTGACGGCGTTCAGCCCCAATATCATCAAGCTGCTGCACTGAACAAAGAAAATGTCGCTCAGAAAATTTAGGACCGTAAAAGAAATAAGCGTAGAAACAGTCATTAGAAATATGGTCCTGTATTTATTTTTTTTTAGCTTAGTAGCTCCGTGAAATTGGTTTGCGGACTTCAATACATGCAATGACTTGACGGGTAAGGAGCTCATAATCTCGCTGGCAAGCCGGAGGCGTTCATACAGGGGTGTGGACTAACTACCAAACCATTCTGGATGTGGTGGCACAATCGCAAGTTATGTTCACCAAGATAATATGCGCTCTGAACAAAAACCTTGGTGACCGAAACAAGGGTAGAGCTGCAGAATAGAATGCTGGGCAGTGAATTTTCAAGGAACAGGAACAAAATAGCACCAACTTCACTTCACCTTTGATCAAAGATATCCTCTGAGGAATGAGATAGTACCAGCCTTTTGGTGAATCGGAACTCAAACAGCCTTGATGTGTATCTTAGATATTACAGCAACGAGTTAACTGAACGAAATTAGACTATTGGGTGAACATCTGCGTGAAGCTCGACAGCTTGATTTCAGACTTGAATTGAAATGGCCGTCATACTGACAGAACCATGGGGTCTGTCCCCATTCTGGATGGTCCTCCGTACTGCTTTCATCTCTCTCCTTGGACTGCTGATCATATCTGGGAACATTCTCTGCATTGCCGTGACGCGACGCTTACCGGATATGATGGAAAGCACCAAGGTCTTGATAACAGCCCAGGCAGTCTACGGCCTCCTTACTGGTTTTGTCACTCTTACCAGTGTCTGCAGTTCGGCTCTGGACAGATGGCCCTTTGGAAACCTGGGTTGCGAGATCAGCACGATTTTGTCCTTCACATGCTATTTGATCGAAGAACTTATCATTATCTCTTTCAATGTTGAGCGCTACATTGCTGTCACCAGACCATTTAAGTTTCCAGTGTGGTGCACTCGACGGCGCACTGTCATTGTAGTACTGGTTGCCTCGGCTCTCTACCTGATCTTTGCTTTATTCATAAAATTTGTACTTCACATATCTGCGCAATATATTGCAGCTCCAGCTTTGTGTTTTCACGACAAAAGCTCTCCTTTATCAAATACTCTGGGCCTTTTTCTTGGAGACATATTTCCGACAATAACAATGACATGTATCTATTATCGTTTGATTAAAATCAGTCGGCAACACCAGATGCGAGAAAACAACCGAGATCAGAATGATGCAAACACCATCGGACACAACAAAGCCCTGAAAACATTCTTGGTAGTCACGTTAACTTTCGCTGGTTGTTTTACACCCGTATTGATTATGAGAACAGTGGAAGGTTTCACAGGGGTATGGGGTCCGGACTGGCTTCAGTTTGTGGGATACTGGCTGGGAGTGTCAAACAGTGCCTTCAATATCTTCATCTACTGTCTTTTCAACAAGTCTTATCGTCAAACCGCCAAGAAGATCATTGCAGAGAAGATTCTCTGTTTTCGGGGATCTGTCGCTCCTGAGAATGTTGAGCTGTGAATCCCATGATCTTGATATCATGATAAGAATTGAATCCCGGCAGCAATCATCCGTGGGTTTCTGTGGGCAATCCGTGGGTTTGCAATCATGTTAAAACTGAAAATTCTTTTGAAAATTTCATGACTACAACTGTATGTATGTTCTGGACTGATTTGTATACATATGTGCATGAATACAATGATTTTTTAAGGAAGAGTACATTTTCTTTTGTTCCTCTTCCGTTTTCCTTTCTTTGTACTTTAACTTTTTCGCAACAGCTCTCATTGGTTTTGTACACGTTTTCCAACCGAGTAGTCCTCGATTCGGTTTCTGTCCTCGATTTATCAATGGTGTTGCACGTGTGTGTCCTCGATTCACACCATAAACAAATGCATGTATGACATGATTCAACACCCCTCAGGAAAACTCTCTACCGGTAGTTTATTTTGCACTGCACTTTACCGATTTAAAACTCCCAAAGATTTGGGGGTTTTTAAAAGAAATTATCTGTCCCTAAAAGAGGGAGAAATTAACAGTCTCACTAGATTCGCTATATTTGAGAGTTTGACAAAATTATGGAACACTGATCATGAATCTCTGATTTAAATCAAAAGATTTAAATCAAACAACTCTGTATAAAAATAGATGGTAAAAGCATACCAGGCTGTGGTAAATTGTTAAAAAATCTTGCTAAATGGTTTTGTTTTCAATTCTAAAAATATATCACAAGATATTAAAAATCTTGTCCAATCCACCCCCTTCCTCCCCCCTCCCGCCAAAAAAAACATTGACCGGTATTTTTCCACATCAGGCACACAGGAAATTGCCACGGTTGGCATGGTTACTGCTCAATAAATAGTTGTACACAGCCAGAATTTTAAGAAATTTTGTTAACTTAGAAATGCGATGGAGATGCAATGCAAGGTTGGGGTCATTGTTGATACTCTATTGATATATTTCTGCCTCTGTTTTCTTGGCCTTATAAAAACCATCTGACAAATCGATGAAACTGTGATGAACGAAGTTAATATGAGTTTGCCTGGAGTCTCTGTGCATATATATAGGAACAGTAACAGTCTATAGTAGTGACTGGACAATGACAATACATTGGCCAAAAAAAAATATCATCCACACAGAGTTAGTTAATTAACTCCAAGGTCTGTGCAGTGACTGTTCCAATTCTCTCCTTTTTTTGCCAATCTTGCGAGTTTTCTTACACTAGTCATTACTGTGTGATCACTCACTGTGTGAAACAGATCACTGTGTGGAACAGTTGATGCTGAGTGCCAAGCAATTTACAGCTTTAGCAGACTTCATCAAATTACAATGGCGGTCATACCGACGGAACCTTGGGGTCTGTCCCCATTTCTGATCGCTCTCCGTACTTGTTTCATCTCAATCTTTGGACTTCTGATCCTATCTGGTAATATTCTCTGCATTGCCGTGATTCGCCGCCTGACAAACCTGGCAGACAGCTCAAGGGTTTTGATGACAGCAATGGCAGTAATTCATCTTTTCCAAGGTGTTTTCATAATTCCGGCCATCTGCAGTTCAGCTTTGGACAGATGGCCCTTTGGAAGTGTCGCTTGTGAGATTGTTACGATAGGAACCATGACAATTCTTCTGATGCTAGAACTCACAATTGTATTCCTCAATGCTGAGCGGTACATTGCCGTCACCCGGCCTTACAAGTTTCCCGTATGGTGCACTCGACGGCGCACTGTCATTGTAGTACTGGTTGCCTCGGCTCTGTCTCTGATCTTGGCTTTATTCGTAAAATTTGTACTTCACGTATCAGCGCAATATATTGCAGCTCCAGCTTTGTGTTTTCACGACAAAAGCTCTCCTTTATCAAATACTCTGGGCCTTTTTCTTGGAGACATATTTCCGACAATAACAATGACATGTATCTATTATCGTTTGATTAAAATCAGTCGGCAACACCAGATGCGAGAAAACAACCGAGATCAGAATGATGCAAACACCATCGGACACAACAAAGCCCTGAAAACATTCTTGGTAGTCACGTTAACTCTCGCCAGTTGTTTTACACCCCTATTGATTATGAGAACAGTGGAAGGTTTCACAGGGGTATGGGGTCCAGACTGGCTTCAGTTTGTGGGATACTGGCTGGGAGTGTCAAACAGTGCCTTCAATATCTTCATCTACTGTCTTTTCAACAAGTCTTATCGCCAAACCGCCAAGAAGATCATTGCAGAGAAGTTTCTCTGTTTTCGGGGATCTGTCGCTCCTGAGAATGTTGAGCTGTGAATCCCAATGATCTTGATGTCATGATAAGAATTGAAACCCGGCTCAAACTCATAAGATCATTATTACACCGAAGTGTTTTATCTTTTTTAAATGAAATTATTTTTGTGGGTTTGTAATCATGTTAAAACCGAAAATTCTTTTGAAAATGTCATTACTACAACTGTATGTGTGATGTGTTTGTAATATCTTACTTGTTCTGGACTGATTTGTATACATATGTGCATGATTATAACGATTTTTAAAGGAAGAGTACATTTTCTTTTGTTCCTCTTCCCTTTTCCTTTGTTTGTACTTTAACTTTTTCGCAACAGCTCTCATTGGTTTTGTACACGTTTTCCAACCGAGGAGTCCTCGATTCGGTTTCTGTCCTCGATTTATCGATGGTGTTGCACATGTGTGTCCTCGATTTACACCATAAACAAATGCATGTATGACATGATTCAACACCCCTCAGGAAAACTCTCTACCGGTAGTTTATTTTGCACTGCACTTTAGCCAATTTAAAACTCCCAAAGATTTGGGGGTTTTTTAAAGAAATTATCTGTCCCTAAAAGAGGGAGAAATTAACAGTCTCACTAGATTCGCTATATTTGAGGGTTTAACAAAATTATGGAACACTGATCACGAATCTATGATTTAAATCAAAAGATTTAAATCAAACAACTCTGTATAAAATAGATGGTAAAAGCATACCAGGCTGTGGTAAATTGCTAAGAAATCTTGCTAAATGTTTTTGTTTGCAATTCTAAAAATATATCACAAGATGTTAAAAATCTTGTCCAATCCACCCCCTTCCTCCCTCCCCCCCCCCCCCCCCCAAAAAAAACATTGACCGATATTTTTCCACATCGGGCACACAGGAAATTGCCACAGTTGGCATGGTTACTGCTCAATAAATAGTTGCATACAGCCAGAATGTTAAGAAATTTTGTTAACTTAGAAATGCAAAGGAGACGCAATGCAAGGTTGGAGTCATTGTTGAGTCTCTATTGATATATTTCTGCCTCTGTTTTCTTGGCTTTATAACAACCATCTGACAAATCGATGAAACTGTGGTGAATGAAGTTAATATGAGTTTGCCTGGAGTCTCTGTGCATATATAGGAACAGTAACAGTCTATATTAGTGACTGGTGAATGACAATACATTGGCCAAAAAAAATATCATCCACACAGAGTTAGTTAATTAACTCCAAGGTCTGTGCAGTGACTGTTCCAATTCTCTTTTTTTTTTTGCCAATCTTGCGAGTTTTCTTACACTAGTCATTACTGTGTGATCACTCACTGTGTGAAACAGATCACTGTGTGGAACAGTTGATGCTGAGTGGCAAACAAGTGACAGCTTTAGCAGACATCATCAAATTACAATGGCGGTCATACCGACGGAACCTTGGGGCCTGTCCCCGTTTCTGATCGCTCTCCGTACTTGTTTCATCTCAATCTGTGGACTTCTGATTCTATCTGGTAATATTCTCTGCATTGCCGTGACTCGCCGCCTGACAAACCTGGCAGACAGCTCAAGGGTTTTGATGACAGCAATGGCAGTAATTCATCTTTTCCAAGGTGTTTTCATAATTCTGGCCATCTGCAGTTCAGCTCTGGACAGATGGCCCTTTGGAAGTGTCGCTTGTGAGATCGTTACGATAGGAACCATGACAACTGTTCTGATGCTAGAGCTCACTATTATATTCCTCAATGCTGAGCGTTATATTGCCGTCACCCGGCCGTACAAGTTTCCCGTATGGTGCACTCGACGGCGCACTGTCATTGTAGTACTGGTTGCCTCGGCTCTGTCTCTGATCTTTGCTTTATTCATAAAATTTGTACTTCACGTATCGGCGCAATATATTGCAGCTCCAGCTATTTGTTTTCACGACAAAAGCTCTGCTTTATCAAATACTCTAGGCCTTTTTCTTGGAGACATATTTCCGACAATAACAATGACATGTATCTATTATCGCTTGATTAAAATCAGTCATCAGCACCAGATGCGGGAGAACAACCGAGATCAGAATGATGCAAACAACATCGGAAACAACAAAGCCCTGAAAACATTCTTGGTAGTCACGTTAACTTTCGCTGGATGTTTGACACCTGTGTTGCTTATGAGAACAGTGGAAGGTTTCACAGGGGTATGGGGTCCGGACTGGCTTCAGTTTGTAGGATACTGGCTGGGGGTGTCAAACAGTGCCTTCAGTGTGTTCATCTATTGTCTTTTCAACAAGTCTCATCGCCAAACCGCCAAGAAGATCATTACAGAGAAGTTTCTCTGTTGTAGGAGATCCGTCGCTCCTGAGAATATTGAGCTGTGAAGCCTATGATCGTCATATTATCATAAGAATTGAATTCAGGATCAAACTCATAAAATCATAAATTCACTGAAGCAAGGGCGGATCCAGAACACAATTTTAGGGGGGGGGGCCAAAAAAAAATTTGGTCCCCCAAAAAGTGGGTCCAAAAAAATTACGGCGTGGGGTTCGGGGCCCGCTTAAGGGCCCCGAAAAATTTTTGGATTCTAGATGCTCTGTGGTGCGATGTAAGGCAATTTCTGACCATGGTGGTGTACTCATTGCCTGCCTTTATTGCGATGTCACATAAAATAAAAAAAATTGGTTTCGTTTTTTTGGGGGGGGGGGGCCATGGCCCCCTTTGGCCCCCCCTGGATCCGCCCTTGCACTGAAGTGTTTTATCATTTGAAATGAATCTCGTATTTTCGGGGTAAGTAATTATGTTTAGACTGAAAACTGTTTTGAAAATGTATTGGTCTGAAACTAAATTAGACATGTGATTTGTATTCTTGCTGCACTGATCCGTATGTATGAATGGTGTGATTTTTAAGAAAGATTATTAATGCTACAAAGCTTTATCACTAGCACTGATGCATGTCTTACTAGCTTATGATGACAGTATAATTTGTCCCACTGCACATACAATTATCTATTAATTATACATGAATCAAGTGGAAACGTCTGCATTTCAGGTACACAATTACCTTAAGGTGTCTAAGGCCAAAAAAAAAAGTCTCTGGTTTCTGGTATGCGCGCGCGTCGCCGTAGCCATGCCCGTCGGCAAAATGAAATTTTTTTTTTCAATGAAAGATGATGTCTCAAAACCGCCAAACTCACTGGTTTGACTGGAATCCTGCTGCTGCACAATTTTAACGTGTTTTTAGATGGGGTTATGATTGAGAATAAGCTTTATGTGGCCTCTCTGGACTCCCATATATTTGCACTAAGTTTAGTCGGGCACCATTTGCAGTCACCAGCCGACATTTGAGGGAAAAAAATCAGGAAAAAAAAAAAAAAAAGCTGCGTCACCGCACCACTTTTTGGGCAAGCTCCATACCAGAAACTTTTTTTTTTTTGGCCTAACAAATCACAAAAACAAAAATTTGGGTTGATCGTTTGGAATGTTTACACAAGTACAACTGATTGAGATCTCGGGACTTGATTTTTTTATCTCAATAAATTAGTAATCAATCTAATACTGTGCTAAGAATTCTAAGAACACTGGAGGAATGGCATATTCATTGAAAAAGAATAAGCTTTCGGTGAATATTTTCAGTGAAAAGTCAAGTGGCAATCCATTTCAGACGTAAATATTGGGGCAAATTTGTGTATGAAAAATATAACTGCACTTTTTTAAATTAATAGACTTCTGATACGAATCTTGTAACTTTTGTTGCCCACATTTTTCAGTCCATTAGAAATTAAAATTCAACTGCACCAAATGAAATACTTTGAAGCAAGAGTCAGTTTTAATTAAAACTTTCATTGCCATCATTTTTACTGTGTAAGCATGTAACGTCGCGAGCTGGCATATCATGCAAGGATTGCATTACGGACTCAGCTTTTCCCCCGCGATTTTTTTGACCAATCACAGACGAGATTAACGCCTGATGCGTTTAAATGTCGAAAATGCTTGAACGCACAATGATGCGCAAAGTCGGAACATGTCGTGTGGTAAAGAGACGTACACATGTTGTTCACATACGCAGTGGGCGGAGCCAAATGGATCGGTCCGTTATTTGTATTCGGCAGCTCAATTGAATTGAACCAAAACAGCGCCCTCTACAGTTCTCGCACTTACCTCTCCAGCTCCCAGATCTTGGTGGCGTCGCGGTTGATGTAGGCCTTGCAGGTGGTGATCATCTGATTGGTCACTTTGACAAAGAGGGAGGTCATTCTCTCGGAGGTGTTGTAGTAGCGAGAGATGCTGTGGATCATGCGGATGGCGTTCATCAAGCTCGGGATGTGCTCCACCATCACGCACTGAGGAGAGAGAAAACCAGAATTGAAACTCAATCCAAAATGACAATATACCACTTTAAAACATGCAGAATTTGTAAAATATTTTAAAATTGTTCATAAGAGTGGTAATACTTCTGCCAAGTGTCATAACAACTGATTTTGAAAAAAGTAGCAGCCAAGAGGAACTTCCCAAGTACACTTCTTCAGAAAATGTTTCTTTACAGGATTTACAGAAACATATTAAGAAATTCTGCAATAAATAAACACAAGGTAATTTTGAAACCAAAATAATACAACACTTTTCAATACTTCACTTGCATTAAAAAAAAAAATTCTCAGTTCGGTTTGGCTACTTACTGGATCACACTTGACCAGTGGTCCGAAGAATTTGTCCAGGGTGTATAGGTACTTCACATTGTCCTTGGCTTCGTTAGCTGCATCTGTGATACGAATGTCCTGAAAACAAACAAAACAAAGCTCATCTATAGGTACAAAACTGAGGATCCAAAAATAAGCAGCTGGGTGAAACTTAGAAGTCTAAATACGAAAGCATCAGCTCTTCCTAGTTTCAACTAGATCAAAACCGAACCCGCTTTCTTTGAGCTGCAAAGCAGAAAATTTTGCTTAGTTTTGCCGGGAACCAGTCGCGAGCAAGATACATTGCATGATACTTTGGCTGGTAACCTGTATTTGCTAAGCAAGTATTTTTGTGCTTAGCAAGTTTCCGTTCTTGTCAGTTAAAACGAAATTAGTTCATGGTTCCTGAATCAGGGCAAGCTTACCAGTTCCTTCCACTGCTTGAGCACTTTAGACTTGGCGGTGTGCAGCACCCCTACCACGGCCTTACACCGTGGGCTCTTGATCTGTTCCAGGAGACTGTTGAACTTGGCCATGCGTTTCTTCCAGTGGTCCAGCTCGGCCGCCGGGCCGATGTCGTCGGCTTCTTTACGCATCTGTTCGCTCTTGGCAAGGACCTGCTCGATCTGCTTGGCCCATTGCAGGATCAGCTCCTCCAGTTTCTCCACGGTGTCCGGAACGGCAGCTACGGAGAAGCAAATGCATCATGGTTTAAAAGTCAACCTTCAGATTAATCCTTACAACCTAGGCTTCTTTGCTCAGTGATGAAGTCAAGAAACTTGTGATGGAATCACAAGTCCAGTCACAAGTACATCACAAGTTAATTCACAAGTCAGTCCCAAGAATTTTAGGATGAACTGAAAAAAAAACAATGCCCAATTCATTTGAATAACTTGTGGCGTTGACCTGGGACTGGAAGACTTGTGATTGAATCGTGATGATTTGAGATGATTTGTGATGATCTGTAATGAATTGTGATGATCTGTGATGATTTGTGATCATCTGTGATCCATCAGGAAGTACCTCAACTACAACACTGCCTTTGCTAGAAACCTTCTTGAATCTTTCCAAAATCCACAAATACACATAAATTCTTTGAAACTTAGCAATGGAGTTTGCATAATCTGTGACCTAATTACAACCGTCTTGGGGATGGGGGGAGGGAGGATTACTAACCAGCCTGCTGGAAGTCGCTGGCCGTCTTGAGTGAATCCAGCATAGACTCCAGGTGTTCGTGTTCGCACAGCTGCACCTTGCCCTCCATGTTGCCCTTGGCTATGGACAGACTGTTGATGAAACGATCCAGCTGGTCCAGGAAGTCCGATATCTGACCGTTGTCTTTGATTTCTCCCCAACTCTGAATAAAAAAGGAAACAAGATTCTTATTTTAGTCCAATTTAAACCACATATGTGATGCGATCAAGCTAAACGAGTCGTTAGTTGACCCTGGTCAATTTTTTTTTACAGATTTGAAAAGAGCACAATCTCAGCGTTACTGATGTGAAAACCGCATGCTGATAGTATCTTTAGTTTAAACATTATGAAGTCGGAACACCAAGAGACGTGATGAAGTGATGTAATGAAGTGACCCTATTTTGGTCTGAATCTCCAAATGAAAGTTCCCGACAAACGACTCATTTAACTTGATCGCATCACATAACCCTCTGCACTTGTTATTTCAAAGTTAGCCCCTCCCTGCCACTGCACATTAAGCATTTGAAGATGGAAATTGTACTTACAACAAAGACAAGTCATTAATTTTATGGACTTTCTCCAATTAGAAATTAAGGTGTCACTGATATGTCGGCTCACTGTGTCTAGAAAGAAGACAGATAACTGTGCTGAACCACTTACGTCTTGGGTCTTGAGCGCAGGCACCATGACTTTCTTCAGCAGCGTCTGCAAGCCATCCAGGATCTTGCCTCCTGAGGCGTCCATCATGCCGAAGTTGACCTCCTGGGAGACATTCTGGACAGTCAGCGGCTTGGAGGTGGTGCGGATGAAGAAGTAGCACATGCCGTTCAGACCCTCCGAGGTGCCCGTCGTCAGGAAGAGGCGCTTCTGGAGGGGCTGGTGGGTGGCTATACTGGAAGTATCTGATTTGGAGAATAATTTGGATTGTAATGGGCGGGGGATACTGAGGTCATGCTTGGACAAAATTGTTTTAAATTCTTTCAGCAGTGTAATATACCGTCGGAAAGCATTTCACCTGCTCAATCTAATGAATTTATGATCTCCATTTTTAAAATTTTTTGTGACTACACTTTCATTTTTCTTTGATCTTGGCAAAATTATTGGATTTTGAACAGCCCATTTTGAGTTCCACTCAGCCTGAATCTACCTGTTCTGGAGAAGAGCGTTTCTCTGGAAGCGGTTTCCTGGTAGTAGAACATCAGCTTGCGTGCACCGTTGTTGGCAAAGAAATCCTCGATCAGATCAAACTGATGAGATGAAAATGAAGAAACAATTAAGAACCCCAAGAGAGAAGTTCATTTGAGTACATTCATTACAACTCATAAAACAGGATTCACTGCCTTCAGCTCATTTGAAACTACACAGAATTGTCGAAGTAATAACAAGAAATGCATTCAAGTGCATAAAATCCTCAACTGATATCTGAACAATGTTTCGGGAACACGTCTCATTACATCAGTGACCTTTTAAAACAAATTTGAACCAATAATCTACCCTCTGATACAAAAATTAATTTTGATTCCAGCTTTTTTTATCTTATCATTTCGCAAGAATTAGACGTCAGGATTTTTCCCAACCTACCTTGTCATCGCCGAGGAGAAAGTCCTCCACCTGGGTCACCTCCATGCCAATAGCCTCAGCAAGCTGCAAGAACAATCAAGTATGAAACAATTTTAAAAATAACCAGGAATAATCATGAGCTTTCATTGGTCAAATAAAAAGAACTTGATAAAAACTTCAGAATGCCAACTTCATTTCACTGATAATAAAAAAATAGCTTGCAGTGATCTTCACGTCAACAAAAAAAGTAACAAATGATGTATTTTCTGTCACCATTACTTACCTTGCCGAAAAGAAACTGGTGTCTTGCATCCATCTGAAAGTAAAAGACAAGAAATATGAATTTATAAATACACTATAGAAAGAGGCACAAATGTTTGGATTCAGAACACACAAAAACACATGAAACAGAATAAACAAACACGACAAGTGCAGTAATGTCAACGGTAATTTGAAATACAGATGGTAGGATGCATGCATAAAAGCTGAAAAAAAGTATTTTCAAACTTTTTCCCATACAATTTCATGTGACGGTATGACTCCACGTTTCAGTTAGGATCAAAATCTTTCCCTGTTGTTATATTAAGTACAACAGAATCACTCAGGTAGCATAAACACAAACATAATCATGAACACTTCAGGTTAATGTTTGAACAATTTGATGATTAGATCATTTTCTCTTCTTAATTGGAAAGTTTCCTTGCAGTCAGACTTACCGCTGTTCTCCTTCCGTCTCGATTTGCCTTGGCCTGCTTAGCCATCTCCTTCATGGCCTCTGTAGACATGACCACGTTCTTCTTGGCCACGGACTGTGGGAGAGAAACACAACGTAAACTGGGTTAACTTTGATGGCACAGTCAAGATTAACTAGCTTATGCACCCACAGCGTCCGTATTAGTATTAAAATCGGAGCTCTTGATTTTCAATTTACTCACTTTGCTGGTGAAATTTAAACACTTCAAAGTTTCCTTTTGATATCTTGAGTGCAACCTTTACATAAAAGCTTAAATTCTCAATGTTCTTTTAAGTTTTTTAGGAAAGACTTTTAAGACTGGACACTGTTTTTGTTTTGGCTGACTGTGCCAGCCACACGTGTAGCGTTACGCTGAAACAATTAAGGAACACGGTTTTGGGTAGAGGTTACAAAACTTGATACTCCGGTTGAAATGACAGAATGCCTGTCCAGCTTTTGTTGATTAACAAAGCATTATAAAAGTCAAGTTGGAAGAATGCTCGGCAGGGCAGCACACATAGGTAGTCGCTTTGATTTGCAAGAAAAGGCAATTTCTATTAAATTGCGGCCCAGTTCACTCTTATTTGTTGCTGAAAAATCTAGACCCTCCACCATCTATTTGTGCACAAGCTCTTTACCACGTCTACAATCACTGCAATCCAACTGAAGCACTAATGCTGCTGTACTACGTTGCTACTAATACTAAACATTGGCACATGTCTACAGCACTACTGCATTTTGTTCATAATTCACACTACAACATGATGAACATTCTACACTATGGAAAAAAAATCTGATCAACTGTTACTTTGTCTTAGGAGTTCAGTGTACAAATTTACATTGTCTAATTTAAAAAGTTGTCAGATAGTTTTCTTTATGCGAAAAACAGATGCATAGTTTCAATATTTTAGGATAAAATGCTACTGACTTAAAATGATTTCAATTTCTTTTATTTCAATGTTGAAATATGCATATTTGAAACCGTTTGATTTTCACAAAGTTCTACTATATCACGGATGAATGACAGGTTGCGAATACTTATTTTGTTAATTGACAAATATTTTGTGTATAAAACAGGCTTGAAGGAGTTTTGCAGTGGATTAATTTAGGTATTTTATTAGCTGTAAAAGAAAACATGGGTTAATTAGACAATGGAGTGAGCATTTCAGCTTAGAGAATGCATGATATGTAAAGATATGAATAAGCATGCACTTGCATTTTATCCACATTCAAGCAGTTTTTGAGATAATGTACATTCTGGAGCCGATTTGAAAGTGCATTTTGAAGGAAGGATGCAAGAAAGAAACTTCTTTGCCTTAAATTCAACAAGAAAACAATGCTGTGTTGTGTTGTCCTTTCTTCACTATTTTTGTTTTCTATTCTACCGAACTTTCAGTAAATAACTACAAAATGTGAAATGATAGATGGGTCGTTTGTTTGCAATGTGTTATTTTTGCCTGCATGCTTTTTGGAATGCGCATGATCACATTGCATGATATGACCAGACAAAATGAACCTACAACTCGGCGGGTTCGAATTGGATCACTCTGGGCATCCAGCGATGCTCGACCGATGGTCACCTGAAAAGAATGCAACATTCATGGGGCAACATACACTGGCATTTCAGGCACATTGTGCTTACAAGCAATGCCACTGACGATGCATGCATTTTGTTTGCTTATTCTGGTTCCACTAAAACTTATTGTCATGCATTTTTACACTTAATTTGGATTCATGATTTTTTTTACACTATTTTTTAATAATAGCTAAGAATAATTTTCCAGAAAAAAAAATTAATACAAAACACTGCCTCATTCACAATTATTTGAAATTTTGTTTAATTTTCAAACTACTCTCTCCGAATTCTATAGTAAATTTCAATGTCAGAAAACGTTAACTCAAATTGAGCCAATTTCTTTTTTAAGCTCTACATGTAGGCACTGCATACAGCAACTTAACTTCTGAAACACGGCTAAAAGAAACTTTCCACAACACAATTGAAAAACTCAGCAATTTTGTTAGCTATTACATTCTCTGACGGACATTTTCATGCATGTTGAAACACTTTTTTGTCATATTTGCTCATGCTACAATGTTCGTACAAGTACAAATTTACAATGTAGGGACGTCAGTCATTGGTCAATATTAATTACTAAACTAATGTTCTTTTAATATTGCACATTTCTGTTAGTAGTGCACACGATTGATTGACAGTCAATGTCAATCCGGCACTTACCGAAGGCCCCTTCTGTGAGAGCTGGTGCAAAAAACAAGATTGGGGTATGTGTGGTTAAAGGCAGGGTATAAAAACAGACATCAGATTTTCAGGGGATTTGTAAAAGTCTTGAAATTTAAACCAGATTTGAACCAGATTAATCAAAACCTTGTCAAAAACAAAGAAGAAGATTCATATAAAAGTTGGTACATGTAGATAAAATAAAATGGAGACATGAATGTTTAAGACATCAGTGGAATTACAAAAGTGGTAAGTGAAACAAAAGAAATGTGCAGATTTTTCCCCCCGATGTTTTCCAAAAATTGACTTCTTTGCATGATGGACCGATGAAGCACAAAGTCAAATTTGTGATGACTTAGTCCAAAAATAAACATCACAAAATATACATTTCTTCCATGCTATCTGATTTGTGGAGTTTTCAATTTTCTCTTCTTCAGTCGAAAGTATTCAATTGTTAGAAAAGTCCTATTGATGCTTCTGTCATATGAAAAATGTAGCAGAATCACATGAGGCCAGGATTTGGTGAAAAAAAAATCATTATGACAGGAAATTAGAAGGTAAAAAAATTGCATGGTGTGTGACGAAAATCCACGATCCATGTTGTGCATATCGAACAATTAAACAATCAATAGAATGTCACTGTTTGTCTTACCGGAGGCGGTGGACCACGTCTGCGTTTCTCAGTGCCCCCCTCTGCAGCTTTCTTCTTCGGCTCATCTTTCTTGTCTTCCGCTAAAAATAAGAATAAAATTCAATACAGTCAGCAATGTTTTTAGACAGTAAATAAAAAGGCCTCCTACAACATTGTTGCCAAAAAGGCATCAGGCCTACAATAAAAAAAATAATAATACTAATGTCGCCAATGAAAAATAGGCCTAAAACATTTGCAAATTTCATTTGGGAATTCAAAAAAGTTTCATTGCAAATAAATTTAACATTAATAGGGCCTAACTTATGATATGCAATTTTTCATTGCTATTTTGGTTATTGAAAGCTAGTGAACGACCATGACAACCAAAAAATTTATTTGCCGTTAATAATATTAATGCTGGAATTTACAGAACAGTTTGCACGCAATTGTGTAGCAGCCCCCCCCCCCCTTTCCAAAATCCCTTATTCAATTGAATTAGCCTAATTGGCATTTCTTCCCCTCCCCCACAGGCCACAAAAGAAGTTCTTTCAATTCAAGATCAAAACTCCACCCCTTGCCCCTCCTCCCTCTAGCCCCCCACCCCGAACTGACACCCTACAGGGACTGACTTAATACATGAAACATTGATAAAAACAGCGGAGTTTTTAGTGTATTTATAGAGTATGTTCACCCCCTCCCCCTTAGCTTTTCTTCTTACGTTTTGCTGTGGTTATCAGTGGTGGAGCGACCTCCTGATCTGGCTTCGGTGAGTCGGGTTTGCTGGATTCCTTCTCCCCCGGAGCTCCGTCAGAACCCGGATTTTCAGCTTTTTCTACCTCGGCACTCTCCATTTCTCACAGACTAGGATCGTCCAGGGATGATCCCGGCCACAAAAATCCTAAAATCGGATATTGTCAGGATCTGCAGCGATGAATTTGATACTTGAATTTACACAAACTATTCTGCTGCCGAGCAAAGTTTACATTTTCCCGTACAGTTTCACTGTTGTTTATCAACCAATTAAGTAATTGAGATTACTCCGCGAGAAATAGGTCGTTCACAACAAACCACAATTCTACTTTATTTTTGAATGTTTTGTATAAAAAGCTTTCGCTTCTCAAATAAAAGGCTAAACAAAGGTATATAAATGCAAAATTAGAAGGAAAACGCTGGACAAATGCGTAAGAAATGGATTTATTTTCGGCGGATGAACACAACATGGCGGACAAAATTTCCTGCAAGGTTGTCTGTCGCCATAGCAGCAGCAGCAGCAGCACTCTTCGGTACATTATGTGATTGAAGTTGTGCGGGACAGGTGTACAAAGCCCCACACTGAGCGCACGTAATCAAAATATTAGCAAACGGAGAAAAGGAAAAGTTTGTTGACACTTGGTGAAATAATTTTATTCCCCTTTTCTCCAGATGGAAGTATTTTATTAATTCTCATTTAAGAATAATTCAGTCTTTCGATGTCCGTGTTTTCTTTTCAAATAATTATTTGGTCGTCACTTCCAGCTGTTAACGTGTATGGCCGGTTCTGTCTTTGGCTTAATTATCTGCTATTTTCTGCTGACCGAGTCGAGCAGAAGTGGGATATTTTTGGTGATAATAAATAGCGCCCTCATGTGTTCAGAAAGAGATGGAATACTTGGAATTTATTTTTTTTAAGGTTTTTTTTGGCCCAAAACTTGCGAACGAGTGATATAGCCATGTGATAGTTCACCTGATCCTAAAAGATCATAACAGAAAAAATGTTGACAATTAAATAAAATATATCAATTAACTCAATTTACCATTCCTGGGTATTTTTTTATTCAAAATTGTTTAGAATTCCCATTATACCAGATAACAGTCATTGGAACATTATTCATTTGCCACGAGGCAATCAAATGGCAAATAAACAATAGTTTGCAGTCAATAACATTTCAAATTAAAAAATACAACTACTTTTGGATCTTCCAAAAAAAGGGGATACCACAGTAATCCCTTTAAAAATAAATAAAATTACCACTAGCAAGACGAATGTCGTCTAAAATGTGGAAAATTCCTGGGAAAGAATGTTACAACCTGACACCGCTTTTTTCTTCATATATCATCTCAGTAAAGGTCAGTCACTGCAAAAATATTGCAAAGACATGAATCTGGGACCGAGAAACATTTCCAAATGTGTAAGGAAATACTTTCCTGCGCAAGGACTCCGGGGGTTTCAGCAGGTTATTATACATGTATGAGGTTTGTTTTTTAAACTGTAGGCAGTTTTGTAGTCAAGATACCTTTTGATGGTCAATTCAAAGTCACAACTAACAGGGGAAGAACAATAAAAAGGACTATTTTTGTCACATTTCATTTGGGAAGAAAAAAAAGTTACGACGACTTGAGACTGCATTGACAAGTGCATACTTGCAACACATCGAGAGTAACTCAACTCAATCACTAACTTGAAGGTAGCCTCCCCCTACTACAAAGAGACTTCATATGAAAACTGAATATGAAACATATACCATCACACGTTCTTTAAAAAAAAACACGTTTTACAACCTCTATTCAATACATGTGCAAATATTGATTATATGTTTTATGCAGCTTTTGATTTGCTAAGATATATGATTGAGTGAGATTCTGCAACAAGAACAGTTGTAGCACCCAAACTTCAAACAGTGGTCTTAAATGAGATCGAGACTAGTGTTTTATTGATTTTTTTATTGAATTTTTTGGGGTGAAATTGTATGTCCTTTACAGAAAAGCACAAATTCAACCTCAACTATTCCTTACAAAGTACACCACGAATCACACTACACTCAATGCATCCACTCATGTAAATTGTCCTCCTGAGTGGTCTATGCCCATTCTAGTACCAGGGGTGCCACTATACCGGGAAGACTGCCTCTAATCCGGGGGGAGCCACACCTATCATCACATCTTGCTATGCTCTCTCTGTAATCGCTGGTTGTACGTCCTTGAGACTGTGTTCCAGGCATCCATATATCTGTCCATGCAAAACGCTAAGCATTTCTGAATGATAAATCCAAAACAAAATAAACAGTGCAATAAAATAACCTCTATATCGCACTTGCAGCAAGTTTTAAAAAAAATAACAATTTTGGTCAGTGAATGAGAACTTTTTGGGTCATCTGCATATTCAAGAATAGATATCAATAGTAAAAGTAAAAAAAATTCAAAAATTTATCATTTAACAAATAGGGGCCTATAGGCATGCTAGGCCTATCAACATGATCAAGGGAAAATTGAATAGAGGCGACTGAGTATTCAAATATCAATATATAATTATGGCAACAAAATGTTCAAATATTTACCTGTTCAGAGGAATCTAATGTTGTGCCAGGCTTGTTTACACATTTCTTGAAACACTTGTCAGTCATTCTCTGCAAATAAAAAGAAACTAGGATAAACTGGGGTTTTTCAATTTTCAAACAATTTTACAAGTCAATCTGGATGATCATCATGATCATGATGATTGAAATTGAAAATTTGTTTGAACACATTTTTAAATGTTGATAATTCATATTCTTATTAATTATCAATGTAGCAAGGCCAAGGATAATCGAGTCTTAGAAAATCTAAGTTGTAGTGGACAGTGGTGGTTGTGCCTGTCGAGCGCAATTTGAGTCCCCCACGCAAGTTTAAACTTGCGCGCGCAAGTTTAAACTTGCACGGGGGACTTCCTGCAAGCAATAACACCGCGCCATTTTATTTTTTTTTGGCGTGCGCAAGTTTAAACTTGCGCAAAGGCGATCGCAACCTTCTTTTGCGGGCGGGATTTTCATTGATGAAGGTTTTTTTTCAAAACACGAGTACATGGAGAAATAATGGAATAAATGAATGAATAAAGAATTCAATTAGCGTCAATGAAAAGAAACATTGAGATTTAACAGTGCTTATCAGAGAAGTTGTTTAAGGGTACGTGGGGGCGGGGCCAGGAGGGGCCAGGGAGGGGACCGGGCAAGCAATCAACTTAAGCACACTAGTGGCGATTGCTTGGAAAGTGTACTGAAGTTGTTCAAAAATGGAGACCAGCTTCAGGTTTTTTGCTTTGTAAACCTAATTAGCATTTTATTTATATTCTTGAATGTATATAAATCATAATTTCCTAGGTGTCACCCGCTGTTAACGTAAAAAGAATTATTATGATCCCTTCAATTGTTCAAGTTTTGACATTATACTAATCATTTACATTATTTTTTAAATGCTTATGTATTCTACAATTAAAAAAGTACTCACTCTTAAAAAAATACTAATTAATTTAACAATTAATAAATTGTACGGTACAATAATTCATATTGTTTTTAGAAATACTTGCATAACATTTCGAGCGCTGTGTACACTTCAAAAATGCATAATTTAAAAAAAAGTTAATGAATGCATTACTAATTTAATTAATTAATTAAATGTATTACTTTTTTTATTGCAGGCTCAGTAATTCATATTAAAAAATGTTTACAACTTATAAACGCTATGCATATAAAATGGTAATTATTTTAAAAAGTAAATAAATTTGCAAATGATTTAATTAATGAATTTAATCAAATGTTTCAAAAAAAGGCATTAAGGCATTGTCTCCCGAAGCTCAGTGATGCTATTATATCGGAGAAAAAAATCTGCTTTAAAAATAATGTTACATATCTGCATGAGTATACCCAGGGGCAAAATAGTTTAGCGGCTCTGTATGCGTGGCCATGAAAATCTATGCAGGGCGCAAGTTTAAACTTGCGTGCGCAATTTGTAGCAGGGAAATGAATGCGCGCGCAAGTTTAAATTTGCGCGCGCAAGTTTAAACTTGCGCGGGAGACTCACTTTGCGCTCGACATGCCTATTTACGTGTCGGAAATAAACAACTTATCATACATTTGCCGCACACAAAAAAATATGATGTAATTTTCTATGGACGAAAATCACCTGAAGAAGTTCCTGCGCGTTGGCTAGTGCGATCTGTGTCTTCACTTGATCCATGATCTGTCCTCTTTGAACATTATCTAATTTGCCTCCAGACGGAGGTGATGAAAACGAATCCATGCTTGTACTTTGTTAATCTTAAATAGTAGTTCTACCCGGTTTGTTGAGAAGAAAATTCAGCTTTTACCGGCAAGCACGACGACACACGTGAGATTGAATTGCAGAAGTGCGCCCTCTACTATACTGTGCCGATCGGGTAATATTTCCATGTTTGGGGCGGGGCAGGACTTACGAAGGAGGGGTTGACTTTTTTTTTACTAAATTCACTTTAATTGGGCACTTTAGTAACTTTCGAAATATGTTTACATGTACATACCTTATTTTGTTGGGAGTAGAATTAAATGTAGCCTAAATATTACAAAACCGAGCCCCCACCCCTGCATAAAAAGCAAGGGGGAGGGGTGGGTGGGGCATGGGGGAGGGGTGGGTGGGGCATGGGGGGGGTAGCTCCATCTGTTATTCCTAGGATCTGGTATCTTCAATTGTTTCATACTAATTATATTTAACTTGAATTTGGGAAATGTCCTACATCAAATCTTGCAGGTGATAACGAGAAGTTTACTGAATTACAAAAACCCATACAACAGTAAATACATGATTTCTTTGGCAGTACATGTACTGTGAAGTCTCGTTTCTCATTCAAATTTCTTTATTTGAATATCATACATCACTATAATTATATCACCTCCAAATTTGTTTTTCTTATTAAAATATTTTTCAAATTATTTATCAGAATAATAATAATAACTATCTCATTGGAAAGCAAAATATTTGGTGAAATCATAACCTGTACAACGAGGAATTATTTGTCCTAAACCTATTGGACTAAGAAGCAACATTTTCCTGAAAATGTTTATGACGATCTACAGAGGAATTTCAAAATGGCATTGAAGCTGAAGGCCTCTGTGCTGTCTTTTGTTGAGAGGATTAAAAAAGAAAAGGTCCTCAATTCATACAATGGCTTAGCACTGGGAGACTCAGTTTCAATGGTAGTTTGAAATTCGTCTTTATATTTCACTGGAAAACACAATTTCAATCAATGTGGAACTCTTGAAAGACATAACTTCAGAAATTAAAACTCTTGGATATCTGTGAGGTGGATCTCTTTGCAAGAGAAAGATAGCGGTACACTTTTAAAATTACGCTGAAAAATAATGATAAACGGAACCTCGTTTGGAAAGAATGTTGCATCCTGACGCCACTTGTTTCATCATATATTATCTCAATGAAGGTCAGTCATTGCAAAAATGTTGAAAAGACATGAATCTGGGACTGAGGAACATTCCCAATATCGTTAGAAACTACTTTGAAAGTGCACTCATGTCTGCATAGACTTTGTACACAAACAAAGAAGTTGCGTCTGGATACTAATAAAGATTTGATTGGTATTTGCATTGTTACATAATATAAGCTTGCTAAGCAGTTTGGTCTCTCGCTAAGCCACTTTGTAATTGGCAACAATTTAGAGTGGGTCTTTCAGCGTTTGGAATGATTTATTTTGTGCATGAGAACATTTTAGTAAACATACGATTCATTAATAACACCACTCCATAGTGTTCCACTCAAAGTTGTAAATATTTCAAACACTTTTGCGTAAAAAATAAAAACAAATTAATGCATTTTCTGTGATATTTTAAACAGCTTCTTTTGTAATGCCACTTTTACAACCAAAAAAATTGGTTATTTTTTTTACTTTTTCTGATTTCTGAATAAAAAGAAAATCTAGGAACAAATGTTCTGTGGATGCGTTGTTAAAAAATGTCTGCATCAAAAAGAGTATTATAAATCTATAATTTAATGCTCTTGGAATATATACAATGTATCACTTACAAACTCCAACAACAAAAAATGTAATTTTACTATTCATGCAAATCCCCTATCTCTTCAGCTGAAACACATGCTTACTAAATTTTTGTATTTTCCAACAAAATTCCTATTTTAACAAAGATGAAACCATTCAATTCACAGATTAACAACAACAGCTACACCAGTGTTGCAACAGTTAAATACAGATTTTTCATCTTTGCACATATGGTTACAAAATTTCAAATAAAAAAGACAAGATATCAAAATTAATTCATTCCGTTTTTCTGATTAATCATTTCCCAGGTTTGAAATAAACACGATCAAAAAAAGACTAACTTTACAAAAATCCTCAGACTACACATATTAAATAAAAATATATACACCATTTCTGCCAAATCTGTCGACCTTTTTCTCTGCCAAAAAAAAAGATACATTTTTGGCAGCTTTTGGCAAATTGAAAAACTCAAAGAGGGACACGATACATCCTATCTCAGAATTTTTAAGTTCATCTGACAATTTCCATTCTCTATAAAGGAAAAAAAAATCTGTTTTCGTGCAACCGTCTTAAATCTAATAGGTTTTACCTTCAATTTTTCAATTCAATTATGTACACATTCCTGTCATAAGGCACATTGTATAAGTATTTTTCCTGCAGTATGTAGTAAAATTTGTGGAATAATAATGTTTTGGTAATGGACGTCAAGAAATTAGTGAAATGAGAAAGTTTGGATTTGGACAAGTTCCATTATTTGTCTGCAGGCAACGTTCAATAGCAAAAGGATGACAGCAGACAAATAAATGTTGGAATTAATGGAATAAAAGCTGGAATAATTAAGAACGGAATGATTCTGAACCCCCCCCCCCATAATTTTGTCTACAAAATGAGATCAACTCATTTTGAGAAAATATGAAAAGTTTGATGACAATGTACATGTGAGCATTGTACGTCCTCTGTTTCAAAATCTAAACTCTTTCCATGGTAGGAGGGGGGGGGGTAAAATTCACGATTATACAAATTGGGGCTAGTGAACTGCCTCATTCCTGCACATTTTCACACAATAATGAAATGCAATAGGCACCTCCCCCTCCCCCTCAACCATCTGACTCCGCCCACCTCTTCCCCTGGGTCTGCTACCAATCTCTTAACTTTAATAATACCAATGTTGTAATATTCCTAATCATACTCGTACATTTTTGGTACATATGTTCTCCACTGAGTAAGAATTTTTTTTAACTTAAAGAGTTACTTCAGGAAAAGAACCCAATTAATTTTCCACTCCTTGGGAGATTTCTGCTCTAGTTTAACCCTCCTATGCAAACATACTTTTGTGCAAAGTTGTCCTTCCAGTCAAAATCAGCCAAGTGACTGTTTTCAACAGTTAAAGAGCTCCCAGCCTACATAAAGCAGGATCGCCTGGCTGTGACTGTTTATGTAACTTGACACAGCTATGCTTTGACTGAAGATGAACGATAAGCCAGCTGTGCCTACTTCTTGCCCGCTTTTTTTCTGTTGACTCAATTTGACTTGTCACAGTGCTTGCTTGAAATATCTGACTGTTGGTGACTAGCCTGTGTAAAAGGCACGGCAGGGGAAGAGGATTGATTTTTTGACTGTCTGTGACTGTTCAAACAGCAGGAGGGTTAATGGCTACTTTGTCAGCAAAAAGCCCTTGAGAACATGTGTACCCATTGACATTTGCTCCTGCTCATGGAAAGTACTCGTACTCGTACTCGAATACATAATTTGGTACTCGTACTCATGGGAAAAGATTGCCTCGTACTTGTTCTCAAGATAAAGTACTGGCACTCATACTCGTACAAAGTACTCGTAAATGTACTCATGGGAAAAGATTGCCTCGTACTTGTTCTCAAGACAAAGTACTGGCACTCATACTCGTACTCACGGCAAAGTACTCGTAAATGTACTCATGGGAAAATATCGCTTGTACTTTTACTCGTGACAAATTACTCGTACTCATACCTGCACTCACGGCAAAGTACTCATCCTCATGGAGGACTCGACTACAAGAATGCTTAATAACTAGATATAATGGGGATTTGTATGTGTTCAGGATTTTCAACGTCCACTATTTCTCCAGGACCAGTTTCTTGAGGCGATCCAACTCCACCTGCATGGCCATCCTGTGCTTCTTCTCCTCGTCCAGCTCTGTCATCAGGTTCACGACCTCCTTCTTGAACTCTGACCTTATACTGGACAGCTGCTCCTGGAGGGATTTGACTTCTTTCTTGAGTTCCTCCACCTGGGGGAAAAGAAATTTAATTTAGAAAATATTCATGCTCCCTTGTTTGCTACCTCATAAACTCGCATTGTAGTTTTTCTGTCGTATTAACAGTTTACATGAGGCCCCTCGTTACCTGTGCATTGGTAGCGTTGATGGCCGCGTCAGAAACTAGACTCGTAGGCCTGCTTCCTGCGGGGCTCTGTGCGGGGCTGGTCTCTGCCGGCGCCTTGGCTGCCGGTGGCTGGGCCTGGGTAGGTGTGGCTGCTGATGGGGCTGGTGCTGGCACCACCGCCGCCATGGGACCAATCGGGGAAGACTTGGGCCGGGGTGGAGGTACTGCGCTGCCATTTTCGACGGGCTGCTGTAGGGTTAGGGGGGAAAAAGTGAGGGGAAATTATCATGAGGGTCTTGATATCTCGGTTTCAGTCGAAATTGAAGTTATAACTTTGTAGTTTATACAAAAAGCTTTGGTGCAAAAATCCATGAAATTAACAACTTTTTTGCAAATGAAAATTATGCCTGGTAATCACTGCTCAATTACGATTGATTTCTAGTCCGAGTTTCATAAAACTATGGAAACCACTCTTGTGAATTCACAGGAAAGGACAAAACCACATCAGCATGAATATCCCGTCAAATCTTATGACCAGTCTAAGCATTCAAATTCTCAAAGCATAAATGAAATCTTTCTTTTTTCATTTTTCACCTTTGAATAATTTTATCTCCTGCTACATCAAAAATTCACTTTCAGCACACAACATAATAAACAGAAATTAATTCTCTTAATAAACCAAAGCAAAGAACATAATCAAACAGAAATCTTTAAAAACAAAAACAATAACAAAACATAACAAACCAAAGAACTTGGCCTGAATACCTTAAAACTTAAAAATCAAACTCAAAAACAACAAAATACAACATATTACACCCTCCCCAATTAATAACCAGATATTTTGCGAGAAAGTTAGGGCAGTAAGCATGCTTTTTATTCCAATACCAAGTCCACTTACCTTTCATGTAGCCATTTTCCTTTAGAAAAGTTCGCTACAAACTACTTAAGCCAGGCAAATCCAGGGGTACCACAAGGAATTTGCAAAAATAGTTGACGAGAAGCAGTCTTCAAAATGTGATTCTTATTGGAATCTCTTTTCGGTCCAAATTTTCAATGTATGTGCATGTTGTAGAGACCTTTCAGTTTTGTTTTGTATTATCTATGAAGGATTCAATATCTGGTTTTGCCCTTCACCGACATATTTTTTTTATAAACACTTTTTAAGTGTTGTTGTTGAGAGAGTGAGAGAAAAAGAAAAAAGAACGGTGGGGGGTGGAACTCTGACCTCTCTCCTGCTTTTGCAGGCAGAGGTCTTACCGACTACCCACGGAGCTTACCGGGTCGGCTGCTGGCGAAGCCGCAGTAAGTACCGCAACCAAACCAAACTATTCATTTTCATTTTTTTTTTTTTTCTCTCATCACTCGGGACAACACTGAGTATACAGAGTTTATAAAAATACGTTGGTGAAGGGCAAAACCAAATATTGAATTTACATCACCCCGACGCACGTTCTGTCTTATGAATCTATGAAGGAGTTCGAGCGTCGAGACATATAATATTCTGGTGCAAACCGTGGAACCCTTAAC
The DNA here is from genome assembly GCA_029964075.1 of Patiria pectinifera. Taxonomy (NCBI): domain Eukaryota; kingdom Metazoa; phylum Echinodermata; class Asteroidea; order Valvatida; family Asterinidae; genus Patiria; species Patiria pectinifera. The sequence continues at coordinate 14,259,436 of CM057140.1, read as the reverse complement.
TCTTTGCACCTTGTCCCTTATCTTTAAAGTCTAGAAAAAAAACTGAATTGAAAAATGAAATTTTCTTTCGAATTGAAAAAGGAAATTTGAAATGTGGGTTGGGTCTTCGATTTATCACCTGGGGTTCTTTGGCCAAAGAGGGCGGCCGCTTTAGTGAGCGGGACTTCAGCTCCCTAACCCAGGGGGGTTGGCTAGCGTTAGTAGGACTAGTCGGTGAGGTGACTACAGTGGTTGACTTGGCAACGGGAACGGCGGGGGTATCGGCTTTCTCATCATGCGGCAGTGCTTTGAGTCTCTGCATACAGCGACAGGGGGGTTAATACATGAGAGAAAGAAAAACAAGCAAAGCAACAAAAACAAAAATCACTGGAGGAAACATGCACATGCAAATAAACAAGGTGGCAAGGCATTGTGGGTAATCAGTGATCACATGCATGATGGGAAGGAATTTTGAAAAACAAAATTGCGGATGTCGAACAGCTACGAGGAAACAGCACCTTGCGTGTAAATATTTGCAATTTTTTTTCTCGATATGGACAAGTGAAGGCAGTGATTTCAGAAGCAGCGTACCAATGTCGAATTACGAGACAAACCTGCGATTCTACGACGGGATGACTATGTATCAAAAATGTGGTGAGGAAAAGATAATAATATAAGGACTTATGAATGAAAAAAACTTGAAATCAAAATTCATAATCTAGAAAAGCAAGAAAGCAAGAATTTGAAGGATGGGGAATTATCACACACGAGATGGAGCCAAATTTAGCAAGAGTGTTGAAACAAAGGAATATCAGAATGTTTTAATGATCCATTTGCACAATGAATTATTTTTTTCAATTAAATAAGAACTGACTGTCGTTTTTACATAGCGGTGGATTTTGATAGTGCCCTGTAAATATAATTTGAATGGTGTGATGTTGCCATGGTGAAGTTTCTCCCAAAGTCTACATGAGAAACATGCAGATGTTAGTAAAGATTAGGACACAATGCAGGAGAAACATAGAAAAAATTCCACAAAGAAACGAGCAAGTTGGTTTTAAATGAACATACAAAATACAAAATGCATAACCAAAAGTTTGGCCTTAATCCTTTGTCTGCTTTCTCAAATACTATTATTTTAATTGAAAACTGAAATCAAATGTAGATAACTACAAAGGTACTTGGAAGAATTTCCATAAAAGAATTGGGGTTTTTTGGGCCATTTTTGCAAGATTTAAATTCAGAAACAATTTTTTTTAAAAGTTTGCATTAGGTTTAAGCGAAAAAGGAAACAAAAAGGAGCACAAATGTATAGGTGTATGCGATGCACTAGAGTTAGTACGTGCATTTTTTTCTGAATGCTTTACCGAAAAATCTATAACGGCCGTTTTTGGGGGGTTTTTTGTACTTACCGCCTCGCTCAGAATTAAGCCCTGACCACCGAACACCGAGGGCGGTCTTCGATTGGCATTCTTGGGCCGAGATAGCGTGATGTGAGTGAGTTTCTGACCGCTGTCAGTTTTGAGGTCTTCAAAGCCTCCTTCTGCGATTGGACATATGTTTACAAATAACAAACGATTAGCATACACTCTTTCAAAAAATCACTTTTAACTTAAGTGAGTTTCATTTAAGTTATTACACTTGAGTTTCTAAAACATAACTGCCGTTGGGATATAATTTTCTCAGTGTCATCCTCTGACCTTAATTTACGTCTTCTTTTTTTCAAACAAGCCACAGAACTTTTAATCAGGTTTGCATGAAATAAGATGTGTGTGTAGCAGGGTTGTTTTTAGACTTGATTTCACATGTCCAGCATGCACATGGGCTTCACATGGGTTACACATGATCGACATGTCTTTCACATGATTTTCACATGTCTTTCATATGATCTTCACATGTCTTTCACATGATCTTCACATGGCTTTCACATGATCTTCACATGGCTTTCACATGATCTTCACATGGCTACACATGGCTACACATGATCCTCACATGGATTTCGCATGGCTTTCACATGATCTTCACATGGCTTTCACATGATTTTCACATGGCTTTCACACGATCTTCACATGATCCTCACATGGATTTCGCATGGCTTTCACATGATCTTCACATGGCTTTCACATGATCTTCACATGGCTTTCACATGATCTTCACATGGCTTTCACATGATCTTCACATGGCTTTCACATGATCTTCACATGGCTTTCACATGATCTTCACATGGCTTTCACATGATCTTCACATGGCTTTCACATTGATCTTCACATGGCTTTCACATGATCTTCACATGGCTTTCACATGATCTTCACATGTCTTTCACATGATCTTCACATGTCTTTCACATGATCTTCACATGACTTTCACATGATCTTCGCATGGCTTTCACATGATCTTCACATGGCTTTCACATGATCTTCACATGGCTACACATGATCTTCACATGGCAGACAGAGAATATCAATACACCGACCTGTGTTTTCTTTCTTTTCTACTGGCGGCTGATGCCTTAGGATGACTGGGGGCGTGGCTTCTTCACGTTCCGAAGGATGCACAGCTGGCTTCGGAGGCGGGGCCTTGGGTTTCACACCCGGTTTCTTTGGAGGAACAGGTAATACCTGGTGGTTTAAGAAAATTTACGAACTTGGATTAACTTTCATTTCTAGAATGGAAAGCAATCAAATTTTAACTGAAATGAACTATGGAATCTGTAGAGTAGTAGTCTATCTCAATGTGTGTATGGAATGATATTACAGGTACTACATGTATGTGTACACAGACAATAAAATATTCTGATTTGAAGTCACTGTGCACTTAATTTTAATGTGTTCACCAATCCCCAATAGATTCTCTTTTCTGAAGAATCTTGCTTCATGTACTGATGCCATATATTACAGTGACCTTTTATTTCGGTGCTGCATTCTTGTACGTGCTGTATGAGCTCCGCGCACAAGTACCCCCTCAACGGTAAGAAAGGGAGAGTTGAGGGACATATGAACGCATAGCTGAAGACACCTAACGCGCACGGAAAGACACTATGACTTTGCGCATATTCAGAATGAAATTAGTCGTGCGCATGCACTTTGCGCTATACGCGCACGAACCAGTATGCGCACATGGTGTGTCCCTTCCACTGGGCCCGCGAACGTGGTTGAAAAGCGCCCTCTCTCATTCACGTACGGAATCCAAATAAATCAAATGGATTTCTCGTGTTCACCTAAGCATACTCTGATAAAAAAAACATCGCTGCTTCGTCGTTTGAGAACACTAGATACCAGATATACTGTGTGCGCCACATACACAAGGTAATTACACAGACAAAACAATAACATTGCAACACAACTGTACTACACTACAACTGATATTAAGGCGATTGTGTAGTTACGGGCCCTGTTCCTATCAGAGAACAAAACACACTTTTAATTTATTTGACTTACCAACCTAGTTGGCGACAATTAAAAACAAATAGGTATGTTGTAGATAGAGGGCAGGGTTTTGAATTTTTATGGAAAATTTGGGGGTAAAATGACAGTGAAGGTGGCAAAACGATGTACCGTGAACACGCAATACCGCGACGAAAAACAGGTACGACATATCTACCCCAAGAAACTGTTCAAAATTACAAACAAAAGTGTCATTAGAATTAAGAGAATCTGGTTTAGGTTCAAAAAGTCATTTTGGAATGATAATGGCATCCCATGACCAAAACTAAAATGGGGGCCCGTAACCACACAATCGCCAACATTTAAGACAAGCTACATGTGTCCTATTTTTTAACATGCATAACATAATATGTGCTACGATTACAAAAAAAAGATGACTACTGAGAAAATAGAGTAAGTACATGTGGACAAATAAGTAAGTTTTAAATACAGCAAAGCCAAGAAACAATAAGCACAAGACCTTTTTTTTTAAATAGCTCTTATGATTTTGTCGGCAATTTTGAAACAAAACAAGATCAAGAAAACCAAATTGACGCTGTCAAATTTTACTACGAGTAAAAGTAAACTATTTTTCCCGAAATAAACCAGAGGGGGAAACAGACTTGGTTGCAGGTTCCAACCCGCTCCAGTAAATATCTTTTGTTCGACTTTAACAAAAAAATTATAACACCGAACGTGGTGGAAAGTTAAAATGTAAAGTAATGACGTGAACAAAAACCTGGAATGCTTATTAAATATGTTCTAACTCGTGTGTTTGAGTCAAGTCCATCACAAGTCCATTTTTTCAAGTTGGGCGCAAAATAAGTCCATTCATAAGTTCGGTCATGGATTTATTCATTAATGGCTCAGACCATATGTGAGTAGCGTTGTTCGTTGATTCTTTCCTGTGCCATGAGGGTTTTTCTCCGGGCTCTCCGGTTTTCTTTCCTCCGCGCAAAATCAAAACTTTCGATCTCTGATCTCTGGCTATGCTCTGTGATCAGACATGGGTCATATGGCAGCAGCTTAAGGTGCCTTTACATGCCTTCAGCTCCACCACGTTGTAGCTGCATCCTTCGCAATTGAACTTCTCAGCTGCGAGTAAGGATGTTTAGTCCCTCCACCCCCCTCCCCAATTAAGACTTCTAAGGATTTGTGATGGACTTGAGAAACGACACTATTAAATTCTAACACTACTTGTCCTGGCTATGTGCAAAACAAGAGATAATTTGAACCACTTTTTTGAGAAGCTGAGCAACAAAAAATTAAGAAAACTTATATAAAAAATAATTGTAAGTAATTTTTGCTTGGTTCTGTTTATTTAAAAACAAAGAAATATTCCATTATAATGCATTCAATGACACTGTGTCAATTGAAAAGTATGTGAGCTCTGAAATACCACAGAAAACCCGGAAGTTAATGTGCAGCAGATTTGAAATAAGCTCGTTTTTTGTTTCTGATTTTTGTCCTTTTCGACTCACCTTCTTTGGCTGGATTTGCAGACAGTTATGTGAAAGAAAAGCAGAAGAAATTTGAAACATTTTATCATCAGCATCAAATGAACCTAAAACGATGAGTCTAGTATAAATTGAATGAAATTCAGAGAGTCAAAAATAAATATGACACCTAAAAAGATTCTCTGGCAAAATTGAGAAGAGGACTGGAGTCGTTCTGGTTAATTATCAGTTAAGGTTTTTTGAACTAGATTTTTAAAGTCCACTAAATTATTGTTAATATTGTGTTGTTGTCAATGAGTCGGTAATTTCTGGTTTCTGACGAATTGTGAAGAATCTTGTGATCGAACGAAGACAGGACGGGACTAAAACATTGGATAGAGGGCGTGATACTAACCGGTTTGGGTGCAGCGATAGGGTGGGGTTTGCGGGCTTGCGGTACCATTTTCGGCTGTGCATTGTTGACCGCGTCGGCCGACGGCCGGCGAGGCGGGGCATGGACTGCCGCAGGACTGTCTGTAGGCGGGGGAGGTTTAGCCGGCGTGGTCTTGGGAGGAGCTGGTTTGGTCTCTGTGGGGATGACTTTGGGTCCTGCTCAGCCCAAAAAAAAGGAGAACAATAAACAAGTTTTGAAGACTGCTTTTAAACATTTCTAAAACCAAATCCCAAAGTATCCCACATCAATTTGTAGGTCCTTGAATCGACAACTTCCTCAGTTTATTGCAAAAAAGAGGCTCTATTGTGAAAAGAGCAAGTAATGTGAACAATGATCTTGTAATTATCTCTGAACTCGTAAAATTCTTGAGCTACCAATTTTCCCTTAAATTAAAGGTCCGTGCAGGGGAAACCTAACGATTCTGTTCTAGACCGAAAACAGTACCTGGCTAAAGAGGAATTAAACTGCTTGTACTTTTGATTATAGAGGTTTCATCAGAGAATTTTTTTGGAAAATCTGGTTTTTACCTGAGGCTGGTCTTGCTGGCAAGGGTGCTGGACTCTTTTTCTTTACTTTCTGTGAGAAAAAACAACCAAACAACAAACAGGGAAATATCAGACTGATTTGCAATTTTCTTTGTTCTTGGTTGGTTTTCTCCTAAATACTCTGTGTGGGAGTTCACACAGGAGGCCAGAAACACCGGGGCAAACCCCTTACGCTTAGCAGCGCCATTTTGCCAACTATAAAAGAGAATGGGAATTCTGTTACCATTTTCATAAAAAAAAGAAGAAACTTGATTTGTAACGACTGGCTCAGCACACCAAAAAATTCCAAATTTTGAAACAGTGTGTGTGTGTCTTCTAGACAAAAATGAATATGTGAAACACCGGGGCAAACCCCTTACGCTTAGCAGCAGAATAAGTGAAGACTCCTAGTGCAGAGGTGGGTCCCATTTTATTAATCTGCTAAGCGAAAAAAAAATGCTTAGCAAATTTGTGTGCTAAGCAATTATCAGCTGGGTACCAGTCATAGATGATGTACACAGCATAACATTTTGGCTGGTTACCTAATTTTGCATTAACAAACAGTTTTAGTAAATGTATGCACTAAGCAGTTTTGTCGAAATTCAGCCGACTACCAGCCACAAGTGATTAAGACTGCATGACATTTTGGCTGGTAACCCAACTTTCCTGACCTGCTTCTGTACTAAGCAAGTTTCAGAATATCGGTTCCTCTTTAAATACCTCTTTTTCCGGGGGCAGCATCTTGACAAAGTTATCGGGGAAGAGCCCCTTCCTGCCGTCCACCTCACCGAGCCACCATCCACTGTCTCCGGCCTCCTTGTCAAGGACCGTCACGACTTCGCCCTCTTTTAGTTCCAACTCGTCCGCGTGCTGAGCCTCATATGGGTAGGTGACCTTTGCCCTTTCTTTGACTGTGGAAGATGGGGGAGGGTTAAAGGGGGGGGGGGGGGAAAGAAATATGGAAACAATTCGGTTAGCCAATAGCCACGTGCAGAAAGTCAAGTTCCTAAAGTCAAGTTCGGAAAGTCAAGTTTGACGAAGGATGGTTGGACGACTCTAGTCAACTCGTTGGAATTATATAACTGACATACAGATCCTTGCCATTTGATTGGTGGAACTCACATCACATGGCATTCATTATTGCTCCCATTCACGCTGGGGCTCAAAAAGTCCCATTCGCCCATGGTGAATGGGATTTACTATTCAACAGTTAGAATCGTCATTGTTCCATGGCGCGGCATTTGTGTGCGAATGCATGCGCGTATTGTTCCCAAGAGCCAGTAGCTACAGAGTTGGGTTCAAACATTTCGTGACGGGGTTCGGAAGAGAGAAATACATTTCCCACCAATTTTGAATTGAAAAAGAAGTTCATTTCAACTGTAAATCAAATGACAAGGATCTTTATGTTAGTTATATGAAACAAATACTGAGTGGCTTTAAATTAATGAAACACTCAATATGACATACCACGGGCACAGTTCCATCACTGGTAACCAATGGCCCTACACATCATAAAGCACAACAGGGAGCCAGGACCAAGTTTTGTGATGACGTTTTGACCATCGTTTAACGAGAGGCATTCCCACTTTGCTATTAGTGTGCAGGTGCAAGTTACGTCACAAATCGATCACTAGTCGACTAATGGTCCTCGCCCCAACTTGCTGTTGCAGTTCCCATTTCTCATTTCTTAAAACTGAATTCCTGACAAAAAGTTTACACAACCAAAAAAAATCACCCCAAAAATTGCAATTAAAACAATGTTTACTTGACATAACTCGAAAAAAAAAGGAACTAAGGAACAGACTTGTAAGAAATCCAAATCACGCAAAATTTCAAAATTTCAAACCCCATGAATTATGACTACAGTTGCTAAAAGGCCGAAATCCATGTGTCCGATTTCGATGTGCGTAATGCACTGTGCGTTTACCAGTTGCCTATCTTGGAAAATCCATGTGTACGTATTTTTCTGCACACTAGAGAGCACGCAGCCGTTTTGCAAGTAGAAAAATCAAGCCTCAATCAAATTTGGATTAGCATTGGCAAAGTATGCATGTTACGAAAATAAACGTTGACAAGATTTACTTTCTCAATAAAATAGAAAGGGTATGAGTATTCAGTGTTTTATAAACAGACAATTAGCTAATTAAAATCAAGGCAGGCCCTAGTTTGTTTCAATACGATTCACATATAAGCCAATTCCTTTTAAGGCCATATACATGTATATTTTTCCACTACTACATCCTTTCTTTCAGTTTCACACAAAAAACCTTATGCATATTGTATGTGTCATCCATTTTAACCACTACCTGAAGCATACATAGAACTTCAATGGATAACGGAGTACAGATAGCCCAATGTGCAATACAGACACATGGACATATACATGTGCAATACAGACACATGGACATATACATGTGCAATACAGACACATGGACATATACATGTGCAATACAGACACATGGACATGTGCAATACAGACACATGGACATACATGTATATGGGCGTTGCTTTTTGAACAACCGGTTTTGAAGCATCACGCAGTGCGCACTACGCTTAACACATTACGGACACATGGATTTACAGCCTAATAACACAATAAGTTACCATTCCAAATGACATTAATTAAACATACCTTTAGATTTTCCAAACAACATGATGTTCACTGGCAAAAAAAACCTAGCAATGCCTACTAAAAAACGAACTTAAATACTCCAAAACAGAAATATTTTGAGTGATGACTATGCAACCAGATGCTGGTCTACTCATATCAACCACAGGAAACAAACCAAGCCTACTGTTGACGTGTCTCACAGCTCATACGCTGGAAGCAAGGATTAAATTACAATTTACTGTATTTAATTTCTAATACACAGGGTTTAGAATAGCACACTTAACACGGAACCAGTATCCTATATCATAGTTGTGTTTTAAAGATATCAACATAAGCTTCAAAGTATTAAAGTAAGAGTGCTTTATTGACATTCACTATTTCTTCAGGTCCAGTTTCTGTTTTGTATTTGTTATGCCCAGTTTAAAATAACAAACTAAACACGAGGAGTCTCCTTCGTCAAATTTCAGTGTTGCGAGCCCTGGTTAACTTTTTTATGCAACACCTGAATGAATCCCCGTCATCTGATTGGTAAGTCATTGATCACATGTCATTGAATTATTCGTCCCAACCCACGGCCCGGCCGTACCGTAAAAATAGAAGTTCTATTCCATGGCAAATGGAACTTCCATTGCACGGTGACACTTTTGGGGCTCTGACCAATCAGATGACGAGGATTTATTCAGGTGGTGTATAAAACAAATAATGAATGTTTCACATTCCTGCAATGGAAAGAATAATTTCATTCAGTGACAGATGGAATGTTCCATTCCACTACATTACTCTTACCATTGCAATCATAAACATTCATTTTTCGTATATTTACCACTTTTAACTCTAACCCTTCCAGATGCTACAAACTGCACAATGTTTTTGGAAGATTTTGTAGGATTGAGGAAGACACAAGTACAGCCTAACCACTATTACAGTTGAGTCTCGTTATAACAAACTCGTTCGGACCTAGCCAAATTGTTTGTTATATCAGAATTTTATATTAAGAGGAACATCAGTCCCATTCATTGTGCATATAAATGCACAGTCGGGACCAAGGCTTTACGTTTGTTATAACCAGAATTTTGTATTAACAGAGTTGGACTAACGAGAGTCAATTGTATATAGCGCTTGAAAGCGCCCCTTGATAATTGGTTCTTTGCATAGTGGAGGATTTTTGGAGAGTTCAGGAAGATTTCTATCAAAAAAATGTTAACTGGTCTTGCCCAACCCAACCCTATTCAAAACAATTATGAGTTGTCTATCAAATCTGAGCTTCACAGTTATAGTATTGTGTGAAGTGCATTGTCACTGGGTCATTATGTTCCCAACAGTACAACCACAGGAACACTACAAAAATACCCAACTTCCGCACACAATTTTTACCCACGAAGGACACGCATGCACTCTTCCGAATCCCACATATCAAAACAGGCCCAGATTTTGCAACCACTCCATCAACAGGGTTAAGCCTAACCCAAATGACCTATTTGCAAACTGACTCATCATCAAAGCACGACCGCGTTTACCCAGAAAAACATCATCAGAAAATGACACAGCAGACCGCTGTGAAACCAAACCACCCACCTTGCTTGACCATGTGACAGAGGCCTTCTCCGGATGACGACCGCCGCAGCAAACGCTAATCCAACACTTCTGGTTAGTGTCACACTCGATTCCGCTCAACAATTCTTATTCAGCATATTTGGGCACGGCTTTTTTTCTTTTCCTTTCTAGGTATTGTTTGATTGTGTGCATACCGGACACCGGCTGAGGCCAACTACCAGTTTGTTTTTGACTTCCTGATTTCATATCCCTGATTTCATATCAGGAAGCCGTCCCTTGAGGCAAAGCCAAACTTCCTGGACTGAGGGGGAGGAGGTAACCATAGCAACGACCCCTGACCTTGATTGACAGTACTACAGACACTTCATGAATGAAAGAGAATCACCGTAAAATTTACTGATACTTTGGATTGTAAGTAAAAATGAAAATGAAACAAGGGATATGAATTTTAATGTAATTACATTCTTACTCAACCACTTTTTGCCATTATTTTCTGCGCTTAGTAACTCCGTAAGATTGGGGTTCACATTTTTGGAGAGTCTTACCAATTTCTTCGTATTCTTCCTCCTCTGCCGGCTTGGCATCTTTCTTCTCCTCCTTCTTGACTTCTGGTTTGCTCTCCTTCTTTGGCTCTTCTTTTGCTTTTGCGTCCGCGTTGGTGGATGATGTTGGGGTCGGAACGGGCTCGGGTTTTTTCAAAGATAGCTGGTCAAAAGGAAAATTTAAATTAGTAACAAACCACCATCATATTTTCAATGAAATTTGGTACAGTCATAGGCCTACGGAAACTTCATAGTCAAGAATGTCTACCCACTATGAGCCTTATGACTAGACTTGTCAGTGTGCATAATCAGCAAGGCACCAGACTATTTAATCATTGGTCCCAATGCAATGTTTATGCAACAAGGGTGGCCATCTTGGTCTACTTTCCTGAGATCAAGATGAAAATTACAAAATAATGCGTTCTAGATTACATTTATCCTCTACTTCAGTGGATTTGTAATTTTAATTTTTATTACAAATTTTACAAATATATTATTTACCCTTTTCTGTGCTAGTTCACTCTGAGCTGTCGATTTAGAATGCTCCTTTCTGTTACTATCTGCTGGTGAATTCCCGGCCGTTTTTCTCAACTTGACTTCACCTCCAGCAAAGATGTTGCCGAAACCGACGCCTTTGATTTTTTGCTTTTGTTTGGGAGGCTCCGATGGTATCGGTGGTGGCTCATCTAGAAATTCGATAAAAAAAGAAGTAAAGACAAGTCATCACAAGTCAATCACAAGTCAATCACTAGATGCTCATTTGCACAACTGTTCATCCCATGTTACTTGTGACTGGACTTGCGATTAACTTGTAACCAATCCAGCTGTTGGCCGTATGTTGTGTCCTTGGGCAAGCCACTTCATTTGCCACTCTCCACCCAGGAGTACAAATGGGTACCGGCATTAGCTGGGGAGTAACCAGCGATGGACTGGCATCCAATCCAGGGGGAATAGAATTATGCTTAGTCGTTTCATGCCAAGGAAACCTGCGATAAACGCCGGCTTGATGGGCCATATTGGCTCGTGACAGACTGTACTTTATATTTGTGACAGACTTAAGATATTTTTGTGATTCATCACAAGAACCTCAAGAACCTCAACTACAACAACGCCACCAATGCCGCCGTGGCCTACCGCCGCTGCTGCTGCTGCTGTTGTTGTTGATTTTTAGTTTCTATTTATGTTGATTTACCTTTTGGTAAAGCCTCATGTGTTGATCCCGCCTCCCCGTCCCCCTCGAGGATCTCCACAAAGTTGGAAGGGAACATCCCTTTATGTCCCCTCAGCATACCCTCCCACCAGCCGTCTTCTGGTTGGCCGGTCACGTCGATGATGTCATTGACGGCCAGGCTGATCTCGTCGTCGTTCGTTGGATGGTAACTGTACACCACTTTGGCCCGCAGCTTTTTCGGCTTCTCTGAGCCCTCTGCGAAAAAGCACAAATTATCAGAAAAAGATCTTTTTACAAAAAAAACCCCGAAACAAAACAAATTCAAAAACAAATTCCTTATCTTTTAAGGCAGGTTCACTTATTAAAGGATTGATTTGTAACTGCTGGTTTGACTGTATTTATTGGAAAATAATTTGTTTATAACAATGTTCAACAGTTGAGATGTTATTTTTAACAGAAAAATTAATTAATAAGTACTCAATCAAATTAATCTGTCTGCGTACATGTGACACCATGGTGTTTAAACGAGATTTCTACTACAGCCAAAAACAATTGGATACACCATTTCTTAATTTGAAATCATTGTAGTAAAATACCTGATACGTTCTATCAAAACTAAAATCCACTTTAGGCTTATAACTTTTATTATGCACACTGTTGAACAGTCCAAAATGTATGTCAGACACCGTGGAAGACTGGAAGTGCCCAAATACGGAAAAAGGTAGGTGTGGTGAGTGGAGTGATTTTCAAAGAAAGCAAAAGATAGAACAGATCAAGTCAACAGTGCAGTTTTACCAGATGGAAAGTGTCTTTTCTCACCTCTCCTTGGGACTTCCTGTGAGTCGCCGTTGACGGCCGCACGGGGTGGGGAGGGGGCTCGGGCCGCAGGGGGTGGGGAGGGCTCTCGGGTCGCAGGGGGTGGGGAAGGCGCTCGTCCCTTGACTGACGGGGGCTTCTCTTTCTTGATGGGCTAATAAAGAAAGTTTAGGAAATGACATTAAAGCTTGTGACATATAATATGAATTTTAAAAAAATACTGAACTCACATTTTCTCGCAAGTACCTTTGTGAAACTGGGCCAACATGTTTCTGATACTCTTATCACTTTTAAGACCCTTTTCCAAAATTTAAAAAAAAAGTCTTCCGTAAAAAGCCGGCAATTTTTATTAACACATCCCTTTAATATCCACGATCGTGATGACTCAAGCCAAGAGAATTAAGTACCTACAGGCTTAACTTTAACCAATACAGCAAGTAATTTTGAAGAATTACAATGGAACATTGATTTTACTTGTAGGGGGACTGGCCTAGTGGTTAGGGTTTGTGACTCATGATCAGAGGGTCAGGGGTTTGAATCCAGCTGCTGGCCATCTGTTGTGTCCTTGGGCAAGCCACTATACCTCACTAGCTGGGAGTAACCTGCGATTGAGTGGCATCTAATCCAGGGGGAACAGAAATTTGTCAGTCATTTCATTCCAGTGAAACCAGAGATAAAAACTGGACCGGTGAGCCATATTATTCAGCCAGATTTCACTAATTACTGATCTTACTAAGAAAACGAAGAAAAAAACTGAGCCGGACTTAGGAAAGGATTACTTCGCAGGAATGACAACACTTTGCAGCTGTGAATAAATTCTCTTTACTGGACAGCATTTTTTTTTATGACATCATCCAGTGTCATGAAAAAAATGACGAGCCATCACAAATGACCATTCAAGCCAATTCATCCCTAACCAACGACGTTTTGTGACGTTGTTAGAGATATCCTGTCTGTGGCAGACGGATGACCCCGCGCTGACCTCATTCGGTGCGCTAGGAGGAAATGCACCCGTGTGAGTTCAAGCCAATTCACCTGTATGTGTAATGCAATATTGGGATATCATCCGTCCAGCAGGAAATCCATCACCGATGCTGATTAGTTTTGATAGATGAGGGGATGCCCCCAAGGCTCCAAATGAGAATTCCAATTCTCGTTTGGTTCATTGACCAAATGTCATAGTAAACGGGCAAAGTTCTAAAACATCTTTCTAGTACAACTTTCACAAATCAAAAGCCACAGCTTTTCAAATTCTCCTATTTTTAAGCGTATTTACAAACTCAAAATGTTTCTATGTTAACCAAACAGCACATTTGACAATGGACTAAGTTCTGGACTAAAGTATTTTGGAGAGGATCTAAAATTTCGTTCTGAGAGTTGGTCCACAAACAAACATACTTCCTCCATCATAGTACACATACATCCAACCAACAAACGGTATGGTACCCAACCTACCTCCACAAAGTTGTCAGGGAACAATCCCCTCTGACAGGCTCCCCCTCCCACCATCTCTTCTCCATCATAGTAAATAAAAAACCAACAAACAAGTGGTATGGTACCCAACTTACATCCACAAAGTTGTCAGGGAACAATCCTCTCTGACCGTTGACTTCCCCCTCCCACCATCCGTCCTCCATCATCGTGATGTTGGTGATGATCTGACCCTCCTTAATGGTCAGCTCATCGTCCTGCTGTGCGTCATAATCAAAGGTCACTATGGCCTCCACTGTGGGTCAAAGGTCAGAAAATTACAGGTCACACTAATTCACTTCCTGAATGAAACACAGGACGTGTCAAAATTACTTGGCTATGTGGCTGGAAATAAGCCTCTGTACTGATGACGTCACACTTTGTTTACATGTGCGCTTTTCTATGGGCTATGAAACCATCCTCCCAAACAGGCTCACGTAAGCAAGCACAGTTGTAAACAAAGTGTGATGTCATCAGTACAGAGGCTTATTACCCATGAGCTTATTAAACACAACGTAATGACTGAACTTTTAAAAAGTTCCTTCGTGTGGTCAAGTTTCTAAAATTTCTGAAAGTGAAATTCTACCAACAAGAAAAACAAAGTCCAAACCGTCTTTTCATATAACAGTGAAACTTGCTAAACTGAGATGTGATGAACAAAAATACATATACATGTAGTCCTTAGGATAAAAGTAAATATAATTATGGTATCATTTTCAATTTTCAATTTAATACATAAATCGTTATATGAACAAGAATTTACAAGATGTACATTTGGTTTCACAAAGCATGTCAACAAAGATTGCCAACAACTGTTTGGAAATGCCGATGCAAGCTGTGCTAAATGCTAATACCCACAGTTGCCGGCTTAACAAGCTCTCAATAGAGTTTCTCGGGTACTTGCATCACTGCAAATTGTGAAAGAACACACCTAAAACCGAGGTGATTGATTGTGAAAGAGTAGGGGTTTTCCCTGATGTCACCCGTCAAACTAAATGGGTGGAAGCATAGCATGCAGGGTTATCTTAAAAGGTTCAAAATGCCTATTTGTTGATAAAGTAACATTCTCAATTCTATTTCATCAATTCTATTATTGAGTGTTATATTTAGGGTTATGAGTGAATATATAGACAATTGACCTATCGCCGTTTGTGAGTTAGCCACGCCCCTTAGACAACCCCAAGGAATTTTGCACATTAAAATTTGTTTGTCTCAGATTTTGCACATTCTGCAACCTTAGGTTGAAGAGTCAGTTTGTACATTTAGGTTCTTTTTTTTTTTTACTGAAATTACATTTGGTATTTATTCAGGGACCTCTGTCTCCAAGAGTAATGATGTTCAGCAAAGAACCTGATACTAAACAAATTTTTAAAAAATAGTTTGAAGTCAAATTCTAATGGTACTTGTATGGTACGTTACACAGGTCAGGCGTAACACGGACACAAAAATGTCACACTTTTGGACACTTATGAACTGACACAATATCACAACCCTAAGGTGTTATTTGAAAACCCCACGTTTGTAAGTTAATCCTTGACTATGCTGACAAGCTGTCATTCTATCCACACATCTTTCAAGCCCAGTTCAGATTCATCTTCTCCACCTTAACAGAATAAATCTTTTGATCCACGTACGCCTGAGTGATTCAGGGCAACAGTGAATGATCCATCATCCCATTGCTGCATATGCACTGTTGTGTTTTTTTCTTTTCAACATTCCACGGCACAAAATAATCCATTTGCTTCAGGAAGTGGAACGGATATACAATTGTATAAATGATGTTCCACACAATCGCCAAATAAGGCATGGCAAAAGGCCGCATTTCATGAAAATATATTTCAGTGTACATCGAACTCATACATACAGGAGTAGAAACCATATTTCTAGCTCCAAGGTATTAGGTTAAATTTTGTAATTTTTTCTTTTCAACTTGATTTAGCAGCCTAATTAAAAAGGCTTCAAAGATTGTTAAGAAATATTTAGATGCCTTTTCGGAATCAGAATTATTGCAGCGATGTAGCTTTCGATCTCATCGCGACATCTTCATTCAGCTCGATCGCCCAAAAGGTGGTCACATGACCGGAGTGGTTTAAGTCACTACGCTGAATGAAGATGTCGCGATGACATCGAAAGCTACGTCGCTGCGGTGGATTCAGGATACCTCCATATTGAAACAGTTGGGGGATTTTGATGGATTCAGGACAGTAAGCCTAGCGGTACTGCAGGATTTTGATAGATTCAGGATACCTCCATATTGAGCAGTTGGGGGACTTTAATGGATTCAGGATCTCAAGAGATTTAACTCCCGGCTAACTGGTGGATTCTGATGGACTCACTGGCCACCAACATTTTTTTGCATGACAAAATTGATGGATTTTGGCAGATTCAGGATACTTTCTAGTAAAAATACCTAAAGGGGTTTGGGTTAAAGGGCATCATTAGACCCATTGAAGGGTCTCTGCTAACACATGTTATTATCATGCACACCACTTGACCTTTGGTCTGTAGGCTGTGCATGGTTACTTTGGTCCCTGGTACACATTTATTATCGTAATGTAACATTGTGAGCGTAAGTGTTTGAGTATGGTGTGTAATGGAAGATTATTAGCCATGAAACAACAATGGGCAAACCTGTGTCAAATTGATGCAGTGCATTAATAAGCAATTGAACGCACTGTGTACTGTGACTTTGCATACACATTATTTTAAATGCTAAATGAAATATATTTTTGAGTTTTAAGTTTTCTAAAAATGTAATGAGTAAACTGAATTAATTAATGAATACAATTATCATTATCTGTATAAGAATTGGGACGCCAGGTAAATTAACTTGAATTTTGCAAACGAGAGGTATTTGCAACATGCAATTAAATTATAATTTTGACAATTTCAATTAAGCACGCCCATATTTACATAAAATGTACAAATGTTGGTAAGAATACACAGTTCTTTTTAAAAAAAATCTACAATAAGGAGAACTATAATTTTGTTTTTACTATTAAATATCACACTAGGTCATTAAAAGTAGTGCACTTAAGAGATCAAAGGGACATTATGGCCTGACATCCCCGAACATTTCATGTTTTGGATTGTTCAAAGGCTCGGTTGAAAGGAAACTAACCTAATGTCTTACCGTTCCTGAGAAAAGACCCCCTAAAATTGTGCCAAACGCAGGCATGTTTCCAGCCGTGTCCATTCAGTGTACGGTACACGTTGTGAGTGTGTCACATAATACACACAGCACCAATACACAAATTGTGTTTCTTGCACGTCCGCAGAATGCGATGCACTGGTGCAACACGTGCGGCAGGATTCAAAAATAGCACCCACCAGCTTGATTTTTGAGAGTCAAAATTTTGATCCCGAAATTCGTTTGCGCCAAAATAATCCAAAACAGCCAGTTTTAAAAGATGGTTGTCGGATCGTTGTCTGGACGTTTATATCCTACTTTGAAATGCTCTTTCATATATATATATATTTTTTTAATGCCTTTTGTAGCCAATTGGACGCATTCCATGATGTAATGTCCCTTTAATCAATGGGCAGCATTTACAAACACTGCACCCTTTAAAGGGAATGTACATCATTGGATTTTGCTTTAATTTTCAGAAATTAACTATTTGAGGGGTTAGTATAATAGATCAAATATTGTTACACTGCCAAGTTCGAAGTTTTGTGTTTGAAAATGCTGGAAAAACCAAGAAAAACAAAAATTTTCAAGTAGTCTGGTTCCCTGACTCCACTAAAGATGAAATGAATCAATTTATAGATGCCAGAAAATTGTAAGGTAAGGAAACCAGTCTAGCTGGCCTGCACCCGTTCATGAACATGTAATACATAGCAAACAAAATTTGGACTGAAAAAATGGTAAATTTGGAGCAGTAGTTGAAAAATAGTTAAGTTTTTCCAACGGTAGTCGGCCGACCACCGTTGGAAATGTATACAAAATACCACTTTTCTTTAAAATGACTTCACACCAGGTGCCATAATTTTACAGGATGCTTTAGGCTTTCATTTACCAACATCCCAGTAAGCTATTTCGTAAAAATTTGGTAGTTTTGTTTTCCAATGTTTGCAAATGTTGTATATTCCCTTGAATATTTCAGCCACTATTTAATGCATGCAAATAGGCTTTCATTGAGTATGCACTACAATAATCATAATGCCTATGATGGGAGTCTAGCCCCAGGGCTTTAGCTCAAGCCAGCTCCTGAATACGGCTTCTCGATAATTAAGCCAATCTGGGCATGGATTATCATTGCCCCTTGAGCTATGTGCAGCAGATCAAACGGCTAACCAGCGTGAAGAGTCCCTAAAGCCACTTGGTGAATGCGAGCGCGGCCACGACATAACAGAAAATCCCAAATTATAATTTTTAGAAATTGGTTTGCAAAATATTTGAATGAAAACTCCAGACCGAAGCTTTAGTTCGTCATACATCATTGCTTTCCATAACATGTGTACTTCAATTTACCGACAACAAACGAATAGGGGGGCCTAGTGTGCAATGATTTCCTTATTTAGAATTTGTTTCCTTTTTTGTCATAATCTGGTTTCCTTCCTTTAAAAAAAACACACACAATGGATTTCAATGTGCAAATTTGGTTTTATTTATGAAGTTGTTTCAATGGTTTTTATCAGGCAAAGCATTTCCCTGATGGAAGATATGCTAGGCTTAAACAAAACCAGCAAGCATATTGTCGGCCATCTAAATGGAGTGATGTGAATGTTTTGCTAAAAATCACAAGTCATGAACACAAGTTTGTTATAAAGGTAAAATATTTTAACATTTGCTTTTCCTATAATTTTCAGAAATGGATGGATTTTGGAGTTAGTATTTTATAAACCTGTCTAAAGTTTTGTCTTCATAGATGCTAGAAAAAGCAAGCACAAAATGCTGTTCATGTCAGTCTCACTAGTCTGGTTCCTTGATCAATTTATAGACGTCAGAGAATTGTCAGGTCAGGGAACCAGACAAGCTTGCTGGCTTGCACCCGTTCACTGATGTGTAACCATTTGCAAACAAAATATGGACTAGCTAAATTTGGCAAAATTGGGGCAGTATTTGAAAAAGTCAGTTTTTTTTCCAAACGATGGTCGGCCGACCATCGTTGGATATTGATACAAAAATGTAGTGTTCTTGAAAATGACAGCACACCCGATGCCATGATTTCACAGGATGTTTGAGAATATTATTCACTTACAGTCAAGTACTTGGCATTTCGTTTTTGATTTTTGTAAATGTGTATTGCCTTTAACTTGATGAACTTGACAGGAACACCCATGCATACATGTACACACTCTACATGAACAACATACATGTAGATTCTATGAATACAAATTCTGTAAACGAAGTGGCTATCGTTACGGCAGCCGTTGTTTAGCGCCCTCTACGATACTTTTTTGATACGCACGCAGGTATATAATTATTTGTTTCCCCACGTTTTAGCGAGCAGTGCGACAGCTCAGTCGATAGAGGGTAGGATTTTGCACCGCGAGGTTGCAGGTTCGCATCTCAGTTTTGCCCTCAATTTTTTTTCCCTTTTTTAACCTGAGGCTTTGGAGGATTTTTTTTAAAAGGGAAATAAAGTCCGAATTTCATAACGTTCCAATTCACTTTTTTCCTTCTAAAGTTCTAATTTTATATTTTCTTCTCATGTTTTTATAAAAGTTGCAGTACTACCGTAACGATAGAAAATGGGAAATGCGTTACGGCTGCCGTAACGATTGCCACTGCGTTCTGTAAAATGATAATGCACAAGTTCTCGTAAACAAAAAAATTAAAAGAAAGGTGTTTGAGTTCACTACCAGGGACAAATTGAAGAATCGGCTAACCACACAAATCAGCTTAGCACAAACTAAACTTTAAAGGTGAACGCATACATGTAGCACAGGATTGCGTAGTTTTACATGTTTTACAGGGTCTGAAGATGTGATTTTTTTTTTATACAAACACCAGCTTTCGATTATGAAAGGAAGTCCAATAGCAAAATTATTTATGTAATTTACATATTTTTTGCAATATTTTGATAAAGATATTTATCATACATCATGTTAATATACATCAATAATATTACTTTAAAATAATGTCATAAGGACGTGGAAAGAACAGTTAAAAATTATTTAAAATCTCATGCACTTCATAAATTGTCACAAACATGTCAGCTACACCATAACGTTTTTACATTTCGAAAAGAATGTAGTATCGTGACACAACATCTTTAGTTGTGTACAAAGTCTATGGCGAGTGCATTTTCAAAGTATTTTCTTACGAAATTGGAAATGTTCTCAGTCCCATTGATAGATTCGTGTCTTTTCAACATTTCTGCAATGACCGACATTCATTGAGCAATGAGCAAATGATGGAAAAAGTGGCGTCAGGATGCAACATTCTTTCCTTGATTCCCATGAAATAATACCTTTTCCTTGCCTTACAAATTTTCATTTCATTCTTCCTTTTTCACGAAACCAGTTGAATAACCATACGTTTGCGCGAACCACCTGTTTTATTACACACGCAATGGCAATACGTTTTGTGTACAAAACTACATGTACATAAGCGAGTGCGTTATCGCGCGCGGTGGGTGTTTCTTATTTGCATTAATTTCTCCTCTTTTCCCAGCTACAAAATCCACAAAATAAACTCCAAATGCCCTTATTGTCTTATTGACTTACCCATTTTTGCCTCCGTTAGCTGTGACACATTTACAAAGAGCCGTAAAAAGAAGTAAACATCCAAAATTTGAAGCCGGTCGCAACAGAATTTTTGGCTGTTCAATGTTGTTCACTTCCGCAATTGACATGACCCCAGTGACCTTTAAATTTAAAGAGGTCATAAGTCACGTGATCTGATCTAGCGATTACACGTGCACGAAAAGGGGCGGTGTCCCACACACAAATTTGTAATTCCTTAATTTTATGAACGAACAAAAAAAAATTAAGGAAGTAATTATGCATGTGTTAGAGATCATGATCTGATCGATCTATCATGAAAAATAATTAGGGGCGGTTCCCAACTATTGAAATGTCCTAATTTCATGGCAAATACACTAATGCCATTCACAGACGTTATGCGAATAGCAGCCATCTTAGAGGGCAATGCCTTTGATTTGCTTCGATACACATGAGTGAACCTTTTGTGCATATGTTGTTACTAAATTAGAATAAAAGATGCCCTCTAAGATGGCCGCTACGCGTAATAAGTAGATTATGTGGGGAAGAAAAAAATCGAATGTTCATATAATCTCCCGGAATCGTATTGTCATTCAATAAGTCAACAAAAAAATTAAGTAAAATTAAGTAAAACAAGCAATTGAAATAAAAAGTATATAAAAAAATCATAAAAGTAGTACTCTTTAAATTAAAGTTTAGCTGACCTGTGGCCTGAATTTAAATATTTATGTCAAAAACACAGACCCGCCCACTGGCCCAAAATCGGAAAAATACGCCCTCTACGCAACTCGAATTTTACTCGAAATAAACCACAGAGGGCGTTATCTGATCTGCTGGTGATCGCATATTTTTTAGCTTTATCAGATAGACACACGTTCTTATGACCAAGCTTGTCAACATTTAAGTGTTGACAAAACACTTTTTTCATTTTTTGAAGAAAAGTTCAGCAAACGAGGGAAAAAAATCATAATACATGTAATGAGCTTGACTTAAGTTGCAGACCAACGCGCGCTCGTACAAAGCCCCCGTATATTTCGGGGAAAATAACGACATTGATGAAAAGGCAGCGGTGTTTTTCATTAGGAAATCTTCAAAAGTGTGGAATAAGTAAGGGACAACGGCCTCATATAATTACACGAACCGGAAAATATAGCCCCGGTAAAAACGAAGTCGGTTTTGCGTCTCTCTCTCTTTCTATCGTGACAAAGAATATTTGGTGTATCTTTGAATAGTTTGAAAAGGTGACCGCAATGTGAACTTTCAGCCATTGTGAAAACGACAAATGTTACGACTGCGCTTTAGAAAAAAAGTATCCATCGGTTTTTAATGATAAATTTCAGGTTGAGCGTAGTAAATTTAATCAAATACAATCAAGTTTTGGGGAGAAAGATTTGCTGCAACTTGGGAGCGGTAGTGACATGTACATCATGAATTTAGAAAACGAAGGGCACTATTCCACCATTGTATTTACGTGGGATACGCATATCATGTGCAAGTCGCTACTATGGAGTAAACTCAATGAATCAATTACAAATTTATCTCCTTTAACTTGGTAAATTCATTTTATTAACTCTGTATCTCAAATTTACAAACAATATTTACAGAAGGAATGAGAGGTCACATTTAAACCCGGGGGGAAAAAAAGCTGGGCTGGAAGAGAGTCGTTTGAAATTTTACATCATTTGTTAATTTTTTTTTTAAATCATATGTTTATTTCAACATATGTTTATAAATTACGTCTACATGTAACACATGGAATGCACATGCATATTGTGTCAATTTCTTCCTCCATCTAGAATAACATTACGATGCTGTAACTCAAAACGTTGCATTAAAATATTGCGAAACCTAGAAATCTTCACATGTAACAGTCGCAGAAATCCAGCTGCAGTTTACATAATGCCTACCTTGAACTTTTTGTACAAAACGACGGCTATTATATACACAAACTGTTCTCGAGTTTTAAAAGGATATTCAAAAACGAATGTCAACAATTTCTCTTTAAGAAAACTGTACATAATGCCTATTACTGAGATTTCATTATCTATTTTTGTGTGCTAAATTATACTTATTAATTTGGATATGGAATTTATTGAAGATGGTTCTGGTTTTTGACAGTTCAGTTGACATTCGAATGATTTTGATTATTCCAAGGGTAAAACATTTCTTCTAACTTAACTTACAAAAATATGTACATTCGTGTATGTATACCCTGTGTTGCATATACGTGTACCATGATTGGCCATCTATGTTAATTGTACAATAACTTAACAAATAAGTTCCAATAACAAATGTAGTAATGCTAAATTTGGTAAATATTTTGGGGAACTGTTCCTAGAAGACGATAGCCTGCTATCGTTTTTGTCATGCGGGAATCGACAAAAGTACAATGAATGAAAAGAGCTATATTAGAACCAAAAAAAAACATCAGTCGACAGAAAATATATAATATATTACACTGTATTAAATGCATGATCACCGCAAATTTTTCAGCATATGCCTAAGTGCAGCTTGTCTTTCGTTTGAATTTCGCTTGGGACATGCAAAATTGAGGTATTTTTGTTTTAAATTTGCCGGCCTTGTTTTTACTGTTAATTGAAACGTATGGAAGAGTTCATGAATCTCCAGTACCGACTTCTAAACTCCGGGTGAGGGTGGGGTCAGCGGGCTCCACGCGCCAACCTTACCGGGGCACAGCTGATTTCCAACGGTTGAATAGCTCCCAATCGCGTCGGTCGAGTTTAAACCTCCGTGGATTTCGGAAGGACTGTTGTAGTTTTGATACCCGGCGCAGGACGATGACATGGAGCCAGCCGGCGGGCGTGGTACCCCCGTGATGGACGAAGTGCTAGGCTGGCTGTAATTGGAGTAAGCTGCGCGAAGGAGTGACGTGTGCACAGGGGAACCCACGCCGCAGCTTGAGGCGGGTGGGACTGCGGAGGAGGTAACGGGAGGCCAGACTCCGCCGTACTGGTGGGAGGGGGAAGTGGTCATGTTGCTGGTGTGGTGGGTGGAGCTACCGAGGGGAGACCACGCCTCGTGGGCGGGGAGAAGCGACAAGGAAGATGCCGTGGAATCTGTAGCATATGCACCTGAACAAAATATGAAAACAATAATCGTTGTTAGTTTTTTTCTGACACGAAATTTAGCCATTCAATTTGTTTTCTTTATTTCTTCGAATTCAATGCTCATGAGCTAACCACTCCCCTGTGCTTTTCGCATGTTAGCATAGTCGATATAATGATATGCGTCGATTACGCTGTAAGGTAAATACATGTACTCGTAAAACTCGCGCCGCAAAAGTCAAAACATGGCCGACAAAACAAGAATGTTGGAACACCCACGGACGGTAAGATAATGAGAAGCCCTCCCTACAATATTTGCAGGTCGGCACGCTTAACAAGTGGTGTTTACTCGTTTATCGGTAGCAAATAAGAACAGAAGACTGCAAATTTCCGATTAGTTTCCGAGGTTGGATTGCCTACGTGACTGGCGACCGTCAGCAAGGGCTTAGATTGGCGGGGGCTTCGTGCTCGAGTCACGGCCGAGACAATTCAGCGCCGCGCGCTGCTGTTTGCACTCGCGTGAAACCCCAGCGTGGGCAGTCCTTGTTTTTGCCAGGGCTATTTGCAGTTGGGTGGTGGTTATATTTCTTGAAAAACATGCACCAGAGAAGATGGTGGGGTGAATTTTAATTATTTGGCGTATAGTTTTTAATTAATTCTGACGAGTTGTTGCAGCCAGGGGGAAAAGCAACGAAGGTGTTGACTCCCTCATTTTATTTGGTCAAAAAACAAAAGTGGAATCGCAAAACCCTTCTAATTTCTGGTCTTGATAACCACAACTGCTTCCAATAAACTTCCGAAATTGATCATAACCGAAGTTGAAGACGTGCTTTTTCCATAAGTAAGCCAAGTTCCTACAAAATGATTTTTTTTCCCCAGATCTAGAACTGCTTCGAATCCGCAAAGTCTATTATTTGTGATCGATGAATGTGTTCAGAGAAACATCTGGCGGACCTTTAAAGAAAGACAAGGGAAAACCATCTTGCCAAATGTGACCAAAAGTTTCGGTCATTTAGTAAAAGAAGCCCCGTAACTACTTTTATGTATTTATTTCTGAGCAGGGTTTTCTGTTTGGCAGTTTCCGGGCAATTAAACCCTTTCATAAGATGACTGTGAAGTCATTTTTGTCGGTATTGAAATCTCCTTTAATCCGGTTAGAAGTCTTGCACACCGAACCTTTTGATACGATGTAAAGATGTGTTTCATCTTCAATTCGACTCAATGTACATGTAGCAACTGCATTGACTCATATTCATATTAGAAACTGGGTGACGATTAATACAAGATAAAAGTGAAGGTAATTTGAGGAGCCACTTGTCATTGACAGCCCACGAGTGATCACAATTATTTGAAGAAATAGATTTGAAGAAAAAAAAATCACATACTGTGGATGACTCTAAAGAAGCCGTAGAAATGTGTATTGAAGCCCCGTGTTTAAACACCGCGCTACCGTCAACAAAACACCGCCCGTCCGTACCGGGGTAAAACTAACACAGGTGCGCTCGGGATCGGCCAGGGGTGTAAACTCACAAAGTCACAAACTCCGAGATCACCTATAGAACTCATTGTGTGGGCTACGGTATTTACTCCATGCTACAAATGCCATTTCGCACTCTCGAGTTTACCGTTCGGAAGCCGATATTAGGATGTCAAATACGGGGGGACAAAACGGTCGGGAGAAAGGGGTAAAGAAGTTAAACAGTGGCTTTTTGCTGGTGGCGTGAAAAGAAGGAGGGGAAGGCTGGCGGGGGAGGGAGGGAAAGTGGGCATCGGTATGTCATGGTCAAAGAAGGGGGTGGGTTGGAAAAGGGTATCAATTAAGTATCACATGTTACACAATTGAATCGAAATTTGTGATTTTTATTTAATTATGGAAACTTTTGATAAGGGAGAAGTCTCTGAAGGAGGATGCAGAATTCGTTACCGATATGTAATTTTTATTCAGAGAGAAATTGAATTGTCTTAGATTTTAAATGTGTTCATGACAGACTCAATTTCTTGACGGGATGTGCGTTCATGTATTCTTTTTACATGTCCATTCAAACTCCATCAACACCGGTTGAGAGGACTACGACACACGACAATCATAAATTTTAAACGTGAAATTTACTGAAATCGATTTTGTTTCGTAAAGTATATTGTGGTTTTGTGAGTAGAACAATGATGATGATTCGTGCCGGCACTGTGCCGGTTCCAACCGGCAAAATGCCGGTTATGGGCAACCAGTCTTGGTGGACAGTTGTCATCACAAGGCAAGACAAAAATCATTGTGGGAACACAGAATGATGTTAAACTAAAGAAGATAAGAGTACATCAGGCTAAACTGAAATGAATTCTCGACATTAACGCTGCACTGTTCTTATGTGAGTACATGTCACATGTACATATTTAGCGCCCTCGACCAGCCAATCATAAAATCTAGAACTGACCGCACTGCGATACATCATGTATACAATCGTCATGATTGGCTCAAAATAATGCAACTTTCGTACGTACATGTACAATCATTAGATAGGGATTCAGGAACGCGTTTTGTTTATCTTAGACAAACTTCCATTTTTGAAAACACTACTTTTGATTCAATCGGAAAGTCATTCACTATTACACAATGCACAATCATTCTTTTGCACATGATGACGGAATACTATCGGCATGTGATGAGCAGTCCAATACATTAAAAACAACCAAGACAAATTGGCGATAAATCAAACAGCGATATAAAGATAACGAGGAGCGGGAATAAAACGGAAGAAGGTGTGGGGCCCATTGAGCCAAATCACGGCCCAGGTGACTCACTCTATTCACGGTGAGAGTCGTATTCCCTCGTAAAAGCCAAATCACAACAAAGGTGTTTACTAGATTTCGTCATTGGAGGTCTAACTTTTGTCGGTCTCAAATCAGAATAAAGTCGAAGGGGTTTTTGTGATTTAACAGCTTTTTTTGTTTTCGATGACGATTGGTGACAAGGCAAATTTGATTGAAATATAAAAGGGGATTATATCTCGTTGGAAATGCGGACACCTTTTCGGTGGAGCCGCACGTGGGATCAAAAGGCACCGACTAACCGAGTTCGATCCGGGGTTCCGGGCAACAAAGGCATTTTTACGGGCCGTCGTTTTCCTCCGTTTAACGGCCCAGCTGCATTTCCGATTTTTTTTCCCCCGGTAACAAATAAAGTTGATGATTGTAGTTCTTAAAAAAGTGCCTACGCAAAATCAGTTCATTTCCTGGGCAGTTGTTGACGTTTATCTAAGCAACGTTATTTGGTCAATAGTTTTTATGATTTTATTTTATTCTTTTGTAAGAACTGTGAGTTCGGTTGCGTTGGAACGATGCACTTTTTGGGTTGACTCCTTTTGAAAACACATAAAAACCTGAAGTTTTATTGCGGAAAAGTACATCTGCATCTCTGACCTCGCGGTAAACTCGCGTTAAGTCACGGCGGAAATATTTATATTTCTTTAGAAGAAGTTTGTTTAGAAGAAATGCTTTCGCAATTTCTGTCCGTTCCTGCAATTTTTAAATCGTATCCTAAATTTGAATTTACGACCGTGCATTATCGAAAGGCTTTTTTTTTTACTGAAAGAGTCAATTCTCGCGGTTTGAGCAATGCGAGTATGAATGTAAAATAAGATATAATTTTAAAACTATATAATATTACAATAATTATAAACGTAGGAAGTTATCAAGATAAGACGTCCAGCAGAAACTTGAAGCCATAATTGAAGACCCCCCCCCAAAAAAAAAACCTGATAAAAAATCAAAGCATTTACACCTTTCTTAATAGATATGATTCTTGACAATAAAAGGGAAACAGGTAGGCGTAGTGGTAACTTATACCGACTCTCAGCTCAGTGGCCCGGGTTCGAATCCCACTCAAGCCCACATCCTGCCCAATTCATTAGGTTTTCACAGGACCATAATTAGTTGATGTCTCTTAAAACCTAAACTAAATTATTCTTCGTCATGTTCTCTCTTTAGATATCGTCAGGTTTCAGGCATGATGTTTGACCCTCAGGAAAGTGTACTATGTCTCCAGTACAAAATAATAGGAAATGACAATTGAAAAGTTGAAATCCTTTTCATATTAAAATATAAAAACTATCATGTCTGAGGTATCCAAGTGCCTTTTTACGGTAGGGGAACATTTTGAATTCATTACGAGAAAGGAACACTGTTATAAAAGATGAAATTAAAGGGTTAAACAAAGTCAGGACTTACTTGTTGGGGAGTACTTCTGTTCGTAAGGCGGTGGAGGGTAAGGCGTCGAGCGATGACTCCGTAGGCTGCCGTACCTCTCTACGGCACAGCTGTGGGAGACCGGGGAAGGCATGCCGAGTGACGGGGGGAATTGGTGATGAGGGCTCGGCGGACACAGGGTCCCTGCGCTCGGTAAAAACCAACTACCGACTATTGGGGGAAAAAAGGTTTAAGACACTGATTAGAAATTGGAATTTTCGGTTTTTCTTATTAGAAACATAAAATCCTTTTACGGTTTTTATACTTCAAACTTGAAATTACACAATGTTTAAAATGACTATAGGCTACATTTAGTTCGTGATCCTGGCAAGAACATGCTCTCTTGTTTTCTGTGTATGATTTTGGGAGTCATTGATGGACGGAACCAAAATGGAACTGAATATGCAAATATGATTTCAAAACTTGCTTACGTTGTGGGTATCTCGGCTGTTGGTGATCATGACAGTCTTCAAATTCATGCTCGCCCCTGGAGGTGGTAGAAAAAAAACAACAACAAAGTTAAGTAGATGTTAACGGGGTGAGCTGGATATAAAGGCAGTTCCGATATTTGCTACAGGGATCAAAATGCACAAGTGTGAACTCAGATTACGGAGAATATACACTGTATTCACAACGTAAAGCAATTTTATTCGAAAATGTAAATGCTGTACTCACTTTTCTTTGATGTCCAGAAAGGCTTTTGCAAACGGGTTGTACTTTATTTTGAGCTGTGTGATCTGTACATGAAATATCAAAAATAAATTGAGATAATTTCTTAAAATAAAAACAAGATATGTTGTCGATACCTTTTTGGAAAAGCTTAATGAGATCATTAAGAACGAAAATGAGATAATTTCTTTAATAAAAACAAGATATGTTGTCGATACCTTTTTGGAAAAGCTTATAATATGATGGTACAAATGAAAGCATATAAACACTGTCGACTGAGATTAAAAATAAAGACATAACGGTTGTTTTTAAGAGTACAGGGGATCTGTGGATTTCTGCAAAGCTATCATTGTTGGATCGTCTTAAGGGTTCGGGGACTCACATCTTCGTTCTGGTAGGCGGTGACGGCGATGAACTGCGTCTCAGGGAAGCTGAAGCTGCGTATGAGGCGTTGCTTCTCCGGCCCACCGACCCGTATGACGTGGATGCGCGGCTCGTACTTGTGAAGAGAGTTCAACATGATCTGTGAGGGGAAAGGAACATGTCCAAAAGAGAAACTGGATTAATTTCTTGTCTTTTTCTGTTAAAATGATTCAGGTCTTAGCTCGATTTCTTGCAGTAGTTTGTGTTCTGTGCCCACTCCAAAGACACCAAAACACGAAGTGCTGTATAGAGGATTGGACTTCTAAAAACTCTCGAGGAAATTAATTTAAGAAACATGGGTTGGCTTCAGGGTTTGGAAGGGGTGCGAAATAGGAATCAGAGCTGATCAAACAGGAAGAAAAGAAATGTTACATCTTTCTTCTGAGAATCGAACTGAACTCAATGTCTTAGAATCTAGTGACTGCATTTAGAATCGTAGTATCGTGGGAGCAAACTTTTTGCGTTCTTCATATCTGTTCTGCAGCAGGGAATACAATTTTAGAATGTGGGAAGTAAAGTCCACCAAAGCATCTCCAAAGTTTTTTTTATTCAAGAAGAATATTTTGGTGTATTATTTTTCTGATGCAGTGTTCTGGTTGTTTTATACCACTCTGTAATTTTTTGTTCATGTTTCATGTTTTAATATTATTTCAACTGTTTCTAATATTCTGGGGTGATGTTGGAAGAAGTGCGTTTACCTGTCCAGTGCCGTTGAGTTTGTTAGACAGCTTGACTTTACTGAAGGAGACGCACTGCTTCATCCAATGCGCGCCGAAGTTGGGCGAGTCCGGGTGGATGTAGGCCGTGCTGGGCGGCGGGGAGTCGGGCTTGCCGCCCGGTACCCACTCCCCGTTCACGTACTTCCATCGGTGCTCGTCGGCTGGGGTGAAGTCCAGCAGGATGGAGTACATGGCGTTGGGGTTCAGGCCGGTGACTGAGGCGGAGAGCACGGGGAACATGCGCCTGGGAGATGAGAGGGTTGGGGTTAGGTCAAGTCGGTGTTATATCGTAACTTTTGGGGTCACAATTGGCCAATACTTTCTCAAAGTATTGCTCTTTAAGGTTTTAGAAAAACACACATCCAAATCCAAACCTATATTTACACTATATTAATGAAAATATACGCATATGAAAAAAAAATGATTGCACGGGAAACCAAAATTTCAAGATCGATTTAGAGGGTTGTTAATAATTTAACAAGCACATGAAACTAACATAAACCATGGAGGTACGAATAGCATGGAGAAGGTAGGATCGACACACAGCTTATCCTCCATGCATACACCAAAAGATTTATCCACACATGACTACAGGCAGTGGGCAAAAAAGAGGGAAGAAGAGCTTTCAGCAACTGGCTGTCTAAAGGATATTCTACAAAACATCGAACAAAAATTTTCACAAAAACAGTAAAAGGGTATCATGAACGAACATGTTTGGTTAAACTAAAACATTATAAAAGAAGATTGATTGATAAAATAAATATTTTAACAAATTGATATCAACACAACTAGTTATCTTTTACTCATCTCCGAGAATCAAAAATGTGAAGATTTCTTAAAGACTTGGTTGTCAAAAACACTCCATTCCCACAGTTTCTATCGACCCTCCCGCAGCAATCAGAGACTACCTCTTCCTAAAAGTAACTTATTATAAGTATATTCTCAACAAGATTTATTCTAAACTGTAGTAATATAAGCAGGTGTCGACAAACTGCTCACCTGCCGGTCTTGGTGACGATCATCTCGTTGGTCAGCTTGCTGAACCGCCGCCACAGGTCGCGGTCCTCCAGCGTGACTTTCAGCCCCTTCTCGCTCGGGTCTCCCTTCTCGCTGCCCCGGGTCATCTCGCTCTGGACCGCGCTCAACAGGTGCGCCACGTTGTAGGTGGGAGCTCGCATCGTGTCGGCACTCATGGTGTTTCAAAAATGCTCGGGATCTCTCACACAACTTTTGATTTTGTAGGCGATACACCAACTATGAATTGTAGGCGCTATAACAACCTGGAATACACCATTAATTGATGGGCAAAACGTTTGCTTCTTTGCTCTGCGAGCCGTGAGTCCTGAACTACAAATGTTGCTCTCAAGCTAGACTTGTCAGAAAGCTAGACCAGCACGACAGAGTGACGAAGTTCTGAACTCATCTCATGAAACTGTTTAACTGATCTAAGTTTTGGGAGTCAAGTGTCTAAAAATGTCCGAGAGGTGTCATACACCTGCACTAGTCGAGAGCTCACTGTCCAGTTTCTGTCTTGCGACGCTCGCCCCGCGAATCGCTTTGGCTGAACTTGATTGTATAATTCTGTCACCGCACTGAGGATGGCATTGTGGAAGGGACGGCGCATCAAAGGATGGGAACCATTTGAAGTTAAAAAGTCTGCCAACATCGTAACCCTCGGTGTTCAAACAAATGCGGTGGCGGTGAGTGCTGGCGGAACTGCTTTGAAAAGCTGGCAAACAAAGGTGACCTATAGAATGGCTTTTCTGGTTGGCTGTACTCCGTCATGAATATTCAAGCCGACCAACTACTAAATGGATATTCATAAGCGTGTGGTATCTTTATTGGGCTGTAAAGACATGCATATGCATGAATTAAGGAGTCACCGCGGCATCTGATTGGTCGGAATGCAATTAGTCCGTCTAACAGGTTGATTACTGGTGTCAGTTACAATGAGCTGTCAGCGTTGGGATCTTAATTACCGGCCTGACGGGGGGATTGTGGCCCATCGTAAGCCCCCTTCACACTCCATGCACAGGGCTTTTGCGGGTTTGTTATCTCCTTTAATGGGATATAAAGTTGCTGTTTGTATACTTGAAATTGGGGGAGCTGTAGTTTTTAATAACGGGGAGGTGCAAGGCCGTCTAGAGGAACGACTGTGCACGTTCTCTGCTATATACATGTATTAGAAATGGAACATTAGAGAAATCGTGCAGCACATGTAGAAGGAGACACTCTTTTCCTACCTCCATGCTCTAACCAACTAAATATTTCTCAAAAACTGAGTTATTCGTTCATCATTAATGCAATGACGAACGGAAAACGAAACGAAGTAAACAACCTACAAAAAAAAACTACGGTTTCTCACTACAAACATATCTCGTTTGCTTACAGCTACAGTTTTTTTCCCAAGGTGGAATTAGGTTTAACCAAACCCTCGTTTTGATTTGAGATTTCTTCGCATTTTCAATTATTAGGGAAAATATAACTTCATTGCTGTTAACGAGTTGAAGATTAAAATTAAATAAAATCTTTGTGATGCTTCACAAAAAAGGCTTATAGGCCTAGATATAAACGTCAAAGTTCAAAAGAGTCAAACTTTATTTTGACCCACACTGTCACACAGAATTTTTCTCATTTTTCAGAGGGCAAAGCATGAAGAATTCTAGCACAGTTTTCCAGTAGTGACAGCATTGTTCCTTGCTCGATGGTAAAAGTAATGTAAAGTCTGCGGCTCATCAGGCTGTTTCAGTAGTACCCCCCTGGATGAGATACTAGTCCATCGCAAGTTACTCCTCAGCTTATGCCAGTACCCATTTACACTCTTGGGTGGAGAGAGGCAAATGGGGATGAAGTGGCTTGCCCAAGGACACAACATGATCAGCAGCTGGATTTGAACCCCTGACCATCTGATCATGAGTCACAAACCCAAACCACTAGGCCACAACCCCCACTGAGTTTTACAATAACCAAACGCAACTTTTAGCCAAGGCATGATTGGGGAGTGTGTGGGAGGGGGGTGTCAAGCAACAACAAGACCAGAGTCCGTGAGACGAGAAGACACAAACGGGAGGACCAACTGCATCTCAAATCTACCCAGGGAATTGAGGGGGAACGAGTTGAATGGTCGGTGACCCTTTGAGTTCATAGAACCTTTTGCTTCGCTTTTACCCGGCAGTAGAAAAGAGGTCCTTCTTGACCGACTAAAGTGGCGTACTTGGGGCTAAATCTTGAGGTGAAGTACTGTCCGACCATCTACCAAAAAAGCACGGTCCAAAAGGCATAAACACTTGAGCGGAGTGGGCCGTTTTCAGCGGGGACAATGCCGCACCAGCCCGGGATGGTTTTATGGCACTCGGCGGTGCCTTTTAGGCCCACGGTAGAGGGTCCTTCCCGCGGTGTAGCCACCCCACTCTGAACCTCTTACGTCCCGGGATTAATTAGTTTTCAAGAGGTGCTTCTCGGCTTTGGAGGAAGAGAGGAGAGTTGCCTTTTTTGTTTGAGGTTGTTTTGTGACAACAGTGGTCAGTCACTCGGGCAGATTTTTTGTCTAGCAGTTCTGGGGAAAGCCAGCCGGCCAGGGCAAATTGTGGTTTCTCTTTCAAGGATGACCGCGTAAGGCGGTCTTATTGCCTTCTTTCTTTTCTCCAAGACATTGGTGGTTGGTGTTCTCAAGAAAGGATGTCCAACACGATTCCTGGAATCCTGTCATAGATCGCTGGTTAGAGACTTTCATTGATGCCTTGAAATGACCGCGGGGTGACCAATGAGGAATGACCGACTGACCTCTCGTTCGTTACGGCCAGACGGGCAGCAACCTGCCACCAAAGGATTCATTGTGTTTTTAACACCCTGACCACTCACAAATTTAAGCTTCTAAAGAGCGCATAAAATATGATATAAAATCTTACAATAGTATTTGCTTTCAGAAAACTCACGACCACCACAATATTTACGCCGAGTGACTTTTTATATAGCAAAGGTCTCTTCAATTTTGATTCAAGTTTTTGGATATTTGGTTCGTTGCATTTTACGAGGAGAAGTACCTAATTCAATATGCAGGATATTCTCTATATGCTTATAAATTCGTTGCTCGAAAAATCGAATTTTCACAGAGGGCAAACTCATAAATTCTCACTTAAACCACTCGGAACTTTGTAGCGTGCCGCCAACTAGGGTATCAAATTTATGACAGTGATTCTGATATGTTATCCGATGTAAATATTAACGGAAGTCGATACAAAAGAAAGAAAGAAAGAAAGGTAAATATATTTTGGAAGACTTTCCACCGGCCATTTTGCCATGGTTCACCGGGCTTGGTTACTCATGGACGGCCGGGGCCTCTCGCCGTAGCCCGGTAGCTTCGGAGTTGAATTCTCGGTACACGCGGAGGTGTGAAAAAAAAACGCCTCGATGTTTGCCAAGAACCATAATAGATCTGCTTCTGGTTGTGCCTTGCACGACGTGGGAAAAGTCTGGAGAGTCAGAAGAGTTTTTTTTACGAAGAGGTTCCAGAGCTCGTCACGTGACGCACTAGTCATCACTATCATTTCCAATTCGTTCATAAAAAAAAAATCTACTTGCATGAAGAAACAGCAAATTGATGGAGTTTATAACGTTTCGGGATAAGTAATTTCTCCTCAATTTGAGAAACTTGTAATGTTGTAGAGTTTTAAGCAAACACTGGAGAAAAAAAATAAGCAGAGGGATGCTTCTAACGTTGTGTTAATATAATATAACTTGACAATCGCGTCGAACATTTTACGGCTCGCGCTCGTCATATCAATCTCGCTGAAATACCAGAGTGCAGGCATAATATGTTTAGAAAGACCTGTCTATAAACTCTGGGCAGAGATTCGAGAGTCTAAAGACTCGCAGGTGTCAATTAAATGTTTCTCCGATGGTCTTCTTTTGACCGGAGTGTTTGTTCGCACCTACCCGTCGAATTGGCCCTGCCGACCGGGCGGTCTTCTGGCGTTGGGCCGGTCAGAAAGCATACGTGCGGTTCAGAATAGAACATGCACATTTCTCTTTTTGGTTGGACAATGTGCCTCTTGACATGGTCCAAAACTTATTCAATTAATCAAACAGGGACGAGTGGACTGTTTTCGATGGACGAGTGTTGTTGGTTGGTCTGACGATTCACAGGATTCTGTTTTCAAACAAACGTGCATAAAAATGATGATGTCATGGTGGTCCAATGAAACAAATGTTGGAAATCAGATGAAATGGCCAAAAAGTCAACAAATTCTGGACCCCCAGGTTTTGTAACTGACTTTACATCCATGAAATTTTAAGGCATTTCAAATAGAAAAACGGAGGGAAATGGAACCAAACGTAAGAACAGAAACGGGCTTTAGATACAGGACGCAACTAAGGCTTCAAGATTAACTTTTGTGTGAGCGTTTTTGTCTTGTGGACCCAGGGATCTGATATCAGACTAAAACACTGTAAATTATACTAATTCAATTTAAAAAAATCTGATAACACAAAACACAACTTGTAATTTTGCAACTTGCAACTTGTAGGAAATTAGCTGGCAGCTTTCGATTTAGGCAAACAAACTCCTCCAGTAAAGCGCTGACTTA
Source organism: Patiria pectinifera (assembly GCA_029964075.1). NCBI lineage: Eukaryota > Metazoa > Echinodermata > Asteroidea > Valvatida > Asterinidae > Patiria > Patiria pectinifera. Next base: position 14,224,085 of record CM057140.1, on the reverse strand, counting down.
AATGGTCCATGAGAAGATTTTTTTTTTGTGCAACTTTATACTCCTCTGAAATGTACTACGGAAACTATTTGACATCCCTTTTTAGATTGATTTTTATTGAAAAGTGCACTTCTTTAAACATTTATTAAAAATCCATGCTGAGGGCGCTGTTGCTGCGATTTCATTTCAGGAAGACACTGTTCAGTTCAGGGGTTTTCTGTTTAAATTGTGCACTAAAACATTTGTTCATTGAAAACATTTATGATACAAGTTTGCTCATTGGCTTACTTCCAAGTAGGAGACAACAACGAATCACCAGTGAAAAGAAAACGTACAACACCAAAAACGTCCCAAATTTTGGCAACCTTTTATGCTGAAATAGCTGTAACATTGAGGTTTCTGCCTGAAATGACATCACACTTTTGCTCACGAATATGGAAATTTGCATTAGCATGAAAACCAAAAAGGCAAAAAACCTTGACAAGGGCAAAACGAAAACTGTAAATAAGATAACATCACACAAAGGTGCATTTTCAAGGATTGCATTTTTAAAAATACTGTTGCATGTGCCCTTTAAATTTTGAAATTTAGGCCCATAACACCCAAGACTCCTATACATCATCCTTTGACGTCAATACATTTTCAATACACGTAGCCCACGCAATGACTTATGGTTTGGACCTGCGTTCTCCACAGGGAAAATGCGCAGTGAAAGTTTGATCTTATCCACCTGTGTTAACATACGCTGTTTGCAAGGCGGATCACTGCGCTCCCGTTTCCTCGGTTTAGGCGGGGTTTCCGCCAGATTCAAATAATATCCGTTATCTTTTACAAAAGAGATGGTTCAAATGTCTTAACCGATGAATTTTTGCCACTTTGGTGTTAGATCTTAGATCATTAATTACTTATGAAAACAACCGTCTAATATCGTCGGGTTTGATTTATTTGAAGAGACTTTCTGGGCTAGGACTCTCATGACAAACACCCACCATTTTTGTAAGACTCTCACTGATATTGCTTTTCTTAATCACTTAATTTAGAAGGTATTTGAGAACGAGAATTCTCACTTCAGCGATACTTTGATTCGTTCTTAAAGTATTTATGAGCAAAGCAATTAATTAAGTGTATGTGTTTGTATACGAACAGGTGTTTAATGTGCTAGTTACTCAAGCCATACTCTACATAGAGTTTTTGAAGCAAGTTTCTAAAAACAGATATTTTCTTCGCATGTTAGTCTTGTGTTACAATAAATAGTCATTACTTTTCAAATATTGCTTATAACATTTTTTGCTTATCAGTCTGAGATATCAGATCGATATTGACAAAATTGTTATTTTGTAGTAGAAATATTTTGTTCGTGAGCCAAATTTTTCGAATGTTAAGTTAAAATTGGCAATTTCAATCCACATGATTTGTAATTCACGTCACATTTTACACAGGACGTATTAGTTACATTGAGTGTAAATATGTGTTAATGCTCTGAATTACGTTTGCATAAGGAATAAAAAACAGCTAAAAAAATCAAAAGAGCAATTTAGTTCAAAAAAATCTCCGAACACCAGATCCGATTTTGCGAAGACCCTTCGAAGTCAGCGCTTAGCGAGTAAGCACCAGCACTTGACGGGTACTTGTGGCACGAACGCGCCGTGAAAGTCACGCCAACCCCCCACGACATCTCGACCCAAGCACCGCTCTCACTCGGGGACACTCTCTATTTCAAACTCGCCTCGGACAAAACAAGCAACACCCTTCACAATTCCCCCTCTCACTTGGCACTTCTGTTTTGAAAAGGGGAACTGAAGTGGCCTGTTTGTTCCCCGACAGTTCCGAAACAAAAAATCGATTGATGATTTTCAAAAGAACAAGGAGATTCCATGGCCAGGGGTTAGAACAACTTCTATTCTCCGACCATCTCACCTTGTTTTTGTCTCCACCGGTATCGGTTTAATTGTCCCGGGCGATTTGGCTGTTCTTCCCCCTCTCCCTCAACCAGGGAGAGCCCACTTGCCTCTGGGCCCCGGACTAATTCGTTAATTACAGAGCACACACGGGAAGAATGGCTCTGGACAAACATTAATTACGGGGAGGTGTTTGGGGACCGCGCGGGAGAAGAAAAGGAACGGGAGTGAGTGGCGTGTCGGCCGGGCAGGGATGCACCCGGTGCCTGGCTGGCTGCTTGCACAGGTGTGGCGCGGAGAAACTGGCAAAAATCTCCCTCACTGTTTCATGAATTATCAGTTAGTACTTGCCATTTATTAAAAACTCATTAGCTATTTAACCATGCCAATTTAGGTAGAGAATTCATTTGAAAAATCCTCAACTTTTGGAACAACATCAAGGTTTTTGTTGAATGTTTTTGTGCTGTTTGTTGATTTGAATAATCAGCTTCAATTTTGAAAGGGAATATCATTACAATTTGCCAATTTGAAATAAATTCAAATATTGAATCATGCCACCCAGCGTTATGCTTGCACATGTAATTAAAGTGTCGAAATTCTGCCCCTGAGGGTCTCCCTATTTGTTTTCTAAATTTGAAGAAAACATTTCTGTTGAACTTGCTGCCAACTTTTAATTGACTGGGGAACTTTCCCACGAACGTCGGAACATAAAATTTGAAAACCTTACTGACTTTATAATACGGGCGCGAGACTGACGCTAAGTTCTATTTGTTACTCACCTGGAAAATTCACAACTAGTCTAGAACCAAATGAGCTCTCAAGTCTCCTCTGGAAACAGCCGTCTGTCTTCATAATCCGAAAGACCACCTTCCAATACGAAACAAAACAATAATTCAGGAAACAATAATAACAGGTGAAACTGCCGTAGAGCGCTCAAACAAAACGTGTTAGTGCATGGTCCCCGGCTGATTATGCGCATTCAAAAACACTCCGAGCCAATTGCTCCGGGTCCCAAATCAAATAATAATTAAAACGAGTACAAATATCAACTGGTTGTCTTTTTGTGTGTGAAGAGGCAAATCAGATAGAATGCGTGGGGTTGGGGTGCATCATGGTAGGGGAGTAGCCCCGGGTGATGGGGTGAGGTGTTAAGTCTTCCCGGTTGAATGGGAAGGTGTTGGTGGGACTATCAGCTCTGAGGGGGAGCATTAATTGATTGGGTGGGCCAACAGGTTGATTGACTCGGGGTGTTTGATGATGGGCTGGTACCATTCTCCAGGCGGGCTCCCCGAGGAATGAGGTAGTGTCAGTGTAGGTGTGATTGGCGTGAGTTATGGATGGGGACTGATACAGAAGCCTTGCGCAGGGCGCCCTCACTGGGGACTATGCGCCCTCACTGGGGGAGGGGGGGGGGGAGGCTGGACTGTGTTCCTCTTGGAAACTCAAGAGAAGCACTCTGTACTAATTGTCGCTGAATCGATATGAAAACCTGCTCCTCTTACAGATCTTACAGATCTATTGATTATTTTTTTTTTTACTTGCATTTAATTCTTACCCCGTGGGTTTTCTCAAAGTGCACTATATCTTGGACGATTAATTAAATCTATAGATTGGAAACAACTCATTAAATCACGATGAAGTTATGCTAGTTTTATTAAATGAAAATCTATTACCAAGTAAAATCCTAGAGTAAGATAGGTACGGAAATGTGAACCCAAGTCACTCGTCAGGATTCGAACCCGGGTCACTGAGTTGGTACGCGAGAAGAGTACCGCTAGGCTAACCTTACTCCCATAGTCGCCACCGACAAATTATTCATGTAACATGTCAAGGTGACGGTACGAAAGAAATGACATGTTCAACCGCGGGAACTACACTTGAAAAAAGTTAAGTGTCGGAATGTCAAAAAGGCCGGATCCAAAACACAATAAAAAAAATTAGGGGGGGGGCAATTTTTTTCTGGGAGCAGGGGGGAAAGCACATTGTTTCCCAAAATCCTTGAACTTTCTCTATCATATTCTCAATTTATAATTTTTTGAGGGTGGGCGGCCGAAGGGACATTTGCTCACCCCACCCACATTGACACCCCGATCAGATTAACGGCAATTTGACTTCGCACCTCGTCTTCTTTTTATATTTTTCTCCCTCCTTTTTTTTTGGGGGGGGGGAGGCACGACCCCTTTGCCCCCACTCGCGACGCCCATGTTAATAATCTCTTTTCGCTAAAATGAAGTACAGAAATTCACAATCAAGAAAGCGCCCCCAATGAATGAATCTACTTAATTTTGTGTTTCATTCAACAAACACTGAATCTTAAAATGTCTAACAATGTTCTTGAAAACCTTGACCAAACTCATCTTGGATACAAACTGTCGAGTATTTGTTGAATACATCAGTGTCCTGAACATTGCGTTCGCACTCTTAGAATTGTATCGACATAACTTGTCAAAATGCCCAATTTACATTCGACCAAAATTAGCAACACTTGTATGAAACAGTACAGTTAGCATCGTAAAAACAAAATTTAATGCAGTAAGTTACATCAAAAGTATTCCAGCAAAGTATGCGTTCACTCATAATTACAGAGAATAAAAATTAAAGCACTTATTTAACAGCAAAGGTACACATACAACACCAAACCATTAGAGTCAATAGTAAATGAATTAATAGAACCGAAAGTTCTTAAATTTAAAACCCGAACAAGTTTACGAAGAGAAACCACCGAAATAGATTCAAATTTGTGGTGTTTGATTTTGTGTCAACATCTTCATAATTTAAATACGATTTCTAAAACACAAGAATAAAAATGGTTATTGCAAGCAGTTACGAATCCATTTTCTACCGTGTTGTATGTATAACTGTTTGAAAACAAATTTGGTCACACGGTTCCCGCATATCTACACAGGTGTTTGAATAATATGCATAAGCTCAAATGTACACATCATAAACAAACTGGCCTTATTATGCTTAACTTCATAGCTGTGGCATAAACAAAAATGTCAACGGTGGATAGCCAGTGATATTAGGCCTATTTACATAGTCCTCTGTAAAGATCCACTATACACATAGAGGGCGCTGTCCAGAGTTTGGCAAATATTACAGGCAATCGGGCACTATTGTCTGATTATTCCATCCACCACAATTAATATGTATATATTAAAAGAACAAAGAAAGAAACGGCTTAGAAAATGCGCATTTTCAACTCCGTTATAACTAACGCGCGGTTGTTCGTCTAATATAATTATTGATCAATTTTGGACCTCGGTGCTTCCTTTACCGCGACAAGTAAACAGAACCCCTCTGACCTTATCACTGATTTTCATTTTCTACAATGATCTCATTTCTGAAAAATTTCGTTTGCCCTTCCATCGAACAATTGCTTGCGACAAGTTCTCAAGTAACATTTGCTGCATGCTGGGCACATAAATTTACCGAGCAACATTTTATGTTCCTTGAAATTGGGCCGTGAAATGAGTCCAAACTTTTGTCTTTCACAACATCAAAGTAAAGTAAAAACTAGTTGATGTTTATGTTCATGACGTGGGGAGCTCTACTGAATGCGCTCTATGCATTCCCTCTGTCGGCACCTCAAGCGCCGACCGCGGGCGGGAAGTTGAGCTGGTAGGTAGCGGGGTGCCAGCCGGTAAATCCGGGGACGCATTCTCCGTCCGAGACTCGGTGGAGCGGGTGCGATCGGGTTGGTCGTCGTCCGTGCGATTCCGCATGATCTGAGCGTACACGACGCGGTCGTCCCGCGGGGTGGGACTCCGGGAGTCCATGGACGACGACGCGTTGAAGTCCAATCCGGAGTCGGACAGCGCGGAGTTGCGAGTCGCGCTTCGGATGTCAGAGTCCGCGGGCTGGATGCTGCCGTTAGCCGGTTGGCCGCTGCGACGGAAATGATCCCTGGTTCTGTCGTTCCGGGGTCTGCGCTGCTCGTAGTGAAGTCTGGTGTCTGGGTGTCTGGACTGATCTCTGCTGATGAGTGGCCTACCGTTGGGCATGGAGTGGTAATAGTCTGGTGATGGAGTTTGGGTATCCGGTGATGAGGTCCGGTAGTTGGGCGAGCGGCTGCGATAGTTGGGCGACGGGGTGCGGTAGTTGCTCTGCGGACGATGGTCGGTGTAGCGATCTGACCGAGCCCGACTCTCACCTGATGAATTATGATGCGATGTGTCCCGGGTTTCATCCGGGCGCGGTGTTCTGATGGCTCGGGTCACGTAGAAATCCGTGGAGTCCGCGTCACTCAGTCGACGAGCCACCGGTGAGGGCGACATACCGTAATTCTCGGCTCCGGACCAGGTACTGTTCATGCTCCGATCGGGGGACAGCGGCCTGCGTCTGCCTTTCTTGTTGCAGAAGGTGTAGCAACACGGACAACAGTCCAGCACCACGATGCCTAGGAAGATTAATAAAACCACGATGGTTACCATCACCGAGACGGGTACCAGCCACAGAATGAGTTCCTCACTGGAGATTGTGACGATTTCGGTTTCTTCAAGGCTGATGAGACCTTCAACTCTCGATGTACCGACCTCGTTTGTTGCCTCACAAACGACTGAGATGCCACCTGTTGGGTCCACCAAGTTGTTGATAAGGATTTGGGAGTCTCCTTCAGAAGTCTGGATAAGATCGATGCCAGATGAGGAGGTAGTGACAGCGGCTCCACGGTAGTACCACTGGTAGGTGACGGTGGGTGGGTTGGCTGAGGAGAGGCTGCAGGTGAAGCGAGCATCGTCACCCGTCTTAGCGGGGAGAAACAAGGGGGAGACGGTGATGACCGGACGGTGTCTCACGTTCAGGATCCCCGTGGTGCAGGACAAAGGAGCCCTGCCTAGCCTCGATGCTATGCACTGGTAGGAGGAAGCATCATCTTCCACGCCCAGTGTGATGGTATGTCTCTTGATGAAGTACCCGTCTTCTCGAGATATCTGCTGGGAGTTTGAGAGATCGGCAGGTGTACTGAGCCGCTCCCATGTCAGCGTGGTCCTGGTGGTGGAGTTGTTGAGATAAGCGCAAGTCAGATCCACCACATCGTCTTGAGTGAGGGCATCCCTGATGCTCATGACGCACAAGGGGAACTCCTCCCTGGGTAGGTCCAAGACGGTCAGAAGAGCAGCTGAGGATGTCAGGTTGGCCGCCTGGGGACCCGAGGACGACGTCACTTTACAAACATACAGTCCCTGGTCGCTCTTACTGACCCCAATCAGCTGGAGGTTGAACTCCCCTTGTGAGGCATCCCCGAAGATTGCCCAGGAGGTCGAGGGTCCGGAGAACCCCGTCTCCGGGCCGTTCTCCTTGAAGAGGATAGTCGAGTCTTTCTCCCAAAAGACGATGCCGGTCTTGTTGGCCACGCGGCAGTACAGCGTGGCACTCTCCTCGGGCAGGACGTAGGTATTTCGGGGTTGCGCGGTGAAGCGCTGCTCTTGTCCAGCGACGGATAAAACCAACACTCCGACCATCAGGAACATTTCCCGCAAACACCTGTCTCTCGCCATCACATTAAACCGACTTGTTGTCATCCTGAGCCAATAATTCCACAAAAAGTTGGTCACTGAAGAAATCTTATCTCGATGCCGAGTAAAATGTCGTTCTCAATTACGGCCTTCCCCCATGATTACATCAACAAATGACTGATGCTGTTTGCAAGCACAGTCGTTATAATCGTAGGAGTAGTTGTTCACAATAACGCCGCCATTTTGAGTCGAACAAAGGCCGACTGCTTTGCTATTGTGTTCACCGGCACACCTGTCGCTTTTAACCGGAGAAAGTCAGCAGCCACTGGGAGTAATATTCCATAATCGACCGCTTACGACCTCCGCAGATTCCGCTGAAAATCCACGCCAAACGAGGCTGATGTATCCACAAATTTTGTCTCCAGGTAGTCCCAGAATCTGCTTGAACTCATCTCAGAAAACAGAGGCAGATCGGAGAGGGAAAGCGACTGAAATGTCGCAGGAAGCAAACACAATTTTAGACCGCATTAGTAATTCTCAATGCCGTTCATTATTAAACAGCATCAGCATACACACGTAGCGTCACATAGCGACTGCGTTAACCAGCGTTGCTATAGAAGGCCATTCACGGTGAGGTAACGCTCCATTGCACTCAACCTGTTACTAAATGGCTACGGCTGTTCCGTGACATGTTTTTTGAAAACCATTCTTAAAAATATTTATCAAAAGAATTGAACCGAACAATGTAAAAGACTTGGGTTATTTTTCAGAGCGTCCTCTGAGTAAATTCATCACTCTTGTTTTTACTTAAAATTCTCGAATTTTCTCATATCAGACATGACGATTTTAAATGATACATGAATCGGCCGTCGTAACAGATCGATTTTGAAGGGTAGTAGGTGGGGCTCACTATTGTTCAAATAATTCTTATGATAATTATTATATCAAAAGCAAAGCAAGAAGTCGATAGTCATACAATTATTCTTACATCCGATGGATTAAAAGTATGATTTTCGTTGAAGATTTTTATATACAAATATGATTAATTTTGTTAAACACAATGTCATTGAAAGTATCCTAATATGTATTTTAAAATCTATTTTTACGGAATTCCTTATGGATTCGGAAGAGCCTCTTTTAATTTTGTGCATATATTTTATCTTCTTTGACTTTGTCAGATATCTTCGGATATAATATTCTTTTCGTTAATAATAAGATAAAATGAAAAACAGGATATGGTATATATGCGACTGTCCTCTTAAAAATGAACACCAAAGACAAACCTGAAAAATTATACATAAACTAAAAGTACACATTGTTTTTGTATTCCTTATACGTAGAAAATTGGCGAAAAGGCAAGCAAACGTTTATATCCGTGTAAATGGGCGTCTGTTCTACATTTATAATCTGCTCACTCGACACAAAAACACGAGATTATAAAAAAAATACCAATACTTCTACTAATTGCACAGCAAATGTTGGTTGTGTGTATGTATTCAGCTGATTTGGTTCTATTTAAACAATAATCATAAAACTATTGGCAAAACGAAACAGTCCAAAACGAAACCATCATCACGATGCTCGCATCAAAGTGTTGGGATTTTTTTTAATGCGAGAGGCCTACTCCCGGGGGCTTCTGCCTCCCCTTACAACCCCTGAAAAAAACCCAAATATGCTTGTGGCAGGAACTTTACGACTTTTCTCATTTTGACCAATTTTGTATTTTTGACTAATATTGAACATTTCCTATTTATTGCAAAACATCAAATATCATTCCGTGTTCCTGTCCAAAGTGCCTATTTCAAAGGCGAGGATCCTGTGGGATTCCACTACATAGTTTGATGCAACATAGTCACGATAAATTGACACAGCAACCCTACATAATAATTTATTATAAGCACACAAAAAATACAAGCACACAAAAAAATTATTGGGTAAAACACTGTTGGGTTATGTTATATGCACAACATTGACATGAGGTTAAGTCATTCTTGGTTAATCCGGGTAAAAATTAACCAAAATCGGGAAGAATTTGGCCAAGAGTGTCGGCAGTTCGTATGTCACTCATCATTAGCCAAAACACCAGCCCGTTTGCCCAACTTTTTTAAGGGCTATAGTTTCACAGTTCACAATAACATCATCTTCACTTCATATTGGCGCCATTGTTACATCACAAAAAGTGAACTACGTCCATCTATTCCAAAATTTGTATCCTTGTGGAGACATTTCTTTGTTCCCGTGTAGTAAAGTGTTCAATTTTGAAAGTGAATTTTCAAAATGCTCTTATTTTAACCAGAATAAGTTTCCTGGGCTGAAAGTTGGAATTAATATCCCTTTTCTAAAAAAAACTCCATCATCGACAACAAACACACACTTGAAATTTTCTAGTTTTGAGTAAAACCCATATATCTATTACGTGAAAACCTTGTGGAGACCTATTCATCTATAGAAATTGCCCTGTGGAGACCTTTACAATGTTTTGTTCACTATTGTGTGTGAGTCTCCACAAGGCAGCGAATTTGTGGTCATGCCATCTGCAAATGTGTGGTTCCTCCGCCTCCTCTTTTCGCATCGTTCTTGAGCAAAACGCCCTCTGTTGTCTGACCGACATTTTTACCAGTTTCCATGTTGATCATCGACGTCTCGTCGACGTCTCTGGCGCACTCGCCATCGGGTGAAACGCTCCCTTCGTCTGGGTCACGCTTTTTGATGCACAGGCAACAAAAGGGCTTACAGTACCGTTTTAGAATGAAAATCACCACGAGTCCGATGATGGAGAAACAGGCCAAGAAAATCAAGTCGATGATGAGCACTCGCTCGTAGTCGTCAACCATGTTGATGAATTCTCCTTCTTCTGAAGAAAGATTGAAACTAGTCGCAATCTCCCGTCAAAAGACCCTCAGGGTTTAAGTCGTGCGTTCTGTTCAATGCCAAATTCAAGGTCACCTTATCCAACTTGCTCCATGCTCGTGCATTCTGTTGCCAAGTCCTGAGTTAACTTATGCCGTAAACTTATACCTTTTGCTCGCTTTTGGGGTCAGGAAACGAGAACACCATTCAAGCGAGGAAATGTTCACCCAATTAACCTCAGTAGTCCGTAAACACAGGCAAGCCTCTGGCAGTGCCCTTCCGATCCAACTTCAAACTTGATTCGTATACTTATAATGTGACAAGCAGAAGTGGTGCGAGTCGCGTTTGCAGAGCTCCGTGGGTACAGAATGTTCCGTGCTGCTCGACACGTACCGTACACTCTCAAGTTTTCTCAGTATAGGCCATACGGCATGGAAATTCCACCCGAAGGTGAAGGCACTTCACACCCGCTATTACACATAAAATAGCCGGGACCAGGAAATATACTTATTTTCTCTCCGGGTAGTTTTGTTTTCATTTCCAACCACATGTCGAGGCACTGCGGGATTCCACTTGTTGCAGAGTCTTCAGAAGGATGTCAATCCCAACCATAGCAATGGCCCAAGTATAGTTGGGACAGACCCAACTACAGGCCCAACTATAGTTGGGGAAATTACCAACTATAGTTGGGTAACGTCCAACTCGATCGCAATTAAAGTTGGGACGATGCTTCAGTTGGGCTTAACAAGGATGGACAACCTGTTGTGTACTATGCCCTGTTGTCTAAGTTACTGTCGTGTCATTTTATGGTTCATTCTGATTAATTACGCGTAGACTTTGGACGATATCTATTATGCATCAAAAACGAAAGCACAGTGTCTGTGGTCACTGTTCGGTTTTTATTATTTCAAAGGTCGTGTTGGTGGTACCCCGGGCCGATTAGATTCGGTTTCGGGAATGTGAGCATTCACACTGATGAAATTTAAAGGAAATATACAACATTTGCAAATGTCGAAAAATAAAACTACCAAGTTTTTACGAAATACCTTACTAGGATGTCGGTAAATGACAGTCTAAAGCATCCTGTAAAATTATGGCACCTGGGGTGAAGTCATTTTCAAGAAAATGGTATTTTTGTATACATTTCCAACGGTGGTCGGCCGACCACCGTTAGAAAAACCTAACTATTTTTCAACTACTGCTCCAACTTTACACTTTTTTCGGTCCAAATTTTGTTTGCTATTGGTTACATGGTCATGGACGGGTGCAGGCCAGCTAGACTGGTTCCCTTACCTCACAATTTTCCGGCATCTATAAATTGATCCATTTTATCTTTAGTGGAGTCAAGCAACCAGACTACTTGAACATTTTTGTTTTTCTTGGTTTTTCCAGCATTTTCGAACACAAAACTTCACTGTGTGATCTATTATACTAACCCCTCAAATAGTTCATTTCTGAAAATTACAGCAAAAGCCAATGATGTACATTCCCTTTAAGTCGAAAGTAAACATTTATTTCCTCAAAGTTAACACGAAAAACCTTGGCAAATGCAACACTGAAGACAACAGGAAATTGAAAGTAACAGTGTTATTATGATGACAATCCGATTCTGTTTCTACGAAAGTACGAAAAAGTAAAACATAAAAACAGACAAACAATATTCTTCCAACGTTTAAAATAAAATATGAATTAGAATATGAACATTTATCGGCGACTTCTTATAACCTCACAGAAGCTATACAACCAGTTCGTAGCATATAGGTGAAATTTAATCATGCATATTCATTTAACGACAAACAATACTGAGCTTCACAATGAATGGTATAGACACGCCTCGTAATTAATCACCATAGCGACATAACACAAGCCCAGGGGCGATACCTGGAAGTTATTTAATTCATTAAAAAAATACATCAAAGGAAATCTGCGATATTCGATGTCGCGTGGTTTTTGTAGTCCATCACAATTAGGTTTTATTCACAGAATTGCTACTGTTCAAGAAATAAAGAAAAACGTTTGAAACTCCAAGGAATGTCAGATGATCGTCGGTCGTTTCCAAGGGCGTAAATCCGTAGTGGAGGGGGGGGGGCGGGGATAAATCCCCCACTTTTGGACCGAGAGGATGGGCCATTGGATCATCTCCCAGGTGAGAAACCAAACAAAATGCTGATTTGAGGTTTTCTTTTAACATTCCAGCATTTCAAGTGTATTTAAATAGTTATGAAAAACGAAGAACGTACAGTACAACAGCTTTGAATCCACGGTTTTGATGTTTTGATATTTCGACACTTCCAAGTTGCAGTGTTTGGTCTTGTGTCCCTTTAAGTCGTTTCGCACCCAAATTCACATCCTCCATCATGATCTGCTTGAAACCCCGCCCCTCGAAGTTTCCATCCGATTTACCGCCCTCTCTCGACAGGGTGATGGTCCAGCTCGTTCAATTTTTGTTCGATGCAGCGGCGTCGATCTCAACGACGACCTGTTCATCCAAGACGGCTTTCGTTTCACCCTGTTCCCCTTCCGCCTCCTCCGTACGAGTTCGCGTCGTCTGCTCCGCATCGGTTCCACTGCCGCCATCTTGGTTCCCTATACCGCCCTCTGTCGGCTGGAAACCGTTATTGCTCGCCCCACCCGTTGCTGCCTCACCTTCACTGGTGCCCTGTCGTTCTACCATTGGGTTGCCATGGTCGTCTTCCCTCTTGCTCATAAATAAGCAGCGGCCGGGCTTGTAATACCTTTGACACAGTAATGTTAACAGGGATCCAAACACTATAATGCTCCCCAGTAGAATCGCGACAACGATGAGGGCGTCAATGTACTCCTGCTCAAGAGCCATGGCGAGCAAACTCCTGAGAGTAGTTCACAAGTTTACAAATTCCGCACTGCCGTTGAAAACTTTGCCGGCGCTGGTGGACCTAGATGTGTCCGATTGTTGGTTGAATTCCGGAGCTTTGCTCCGACACGACCAAGTTCTCTTGAGCTCCTGAAATCTGACCACAGTTTAGAGTAGTGCCGATGATGTGAAAACAAAATTTGGTCAGTTTATAGACTTTTCTCCGTGATTGACTGACGTTTGCAAGATGTACCCACACTAGATGAGCAGGCCGATGTTTCCATTCGTTCCTGTAAAATGTATAATGTTCAAACGCCCAACCTGCACTGCGAATTAATCCCACCACTCCCGGAAAAGGTCCAAAGTCTCTTTCCTTGAAATCCAAAGGATTACCATTCGATGATGTAACTCAGAGAGATATGGAGATACCCAATCAGTTACAAAGAGATGCTTACGAGCTGGGAAGTTTCGGCACTACCAAAACAACAACTGAAGTCAAAATCGGTCTGCTCTGACGTGAACAAACTTCTTCTGGGCTCTGATCAGCCTGAATGGGTACCACATCACAAAGTCTGCATGTAAAACCAAATTTGAGAAGTATGTATGCTGTCCTAAAGAGTCTACAAAATGTTGTTTGACTAAGATACATGCACCACCAGTTCTTCCAATGATGTCGACATAGTCAATATTTATTCCTCAGTTTTCAGCAGACTCACGCGCGTCCCTTTTCGATGATTCCTAAAACTGTGTCTATTTCCGTGTGATGCTGTGCTACACAATTTTCCTAAAAATGAGGCCATGTACACACAAACATTCACAGTCAAAATTGCAGCACAAAAGGGGAAGTTTGTTTGAGAAATGAGAATGACACAATGAGTGGATTTTTTTTCACATGGCGATTGAAGCATGACGTCACTGCTTCTTTGTATCGCCAGATGAGGAAATGTTGCTCAACTTTCATTTCTATGCGAAGGTATACTTTGTTGACTATAGTAAATCATTGATTAAACAGTTTGCCAGAGCTGGAATGCAAGGGGAAGTTGCATAACGTACCCAATATTGCAAAATACCAAATCTGATATCATATTAAAACAAAACCTTCAAGCAATTCCTTTTAAATAAATACGCCTTAGCCTTGTTCGCTATTTATCTTGTCATATTTTAATGTATATGCTCCAATAAATTTGTGATCATCTCATTCTAATAAAATTATCGACATGTACGTCCTCTTTCTTTTCACTTTATAAGGAAATCGATTTTTCTCTTGTTTTGTTCAACTTTGAGTCTTTTTCACTATTAATGTTTAGCTACTGATCAGAGGTGTTCTTCTTGATTGTGTTAATGATTTTGTTCTATCATCATTTTTACCTACATATTATTGTAATTTATTTTCATTTGTTCCGGTTTGCCTTCCATCCCCATTGTCTTGTTTCGTTCATGTTTGTTGTGTTTATAATCCATTTGTCTGTGTATATAATCATGCTAATTATCGGGGTCCATACCCACAAGCTAAGCTTTCTTATGGATTCCACATCTCTATTAATTGTATTTATTATCTGCTTATTAACTTGTACTCATGTAAATTATGAGATGAAATAAAGTCAAGTTCAAGTTCAAGTTCAAATGACAAGGAAATTCCACTTCTATCTGGAGAATATTTATTTTATACTCAAAGTTACAAGATCAGTTTTGTGAAGCTCTGCGCACGAGCAATAGATCGATTGCATCATTAAAGGGAATGTACATCATTGGTTTTTGCTGTAATTTTCAGAAATGAACTATTTGAGGGGTTAGTATAATAGATCAAATATTGTTACACTGACATGTTTGAAGTTTTGTGTTCGAAAATGCTGGGAAAACCAAGAAAAACAAAAATGTTCAAGTAGTCTGGTTCCTTGACTTCACTAAAGATAAAATGGATCAATTTACAGATGCCGGAAAATTGTAAGGTATAAAGGGAACCAGTCTAGCTGGCCTGCACCCGTTCATGAACATGTAACCAATAGCAAACAAAATTTGGACCGAAAAAAGTGTAAAGTTGGAGCAGTAGTTGAAAAATAGTTAGGTTTTCCCAACGGTGGTCGGCCGACCACCGTTGGAAATGTATACAAAAATACCATTTTCTTGAAAATGACGTCACACCAGGTGCCATAATTTTACAGGATGCTTTAGACTGTCATTTACCAACATCCTATTAAGGTATTTCGTAGAAACTTGGTAGTTTTATTTTTCGATGTTTGCAAATATTACATATTCCCTTTAAGCAGCCATCTTTTTTCCCTTCCTTTTCTCAATTCAGTAACAATGAATGCACCAAATGTTCACTTATGCATATCACAGCAAAACAACGGCAATGCCCGCTAATATGGCTGCTACTTCTCACTAGGCATAATGTCTATAGATCGAATGCATTAAGCAGCCATCTTAGAAGTATGTTTTGTTTTATGTCAATTCATTAACAACGAATGCACAATAGGTCTAATCATGCGTACCCGTGTTGAACAAAAGACAATACCTCCAAGATGGCTGCAGTGCAAACGGTCTATTGACAAACAAACTTAGTGGGCACTCAATTTTATTTCGTTCAAAAGTCCTAGATAAGTTGCTTTTAGCTGTGTTTTATAACTCAGTTATTCCATACTCAACTCTACTCAGCCCTGCCCCTCCCTACACTACCCTAACCTGTTTATCAAATGTTTCAAATTTAGTTTTAATAAGCTAATAAACGACAAAGTTAATTGGAATTACTAAAGTAAAATCACTAAAAATCACGATGCAAAGACGTGAGTATTTATTGGAGCTTTGTTGAAAATATCATCATTGTTGGCAATATGGTCAATTACATTCTAGCTTACAATTTTGGATAGAAGACTAAAGGAAATTGCGTGAATTTTTAGAAATTATGAAAAAAACTACATCTTTTAAGTACTTGAGCAATCTGATTTTTGCGTTCTTTATTTGTTTCGTACCATTCTGAATCATCAAAAATTTAACAAATTGAGTTTAGAGTATCGTTCAGTTACTGGTGATGGTGTTGTCAATTTCGACCACGCAATTGCTGAGCTTGGAGCAGCTTGCTGTACTCTTTGACGAAATAGACTGCGGCTTCCCCGCCTTCTCTCTCCTCAAATTGGTCTTCCGCGGTATCTCGTAGTTATCAAACGCGGTGTTGGCGTAGTACGCGGTCGACCCTGCCTTGCGCCGTGTCGAAAGCTCGAGTTTCCGGGCCTTCCGGCTCCGTTTGCGGTCGAGTTCCAGCTGCGCCTTGCGTTGGTTCTCCCGGCGTCTCCGGCGGCAGGATTCGCACACGAGACAGCCCAGATGCGGGGCAAGCAGGCAGAGGATGCCGAAGACGATCAGCCCGCCGAGTGCTGAACCGACGACAGCGAGGAGAAGTAGAGGGTCACTCGCTATGCCACCAGTTCCTCCGTCTGGATTGAGGGGTGGGTTCGGATCTGGTGGTCGGATGGTCACTGAGGCATTTCTGGAGGAATTGGGACTCTGGGTTATGCAGGTTATCTGGAGACCGTAGTCTAGTTTCCCGACGTCTGCAATGATAAGACGTGACTGTAGGTGTCCATTCAGGTCCTCCTCGTCATCAATGGTGAACCTTGATTCGAACGAGTTTGAGGAGGAATTAGCCATAGGGGTTACATTTTCGTTCCCGACTATCCACTGCACATTTTCAACCGGTGGGTTGGCATCCCCTGAGCACGTGAGAGTTACAGAGTCGCCAAGACTGGCTTGAGGGTTGGAGGGTAATATTGTCACCACAGGCGCGTAGAGTACCACAAGAGGGCCTACGGTGCACGACCTTGTTCCTTCCAGCGCTAGATGGTTCTCCTGGCAGGCAAAAACGGCGCCGTCGTCCGCCGGTGCAGCCCGTAAAATCACGGTAAAATTCGGCCCCACGCCGGCACTGATTTTGTCATCATGTCTGTACCACGCGAGCTGGGATTCCGGTCTCCCACCGCTTCCACTTAGGCAGCTCAGCCAAATCTCGTCCCCTTCCGACAAAGGCTCGCGATATCCTGCGAGACAAGACGGCCCCTCCGGAGGCGCAACAGCCTCCACAACCTCCAACATCCCAGGCAGCCCGTTCACGGTGTCCACTCCATTCGACATCAAACATTCGTATCTACCAGCATCAGATGGCACCAAGTCACTAATAGTCAGATTATAAAACCCGAGGGAGATGTCAACATCAAGTTCAAATCTCGGCTGTTTGACGTAATCCGATGTCCCCAAGCCCAACACCAATTCGTCTTCAACTCTCTCCGCGACCCAGTAAACACCGTACATGCCCTGGTTTGTCACGCGGCAAAAGAGCTGAACGCCCTGCCCACGAATCCCAACGGCGTGTGAAAACTGATTAATGGTTTGTACTTGAGCAACAGTCAGAAGGTCCTTAGTGGAAAGCAGAAAGTAGCAGACGATAAGGACTGAAACTTTTCCCGCCATTTTTGCTATCTACTCAGTGTTTAGTGAAAGTTCAATAGGCCTATGCATGCCACCTATCTAAACTTCACGTTGAACAGCAATCACTGATAAAGTACATGTCGTGCAGAACCAGCAACCAATTCCCAGACCTTTCCACACAATTTCACAAGGGAACCAGTTTCAAGATAGTCATTGTCAAAATTAATTCAACTTCCTTGCACAACAAAGGAACGTATTCAACCCTGACAATGCAATTGAATCCGTTTACACCTCAGTGAACCAGGCAATGGCGACGAGCAGACATCGCGACACAATAGATTCCAAAAATCTCACGGCTTAAAAATAACATGTCTCTTTTGGTACTCCAGATTTCGTTTCGGCTCTGTCCAAACAATAAATCGGCTTTTCGTATAATCGACCCTTAAAATTAAGACCAATTTCGAGACAATTTCGAGACTTATTTCATGTGGACTCCTTTGTTACTCTTTGACCCAATTGAAGATTAAAATTCAATTTCGAGACTTATTTCAAGTCTGGCATCGCGACGTTTAATACTTGTCCATGGACATCCCTCCCAATCACGCAATACAACACCGAAGTCAGACTTCATTCCCTAAACTTTATCATTGATGGCTTTATACCAAGTCTAGACCTTGTGACAAATTCGTTGAGGGCGCTCTTTTAGGCGTTCCACTTATGTCACGACCGACCTCGATTTCATGGCTGCAGAACCAGACTCTTATGTAAACAAGACCAGCACTCGAATCAAGGCTAATCCAGACCTAAGCACTCAAAAAAGGGACACTTTCACATGCAAATTTTCGTCCGCAACCATGCGGTGTACCATACTGCACTTAGTATTTCATGAACTGTTCAGTGTTTAATGTTTGTCCAATCCTCCTCAATCAAAACTAAGAATGGAAATGGGCCTCTGAAAATATGCGGCGAAGTGAAAGTAAGATATGTCGAAAACAGCGTTTCTAATACTTGAAATGCAAATGTCACAAAAGTTCAATTCAACCCCTCCCCGATATTTGCATGAGTCAGAGGGGTCTGTGTTCTTTAATTCTCGGTTTGGTGAGCTTCCCAAAGTGTGGCTTTTCATACCGGAGAGCCTGTGCGACAACACGGTACCCTTGGTGTCAAGGAGGGTCTATTGTACGGGGCTCCTGCCGTGCCTATTGTCCGCTCAAAAAGGGACTATCGATGCGAATCCGTTCGACCTACTGACGGAATTTCACTTGATTAAAGGCCACTGTGCAAGATCATCTCATTCCTTCCAACAGAAACACTGCTTACTTCGTGAGCAAGTATCACATTAATAATATATATTTTTAAACAGAAGTGGTATTGATGGTATTGTTAAAAAGGACTTTAGAGTTCTGCACAAGAGGGTCATAAAGTGAGAAGTTGAACTGTGGCACTGCAATAAATTTGCCGATCTCTTTAAACTTTTTTGGCATAAATAGCGCATGAATCTGTAGGGTCAGAGCGCACCCACGCAAAATAAAAATTTGATTGAGTACACACGTTGACCCACTACCAACACCTTACGTGGGTTTATAACTCGTAGTGTGGAAACATTAGGGCGGTTACTGACGTGACAGGATAATAGTAATACGCGGTGTGCCACTTGCAGTGTCACTGGACCAATTTCGCTGCGGAGTTCGAGTGTTTGCTTTGGACCTTGTAAGGAACAGTGTTCACTTTTTCAGGACTGAAGTGAATTCATCTGCTGGGATTCGACTGAATGAGAGCAGGTAATTGTGGACTGGATTGTTAGAGATCGTTGGTATTGGAATACTAAGAATAAGATGGCAGCGTGGAATGGTGTGAGAGTACTGTGTTTCGTGATCGCTGTGACAATTACCGGGGTTTGGGCCCAACTGGAACCTTCCTTCGCTGTTCGGCCCTCGGCTACAGTGGGCGCCGTCGGTCACTCCGTCACCATCTACTGCACCGTTGCCAACCTGGGCCAGCAACAGGTGTTCTGGAACGTCGATGCGGCCCAGGATTTCACCCTGGGTCCCAACACCAACGTGCACGCCTCCTATCCCCGCTTCCAATTCGTGGGGGACCGGTCCAGCGGCCAATTCAACCTGCAGATTACCAACGTGAGCAGTACAGATGCGGGGACGTACATCTGTTTGGTCCGCGATCCGACCGATGAAGGTTCTCCAGTCAAGGAAGCCCAAGCAAATCTGACCGTTATTGACAACCCCATGTCGCCAGATTCTGGTTATCCACGATGCCTAAGAAGTCCAATGGGAACTGTAGACATGACGACAGGGGTGTACATGAAGGGTGATACCTTAACCCTCACTTGTACCTCCAAAGGGGGCGTGCCCCTCCCACAACACTCCTGGGTCAGAGTCAACATTGATGGCACCGTCAACGATCTGAAAAGTACGACGACTGCCATCGACGACGTGGTAACCACTGAGGCTAAGATGACCCTATCCAGCAGGGACAATCAGGCTTACTACAAGTGTATCGAGACCCACCCCGCCAGGCCTGGCGATGACAGAGATTGTTTGACACCGTTCTCTGGCTCTGAGTCCCGCATTGACGTTCGCTTCGCACCGGAAGTTGACATCACTCCAGATGTGGTCACCGTCGAGATCCTTGGTGTCACCAAGGTGACACTAGTCTGCGAAGCCAACGGCAACCCTCTGCTCACCGAGAAACCGCAAATCATCCTCCCAGTGAACAAGACAGGTGTTTACCCCAATGAGATGGACATGTCTCTGGTGGAGGTCGAGATGACCACGGAGGACATCGGTAAGGACTTTTTCTGCATAGCGGAGAACGACCTAGGCGTCGGTGAAGACCGAGTTGACGTACAGATGGGGTCGTTCCCAACATGGCTGATACTCGTCATCATTGGCGGGATCGCAGTCGTCCTCTTCTTCGTCTTCGTCTTGATCGCGTGCGTCTGTTGCATCGACAGACCGGACCCAGATGAGGACGTGGAGGAGAAGGACCCGAATCTCTTGCGAGTCACCCCAAAGAGGTCCACCAAGCGCAGGTCCCTGAGACACGAGGGGGAGGACGAGTTCTTGGACGACGGCATGATCCCCATCGATAACTTCCAAGGCGGTCATGAGAATCTTGCCGCTGAGGAGGCCCGGGAGGACAAGACGGAAGACCTTGCTGTCAACTCGGACTTCGAGACGGGAGAGAGGGGTCCGAGGTACCAGAACGTAAACGAGGTGATGCAGGAGGTCAATGCCTTAGACCACGCAGATGATGAGATCCTTGCTCCTTACAACCCTGAACCTCCAGTAGATGAAGCTGAGCCAATCCCTGTCGATTTTGTTGAGTAAACATCCTTTAGTGCACTGTGATATCGTACGCATCTTTACTACCTATAACCTTAAAAGGCTGTGTCCGAACTCTACCAGGTTATCGTGTTAAATTTAACTCTCTTGGTATATATCACGGGAAAATGGTCCTACATAAATATCACCTCATTTATTTCAATGAAAACACGGTTTTGGTGTCCAGCTGCGGACATCCAACGCAGCGTGTCAATATCAAATCCAAAGCTGTAACCTTAATACAAACAGACACCATAATACAGAGCTGCTAAGCCAAAAACAAAGTTGCTAAGCTGAGAATATATCTGCTTAGGCAAACAAGGATACCAGCCAAAATGTCACATAATGTGAATTGCTCGTGACTGGTTTACGACAGCTTTTTTGCTCAGCAAGAAAATTAAATCTGCTAAGCAGAATTTCTTGCTAAGCAATTCCATGAAATTGGTCCAAATTCGAACGCAGCCTGGAAGGTCTTATATCTAATAATTTTTATATTTTCAAATGTATACCAGCGTATAGCTTAACATCATATTTCCAAGGTGGCGGGAATTGGCTAACACTACTATAGATGATCTGAAATCTTGTGTTAAAATGTCGGCTGGGCCGAGTTGGTTTATGTGCTTAACAAGAACGATGTTTTGTTTAATTTGATCAATATCCTTCAGTGTATACAGAAATCAAATTACATGTATTTGGAGAACTTTAAATCAGCACCTGGTACGAAGCAGGGGTCCACCAAAAGTTGGATGAGTTCTCTATAGGTTAGTGAACACAAACTTGTTACCATAACATAGTTCGTAAATGACATAGATTATAACTGAAATTTAGTGGAATAATGAGGTTTGTAAGAATTTTTGTAAGAATTTTTGCGTCGGGAATATGTAAATGTTATGTCGGTTGTTTTGTCTTCTGACAACACTGAGTATACAGTGTTTATGAATTACGTCGGCGAAGGGCAAAAAAAAACAATATAAAATTTAGCTTCGATTTTTAGAGCACAAGTGTGTTATAATTGACACCTCTCGCGTATTCACTTCAGTTCCTGTTTCACTTAAAGTGATTTTTGAAGTTATGAAAGCAACAGCCAACACACTTCACTTTAACCGTAATGCGCAAAAGGATGAAACCGCAATTTATGTCTTCAATTTTGTAATAGTCAAACCGACATCAAGCTAGCTATACATTAAAGTGACGTTGTAGATGTAAACATTTCTGCATTGCCGAAGTTTTTTAAAACATGTTTAATTGATTCTTTTTATTAAGTAAGCCTGGTGTATACCGTATAAATGCAACTCATAATAAGACTTTTTGTAAAATCGTAGTGGTGACAGATCTTTTTTTTTCTTTTTTTTTTTACTTTTTACCCTGCTGAGAAGTATGCCATGTCAATAAAGAATTTCTTATATGAAATTGTAGTTTTAGGTGGAGCTTGAAAGTATATAAATATTTTTATCAGTAAGTGATTTCTGAATTTGTTTTCTTTACAAAAACTTGAAAATTATGTTTATGCTGGAGCTTTGTAAAAAGCCAGGAGCGATAATTTGAAGGTTTTTTTGTCTTTGTTTTTATTTCACTGACAAATTTTCAATATGGCGGAAATCACCGGGTGCTCGTTACATTTTGAAAAGCTGTGTCAGAAGACAAGTTACAGATGGATGCAATTATTGCTAGATGTCTTGTAACGCGCTTTCTTGTAAATCATTGGGATATGTATTAAGTAACAGCAATTTATTTTTACTGTAAAGGAAGTGCTTTGTATATTTTGTCACATTAAAAACATGTACTGTGCTTTTATGTTTTCGTTTTTTTAAATTTCTTGCAAATTTGTGCCAAGCTTTTGAAAACTTTCACTAGAAATGTCTTCCAATTCATTTTCCCAAGTTATATACTCTACGCGTGTAGTTGATGTAACAAGGTGTCGTCATGCAAACTTTGTAACCCAACTATCCGTTGAAATCGGTAAAGCAAATGCAAGGTGGTACTTTATTCCTGTTTAAATTTGTACTTGGGCTTTGTGACATAAAGTCACCAAACGGAAAGTATAATTGGAATATTTCTTTTTTTTTTTACAGTTCCAGCGAATTTCATTGTCGATGGTATATGGAACGGAGGGTTATTGTTCGAGACAGCAGTAAAATGTTATCTAAACAGTTTATTCAGCTCATTTTTGGAGGACACACCTTAAGTGGGCAGATATAAGGAAACATTTGGGAGAAGTGTGCCTTCGATGATACAAGCAAGGCATTTGGCACACAGTCAGAGTATGTCTTAAGAAAGATATTTGGCTCCAGGGCCGTCCCAGAATTGTCCTTTGAAAAATTAGAGGTAGAAATTTGCATCTTTTTTTTTTAAATGGCTTCGCAGCATTGCTTGTTATTTTACCTATATTTCTTCAAAGGATAAACCAACGATGGCCCTTTAGCCAAATAACTTTCTCATGACATACTCTGACTGTGTGCCAAATGCCATGCTTGTACCATAAAAGGCACAATCCCATCACCTATCTGCCGTACTACTTGACACACGCGCAAATCTTTGAAAACTACATCAGCAATAAGTTGTTCTTAACATGATCTAACTTATTTATCATTAGATACCATGCATCATGTCTACAGTATCCGGTACAGTTCAGTTCTTACTTGTCGAAAAGTTTTCTCACACACAAATGGTTCACATTCCTTTCGTTAAAAGATGGCCTAATAACAATAATGCGGTAAAGGTAGACATCTATTCAAACACGCTCACCGCAAAGGGCGTTTTCCCCCAAACAGTCAAATATCAATACTTTAGGGTGTAACATTCATGTGGGAACGGGCAACAAGAAATATTTCCATATCAAACTACTACCCAATGTTATGAGTCATGTGAGCTTGTAGTTACCCTGATCTCAATGGGGGCTTAGACACCCATTGTCCGCACCATTTTACCCCATTGTGTTCTCTGTTTTCATAAGTGAAAACTACGCCGAGTGCGGTATATGCGCTGGTCAAACATTCACGCTTAAAACCCTTTTGGACGGGCGTATTTATACTAGAGGGGTGTTGCAAACATATTCATCAGTTCGCATGCGCATTTTGCGACACTCACAAATTGTTCAGGTCATTACTTGTTCATAATCATACTTGATAAAATGTAATTTATTGGAAATGTGTTTTGTGTATCGCATTGACAGGTTTCGTGATTCTGTTGCTCTTAGTGTGAAACAAGGAACACCCCTTTTATGTGATAAATTATTCAGCTATACAAAATTAAACTTCCACAGGTTGAGGTTCAGACGACAGCGGCCTACGTAACCGCGCCCAGGTGTGTTTCGTTGTGACTAATAAGCATAGACAGTGCAGTCGACATGCATGAAATGAGCAGAATGCTCCGGCCTACACACCAAAAAAAATAACGGTGGTTTCTGCTGAACGTTCTGTGAGTTAGTATCGTACAGAGGTGATGCGATGTGGCAAAGGTCTCCATCATTTCTCACATCTGGATGTTTAACACTGAGTAGTCGCCTTTGAGATTGCCGGCTTAGTCATAGACAGCAGGTGAAGACATCACTGATATTTTAACGAAGGTCTCAGTTGTCATTTTACCGGTTGTTGACTTATTTGGATGTTTGGATCGAAGATGGCTTTTTGGCAAGGTGTGACGCTCTGCGTTGTCGTCGCTTTATTGACAGCGACAAGTGTCCTGTCACAGACTGTCCCACCGCCGTCCTTCTCCGTGCGACCCAGCAACACGGTGGCAGCTGTGGGGCACGAGGTTATCTTCTACTGCACCGTGGCCAACCTTGGCCGTCATCAGGTGTTCTGGAACATCGACCAGCGATCGGCTGCGAACGCCGCCGGGAAAGAGTTCACCATCGGCCCCAATGCCAACACCCATAACAGCTACCCTAGCTTCCAGTTCGTAGGGGATGGAGGGAACGGAGAGTTTAACCTCCGCATTTCCGATGTAAAAGCAGAGGATGTAGGAAGATACACCTGTCTTGTGAGTGACCCCAACGACCCTACCTCCTCGGCCATGGAGGCTGGCGCCACGCTGACTGTCCTCGATTCTCCCGTTGCACCGTTGCCTGGCTTTCCCCAGTGTACCAGGGCGCCAGACCCCAACCCAATGGGATTCTACAATGAAAGCGAAGTCTTGACTCTGACTTGCATTACCAGGGGAGGGGTGCCCCTCCCCAGCCTGTCCTGGGTCAGGCTGAGAGATGACAATACAACCGAGACTCTGCCGATCCGTACTGTCGGAAGTGGTGATGTTGTAACAGCCGAGGCAAAAGTCGATCTGTCGAGTGTCGATCACAAGTCGTTCTACCGATGTGTCGAGACCCATCCCAGTGGCACTACGGGGCGGACCTGCACTGTACCCTCAAACGCGTCCGGTTCGCAGCCGTCCCTTGACGTCCGCTTCAAACCCGTGGTCAGTATCACCCCCAACGTGGTCAATGTCGAGCTTCTTGAAACCGTGACTGTCGACCTGAGGTGCGAGGCGTACGCCAATCCTCCCTTGACCAGCAGTCCGGTGATTATTCTCCCTGAGAATAAGACTGGTGAGGCCATCGGCGAAGATGATCTGACGAAGACGGCAATTAGGGTCGATCTGACCACTGAAGACGTCGGGAAAGACCTCTTCTGCCGCGCAGTCAACAATCTTAAGATAGGTGTCGGTGAGGCCAGCGTCGATGTCCGACGCTTGGGGGCGCTTCCAACATGGCTGATCCTCGTCGTCATTGGCGCCATTGCTGTGGTGCTCTTCATCTTCATCGTGGTGATCGCCTGCGCCTGCTGCGTGGACAGGTCGGGACAGGAGGACGAGAAATACAACGACCGACTGCGATACTCCGTGAACAGGTCACACCAGACCTCCAGACGACACGAGGGAGAGGGTGATGGAGACTACATCGACGGGTACGAAGACGAAGACATCGTCCCCATCGAAGACTTCCAAGGAGGGCATGAGCTGGCTGAGATGCAGGAGCACCAGAAGGACTCCAGCACAAGCAACGACTTCGAGACGGGAGAGAGAGGCCCGAGGTATCAGAACGTCAACGAGGCGTTCCAGAGTGACAACAATTCATTTTCTCAGTCCAATCCATCGTCTTCGGAGCCCATAATTGACCCCGACTTTGAATAGACTCTCTAGATGGAATGGCGCCGAAAACCACAATGGCTTGGGGGAAATGAGAAATAGTAACAGTTTTGGTCAATATCCAGAAAGATATTTGTCATGTGTAATGGTCCGATCTTACACAATGCAGATATAATTAAAAACAAAACCACATGGAATGCACGAAATAAAATAAACCTAGCTAAATGTGCTTAAAAACGTACAGTTTTTTTTAACGGTGGCGGGAATAAGTTCCAAAAAATAAACCCTCAGAATTCGTAAATTCCATCTAAGATGATTCGAAAATTCAGGATCTTGAAGTTTAGTGATACACAAAAATACCTTTGCGTGTTGGATGCGTTCGGAGGATAGGTTCTGTATCTTGAACGAAAGGTCACATCGTGAGGAGAAAGTACATTGGTCATTAAGACATTTGAATGGTCATGACGTCATTTTAAACATGACGACAGGCCTGACAGCTTCCATACAAACATGCAGGCTATGTACTTTTTCTTTGGATTTGATCGTCTTTTTTTTAAAATGGTACGTACGGTTATGGTTGCTCCAAAGAAGTTCTGAGGGGTCGTTTCCATCGAAATGTGCAACTTCAGTCGTTCTTTTAAATATTATCATTCACTAATGACCGATCTTTTGTTAATGATAGGCGCTAAATGCTAATTTGCCGTGTAGAATTGCAAGCATGTCAGCCTGTTTACCAAAATTATGTCTTTCGAATCATGGGCGCGGCCATCTTGTCTTGTCCCTAGAGGTAGCAGACTGTTACCAAGTTGGTCAGCAAAAATAGACCAGCCTATTTTGCGCAAACTACAGCTGCGTAAAAAGAAAGCACATTTTGTAATTATTTCAAAGCTAAAATAAAAAGGCTTACTTTTTTCAATGACGAGGAAATGCAAGATAAAAAAAGACAAAAAAAATGAAGTATAAGCAATTAGATTGCTCCGCATTTTTGCTGTAACTTAAAGATTTGCTGTCAATTTGTGCCAATTATGTCCTTATGGTGATTGCTTTGCTGTATATTACGTTACTTTGGGATTACAAGGGATGACATGT
Organism: Patiria pectinifera; assembly: GCA_029964075.1. Taxonomy (NCBI): domain Eukaryota; kingdom Metazoa; phylum Echinodermata; class Asteroidea; order Valvatida; family Asterinidae; genus Patiria; species Patiria pectinifera. Next base: position 14,197,138 of record CM057140.1, on the reverse strand, counting down.
AGAATTATAGAAACAAAATAAAAGGTCATACATTGTATCTTCATTGATATTAGGTAAAAAATCACATTCTGCGTTTTAATATTAAAATTATTATGGACCTATTTTTATGAAAAAAAAATTGATTCAAACATTTGATTGGATGGCGCTTTTGTTGATACAAGAGAATATTGTACGATCTTCTGTTATTCTCTATAACTATGCATGAACTGTCAGGGTATTTGAATTGTAATCATTTTTAATTTATCTAAATTAATGACAATCACGTTGCCAAGGAATATGATTTACATGCCTTATATAGATACCTATGCAAACGGATCACATATTTTTTTAAGTATGCAAATGATTAGAATTTTCTCTGATCCTTGTACATAAAAGTGAAAACTGCAAGTTATAATTGTAAATATTTGCCTGGGCCTTCATCCGACTTTGAAAAGAAAAGAAAAGCTAAGCGCTATTTGTATTGGTGTAAAAAGTAGGGGAAAAGATTTAATCCTTTATTATAAAGCTTAGAATTTGAAAAACAATGCAATCGACGTCACAATGCTTGTAAATTTATTCAAAAGAATCAAAATATAAATCTGTTCACACAGAAAGTATTTGTTTACATTATTGGAATGAATTACAGGCTAACATACAGTCATGTAGCGAAAATTTAAAAGTGAAGCAAATGATCTTGTTAATTACTCGCCATTGTGTTGTATTCGTATCTCATTGTTTGAAATGTTATTTCTACAGTACATCAACATCTCTTAACGTAACTTTAGCGATTTCTACATTTATAGAATTATCAAACGGGAATAATTATTTCGTTCAACCATTACGAAAAAAACCCCAATTATTTTGTATTTAAAAGTTGGGATATTATAAACGATAATAAATAATGCTTATGGATGCAAAAAAAGAGAGATCATGCCTCTAGTTTGACTTTCCATACTTAATTTCTTTTCCTTATCGAGTTTATTGGGCTGATCGACGAAATGGTGCATGGACCCAATATTATATTTTTTTCTCAAAGAGTACGAAAGACTCATTATTAGTGTTGCTACAAAAAAAAATAATCCTACGGTGTTCCTTTTCTAAATACATGTAGGTGTCTATTAGATTGACAGGGCAAGACAATGGCGCAGTGGCACTGCCCTCGCCTGTCACCTCAGTGGCCCGGGTTCGATTCCCACCGAGGTCAGCATTCGAAAATAGCTTAGTCCCTTCCTGACTCTGTAGATTCCCCTGGAATATCGTTCCGGAAGTTTCCTTTCTGAAGTAGTTGAATAATTCATCGTCTGAAGACGCCTGCTGGCTATAAGGCTTCAACTAAAAAGCTACAGTTTCTGAGCTGTTTTGACCACTCATATTGAAATTAAAAATAACTTATATGATTTTAGGAGTTTAAGGACTCGAAACCGAGAAGAAATGGCTGAATTGTGACAAACTACTTTCTGATGTAATAAAGCGGTCCTGCCGTGTGTTTATAATGCTTTAAAAGGTAGTCAGCTTGTAAAATTATAATATTCACTATCGAAACTATACAACACCTGTTTCTTTTTATGGCGGATAATGGCTCGAGCACCGAGGCTGGCAAAAACATCTGCATGCCATCTAAATTTGATGGGAAGAATTTCCGCAATTATGAAGAATTGTGACAATTTTTATGTCCATGCAAAATTGTTTCCAACGACGATGGAAAACAGACGCCATGACTATATGCTTCTACCATTAGGTCTGACCTCTGGTAGAATCAAGTACATGGAAACCCACTCGTATGCATTTGATGCAATAGGTTATATTTAGGTCGAAACTATTTTTGCTTTTGGCACAATGCCGATATAAAAATCAGTCCAGTAACCCTTATGGTTCATGTACACCTTCTGAACGACAAGACGAGCATTCAACTTTCATTTCAAATTTATCATGCGATCGATGTCTGCCCTTTTGCATATTAACTTTCCAATGACATTTATATAGTGGGCATGGGACAGATAAGGGATAAGGGAAATATTTGGGGTAGTCGTGCCTTTGATGATACAAGCATGGCATTTGGCACACAGTCAGAGGATGTGTTAAGAAAGATATCTGGCTATAGGGCCATCGCAGATTTGTCCTCTGAAAAACTATATGTCGAATAACACGCAATTTTTAAAATTTTCAAAATGGTTGCCATTGCTTGTTTATTCTAACTATATTTTTGTCAGAGGCCAAATCTGCAATGGCCCTGTAGGCTGTAGCCAAACATTTGTCTCATGACATACTCTGACTATGTGCCAAATGCCATGCTTGTATCATCAAAGGCACAATCCCTGCACCTATACTATTAAAATATCAAAGGTGAAGTCATAGAAAAATAAAATAAAATGGCGGCCGTCATTTTTTTTGATCGTGACTCAAACGCCAGAGAACGAAAACAGTGGGCGGTTTATTCTTTCCGTCTTTGGATGAAAAGAACCCAAATTCCGACGCCCATGGGAACCAACTCGATCAGCAGCCGGCTGAATACAAACCCACACGGGTCGGTGAATACGAGGTCACTGCCAAACACAAAGCTGAAAAGAGAAGCATGAAAGGAAAATACTTTGGCCGAGACAGAAAATAATTATTGTTCCTCCTGTTTTTTGGTTTGTATCACGCACAGGTACATGTTCAACCACTGTATTGTACTCGAAATCTAAAAGGTCCCATAAATCCACTATTGCAACTGGACATTCACCAACACTTATATTTAGACTTGACTACGTGCACTTTGTCAAGATTGCGAAAAAAATACCCTTTTCGTAATCATATTTTGGGGATTCAAATCGACATGAAGTTGCATTCAATTGTGCTAATTTTTTTTTTTTAAGATTCGACGTATTAAGTGGGATTTTCTTTTGAATCTAGGCCTACGTATGTCGGCGAAAATTTTGTTAACAGAGGACGCTTCTAAATCAATTATACTTGACAATTTAACATCAATGCAACAGCTCACTTTCTGGACACAAACAAGAAACAGTCGTCAAAATATTTCCTCTTCTTTAAAAATGAACACTTACGATTCTTGAGTGTATCTCACTGAAAATGTACACATATCAAAGCATTAATTTCAATCAAACTCGTTGAAGATTACTTGCCATTCACGCCCATCCTTTTCCTGAAATTCAGAAATCTTTAATGATAAGTTTTGTTTTTTTTCAAAAGATTTTACTTTTCGTGAAGAAATGCAAAACTTTGGAATAAGAATCTGTATTTCGATTTCAATGCCCCCACACCATAGTAAAGTGATTACTGCAGATGCGGCGGGCCCCTCTTTAAAAATCAGTAAGATGTAATAATTCACGCCCACTTATTGTCAGCAATCTAGCTCCTCCCTTCCCCCATATCTAAGTGTGGGCGTTCATATGTTCACAGTGGCCGGTAGGTGGCGTATACAATTGCCATGATTTTTGGCCCCAACACTATCAGCAAAATCGACAAATACTGAACCGATGTGATCGCTCGTTCCCACAGAAAGCGAAACCATATAGTCACGCCCCATTGATCCCAATGAAAAGCCTATGCCAGACGCATTCATATGCAAAACTGACATGAGCCATTCCAATCCAACCGTTTCAAGTAAGCTGCATGTACGTTATTACATGTACTTTGGTTTATCCACGAAGCGGTAAAATAAACATAGATCAAATAGAGAAATGATTTGGATGACAATAGGGTACAACTGACCACATACAAAATGCTACACTTATAACTTACATAAGTACAGTGGATGACCAGAGGTTTATTTCGTGAACAGGCGTGGTGGACATATTCTAATAAAAACTTTAAGTGCATGAGTCATGCACGGTTCTGAAAAGACTGTAAAACGGTGATGATGTATATCTGCAGTATTACAAACTGGCATCTATGCATGTTTTTGAAACGATGGGTAGTTTTTAAGGGTTTTCCCCTCCTCCACACCGAAATTAACATTTCCATGAAGCATCAAAAGAACTATTCAATCATGCATGGTTGAATGTATTCGAGTTGAATAGGCAAGGTACAGCAATTCCCCGGATGTTCGATTGACTGGTGTGTCACAGGTGTTTCAATATACGCGTGTGGTTGGCCAAGGCCTATTGATGCAGGAACACAATGGGTGCACCAGGTATTAACGGTGGGTGTTTTTAACGGTGGAGTCGCGGTGCTTAAGCTGGTAAAGTACCCCGACTGCAGTAAGCATGGCCGGGACTTGTTGAGATGAATCAAGTGGAGAAATGAAATCGTGAGATGTGACTGTAACACCGAGAATTCACATGTGTGTGACTGAACGGAACGGCTCCATTACCCACAAGCATCCGACCCGAACGAGAAACCACACCGAGTTTCCAGTTAAAATTCATCGCGAATTGAAGGACACGCGTCTTGTTACTGTGTATCTAACCTTGCTACCTGTGACAGTGCGACAACCCGCAAATTGGATTGTTATTTTGGAGAACAGTAATCAAGGAACATTCTGGTAGATGGTGTTGAACAAGGACGAACGTGAACCATCAGGTCGAAAGTCACAGATACCTGTTGTTGAGGACCCTGACGTTGTTCACGTATAACATGCGACCGTCAGTGCCTAATTGATTGCTTGGGGCAGGTTGATGTTGTGATGCATGTTACCGAAATGGCGTCACAGATGCGGTTTGTGCGTGTCCTGCGATGGTTGAGTCTCCTACTGATTGTGAGTACGTCAGCGAACGGTCAAATGATAACATTAACCAAGAAACCACCAGATGAATATACATTACAGGGAGAAGTTGTTGTCTTCGAATGTGTAACAGGTACAACAGGTACACCGGTGAAGTGGTACAAGGACTCATCAGAGTTGAACTTTAATGACAGATTTGTAATTGATGAACACAGTCTCATCATTAATAACATTGTGGTGGAAGACGCTGGGATGTATTCTTGTCAGTACGGGAATGCATCTGGAGCGGGTACACTCAATGTCTTACCTTCTTCTTGGAAACCTCGGTGTGACAGATCACCGAGTACGGGGAGTATAACCACCGGAGACCAGTACGCCATCACCTGTACCTCCACAGGGCACATCGACACTTCCCTCCGATGGTTCGGCTCGGGAAGTTCCAACACCCTTGATGTCAAAGTCGAGCGGCGGGAGAAGACGGTGTCCATCAGTTACAACAGCACGGTCCAAGACTCGACCTCCCAGCTGCTCTTCATCTGCGAGGCGAACTTGGGAAGTCTAGAATTGAGCTGCTCCATCAATTTTGAAAGCGGGGTCAATAACCAGAACGTCATCCCCTTCGTGGTGGTGGGTCTGATGAGTCTCATCGCTCTCTTGCTCTTCTTCGTGGTGCTGTTTTTCCTCTTAAGGCACCGCCAGTGCCGGTTCTGCCGGGAGCCCATGTTGGAACCCATCCAAATCCTGGACGCTAACTCGCTCCAGACGGGGGCGTGGATCCCCCCACCGGTGGTGGCTATCGATATGGAGGTCAGTGAGGACGGGGAATCGGTCAAGGATGCACCCCACACTTATGAAGACATGGAACGTGTCTCACTGCCTCCAGATGTCGTGCCTGCGCAAGAACCAACGAACGATGATTCAGCTGAAATTGACGTACCTGACGAAGCACCCATTGTACAACCGGAACCAGAGACAGTCCCAGCCGTTGAAGCTGCACCTGTCGCAGAATCCCCAGCCCAACCCAAATCCAAGAAGAAAAACCTCACCATCACCAAAAACATAAACCAGAACTTTGACAAGCCGACCCGGACACTGGAAAAGAAGGCGGTGCCGGTGACTGTGCCGCCCTCTGTCATTAAGTCACGCCCAACACACAAGAGAGAGAAGAAGGTCATCAAACACTACAAGGAGTCGCCCGTGAAGGCTCGGATCAAGACACCAAAGGAGCCCATCTACGCGCAGGTCAAGAAACTGAACGTCCCATCCAAATCCGTTCCCAGCAAACCATCTGATGATGACATTCCTTCCACATCAACGGGGGCGGAGACCAGCCCTGCCCAACCCCCTATTCTACCGCCTCGCCCCTCTTCCGAAGACTTTGACTCGAAGGACGCGAGCTCTACCGCAACAGGTGAAACTGATTCCACGGACCAGACAACGCAACTCGAAAACGACCTCGGAAGGGGGAATTCCAAGAAGAAGCGCATAAGACATTACCGAAAGAAATCCGAAGACATCAAGAGGAACTCGGGCCAGGGTGATGTTGTGCTGAACATACAAGCGACTAAGGAGGAACTTCCAAAAGAAGCAACACAATCTCCAAAAGAATCCAGTGGAACTTCCAAGAAGAAGAAAAAGAACAAGATACCAGCTGATCGCGTTATCTATGCAGAACTGGACTTCAGTAAAGAAGTCGGACTCAATATCCTAGAATAATTTTAATTTTGAAGAGATTTTTTTTTTCATGTCGCAATTATTTATCCTAAATCGAGTACGCTTTGTCTTTATTCATATCGAAATCGTGGCTTTTCATTTGACGGGATGCATTTCTAATAAATTTCAAATACAGGTTGAGTAAAAAGAAAAGGAAACCAAAATGTCAGGACCATTTTTTTTTTAAATGAAGTTCTGCATGTAGCACATTCAACTAGGATAATCAAAGAGATGTATGTGAATATTGTTTTCGTTTTGCTGAAAGAACACTTGCATAGTATGAAGCCCGGGAAGGGACAGGGTGAAATTTTTTTTGGGAGTTTGCTAATTCGTTCGCACGAATTACTAATTCGTTCCCACGAATTACTAATTCGTGCGAACAAATTAACAAACTCCAGTAATTCGTGGGAACGAATTAGTAATTCGTTCGCACGAATTAGGAATTCGTGGGAACGAAATAGGAATTCGTTCCCACGAAATAGTAATTCGTGCGAACGAATTAGCAAACTCCAAAAAAAAATTCCACCCTGTCCCTTCCCGGGCTTCATACACTTGCCTTTTTTGTGATTCGTGGACAGAACTTTAAAACGGTGTTTGTGTTCAAGATTCCTTAACTTGAAAAGTACACAAGTGATTCGAATGATTCTTGTACTAAAAGAAAGCTTATTAATTGGGCTTACTTAATATCCTCGATTTTGAAAGTGCTACATCAGAATTTTATTAAATAATTGGTCCTGCCTTTTTGGGTTTCCTTTTTTTTTACTCACCCTGTACTATGCGATTTCTTTGAGGTAACACATCCAATTTTCTAGGAAAATTGCAGGAAAATTTACTTAGGTTTTCACATCAATCGCACAAACATAAGGAATAATACACAAATAAGGAATAATACACAAATGAATATCTTTCACTGATTTCAAAGGTAAAGAAAACTGGACGCAGAAATAATTCATATAATTACGTTCACTTTTTAAATATACAATATTATAGGTTCTTATCTTTAAAAATGTTTCCAACATATCCAATGACAACTAATCAGTTATTAAATTCTGTATTTGGAAACCATTTGAAAAAAAATACGGCTGCCGAAAAATTATGATGACTGTTATGAAAACCCGAACGTCATTTCATACTTTCAAAATATTCAGTTCCAAAATTATTCATGCATGAAAATGGATCTTAATGCCAGATTACAATAATTACGAAATAGGTTTTACAACTAAATCAAGAAAGTGATTTTATTTTTCATTCATGTAATATTATTATTTCTACCGAAGAGTGCATTCATGAGAACGCAAAAAAAAAACCGAGAAAAAAAATACAACTGTTAATTCAATATAACAATATAATATTTTTTAAATGAAATTTGAAGAATACTAAATGATTTTCCCTATTTGATACATTTTATAACCAAAGTATTTTCTGTTAAATTTGTTTTGTTCTATACTCTGCTTGTTCAAAATGTCTGTCGTTTTTATCAGTATCTGTGTTGACGATTCTTAAAACATTCATGTAAAACAATTGTAGCATTTTTTGACCACGAAATAAAATATTTTTGTATTACTCAGACAACAATCCTGTATTATCACTGAAAAATGATAAGAGCACATAATGGTGATGTGAAACTTAAGTATTTCAAAATAATTTTGTATTCTGTATTTTTTATACAATTGTCTTGTATAAGTTTTGAAATGGAACAAGAAGTTTTTAAAATCTACTAGAACATGGTGTGCTGTCTTCTTTTTTAAAACCCATATAATTTTGATACCTTAATCTGAAAGATTGTTTGCATCAATATTGTGTCATGCGTTGGCAGGTGTTCGGTCGTTCCCATAGCAACACCGGCACTGCGAACCTTCCTGCTTGTATAAACTGACACCCGTGCAGGCACCCATTTTGTTGTCTCTTCCAACAGTGAAGCATTCTACAAATGAAATTAATTGCATTTTCTAATCGAAGAACTGGTAGCAACGTTTTTCAAGATATTGAGCTGAATCGAAATTAACGGACGAGTATTGAAACAGTAGAATGATTCTACTGAGAAATTGCTTTACAATTATGTAAAGACAAAGCACATTTGCAAGCAAACACACCTCTGTTTAGGTTGGGTATTTGATTATTTTTTTTGTTATTTGTTATTTTTGTCCCTTTTCAAACATATTTAATTAGGTATACATGTAACCGTCTGTTTTTGGAATCACAAAATCCTTCTATCTTGCCCTTAAACTTGCTCCACTGTGACTTTCCTTTCATTTACGCCCCAACCTCTCAAGAGAATGCCATTTTAAAGACTAATATTAAGGGAGGATATTATGCTGAGGATTGTTTTTCACCTTCTGTGGATTTCTCCGTCTTTCTTATGTCTCCATGAAGAGCTGTCGGATGAGACTTTGCACAGGTTTTGCACGTGGCTCTCCGCTTGCAGTGCTTTGACATATGCCCTTGGTTAAGACATCCGAAACAAAGCCCCTTTTTCATCGCAAAAGTCTTGCGCTCTTCCAATGGCTGTTTCAGAAATTCCCAGCAATCACCCAAGTTGTGATTCTTGCTACAGAGAAGGCAGGACTTTGGATTCTGGATCCCCCTTCCTGTGTTGTTGTTCTTTGTTGCCTCATTCGCACTGGTTGAGAAGGAACTCCCTCCAGGGGTTCTTTTCCTTTCACCTTTGTCGTTTTGTCTGTCTTGTCCTCTAAGTCCTTGTATCGAAGTCACAGGGTCGCATGCAATCTTGGCCTCCAGTTGCATGAACTTTACAAAGTCGCTGAATGGAGGATACTTCTTCTGTTTTTCTTTGAACTCCACAGCTTTTCTAGCCCATTTGTTGTTCAACCAGTCAGGGAGCTTGACGAGTACCTTCCTGTTCTCTCTTTCGTCGTCGAGTACCTGGAGGCTACCAATTGTCTCCATAGCCACCTGGCACTGACCGAGGAAGTCAGCAAGATTTCGCATCCCAGTTCCATCACGAGGAAAGATCTTGGGCCATGGTTCCAGCTTGTTGCGGAAAGCGTTGGCAATAACAAAAGGATCGCCAAATCTCTTCTCAAGAAGCTCCTTTACTTTGTCAAATGCGTCGTCAGTTGAGAGGAAGAAGTAGCCTTCTATGGACTCCTTCACAGCTCCACCCAGGTACTTTTGTAGGTAGTGGAGTCTCTCTGAGTGTGGGATGCCCCTCTGTTCGATGAGTATTTCGAAGGCACGCTTCCATCTCGGATACTTAAGGGGGTCGCCAGTAAATACACCAGGCTCTGGCGTCGGTAGACGACTCAGGTTAATCTGCTCTGCAAACGTCTTTGTGAGATCTTGCAGCGTAGTCTGTGGACTGGCCGTTGTCAACTCATTCTTGATCTGCTGCTGTGATGTGCTAGAGTCCTGCTCTGGCTGTGGAATTTCCGGTGTTCCTACTGGTGAGACTGACTTTACTGCCGACTCATCCACTCCATGAGTAGCGTTTGGGGTAGGCAGGGATTTGATGTATTCTTCTACTAGTGAAGCTTTGCTGTCTGTTTCCTTCACAGCATCAATCACAATTTCAGCATATTCTTCTCGTTCTGCTTGCTCGATGGCCTTTAACCTTGCTTCGGTTTCATGCAGGTCTGTCAAAGTTTGGATTTTCTTGAGTTCAGCTTGTTGCCGTTCGACCTCTGCTCTCTGTTTTCCTTCAACATCTGCAAACTCAAGCCTCGCTTTCAAGGCAGGTGCCTCGGCAGCAAGCATTGCCTTGACCGAAACTCCTGAAAATCTTGAAGATTACCTTGAAGATCTGGTGGCTTTCGAACGACCGCTGAGGCGTTCTTCTTTGCTCAAGATATGATCTCTAATTTGCTGAAGAAGCTGTTGGTTGCAGAGTATTGATGTCAGTTCACTAGAGGGGGGTTGCGCATCTGGTGTTTCCGGAATTTCTGGTGTAGGAACAAGGAAGGGTGTAGGCGAAGACTGCTGTCATTCTTCTGTTGAGTCAGCCATAGCGTACAGCACACATGTACACTTACATGTATATCAAGTTTCAAAACTTAATCAACAAATAGTTAATACTATCTATTATGCAACTCTTTGTTCAAATTCCATTCAAATTCAAGAAAGGGTACAGTTATAAACACAAATAAATTTGTGCAATCTACATGTACTTGTTTCACCAAATCCAACTTACTTGTAAAACAATTGCATATACACCATGTATGTTCAATGGTACACACATGTACATATACATGTAAGCACTACCTGCATGTACATGTAGTAAAATACACCTCGCATGTGAACGGAAAATGGCAAACAATGTGATTGATCTCAATACCACTTTAATTCAGTGTACATGTATCGCATACAGTATATTTATATTCTGGAACAAATTCTGAATTGATATCAACAAAGCTCAAATCAAATGACAATTTCCTGAATGACAATTTGCATCAAATTATGCAAATTACAATTATGCTAATGAAAACGCACAAATAGACGCAAACTCAGTTTTTACTGTCCAGTTCAAAGATCCACGATGAAGTCTTGATGATCAAGAAATCCCATGTCCATGATGTCCGGTAGAACAGTCACGGTCGCAACGGACGACAGGTCGCAGGGTCGCAGGGTCGATGGTTGATGGCACCGGAACGGGTACGTGTCGCAGCTACAAGTGTGAAGCCATCTCATCAGTATTCAACGCAGGAACAGCCTCGTCTCCAGATGTGAGGATGAGTCGCACAATCACTGTTCCTGCAGGGGGAGGTTCTTGTAGCAAAGACTGCTTAAGTTACGCTGGAGTTTTCACTGTAGCGGCAGCACTAAATCGAGGTGCAGTCTTTTAGGTGTTCGTAGTGCTACTACTAGGGGTTTCGCAGGGGGTCACATGTCACATCTAGGTCAAAGGTCGGTGACTAATAAGGAGTAAGCAAGGGTCTCTACAGAAGCCGTTGATTATAACAACAAAGTTCTTTCTCGCATTTATTCCATGAAAATGATATGATTCGCAAGTCTTGATTCCATGAAATGATTCGCACTGGCTTGTGAAATAATCCGCAGTGGCTTCGTGAAAACTGTGAATATATAAACAAAGTAAATGTCCTTAAGTTCACAGAGTATTACATGAATTATAAAAGCATCGTACATAAATCATCACTTAATCCAAATTCCTAAATTCAATGGTTAAACATATACGAAAATCACACTCAATTTTGAGCTACAGAATGTCAAAACTGATCGCAGAATTATCTATAAAATGAATCAAATGTATGGTTTACACTTCTTTCTCAAGAATTATAAGAGTCTCTGAATTAACTCCTTGCATCCTTTCCTTCTTATTTGAGTTTGTTGGGTCTCAAAAGAGACAAAACCTCAAGCGATTCTCAGAAACTATCGTCCTAAGGGTGCAGACCAGTAAATCGGTCCGAAATTGCCTGCGCGGCCAAATCACGATTTGCATGCCCTCAAAATCTTCGGTATTTGAGCATGCTGTGGGCCATGAACTTGAGGGTTTGTAAAAAATATGGGTGGAAGCCGTGCACAGGACTGGGAGCTTGCAGTTCTGTGTAATTGTGATGTAATTTGGACCCTAAAAGCGCTCTATTTTGCAATGGAGTGTAGGCATCGTTTTTCAAAATGGCGATGGGCTTCAGGACTATTTTCAGGGGTGATCATCTTCAGATGGAATTTCTCCTAAAAGTCATCAGTTGACCCCCCGAAAATTGAAAAGAAAATGAAAGATGATGAAATAAGCTTTAATTTGATGTGTGTCTCGAACACCTTGGAGAGTTGTGAGTATTTTTCCCGAATTTTTGAAGCATTTACCATTGGGGTCCATGGAAGTTTATTTACTGGTCTGCTACCTTAACAAGTTGACTGAATAGCATTAAGCATGTCATTGTGAAAGTGGTGGCGAATGAAAGAATGTCAGCTTTGTGACTGGGTAACGTCATGACTAACCGCCTTAGGTTAGGTATGCATGGTGTTGCTGCTGTACAACACGCAGTTATGCAGTCGTGTTAGTATCGGGATGAATTCAAAGCTATAAATCATATTTTAACCCACCAATAAAGTAAATAAGTCAGGAGAGAGTGGTTAAACGAAGATTTGAATTGGTGTCTCGGAGATGACATCAGGACTTGGGAATCAGCCAAAACGAGAAGAGCGCATCCAACAGGTATCAGGAGGAAATTGATGAAGATTGGACCGTGAGATTTCTCTTGAACAAACGGTACGTGTTTTGGAGTGTCGATTTGGCTCTCTGCCTCCCGGTGTGTGGTGTATACGCAGTGACAATGGACATGGCTTCCTGGTGGAAAACAGCGGTGGGATTGATCGTCGTATTGGTACCGTTAGTGTCATCTCAGGTGTTCCTCACTGAACCCCGAGATGCCGAGGTACTGATGAACGCTCCCATGACTATGCCGTGCAGTATTTCCTCCACCACCCAAGCAACGGTGTACTGGGAAGTGCCGGGGAGTGTCACCAGGTTGTATGTGGAACCAAACCGGCAGCTCCCCGCTGGCACCCCCGCTAGATTCTCGATCGGAGGACAAGATGGGAATGGCAATTACAACCTCAACATCAGTCGCGTTCAGATCGAGGATGAGGGTGTGTACACCTGCAATGTCATTGTGGATGACGGAAGAGGGGATATACAGCCGGAGACTTTGACATCCCAGTCTGCGACTCTTACTGTCATCAGAGTACCGCCGATTGGTGATCCGGTATGCTGGATTCGGGAGGGAAGGCTGGTTGAGGTCGGGGACGATCTCTCCCTGATGTGTGCCTCTAGCGACCCTACGGTGGAGCTGAAGTGGTATCTTGGAGACGTCCCTCTCAGCAGCTCCAACTTTGAGACCTATTCCCCAGGACCGGGGATTCGATATTCCATGCTTGCCGAGAGTTCGGTCAATGGGCGAACTTTCACGTGTCAGCCGAACAAGGGACAGTACGAAGCTTGCCAGGTGACTGTCCAGGTTCGGCACTCGCCGATCGTAACCATCGAAGCCGATGCGATGATGGAGACTGGAATCGATGCAACCTTCACATGCACGGCGATCGGAAATCCACCCGACTTCGCCTACACCTGGCACTACAACGAGTACCAGATTTCGTTTGCGCAGCACCTGAGGTTCAACCAAGCGAGACTCGAGAAGAGCGGGTCGGTCCTCATCCTTCCCGATCTAACGGACAGCGACAACAACGCGACTTTACGATGCGAGGCTGTGAACGATGTAGGAGAAGCTATCGCCTCACATGTCATCAGAGCCCTGCCCGGGAAAACCCTGGCTCAGATCATCGGCCCAATCCTCCTCGGTATCATCCTCGGACTTGTATTGATTGTCTTGGTCCTGTTCGCCATCTGGTGGCGCCGCCAGAGGAGAAAGGTCAAACAGATCAACAAGAAGAAGAGCGTCAAGAGGTCCTTCTCCTTACGCAATCGCGCGCAGGAGGACGTCCCGACCGTGGACTCGGGGATAGTCTACACCCAGACCCGTGGCGGATTCGGTAGCCGCTACGGGAAGAAAGCCACCAGTAATGGCGACCTGGCTCGGTCTGGGCTGGACTTGGAATCGGCAGGGTACGGTCCGGATGTCACCAGCATCCCAGCTTACCGAACAACCGCTGAGGAAGAGAGGGAAGACGACGGGGCGCTCAGACCCATCACAAGGAAGACCTCCATGTCATCCTTGGCTAGTGGAGCCAGGGGCCAGTCAACCACCGCAGATGATGCTTCCCCGATCAGCCCCAATGAGGAGATATCTTTCCACTACTACGTCGACCCCCATTTCACTCGATGGTGAAGATAGAAACCGAAGAGAATAATCTTGATCCTGAGATGGAGGAGGAGAAACACGCCCCTCCTCCGTACAACATCGGAGAAGACTCACCAGAGCTAAAACCAAGTAACGATGTTCAGGATGACAATATCATCAGCACCGAACTTTAGAACAGTTCACGTCATGAAATGACGTGAAAAGTAAAGATCTCATGACCGTTTGGGGAAAAGGCTATTTTTTGGGGCCGCCATTTTGATCAGACGGCTGTAGACTAGCGGTGGCCGGCATTGTTAAACCAATCATTAAATATCAAAGGATATTCTTGTTTGATGAAATTGTAACCGGTGTCTGCTTGATTAATATCTAAAAGAAAAGGACTGTTAATGTTTTTGTTCTCCGAATAATAACTTGTAATGAATGTTATATTGTCTCGCCAAGAGGTTGTTGATAGAATCCAAGGGTGTCGTGAACTTTTTATAATGTTTTCTTACAAGAATTGAGGTGTTTCTGTCCAGAACTCATAATACTTCATTTTTTTTAACGAATATAACCTTCGCTGTGAAGACACATTTTGAAGAATAAAAAAATGGCGCCATGATATTTCTTTCCAATACCGTCACAACAAAAAAGATATACGCAAACCGTGTACATGAAATAATGGTTAAGATACTTTTTTTTTAAAGAAATACTTTATTTTGGTTTTTAAATCCAGTACGACCCTAGACATTATTGTACAGTCGAACCCTGATAAGGAGAGCACTGTTACTACAACATCCTGCTTATAATAAGAAAAAATGTTAGGCCCCAAGTCTTTGTTATTCTTTCTTTCTTTGTTTTCCATTAATAAATACAAGATACCTGTTATAACAAGGTAATTTTTAAAGTCCGAAGGACCTTGTTATAATGGTGTTTGACTGTATTTTGAAATCCTGCGATCGGTTTCTCCATGAACATACAATGTATGTTTTGTGTATTTGGCATTCACCACAAGTTTTAAGTTTTCATGAGATCGTTAACTAATTGTATTATTATTCCAGGCCAAAACAACATTAAACAGCCTTGAGACCATTTTTTTCACATAACTAAATCAAGAAAGTGATTATATTTTTCATTCATGTAATATTATTATTTCTACCGAAGAGTGCATTCATGAGAACGCAAAAAAAAACCGAAAAAAAATACAACTGTTAAGTCAATATAACAATATTTTTAAAATGAAATTTGAAGAATACTAAATGATTTTCCCTATTTGATACATTTTATAACCAAAGTATTTTCTGTTAAATTTGTTTTGTTTTATAATCTGCTTGTTCTTGTAAATATCAAAGTGTCTGTCGTTTTTATCAGTGTTGACAACTTCTTAAAACATTCATGTAAAACAATTGTAGCTTTTTTTGACCACGAAATAAAATATTTTTGTATTACTCAGACAACAATCCTGTATTATCACTGAAAAATGATAAGAGCACATAATGGTGATGTGAAACTTAAATATTTCAAAATAATTTTGTATTCTGTATTTTTTATACAATTGTCTTGTATAAGTTTTGAAATGGAACAAAGAATTTTTTAAAATCTACTAGAACATGGTGTGCTGTCTTCATTTTTAAAACCCATATAATTTTGATACCTTAATCTGAAAGATAATTTAATCAATATTGTGTCATGCGTTGGCAGGTGTTCGGTCGTTCCCATAGCAACACCGGCACTGCGAACCTTCCTGCTTGTATAAACTGACACCCGTGCAGGCACCGATTTGTTGTCTCTTCCAACAGTGAAGCATTCTACAAATGAAGTTAATTGCAATTTCTAATCGAAGAACTGGTAGCAACGTTTTCAAGATATTGAGTTGAATCGAAATTAACGAACGAGTATAGAAACAGTAAAATTGTTCTACTGAGAAATTGCTTTACTATTATGTAAAGACAAAGCACATTTGCAAGCAAACACACCTCTGTTTAGGTTGGGTATTTGATCTCTTTTTTATTTGTTATTTTTGTCCCTTTTCAAACATATTTAATTAGGTATACATGTAACCATCTGTTTTGGAATCACAAAATCCTTCTATCTTGCCCTTAAACTTGCTCCACTGTGACTTCCCTTTCATTTTACGCCCCAACCTCTCAAAAGAATGCCATTTTAAAGAATAATATTAGGGGACGTTTGTAACCGTTGAAAATATTGAATCCTGAATCATCACTAGTTTAAAAAAACCCGTTCTTTTCCAAAATGAGAAGGCCAAGTTGAACACTGAGGGGGTATACAAATAGCAAATGCATTATGACTGTATTCAGTGGTTGCACGGCTTGCCAACCATTTTGTCAAAAACACCATCGCCAACTAGTACCGGCTTGTCCCCTTTTCTCCGAGTGAACCTTTGGAATTATTATTATTCAAATAAGCTGAAAACCAACACAATGAAAGTTCGAGGCTGCTGTTTCCATATAAGGTCACAAAAGCAGCACCCTTTGTGTGCTCGTACGGGTAAAATAGAAAAATAAAAAAAGCACAAAAAATATTCAGTCATGCATTCATTTCAGACACATTGAAAGAGAGTCGTGAAAATATGCGCAGCAATTGTAAAGTGTTGTTTTGGGGGGGGCTGAATCGTGTGCTTTGTACATGAGTCGAATAGAAATGTCCCTAAACTGCGAAATTCCTCAAGAATGTATACCCACTGCACAATAAAATCCCACCAAAATATGTGCGTATGAAGACATAATTGCAAGGAAAGCATAAAGGAGTGGGGGGAAACAGATTTGTAGATCCGTTGAATGAAAATGAATTTTTATGCGAAAGAGGATGGCAGCTGGAAGAAATAAAAATGGGTCAAAACTCATTTTTTTTGTTAGGGGGCGGGGAATTTATTTGAAACAGAAAAGGTATAACGAATCAAAGAGAACGGAGATGTATTCATCTATATCTTTTCTTTACTTTCTTCCATGCATCTTCAATTGGAGACGATGGGGTCAAAGGGTCATGTTTACCTGTTGCATTAAGAACCAGTTTGCACTTACAACGCAAGAGGAGAAACCCCCTCCTTGACCATTAAGGACAATCCTCACAGTTCAAATGAATGCTAAATATATCCCAACAAAAACACTTGTACAGTTTCTTTCACTGAACGACGACCGTCCTTGTGGACCAGCCCCTCATGAATATTCATGATCTTATTGTTTGCCCGGATCTTATTTATTATTCACGTGGAACAGTTGACTGAATAGCATTAAGCATGTCAGGTGTGGCCCCATTGTGAAAGTGGTGGCGTATGAAAGAAATGGCAGCCTTTGTGACTGGGTGACGTCATGACTAACCGCCTTCGGTTTGGTATGCATGGTGTTGCTGCTGTACAACACGCAGTTATGCAGTCGTGTTGGTATCGGGATGAATTCAAAGCTATAAATCATATTTTAACCCACCAATGAAGTAAAAAAGTAATCAGTAAAGAGTGGTTAAACGAAGATTTGAATTGGTGTCTCGGAGATGACATCAGGACTTGGGAATCGGCAGAAAGGAGAAGAGCGAATCCAACAGGTTTCAGGAGGAAATTGACGAAGATTGGACCGTGGGATTTCTCTTGAACAAACGGTACGTGTTTTGGAGTGTCGATTCGGCTCTCTGCCTCCCGGTGTGTGGTGTATACGCAGTGACAATGGACATGGCTTCCTGGTGGAAAACAGCGGTGGGATTGATCGTCGTATTGGTACCGTTAGTGTCATCTCAGGTGTTCCTCACTGAACCCCGAGATGCCGAGGTACTGATGAACGCTCCCATGACTATGCCGTGCAGTATTTCCTCCACCACCCAAGCAACGGTGTACTGGGAAGTGCCGGGGAGTGTCACCAGGTTGTATGTGCAACCAGACCGGCAGCTCCCCGCTGGTACCCCCGCTAGATTCTCGATCGGAGGACAAGATGGGAATGGCAATTACAACCTCAACATCAGTCGCGTAGAGATCCAGGATGAGGGTGTGTACACCTGCAATGTCATTGTGGATGACGGAAGAGGGGATATACAGCCGGAGACTTTGACATCCCAGTCTGCGACTCTTACTGTCATCAGAGTACTGCCGACTGGTGCTCCGGTCTGCTGGATTCGGGAGGGAAGGCTGGTTGAGGTCGGGGACGATCTCTCCCTGATGTGTGCCTCTAGCGACCCTACGGTGGAGCTGAAGTGGTATCTTGGAGACGTCCCTCTCAGCAGCTCCAACTTTGAGACCTATTCCCCAGGACCGGGGATTCGATATTCCATTCTTGCCGAGAGTTCGGTCAATGGGCGAACTTTCACGTGTCAGCCGAACAAGGGACAGTATGCGGCTTGCCAGGTGACTGTCCAGGTTCGGCACTCGCCGATCGTAACCATCGAAGCCGATGCGATGATGGAGACTGGAATCGATGCAACCTTCACATGCACGGCGATCGGAAATCCACCCGACTTCGCCTACACCTGGCACTACAACGAGTACCAGGTTTCGTTTGCGCAGCACCCGAGGTTCAACCGAGCGAGACTCGAGAAGAGCGGGTCGGTCCTCGTCCTTCCTGATCTTACGGACAACGACAACAACGCGACTTTACGATGCGAGGCTGTGAACGATGTAGGAGAAGCTACCGCCTCTCATGTCATCAGAGCCCTGCCCGGGAAGACCCTGGCTCAGATCATCGGCCCAATCCTCCTCGGTATCATCCTCGGACTTGTATTGATTGTCTTGGTCCTGTACGCCATCTGGTGGCGCCGCCAGAGGAGAAAGGTCAAACAGATCAACAAGAAGAAGAGCGTCAAGAGGTCCTTCTCCTTACGCAATCGCGCGCAGGAGGACGTCCCGACCGTGGACTCGGGAATAGTCTACACCCAGACCCGTGGCGGATTCGGTAGCCGCTACGGGAAGAAAGCCACCAGTAATGGCGACCTGGCTCGATCTGGGCTGGACTTGGAATCGGCAGGGTACGGTCCGGATGTCACCAGCATCCCAGCTTACCGAGCAACCGCAGAGGAAGAGAGGGAAGACGACGGGGCGCTCAGACCCATCCCAAGAAAGACCTCCATGTCATCCTTGGCTAGTGGAGCCAAGGGCCAGTCAACGACCGCAGATGATGCTTCCCTGATCAGCCCCAATGAGGAGAAATCTTTCACCTACTACGTCAACCCCCATTTCGATGAGTATCGCAACTCGATGGTGAAGATAGAAACCGAAGAGAATAATCTTGATCCTGAGATGGAGGAGGAGAAACACGCCCCTCCTCCGTACAACATCGGAGAAGACTCACCAGAGCTAAAACCAAGTAATGATGTTAAGGATGACAATATCATCAGCACCGAACTTTAGAACAATTCACTTCATGAAATGACGTGAAAAGTAAAGATCACATGACCGTTTGGGGGAAAAGGCTATTTTTTTCGGCCGCCATTTTGATCCGACGGCTAGGCTAGCGATGGCAGGCAATTTTTAGCGAATCATTAAATATCAAAGGACATTCTTGTTTGATGAATTTGTATCCGATGTCTGCTTGATTAATGTCTAAAAGAAAATGACTGTTATTTTTGTTTTCCGAATGATAATTTGTAACGAATGAAATACTGTCTCGCCAATTGGTTGTTGATATAGTCTAAGAGTGTCATGAGCATAACGTTTTCTGACAAGAATTGAGGTGTTTCTGTCCCGAATTCACGTTTTACTTCAATTTTTTTCCCTTCGTTGTGGAGATGCATTTTGAAGAATAAAAGATGGCGTCGTGATACTGCATGCTTTCAAATACCGTCACAACAAAAAAGATATACGCAAACCGTGAACATGTGCATGAAAAAATAGTTAAGATATTAAAAATAAAATTTTTTTTTATTACGGTTTTTAATTCCAGTACGACCATAGAAATTATTGTACAGTCGAACCCTGATAATTAATACAACATCCTACTTATAACAAGGAAAATATTAGGCCCCAAGTCTTTGTTATTCTTTCTTTCCTTTGTTTTCCATTAATTAATACAAGATACATCTGTTATAACGAGGTAATTTGTAAAGTCCCAAGGACCTTGTTATAATGGTGTTCGACTGTACTTTGAATTCCTGCGATCGGTTTCTACATGAACATACAATGTAACATGTTTTGTGTTTTTGGCATTCACCAGTTTTCATGAGATCGTTAACAATAATTGTATTATTCCAGGCCAAAAAAAAACCCATTGAACAGCCTTGGGACCATTTTTTTCACATCGATCTTCGCATTTGTGTTGAAAAACTTCTTCAAAATTCAAATTATGTCAATATCTACCATTTTTATGACTTCTACATAATCACATTTCAAATTAACTTTTATATGCCATGGATTATTTTGTACTATTGAAATATTTTTTATAGCACCATGTGCCGCGTTTTTGTTTTGGTTTGTGTTTTGTTTTTATTATTGAACATCTTGTACATAATATATACATGTATAGTTAAACAAAATGGACCATCGCTATTAAGCTTTATAGATCTCTTTCTGTGAAACGTATTTCAATGCATTCAATGAAGTTGCCTTTTTATAGCTGTTGAAGTTTTCAATTTCACCATCTTAAACAAAATCTATCATGCCAAAAAAGGATTAAAAAGTAGTTTTAATTGTACATGTAAATGGAAGTAGACTTTACACTTGGCTAAGCACTGGATGGTCGTAGTCATTAAAATTTGTATGTTTAATTTGTTTTTTACTAAAGCTTCTGTTGAACGCTTTACCTTCCGTGTTGTGCTTAAGCGCGAAATAATAAGGTAGTTTTTTCCATTTAATAAAGATAGCCAATTCAAATTGCTTTTAAAAATGATATGGTGTCGGTCGGCCGATAAAATTCTCAATATAGTCAGCTCAGATATATATGCAGCGTTTAATTTGAGATTAAAACATGCTTATTTTGCAGTATGCATGGTTGTGTAAGTATTAAAATGGACTTACAGAAGAATTCGGTATGGGTCTTGTAAATTTAAAAGTACATGTAGCTGGATCATGTTTGTACATGTATATACGATTGCTAAAAATTAACTTGGACTCATTTTGAATGATAATGAAATGCAAACATTTTGTATTAAGAACTTTAATAGTGGATCGATAATGGCGGGTTCGTCATGTTAAGATTTTTTTCCCTAAAACCTGTAGAATACAATTAAGCTATTGATCATGTTTTTTTTCCTTGTCGTGAGCGCAACTGGTTTGCGCACCTGTTTTCATCAGTATATGCAGCAATCAAATATTAGGCCTATTTAGAAGAGACCAATTTATCAAATAATTGTTATTTCCAAAATGGTGATGCAAAAATAAACCAAAAGGAAAAGCACTGGAGACATGACCAATGTTGCAGGAATTTCAAGCAATTACTCCTTGTTTACTTTGGCACACAATGAATTTCAGGGCGGATCCAGAACAATTTCGGGGGTGGCCCAAAAACATGTCGTTCCCCAAAAAGTGGGTCCCAATAATAATGGCGTGGGGTTTGGTGCCCGATTTTTTTTTGGATTCTAGACGCTCTGTGGTGCAATCTGAGATAGTTTCTGACCACTTTAATCGATCTTTTTGAGGAAAAGATGGTGGTGTACGTAGTGCCTGCCTTTATTGTGACGTCACTTAAAAAAAATGGGCTCGGGTTATTTTTTTGGGGGGGGGGGGGGTCATGGCCCCCGTTGGCCCCCACCCCGGATCCGCCCTTGAATGAATTACTAATCTGTTGGTCATTGGGGAGGGTTTCTACAGACTAACTTACTATTAAACTACAAAAATAATGATGTTACTTATATTCCCCCACCCCTACCCCACCACACACACCCCCAAAAACCACACCCAAATCAACACTCAACTCATACTTATTTATCAACTGAGTTATAATCGACCGTTGGGGCTCTATTTGCGGGGGGGGGGGGGGGGGGTCGTTAGTATGTTGGTGGGGTAGGAAGGTGGGTTTGAAAGGGTAGAACGGCGATTAAAAATGAGATTAAATCTAGGGGGAAAATGTTTTTTTTTTGAATACATAAAAACTCTAAAACATTTTTGGCGGAATATACATTTTGTAATAAAAATACTTGTTGAATATTAACTGGCCTGCTATGAACAGTATCCCTAGACGTAGACAAAATAAGGCAAACATTCCCGACCAAATTATCTTCCGTAAGTTAAATTTATAAGGATATTCCGAAAATCAGGACTTCCATTTTAACAGATAATTTGTTATGATTATGACAGCTAAAAAAGTAACTTGGGCGTGTGGCTTCTTCGTGCGAGGTCAACAACAGAGGGCGCACAACATTTATTTGGCGTTACTTCCGGGGTTAAGTTGAGTGGAGTTTCCTGTGCAGTTTATTTCTTTCACGCCTTTCCTGAGATTTTTTGCCGCAACCATGAGTGTCAAGTACTACTATTCGAGTGTCACCGGTAATATTGAGGTACGTAGCTTACTCCGGGGGAATATTTATTTTGGAAAATTACTGATGGCGGAATAAACAGGATTAATCGAAACTAAACTCAGTCATGCATGTTGTCACGTACGATCATCCGCCCATTTCCTGTGCCATTTGTATGCTAAGTTGCATCCCTGTTGTGCCCATTCTTGAAAATCACGCATTCTCGAAAATGAGCGCGCATTCTTAAGAATGAGCGCCCATTCTTGAAAATGAGCGCTCATTCTTGAAAATGAGCGCTCATTCTTAAGAATACCACGTGCACAATTTATGAATTTTGCCCAATCTTAACAAACATTGCACGACATAATTATGTTAAATGAATTGTATAGCGGTTAAAAGGGAAACAATTCATATAAAGAGGAAAGAAAATGTTCCATGCTTCTGTACTCGTATAACTACGATAATTTGAATCAATTTAAACCTGTTATTATTGCTTTTTCCTGCCTACTTATGGGAAGCTTTGTAATAACGGAGGACTGGGAACTAGTCTGGGAAGTGCTTTGTTTAGGCTAGATAAGTACAAGTCCCTGTATGTATCATGTGCGTGCCACGAAAAAAAAACGATGTCCAGAAGCTGCCAGAATTGCTCTTTTGACTAGATAGAATCCAGCTCCGCGACGTTATGGTGGGGTGTGAACAATAAATTGGTGGCAATTTAAATGGGAAATAGCATTAGCACTATGGGATGTCGCAGTATTCATTCTCATTCTTCACAATCTTCATTCTTACGTCCCCCCCCCCCCCTCTTTTATTAAAAAAATCTGAATTCTTTCTTATTTAGGCCAAAAAAAAAAAAGTCGGTCTCTGGTCAGCGCGCGCGTCGATTTTAAGCATGCGCGTCGATCTTTTTTTTCCCCAAAATGTTCCGCGGTAGCTCCAACAGCGCCCTCTATTTCCGCACCTCCTCAACTTTTTTTACCAAAGAGCACCAAGGAATGGGAAATTGCACCAAGGCAAATGATCGAAACCACCAAGGCAAATTATGGAGGACACCAATGTACATGAGGACACTAAAAAAGCAAAATAGTACCCACCTTGTCTGTACAATCCAAGCTTGAAGAAAAAGAAAAAAAGAAAAAAAACCGCGTGGCCGCGTCAATTCCGGAACTTTGGTCTGACCAGAGACCGAATTTTTTTTTTTTTTTGGCCTTATTCTTATTTCCCCCCCGGTCCCCTCCCCCAATACGCGCATACTTTTCATATCCACTCTACTTTTCAGCGCCTTGCGTTGCAACAGTATAATTATTAAGAATCAGTGAACGAGGATTCAGCTAGACTTGCCAAGCGCAGCCGGTGCTCGGCATCGACAAGACCGTTATCTTGTCGTGCATTCTCAAGAATGTGCGCTCAATCTGGAAGAGTTATTTTTTGCCAAGATTGAGCAAGGATCCAGTTGCACATTCTCGAGAATGTGCCTGCCCATTTTCGAGAATGCGTGATTTTCAAGAATGGGCACAACATCCCCATGGCGGGTGTCGGACGCTTCGCCCCATTTCCACGTCCCCCCTGGTCACTTCGCCCCTAACCACTTCGCCCCGTCCCCACTTCGCCCCATGTAGATTGGTTCCTCCACGAGTGAAATTAGGATGTCAAAGGTATTGTCGTTCTCAGATAAGTGGGAGACGAGTTGGTATCGGCTGGTCGGGAACAAAGTTGGATCTTTTAGGCCAAAAAAAAATATATTCTTTCCGTTGGTTAGCCAATTAGTGAATAAAATAGAGCCAATAAAATAGATGAAATTTTTTTTAAAATACTTTTTACATGTAACGGCTGGGGCGAAGTGGGGATGGGGCGAAGTGGGGATGGGGCGAAGTGGGGATGGGGCGAAGTGGTTAGGGGCGAAGTGACATGGGGCGACGTGGAAATGGGGCGAAGTGTCCGACATTCCCCATGGCCATGCCATGCATTGTATTTTGTAGCAACTGTCCGAACTAGTATAAGCTGTCCAGTAACAATAATACAATGGGGTTTTTGTGCAACCGAAAACTAGTAGAGGGCTAATTTCACCAAAACTGAAAAGAAGGAAACGGGGGTTGTATTTTTTGGGGGAAAAAAGTATTGTTTTAAAAAGTTTGGTAAAATGAACTTAGCCCAACAGTCCCTTGGCCGTACACTATCACAAGCTCTGTAGGTCAGCCAGAGTGGCATTGCTCCCCTACACACTGAAAAGTGATTTTGCTACCGACTTTGATGGAGATTATCTTCTCATCCAGGACAGACATTTCCAAAGTAAGGGTACCTAGTCGTAGAGGAACTAATTAGTGTTCGAAAACATGTTCCTTTATCTAGAAAAATTCATCCATCTGGCCAAAAAAAGGACGATCAGTCATCAGCTCTCACGAATATCGTCCCGAAAATGTGTCTACATGGGATTTCAAAATGTTTGACACGTTGTAATGTACTATGCATTATGCGGGGGCGCTTGGGCAAGGTTATGAATATGCATGGGACAGTCCATGACCTTGTGTTTGTAAAATTGTAGTTTCATGGTAATTTTCGCCATCTTGTTCACAGGGCAAAAAAAGAACAAGCATTGCTAGATGCGAGTGCATGTTGGAATGAACACACGATGACTTGGAAGTGCAAAAGTTTTTGATTGATGATGCGTACACAGCAACATGTGTAAATTGAAAAAAAAAAACGTGAACAAAATAGGGGAAAGGTAATAGATTTATAAAGCTGTTAAAAAGAATCTTCATTTTTATTCACAGATGAAAAAGAAACAGCAACACATTGAAATGATTCTGGACTCAAAGAAAGTTCAGTACGAAAAAATTGACGTCGCTGCCGAGGAAGATCAGAAGAAGAAGATGAGAGATTTGATTGGCGATCCGGCTGCATTGCCTCCCCAGCTCTTCAACGGCGACACTTATCTTGGAGTAAGTTGGGAAAAAGAGTCTAGTTGGCTAAAATACAATTATTAAGAGCAACTACAGATTGTTTTTGCGTCAAAAAAAAGTGTTACGATATCCATACCTTACATTTTGAAACATTGTCATGACTGTCCTTTTTGGGTGCTGTGTATCTACGCTATAAATTGTTTGTCAAATGTGAGCAAAAATGTCACAGGTTTGCGTGTATTCAGTGGAATAATCCATTGCACACACTGAACTCCATTTACATGCCACTAATGCGCCCAACTATTCGCTACTCAACTACATTCCTCATTAACCCTTACCACCTCAACCCTTCAAAATCCAACTGCAATTTTTGTTGGAATCTGTTGGAGTGAGTACTGCACTAAAGCCGAGTACATCGGGTCAGGCATACAACCATAATCAGAATCCAACAGTGCCTCTCATTACTGTTTGTACATGTTGTAGTTCTACACTGAGGTCATAAACACCAGAAAGAATACTGACTTACTTGCATGGAAGAAAGCCTATGTTAGTCCAACTGCCCACAAATCCATGATTTCCCCTTTCCTTCCAAAATCCGTTGACGTCTGTCTCCAGGAACTCATCAGCATATGAGCTACGATTTTGAGAGAATAATAATTAACATTAATAATATAATAATAATAATTTGTTATCATTATTTGAGAGAGATTCATCATTCAGGGTAATCTTGGAAAAAAAATTAAAAATTTAAGTGCAATCCATTATTAAAATTCTGAACACATCTACACTTGTAATAGCACAGTTCAGAGTGAACTTTTCGAATTTGCTATAGACAAATCTAGCGGCAGCCATTTTCTGCGGTAGAACCAGGCTTGTGCGAGTTGCGCTCAGGTAGTTAATTACGCACTACCAATATGAATACCAAAATGCACGTGCACCTCGTCTTTAAGAACAGGTGCAACATGCGCGTGAGCGTGACACCACCGCAGCTTCTAATTCTGGTCGCCGGATTCCACTATAGACCATTATCATGTTGCGGCCATCTTGATTTTGTCGAATTCAAATCAACGTTACCAAAGCGAGGCTGGAAGAAAAAAATAGTCTGGTTCCTTTTTGTCCCCAAAAACATCATTCAGTACTGTTATTGGATACAGGGAACATGACTGAAATGGTGGCAGCATGATAAATGTCTATACTGGGCAGAGTTGTCATTGAGTCTGTCACGAGTCCATCACAAATCATCAAGTCTCAAGTCAAGTCACAAGCTATTCAAATGCATAGTTGTTACACTGTCAACCCCCCATCCCAATCCAAACACCCCATCTTAGTGGCCCCACCCACCTCTCCATCCTTCCTGCCATTTATGTTTACCCTTGGTTGATTTGTTCATTATAGGACGCTGCTGCATTTGAAGTTGCAGTCGAGGAAGAGACTTTGGAGAAGTTCCTGAAGCTATAAATGTCTGCAGACGGTCTACTTTTAATAACAAAAAATCTGAAACCTTTGCTCAGGTACATTATTTTTCTCCGGTAGTTTCACAAGCGCAGATCCTTCTTTCTTTTATCGCCAAATATTGTTGTTTAGACTCTTTTAAGAATGGCTTTGTTGGAAAAAAATGAGAAAAGGACAATCAGTGAAAAAACAACTGCTTTTTGAATAGCGATTACATCATGTACTTATAGGTTCATTTATAGAAACGTAGTTATTCTAGGTAGATCAATTACCATAATTTATAATTCCTACCCCTACTTGATACCACATAATGCCAGGCTGCTTGTATTTTTGAGAAGTTTACCACTCACTTAGAACTAAAACTCTATTTTGTTAAGTTGCAATACATTCCACTCCAGTAACTTTCAAGTTTGTTGCATAAATTCGCGACTTGTTAAATTGAATATGAATTTTGGTGCTCAGCAAGATGCATGTAACAACCACAAGTAGTTAGTAGAAATGGGTTACCACGATCTTGGATAAGGAAAAAGGATCGTTAATTAAATAAATCTGGTTAGAAAATTATTTAGAAAACCTTGGGGAAGGTTTCTTTTTCCTTATTACATACTAGATGTTTCTTCAGTTGTACCACTGGTAAAACTAAAAACATAAGTCCACTATAATTAAAAGGCAAATTAGAAAATCATGGCAACTGAACACCGAATCAACCGAACTACAACTTCAGATTTTTTTTCCAGTTAAACACATTCCACTTTGATGCCCGATGCACAAATTTGCTTTTTGGGGTTCTCAATTTGTAAATTATCATCGCACTACAACTTTTAGTAACTAGTTTTCTTGGCACACACTCTACAAGCCTGTCGGTGGAAAATAGAATAGCATGAGAACTAGACAGACTTTTGATACAATCGTTATTTTTTGGTAATTTTGATAATTTTTTTGGCACATGTTAACTCGCCAGCGAATAATGTGAAAGAGGAATTAAAATTCCGTCATATTTGTGAGTGTTTGATTAAATTGCATTGTTGATTATACTCTCACCACATTACTACAATTTTCTTCAAATTTATGAGAGTACCTAGAAATGATATTAGATTAGTTCAAACTTAATCTTCAGCGGTTTAAAGGTCTTATATAAAAGGTGTTCATTTTTTATTGTACTACTTTCTTTTAAAGAAATAAATGTTTTGGTGACAAATTTTATTTTTTATTTTTCATGGGTTAACTAATTGATTAACTTTTTGTTTTTATTGATGGAATGGTTAATCTTTTGAATTGTAACGATTACATCTGAATAATGTAGTGAATTATAGATTGACCTTTTGCATCGGAGGGCAGGTCTTTGTTCCTCTGTGATACGCATGAGTGGACGCATTGTACTTCATTGTCACTCCATTTAAATGACAAAACCTGTCCTCCTTGAGGGCGCACTGTGCAAGGAATCTATACATTAACCCGAACCCCCTCTAGAGGCGTTTTTGCAAAGGACCTTCCTATGAAAAAATGTCGGTTAACATCCAACATCCGGCATAACCAGTATGGCACTTTCTTTGAACATGAACAAAACTGGAACATGAAATCTTATGTAACTCTCAAAAAATCCGCCAAAATCAATCAAAATCTGGTGTTGGATCTTAACAATTCAGCTAAAATGCAACACCGGGCATTAACGGTGGGGAACATTCTTTGAACTTGAATCAAATTTCATGACTTCAATCCCCATGGGGAGAAAAAGCGCCATGGCTCTCCATCCTTAATCCATCAAAATCAATCAAAATCACTTGTTGGATTTTGGGCAGATTCGGGAGGTATTGGGTGAATGCAACCTAGTTTAGGACTTTGTTCACATGTATTTGGTGTATTTATCAACAGCACGTACACAGTCATGTTAGTTGCACGTTTTATATCCGCATTATTAAAATAAAGAACATTATTGGCAATACGTTTGTTTGGTTTGGGTGCATTTGTTGGCTAATGGACCGATCCAGTAAGCTCCGCCCAGTGTGCAAGTGGGCAAATTAACACGTGCTCCTCTCCAATGCATGTTTCTTCCGCATCATACGCGCGTGCGGACGTGCACGCACGTCGGACTTTAGTGCACGCACGTCGGACATAAATCACGGCTGTGATTGGTCAGAACACCATGGGGCGGTGCTTACTGGATCGGTCCATTGGTTGGCTAGTTTTATTTTAATGACATTATTGTCTGGAAGGATTACAACACTGTCAACTGATGTGGATGATGCTATTTTTGTGTTATAATGAAGGATTTGGGTGGGGCCAAAGCAATGCTTGGTGTTGAGAAAATAATATTTGAATTTAACACATCCGAATACGTGGCTCGCTTGGTAGAGGATTGATTGCATGCGATTTCATCAGTTACGAATTTCAATATTAAAGCTGACCTTTATTCAGTAATTCACAATTTAGGCTCGATGGAAACTCAAACAACCTGCCCTACCCCACCCCACATCACCCACACTGATCAACCTAACCCCTTCGTGCCATGGCCAATGAATAAATTGATGAAATAAATAGACGCATAAATACATTCACTCTATTATTAACCAGAACTGGGTCTTGAATAGTGAGCTGCCAATCCAACGATGAAGCGAAAATACATGCACAGTGATTGACATGATACAAACAACAACTTAGGTCTGCTCACGCTAGACAAAACAATTTAGGAGACAAATATCTTTCCTTGGTCTGTGCCAGGGAGTGCTACCCTCGTATGCACAAGTACATTCTGGGTCAAGTTGTCCTTTCAGTCAAAATCAATCACATGACTGTTTCAACAGTTGAGAGTTTCCAGCCTACATAAAGCTGACATAAGCAGGCACCACTGGCACATCTCACCCTCACCCTGGTATTGATCACTTGCCGATTTTGATTTTTGCAGACGTATGCTAATGAGGAACAGTCTGGTGCCTGATATGCGTGCCAGAATATTTTGTATTTGTTTCGTATGCGGTGTCTGGGGTAAAAAGAGATACCACCGTAGCAGCGCGTGAGATGCGTGAGTTACGAAAACACGATTTTTGAAATCAAACTTATGATCTTATCGAGACAACATGCAGTATCATTTTTCATATTAAAGCAAATTGGAAAATTGGAAAGGAAATTAGAGAAGGCGTGGACGAATGCGAATGAGCTGAAATACGTACTGTTAATTGTGAATATATACACGTACCACGATAAAAATCCATTACTAGCCAATTGCGGTATCCAATCAGGATACAGGAAGAAAGTTTCCTATCCAGGGTTTACTATTGGAAACACGGTTGGAAATAAAGTAAGCACTGGGGACGAGGTTGACATAAAGCAGGATTGACTGGCTGTGACTGTTTACGTAACTTGATACAGATATGCTCTGACTGTGGGTGATTGCATGATAAGCCAGCTGGGCCCCCCACTTGCCTGCTTTTGTCTGTTGACTTAATTTGACTAGTCACGGTGTTTGCTCAAAATATTATGATCTGACTGTTGATGACTAGCCTGTGTTAAAGGCATGGCAGGGGAAGTGGATGGAATGTTTGACTGTCTGTGACTGTTTAAACAGTAGGAGGGTTGGTGCTCTAGAAAGCAACCTGTTTCACTGTATCCTTCCAAGACTCGTGATTGTAAATCAGATAAACGACAATGACTAAAAGACCAGCACTTACTCGGACCTTCTGGAATAATGTTACTTGAAAGGAAAGAAGAATGAGCTCGTGCCCGCGCCTAGTACCTTAATTTCGGTTACTATGGCGACGATCAAGCCTGCAAGCTTTTAATGGGGCACCGTAAATCAGAACTGATCCGTGAGACCGTGACGTCACGATTTGATATATCCTAGCAACTTCATGTTATTTTAATGACGCAAGGATGTTGGCGAAGACACTAATCAAACTGAGTGTGACACAGTTATTGATGTGGAACACAACGAGAATGCCATCAAGAAAGTGATGCATCTGCTTGGGGGAGGGGCATATGGTTTGATAAAGGGGGGGGGGGTGGCGGGTAAATCGTTAACACCCTTTATAGTTATATATTGCTGCCTTGTGCACTCTGAATTGTGTGTTAATCATTGCTCACAGCATCGGGCATGCATGCGACACGGTTAGCGAAAGAAGACATTTATCATTGATTTGTTTTGACAGATCTTTTGATTTTGTGTATCATCGCAGCAATTTTTTATAAGCATTAAAGGTAATAGCAATATGTGACATAATTTTACTAGGCCTACGAAGTAATAAACCGTTCTGCCTAAAGATATAACCATGAGCGAATTCTCGTTGAAGAAAATATCAGAAATAATTAACTTGGTGATATTTGCTTTGACGTTAGGCCGATATCATAGACCAAATCTAAAGTGGTAGTAACCATGACGACATTATCACAGTAAATCAAGTTCCTACTTTAACGAGGAAAACAGACCAGTCCGAATCGTTGGTTTAACCGAATCGTTGGTTTAACCCAGTGGTTAGTTTAACCGAATCGTTAGTTTAACCGAATCGTTAGTTTAACCGAATCGTTAGTTTAACCGAATCGTTAGTTTAACCGAATCGTTAGTTTATTGGTTTAACCGATTCGTTAGTTTAACCGAATCGTGAGCATAACAAATAATTTGATTTCAGCGAATTGCCGATCTGAACTCAGCACCGAGAGTTGTTCAAAAATGTAAACGAGAAATTCACAGCTCTTCACGAATAAAAAAGTTTGAAATATTTGACCGGATGGGCGGTAAATGTCAGCGCTAACTGCTCCCACGGAGCCTCGGCGGTGACTTGTTAATCTCCTCAAGTCAGGGCTTGTTTTACGGCTATCAGCAGCTATCATCAGCAAGGCTCATTAACACCAAAGTGGTTGTCAGAATCATTCGAGTCCGGAATAATGACTGTAGAGCGGGCCGAAGCTACCCGCTGCCTGGCAACCGACGAGAGCCGCCATCATGATACAGTCCATAAAAAAAATCCACGGAGGATTGTTCAAAAGGCGGCACTGGAGAGATTTGGCGGGAGTGTTGTTGGTCGTGAACACGCGCCGGGCATCAATCTCCGGCGGGAGTGTCGTAAAGATGACAAGTGTTGCTTAAAAATTGCTACAAGAGGTGGATCGTTGCACCAGCCGGGACATTAAGCCCACAGGTCACAGGAATTGATGTTAGTGTCTCATGTTTTCGCAGTCGTAATTCATTCGTACTTCAAAGACTGATCAAAGTTTGACTTTTCCATTGAAATGCACTGTGAAGAATCGTGCTGAAGTCATACCAAGAGAGAACTTGACATATGGTGGACGGTGCCGGGAGTGCTATGAGTTTGAGAAGTACAATCGTCATCATTTAGCCGTGGAATGACAGGTATACCATCAAAATAAACTTGTGGATGAACTACCCCACGCTGAGTCAACGGAGAACTGCATCTGATAGCAATCCTGATTGCACTGGACATGTTGATTAAGCCACATCTCGTCACGTTGGTAATTTTTAAGTGATTGGCGACGACATCCGGCCTTTTCAAGCCAACCGTCACAATTACCCTGTCACGCACAAGATTCTCTCATCAATTGAGAAGTTTTTCGTCACAACTGTCACCAAATTACATTAAAAAGTAATTCGTCAGTCACCTGGCGTTCAAATTTGTACCGGCGGATCATTAGGCCTATATCGTCTTATTAAAAATGAAGAGATGTTGTGTTCTATTAATGTGTAAACCGAGGGCATGCGTCGAATAAAACCACTTCAGAGATATTGCTATCTGAATTCCGGAGTTTACAGATAAACTGGGACAAAGCCACAACAATATTAACTTGCTGCCAGCAACGGAACCACTGCCTCAATGTTTAGACAAGGCAAAGTTCATCGGAAGAAAACCAATCATCTTTAATTAGATTGTGGTTTTTGCCGAGGAAGAGTCACCCTTTCTTCCCTTTTTATTCTACGAAAAACTGGATCAATTATCCTTTGAAAGGAGCCGGCTTGTTTGGTTTTATTCGACAAGAGTGGTGAGAAGTCACGGCATGTCAAATGAAAAATCTACACTGCATGATGTCTACGCACGGACATTATAATAAGTACGGTGCCGTATACAATATCTGATAAGAACCATGGCTGCTCTGCGATTAGGTTATTATCAAGAACAGTCATGGTCCGTCTTGTGATGCATTTGAAACGCCAAGTCGACACAGAGGAAAACATTGAAACAGTGACAACGCTGTGTCACTGTATTGTTTCTTGAAGCAAGTTCAGAATTCAGGTATATCTGCGCACCTGATGGACTTCAAAAACGGATCTTTCGATTGACTGAGGGGAGGCCCAACATTGGTGAGTTTATTTCTGCAATCAATAGGGGACGTTAAACAATAGAGGACAATAGGGTCCCCAATTCCCGAGAGGTCCCCAATTTGGATTCGTGTACAAAACATATGGGAGGTCTTCCTAAAAAGTACAAACAAAAGAAGGACAATAGGGGGTCCCCGATTGCAGGCAAATACACACTTGCGTGAGTTGTGTGCCGACGGATTTTTCTTGCAGTAATTCAGACTCAGGGTGCGGCACCTGTTTTGACTGAATGATGGATCTTGAAATCAACTGCAGTCATCCTTCCTTCACGGAGCGCGTGATCCACCCCATCGGCGTCGGTGCCGAGAGCGTGCACTTGACGTTCGCCATCATTGGCTTAGTAGGTAACGGCCTAGTCTTCATCGTTTTCATACGCATTCCCAGACTCCGGATGAAAACCACTAACATCTTCTTGTTCAACTTGGCCATCGCTGACTTCTGCAGTTCGGTCTTCATGGCATCTCGACCGTACGTCTTCAAACTCGACCCGGAAAGTTTGGCATGGAAGGAGTTCGTGTGTCGCTTCTTCAAGTCGGACTTTCCACTCTGGACCTGCGTGACGGCTTCCATCTACAACCTGCTCCTGGTGACTGTCGACAGGTATCTCTGTGTCGTCAAACCGTTCCTCTACCGTCGTTACTTCACCGTGACCAGGATTAGACTCATGGTGATGCTGTGCTGGCTCTTCTCCGCCATCTTGGAAACGTATTGCTTCTACAGCACCCGCGTGAACGACTGCGGCTCCTGCGAACTCTACTGGCCCTCCCAAGCCCTCCAGATTGTCTGCACCATCGCGACATTCCTGTTAACCTACCTCCTCCCCACTCTAGTCATGCTCTTCGCCTACGGTAACATTGTAAAGACCTTAAAGAAGAGGGAGGAAGCTCTTCAAAATCACCACCAACCCGTTGCGGCCGGAAACTTGCTCAGAGCCCGCCGGAACATCGTAAGAATGCTCCAGGTGCTGGTCTTGCTGTTCGGCGTCCTCTGGGCTCCTAATCAACTTCTCTTTCTCTATCTCAGTTTTCCCGGAACCAGCGTCAACCTCACCCAGCTCGGCTTCTCCATCATTCTGGCCGTCGGTTTCATCAACTGCGTGGTCAATCCCATCGTGTACTCCTTCAAGAATCCTCAGTTTAAGAAAGCACTTTTAACCGTCATCTGTTGCCGCCTTGGGCCTAGTATCGCACCCAGCGAACTCAACGTTAGCGACTTGATTTTGGACGGTGGTGGCTCACGCTCTGCACCGTCGATCAAACCAAGCACCGGGATGGTTCAAATCCGGCCCTCGCACCACGAAGAAGGAGACAATATCCAAGACCAGATCGAACCAAAAACTCAACCACGAAATACTGACCATACCTCTGACATTCTACAGGAGTGAACGATGGACAGAAAACGACCAAAATGGGCCGCAACACCTCCAAAATACTATCTACTAAGCAAGGTTTACTTGCAACCCTTGTACTTCATTATACTTTTTTTTATCATGAATTATGATCTGTGTGTAAAATAGCCTTTGTGGTGACAGCCGTCCTGTACAAATACGTTCGAATAAAATAAAACATATAAACAGCCAATCGTCGACCGCTGAACATGGATGAATTGTTAATGCTGGGAGGACTAAAAATGCCTCTTTTGCCAGTATCTCTTATCTAGATTTCACTCTGATAATCATGATAATTACAATTAATTATAGATATTGCTTTTGCAATCGGTTTCGTCTAATTAGGGCCTCATCGAAGGGCATTTTGTATTTTTTTGTTTACTGCACACAAGTCATGTTGCTGTTAAAATTTCATTTTCAGTAAAGTATTGGTGTGTCATCAACACTTGAAACGTCACAATTTTATGGATGCCAAAAGAGAATTAATTAGATAAATAAATGTCGATGTTTTGGCAGCAGTTTAAAATGATCTATCGATTTCCAGTCGTCACTAGAGTACACACGAGAGTATACCAAAAAAAAAATGAACATCCTTAGCTCAGCCAATCTGAGATTCAGAATACATAGTCAAGCTTTTGAGGAAAGCTATAACACAACCAATTTTTTTTTTTTACAGCTGTCAAAATAGCAAAGGTTTTTTTATTCTTAGCAACTGGCCGACCGTCAAAAATGTCTTAGACATTCAAGTCAACAGATTTAAGGAACACGAGTTATGATGATCGATGACTATCTGAAAAAGTACTCAGCAAACACGAACGCCTTGGCAATTAATTGTGTCTCACTACTTGAAAGCAATGAAGTTAATTTTTCAAAAATAAAGGTCGGCGATATCCGTTTCTTTGACAACACATGAATCCGTCTCTACAGTAAGTTGCCAAGTGTTATTAATGTTGTATATAAAGATTATGATTTCCCCGACAGCCTTTTCCTTCCCCCATGGACAAAACAACAGGCTACTGGGGCAGGTTTTACCAGCTGCTCAGAACACTGGTCTTGTGTGTACACAGTGCTTTCAAGTCTAGGAAGACAAATTCATGTTTAAAACAAACACCACGTCGACGCCAACTGCCCCAACTACTGATCGATGTACATATGGATGTACTGTAGAGTCCCTGTACTTAGCGCGCTGTGGTTCGGGTACATGGTGGAAACTGAATGGGTTGTTCACATTTTCTTAAGACATTTGTCAAGACATTTGTCAAGACATTTGTCAAGACATTTGCCAAGAATGGGAGGGACGTATTTCCCCCTGGCTCCTATACAGGGATCGGACCCACATCTTATACTTAGCGCAACATGTTCCACTGCACGCAGACAATACACATGTGAAATAATAGGTGGAATAAACAATTTAATGTTACATGTATTTACGAATGAGAAATCAAAAAAAAAGGGAGAGTGTTTTTTTTTAATCAGCCACACATTTTTTTTTCGATGATGACGAAAAAAAACATACATGTAGTTTATGATACATGGATTGGAGTTTGGAATACGTAATGGATCATTCTTTACAAGAGAAACTGTCAGGTTCATCAGTTACATCTGTCATTTTAGATATCTTTTGAGTCAATATTATTGTAAGCTTCTTTTTTGGGGGGGGTGTAGTATGTTTTTGATGAGGTGAAATGAAAGGAGGTTTGTCGAGTCGCATGTGGCGTCAGTGGCACACTCAGAATTTGTCTTTGAGAGGGCGCACCATTTTTTTCGACCGGCCATAGGAAATTCCAAAAGTGGAGTCTTGAGACTTCATAATAGCCGCTTTTTACGAGCACGCATCGCCTGTATTATCTATTGTACAATAAATTTCAAGTATCGATATTGGCTAAAGGCCTCTTCTTTTCTGTTTGTTTCTTTTCCCCCCATTTTTTTTGGTGGTGGTGGTGGTGGTGGGGTTCTATAGTAATAATTTATGATGAACAAACGTCACAGGAATAGAATATGGACTCTTTACTTTAACTGTTAAAGGCGTGATGTCGGTGTTCTCTTTTGAGCTGTAAACTGCACTCCATGCATAATAATCTGACCGTTTAACTTATTGTGATGTATATAATGCCTCCCACGCTCAGTCAACACAATTATATCCTCAAAGTTCAACACCACTTTCGCTGTTTGGTCATTTATCATCTCGCCATAAAGTTGGATTGACACTCAACGGAAACGGTGGATCGCCGCTCAACGAAAACACACACACACAAAATGCTCAAAATAAACACGGAGGACAAACGTGTACAGCTATAATTTAATAAAGCTACAGGTTCCCGTGCACTTTCCTTGTTCAAAGGAGCCGAATTGTCGTGCCAGTACTCGCTCTCTTTTCATTTGGTTGAAGATTAATCTGATGGGGAAGCTTTTGATGTCCAAGGGCCCGAAATCCCAGATTGGAAATTGGAGTTTAGTCTACACAAAATCGGAATTATTATACTGCGCCCTCTTTAAGACTGGATAAACACAAACTAACATATTATTAATATTTTACTATAAAAATATCGGGTTCTCAGCCTAGCCCCAAAGTATATTTCTTCAGAACTGAAAACAGACTTCCCCCAAAGAAAACAGACTTCCCCCAATTCCCCAAAATTTTAAGAAAAACAAGAGAAGTATCTGAAAATGGATCAAAAATTTGACCCACCCCTCCCCTTCTCCCCCAAAATTAATACCACATCCACTTTAGGCAGTTTTATTGACGTCTGCCCCACCCAACAATTTTTGCTCCCCAGCCAAACAGATGTCAGCCCCACCCGGTACCCTCCATCGAAGTGCATACCCACCTCTGGCCCTCCAACAAAGTTCAAAACTGAATTAGGCTCGATATATATTACGAAGACCACGTCACTCTTATTCTGAAGTTCAAAAAGACAGCATGAGCTGATTTTGTCACCAATAATACATCAACAGAGGGCGCTATTTCGGTAGCGTTATCTCGAACGAAAGTACAACCGTTTTCAAAAAAGGAAAGTTGGTTCAACATTCTGCTTAATAATAATTTACAGATAGACACGTTGTGTGTCAACCACAATGGGCTTCCTGCATTGGCTATACCCGCATACATTTACAAAAAAAGTATGTCATTTCATTTGTAAATAAACGGTTTACCTACCTACCTTGCCCATAATGTTCCTCCGTTCCATGCCGGCACGCGCGCCTAGTCCTTCCTCCGGATCTGTCCATGCACTGTTTACATGTTTTTACACGAGTAAACAAACAAATTCGTCGTTCAAAACACGTCGCAGCTCTTATTTTATTCCAGACCGTATAATCCTTAGTCCTGAGGTTGAAAGTTAACGATGAAACCATCCAAGCAAATCGACACTGAAGGTGAAAATAAGAAGTGATACTGCTCGTCCAAAAATGACTGTCAAACTTTTGAACAACTCGCGGCACCTTTTCCAAAGACTTACCACTTTCAAAGGTTGGTCGTTACGAGAAAATACATTTTCATTTTGGAAAAACACTGAATATTTTTCTCAACATTTTAAGTGAAAAAAAACTCATTTATATTTTTGGAAAGAAATTTAAAGGTTCAGTTTACATTTTAGATTGGGAATTGCCGATTTTAGTCATTGCTCAGGGGCATTGCAGACCAGGGTAAGATCTTAAAATCGTCTGCTCCATTCGATCCACCTGCTGCAGTTGTGTGATCACGTGACAAAAGTTTTCGGCCAATCACAGACCCTTGTAAGGCCCCGAAAATTTCTTCCTGGCCAATGTGCTTCCTTTTTGAAAAATGACAAACTAATAATACACAATGTTTGCATAATTTCCCCGTTATATAAAGATTTTAAAATCTTTGATCCCCCTTCTATAGCCGCAGCCTTTGATTGTAAGTACTTTGGGTACCGTGCGAGTCTCAAAGTGTTGGAAATAAATTATTATTATTTTTGCCCCGTTTTTTTTTGGGGGGGGGGGTTGGAAGATTGAAGGCTGTAGCAGTGGGCGGGGACAAGACAAGGAACTGTACCCCACAAAAGTCTACGTATAAAGGGGTGGGGCCTCTTTTTTGTGAAAAAAAAAATGCAAATCACGGAAAAGCATAAGCACTGTTTGACACCCAGACTTCGCCATTGATATAATCACGGATAATTTGCCACATACGCTTGGCACCAGACTAGCTCGTGACATCACTTGCGTTTACGTGTAAATTGAGGTGAGTCATTGTCAGTCCGTTTTTCCTCGTGTATTTGCACATTTTGTGAAATTTGTTTGGTGTAAGTGGCTATTTTATGCATGTTTAAGGATATTTACATAAAATGGTAGATTTGAGGTATTTGTAGTCTTTACTGATTGGAAAAAGAACGGGAGATGTCAGTATAATCAAGAGCATTCAACGCAGATTACGTTGTACAAATGAAAAGACGGTGTATTTCCGACAGTAATATTGAAAGTAATGTAGTTTATATAAATTTCATAAAAATTGCTATAAAGTCAATTTTATGCGTAGAAATAGAAAGCGCATTTGGAGTTTTGCCTATTTTTATATTGTGCTCAATAAGTTAGTCCTAATGACTTCTAATGTATTACTATTTATTAGGCTATATATTTTTTCATAACAAGTACCCAACTTTCCCTAAGACGCAACCATGGAGGGCACCACGGAGGTCAAGCGAAGCGTCTTCTCCCAGATCGACATGAGCAACAAGCTGATCATCAAGGCGCAAATCGGCGACGACATCCGACGCATCCCGATCCACAATGAGGATATTACCTACGATGAGCTGGTTCTCATGATGCAACGAGTGTTCCGCGGGAAACTTAAGAACACCGATGAGGTCACCATCAAATACAAAGACGAAGGTAAATGTTCAGGAATTTTTTTGAATTTAAAATTTTACCTTTTTCGCCTTTTTTGGTAGAGTTAATGTAGTCAAAGAGAAAAATACTTCATACTCTTAAATTGAGTATAGGCTTTGTAAAATTTTGTCTTTTTTGTTGATTTAGTAACAATTTTCTTCACTTTGCTCTTTTGCAGATGGAGATTTAATCACAATCTTTGACAGCACGGATCTTTCCTTTGCCATCCAGTGCAGTCGGATTTTAAAACTCACATTATTTGGTAAATAAACAAAACTCTCTTTTCTTGTATTGTACATCCAGGTTTCACACTGCTTCTAATTTAAGTCTTCAAACAGTGTTCAACCTCAAAATTAAATTTCTGTGATAAAAAAAATGTATTCATGTGATTTGTCACAAGTCATTTAGTGAAAGAATGTTGCATCCCGACGCCACTTTGTCATCATATATTGTCACAATGAAGGTCAGTCATTGCCAAAATGTTGAAAAGACAAAATCTTGGACTGAGAAACGTTTCCAACTTTGTTAGAAAATACTATGAAAGTACACTCGACTCTCCTTAGACTTTGTACAAAACCAAAAGAGTGGCATCTGGATTCCACATGCTTTTCATAATTTAAATGCATGGTTCACTCTGTTCTTGTATTTTTCTGTCTCAAACTCATATCTGTTGAATGACTTTTTGTAAAATTTATCAAATGTAGCTTTTTGTAACAAATTATATATAATGTGTTGAATAGGATCATACATTATTATCTAACCATAACCTCTGACCCTTAACCTTGTGTGTCTAGTCAACGGCCTACCCCAACCCCTGCAGAGTGACCAGGTCAAGCATATACGGAAGCAGCTGGCAG
The DNA here is from genome assembly GCA_029964075.1 of Patiria pectinifera. Lineage (NCBI taxonomy): Eukaryota > Metazoa > Echinodermata > Asteroidea > Valvatida > Asterinidae > Patiria > Patiria pectinifera. Next base: position 14,156,920 of record CM057140.1, on the reverse strand, counting down.
ACATCCGGGACCAGGTCCTCTACCTGATGGACACGCTGGAGCCCCCGGCGGCCGAGCCGCAGGAAGTCGAAGGTAACCGCCAAACTGGCCCCACAAAACGAGAGGTAGTTGTAAGCAGTATGGAGAAGTCCCCAAGAGGTATTAAAATGCCAAAATTGTTTTGAGCATGTGTGCGCACTAACATAAAAGAGCTAACTGCTGATTTTGGCGGCTGAGTGATGAATGCATCGGTAAGATAGATAGAATCAGTCATTTCCAAAATTTACTGAGCACTTCACTGAAGTTCAAACTCATAGTAGTGAAGTAAAGTCTGTCACGAGCCAACATGGCCCATCAGGCTGGCGTTTATCTCCGGTTTCCTTGGCACGAAACGACCGAGAATATTTGTATTCCCCCTGGATGGGATGCCAGTCCATTGCAGATTACTCCCCAGCTAATGCCGTTGTGTAGAGAACTAATATTCCTGGGTGGAGAGAGGCAAATTGGAGTGAAGTGGCTTGCCCAAGGACACAACATATGACCAGCTGGATTCGAACCCCTGACCCTCTGATCATGAGTCATGAACCCTAACCACTTGGCCACACTCCTCAAAAGAAGTAGACATTAATCCCACCTTTTTTGGCTTGCGTAGTTTTTTTTCACAGTGCTTGTGAACAGGTTTGACTAAGCTGCTGTGGTCACCTGACTAAACGTCGTGATCTTATTGGTCAATAGTGTGCGCCATAATCCACCATTTCATCAACTTCCTTTATTACCCAAACCAACCGTACTGCAAGAACCAAATTGCACATTATATGTACTCCAACTTTAAGGGCTTCAAGTCCAATGTCAAGAAAAAGAGGCTGCGTTTTAATTTTGTAAATCTCACAAAATCCTACATAACCTTGTGCTGGATTTGAAAGGATCTAGCGAGTTAGGATTTTAAGAAGACTGGCCCGATTTCACGGCTCTGCCAACCACAGAATTCCGTGCTTACGATCACCATTCTGTGCTAACCGCGCTAGCAGGAAAATTCTGTGTTAACCCTGTAAGCATAGAATCCTTAGTTATGGGATGTAGGCATGCGCAGAAGCCAAACTGACTCGCTAACCCGTGAAATACGCTGACCGTAAGCACAGAAGTTTCTGCTACAATAAGCAGGGATTTTTCGCTAACGGTAAGTAGAGCTATGAAATTGGGCCCATCGCATCAGTCTTTAACGTGTTGCAGTGTCTTTAACAGTGGCTGTGGCTATGCTTTATTAACACACAATTGTGCCTTAAATCAAACATTTTAAATGTTTAATACTTTGCGTACTGGTTTCACTAGACAAATTTCTTTCTGTTTTTTGGGGGTCCAATTCCAACAGTTCCACAAGCAGATTCATCGGTCCCAGCAGTAAGGGTCGACACAGCCAAGACAGCCATGTTTGATCCCTACAAAAAACCCGAGCGATCGGACTCCGGTAACTCAGGCGTCATGCAGAGCTTTGGGCTCGACAAGGAAGGTCAGTAAAAATACAAAAATTCACTCAAACTTTCTCAATACCAACAATCCAAAGTGTAAATTTTGAAAGTGTATTATTCAATGTTCCAAATGCCAAATTCAATTCCTGAACCCAAATTTATGAACCTGCTAAGCAGAAAACTATTGCTAAGCAAAAGTCAGCCGAGAATCAGTCGAGAACCAGTCAGGTACAGTATTGCATGGGATTTTAGCCGGTAACCTGTTTTTGCTTAGCAAAATTTTTACGTGCTTAGCAAATTTCTAATGTGAGCAGCTCTGTGAAAATGACCCCTGGCGTGTACTTTGTGCAGAAGAACTCCCTCAACGGTGAAAAATAACAAAGAGTGCCATTATTGAAGGACAATTAATGCGTGCCATTTCCATGTGCGATACTATGCGTTTTCACCAATACCAGCATGGAAAAGCAAGATGGCGTCAAGTGGTCTTCCATGTCATCACTGTCCTCGCTTTCCCCACTGAGGGGGTAATTGTGCGCCAATTCATTTTCGTACTCCTTAAATGATGACTGATTTTTCACTTCAAATAAAATTTTTAGTTCCAGAGGAAAGACCAAGCTCACCGACGGGCAGCACAACCAGCCTGGGTTCGGCTCACGGCCAACAGCAACAGATGACCCCCAGCCATCAACCGTATGGTCAAAACACCCAGGGGCAACCCCAGACACAACCCCAGGCACAACCCCAGGCACAGCAACCCGGCCAGCAACCGACCAGCATGCCACAGCAGTCTCAGTACCCTAGTAAGAATTCATTTATTTTAAAAGATTATATTTATTATATATATTTTTTTACATTTGAAGGAAAGATTAGTGCATATTCAGATGTAAGCATTCATTTTAATGTTGCTTCCGAAATTTGCCATTTGAAAATGTATGAACAATTTTGTAGTTGATCAGCAGTACTACTGAAAAATTTATCTTCCCATGCAGAAGAATTCCAATTAGTTGGACAACTGAAAGATAGGAATGATACTGTTATGAATGGTTGAAATATATTTGAAGACAACATACCAAAAATGTCGGGTCAAATCTAAAATAATTTGTTTCAAATATTAAGTTTGGAACACGGATAATTGGGGAAATTCAATGTCTAACATTCAATTGCAGGTGCTCCACAAGGCGGTCAGTCAGGCTACCCCTCGGGTCAAGGTGGTTACCCCATGCCCCAGCAGCAGCAGCAGCAGCAGCCTGCTTCAACACAGGCTCCAGGCTACAGCGGCCAGCAGCCGTCAGCACCGTACAGCCAAGGTAAGATCCGACACTTACCTCTTGTTAAACTCAAACATAACTTATCTTGTTAGTCAACTATTTCTAATTTACCACTCTCCTTGAACCAAAGGGCGCATTCTTTGAATTTTCAAGCCTCATGTACAGTTATAGTGGCTCAGGGTATCTTAATAAAAAATCATCTAAAACTATTTTTGACTTTTGAAGGGTCTTTTCGGAGTAGTGGTAATATTCTTATCAATTTCATTTTTTCCCCCAACTCCTTACCAGGATACCCAACCCAGCCCTACGCCTCGACTTCATCACAACCCCAGTCATTCCCTGGACAACAACAGCAACAACAACCACCATCTCCATACACCCAGCAACAGCAGCAACAGCAACCCGCATACAACCCCCAGCAGCAGCAGCAGCAGGGGTATCCCCCCTCTGCAGGGGGTGTTCCCCCCTCTGCAGGGGTTGTTCCCCCCGCCGCAGGGGCTGGTGCCCCGGGCGGACAAGCCAACCCCTACGCCAGGAATTTACAATACGGTCGGCCGGTCGGCTACCCACAACCCGGCTACAAGTGATCTTAGTTTTTTAATTCATGCATGGGAGTTAATCTTGGTGATGTAATTGTCGCACATGTACATGTCATTTGTAATAGACCGATTCGTTAAGCCCCGCCTACTCACTAGGCCCCGCCTTCATTATTAATATGTACATGTAGTAGCTATGCTAATACGCAACAAATCCATTCATGTAACCAGTTTTACAGTGTGTACCCTATTTCGACTCGGCCATGCATAAGGTTCCTTTTGGCTTTCAATATTTTATATCTTGTCCCAAAAATCGAAATTCTAAGCACCTTAAATTATGATTGACTTTTTTTTTTATTAAATATTTAGACCCAATGATCGGAGAGTAAAATTAAGTCCACTGGTTAATAAATATTCATAAGGAAAATAAAATGCCTTTATGTTGTAAAATAATGTTTGATATATCATAAATATGGATGGCATGCGGATGAAATATGTTTTTTTTCTTCACTTCTCCCGCAAATGGCCTCTAAAAAAATTAAACGTTGAAGATTCTGCATATTTTAGCCAACTTTTGATCTGTAAAAGCAACCAATCAGTAGCTAGTATTTTTTTATAGTCTGGTACCAGATTTGATGTTATTGCACCAACTAACACAATGGTTTATGCTCACTAATCAGGGAGCAAGACTTGGCTGTCCTGTATTGTCAAAATCCAAATGGTAACAAAACAAAATTTAACGTCTACGGAATGTGTCCAGTTTATGCAGTTATGCGTGCAAGGTTGAATTTGCAAATTTTTGTTTCTTCAATGTTTGTTGGGCATAAAATCTGGGCAAAATCCTGTCATATGAAACTTTGAACCTTTATTACCAATCTTCTGGTTTGATTACTCCAATTGACAGGTATGAACATTGAACAACTCTCTCATGAAAACAAAGAAAAATTATGAAATATTGAAACTGGTTTCATATCAAATCATTTATTTCTTGATTGCATACCCTTTTGTGCACCTGAAATCTTGTCACTTATTGTACTTCATATATGTGTGCATATAATTAAGGCTAAATTTCCAAAGTTATAGTTTCCTTATGACTAACAAGCAGGTATTGTAATTTTAACTAATCCAACGTTGATTTGATTTTTTTTTAGACTAGAACTTAAATTCAGCCAATCTGTTTAAACTGAATGAGATGTAATAACCTGCATCTGTTTCATGTACTTACTGAACCTGTTTGCACCTCATGAAACGGCTGTTGAATGTTCTATAAATTTGGTCTAGCCTGAATTAACTGATAAATTCCTTAAATACTCCCATATGCTAAAAGATATATTGCTCATTGATTTTTTTTGCTTAAATTATTAATTTGTCCTGATGTCGTATTGGAAAAAAAATTAGGGGAAAAAACCTACACGCTTATGTACATAATGTGCCCGTCAACTGCCTATCCAACACATCTAATTATTTCTGAAGAATGATAATAAAAACCAGGCACATATTACAAAATCTCTGCGTTGTCACTTATTCACGATTCCTTAAAATCAGACTGAAATTTGTACGATCCCAAAATAATTGAGAAAACTTGCCATCTAAAACAACCAAACAAAGAATTCCCTTAAACTATAGACTTCAAAAAACTGTAAAAGAAACACAATCAATCATATCACGAAGGCCCCCATCAATGGCGAAAGCATTGTGCTAGCTATTGTTCAGTCGCAGGCAGTTGCTTTGTACAATAGCATGCACAATGGTTTCTCCATTGAAGGGGGCCTCGTGAAAGTAGTGCTCATGTGCCTGTTTTCGTTTAATATACCATAAATTTGGCAAGTTGGACATTACATTAATCAGCTGCATTTGACCTTTGCACTCTGACCTCACATAAAGGTCAGCTGGCTCCTCATCTGTTGATAGAGTTCAAGTGTTGGGGTGCTGACTTGACTGTGGCTGCACTGGTTGTCATAGCAATCGTGCAGCATCATGTTGTCTTGGAGAGACTGGAGTTTCCTTTGCAACGCCTGGGAAAAAGAAAAGAGATTATCAAACAAATTCTTGCATGCTGATTGTGAAACAAAGGAGAAATTATTACTGAGAGGAATGAATACCTGAACTTTCCGGAGCTGTTTCTGGAGTCCGTCTTGAGATGTGCTGATGCCTCTACTTTTGCCAACACTTTCCAAAACCATCTGTGCATAAAAAAAATCAGAACAGCCGCATGTTTTCAGAACAAAGTCTGTTTATGAATAGGTTATATTTTTTTTAAATACGGCAGAAATATGCATGTTGTTTGATGGCTGACTACGTGGGTGGCATGGGTGGCATGGGTGGCTTGTGCGTAAAGCGCTCGTCTCTCACCAAAGAGACCACGGTTCGAATCCTGGCCGCGGATCGCATGTGAGTAGAGTTGTGCGTTGGTTCTCTCCTGTGCCACGTGGGTTTTTCTCCGGGCCCTCCGGTTTTCCTCCCTCTGGAAAAATCAAACACTTTCGATCTCAGGCTGTGCTCCGTGGTCATATGTATGGGTCGATGTGGCCGGCAGCCATAGGCACCTTTACGTGCCAGCGGCCCGACCACGTTGTAGCCGCGTCCTTCGCAATTCAGCATACCAGCTGCGAGTAAGGATGATTAGCCTCCCAAATTGTTATTATTATTATTAAAAAGGTAGTCGTTGCATAACTACTTAGGGTTGGGAGGAAGGGCGGGGCAAACTGGGTATTGGGGGTGGATTAGGGTAGCAATATGGGTATTCAAGAACAAGCTTTTATGCTTCTTCTCTGATATTTCAGCTAAGGGAATTCAAACATAAGAGGGAAGAGAACATATCTTAATTTCTGAAAATTGAATGTTAAAAGGTTTATATCAGGCACTCCTTTTGGATAGTTAGCGGTGTTAAGAGGACATTTGGTACCAGACCTTAATTTTTCTGTTCACTGCCAGCTGCAGTTGGCACAGGGTCAGACAGTCTGGTGCCATGATGACAATCTCCACCATTTCATCCCCTTGCCTGGATGCCTTGCTGCTGTCTTTCACTGCTCCTTCTCGTTTCTCTGATCCTGAACTTTGAACTTTCACCTCAAAGGTCATGACCTTTGCATCCAGTGTTAGTAGACGGAGTGGATTTGTTGGATGTGTAGCGAGCCTGTTGTCTTCCAAAAGCCACTGTAGCATCTGTTCTTGTGTGCTACACTCTGAATTATAAGCACCTGTGAAGATCAAACACAGAATCAGAAATTCAGAGAAAAATAACAGATATCCAATACGCAATTCAAAGATGGATGTGTGAAAATTTATATGCCTGTTGTCCTCCAAAAGCCACCGTAGAATCTGTTCTTGTGTACTACACTCTGAATTATAGGCACCTGTGAAAATCAAACACAGAATCAAAAATTCGGAGAAAAATAACAGATATCCAATACGCAATTCAAAGATGGATGTATGAACATTTATAGAAGCTTTAATTTTATAGAAGCTTTGAAATAATAAAAAAAAATGAACATTATACCATCTTTCCTGTGTTGCAGAATCATTGATGTTACATCACTGCTGATGTTTATACACACAGATGCTGATCCTGAACCGCCTGTCTTTTCTGAACTGGTACAACCCATCTGATTGGCCGAGGGTCTGAGGCTCGCTGCACTCTCCAATGCTGAAGCCAGCCAATCACATCCTCTGTTCCTTACAGTCTGGTATGGTGCAACATCTTGAGCTGCCTTTCGGTGGTCAGAAAGTGGTCTCAAAACTGACAGGATATCTATCACTTTTTGTTGCATCAGTGGAATTAAAATCCCACATTCGCCAACTTTGAAGTGAGTTTCTGTCTTCAAGTTTGTCTTTTCTGGCAAGATCGAGTGCATACACTCCTCGGGTGAAAAATGAAGAAAACATTGCACATCCACAGGCATTGCTAGCATGGTGTTCCCATGATGCAAAGGGAAAATAAGCTGAACAGTTTGGATTGGACGGAAGTTGACCAATGGCAGGCTCTTTGTCACATGATGTCTTGTGTCCTCCTCAAGTTTTGTCCAATCAGGGTTGGCATTCACAGACACCACGAGGGACCAACCATGTGACAGGCTCCACTTGCTGTGATTGGTCAGCTGGCACAGGAGCTCCCAACTGCATGCATCACCATCATCTCTAATCTCACAATGAACATTCGCAGCAAAGATGGTGGAACTTTTGGCCGAGTTGTGGTCACTTAGCAACACACCGGCCACATGGCATGCTTGGCTCATTTCTAGAAGGATGTGATCTTGAGTTTCGCCGAGCTTGGCCAGCTCACCAGTCCTCTCAGAGATGCTGTTGATCGCTTGCAGCAGTTCCTGCATTCTCTTGCCGGCTGCGGCCGCTGTAATTGGTGGATGCTTGTTGCCATGGGTACCATCTGTTGGTGGGTGGAGCTTTAGAACCCTCCCATCCTCAGTCAGAGCAACAAAGGGGTTGGCACCTGTCAAATAAATATGAATTTGGAAAGAAGTTTCAATTAAGCTGAAAGTGTTCAGTAGAGGACCCTCGGGAAGGGTTGCGTCTGAAATCACAAGTTCAGTAATAAGGGGGTGTCAATGCTTATGCTGGAAATTTTAGGGAATCTGGCATTAAAGAAACAGGGGGAGAAGGTATTTCTAACATTTTTAGAGAGGGCATAGAGAAAGGGCAAAGAAAGCATTTTTGTCTCTGTGGCACTGGTACCCATGACGTTTAAAGCTTGCGATGAATAATGTGATTTTAGAGAGGTACAACTTCTTGTTTTACTTACAACTTGAGTCTTTGCTAGCTCGGCCAACCACAGCCATGGCTCTGATCTTCCCAATTCCCAGGACAAACGAACTTGAAGCATTGCACCCCTGAACTTCTCTTGCTGAACCCTTTTGAGAGGCTTCTGATAGCGAGAGAGAATATATCTCTTTTCCAGTTGAATACAGCAAGTTATGTGGAGTTCTGGTCCTACAAATGGTTTGCACCGGTCCCTTGACGTGACTTTCGCTGAACTTGAGTGTCTCCTTTTGGTTGGTCGTGTTGGTCGTGTTGTTTTGTGCCGTGATTTGGACGACCTTCCCATATTGACCAACAATGCACACGCAATCACAGTCGTGCAGTGTGGTGTCGGTGTTCCGATTTTCTTGCCCTGCTTCTGACGAGACCCTTGTGTTGAACCCATGAATGGTCGCAGCTGGTTGGTCCAAAACGTAGAACAGACTTGTGTTCAGACCACACCAGTTTGATCCAGTTCTGACTTGTTTTGGCCTGCTCACTTGGGTGATTCCAAGGGTTCTGAGAGGGGAGTAGTATATGTGACCATCTGGGAGGGAAATGAGGATAATTGGAGTGTCGAGGAAATTGAAGTCTGTGCCAAAAAGTTGGTTGTATAGACTGTCTTCCAGAATCATGGATCTTCCTGGAGTACATGTAGTCTTTGTGCTATCCTCTTTTTCGCACATACTCTTTGAAACTATGCAAAACAACTGCGGCTTCTTTCTTTTTCCTGATCCCTCATCCTCAAAACCTATTGGCTCTCCCAGGCAATGTGTGGCTCCTGATTGGTTGATAGTTCTGTCTCCATGGTGACTGGATGATTCCATTCTACTCTCAGGTAGGAATGTCCTGAATGATGGCGACTTCTGAAATTCAAGTCCTTGTTTGCCAACGGCATGATGGGATATCATTGTGTCACCAAGTTGACCTTTGACCTCTGGACGGTACACAGATAGCGTCCATCCTGCTGTACACTTTGAACAGGTGACCAGACGACCTTTTACAAAAATCAGGTCTTGGATGTTGGGCTCGTTCAGGAGCACATGTGAATCTCCTAAGATGACTACAATTTCCGACAACCCGTCTTCCTCAATTGTAGGTGGAGGGCCATGCGAGCAAGATGGCCTCGCATCAGCAGGTTCCAAGAGACCACCAAAGATATCCTCGTGGCTTCCCTGATGATGCAAGCCAGCTGTGTGTGGCTTCTCTTTACTTTTATGTTTGCTAAAAATGAAAAGTAAACAAAAGAACCACCTTAAGATCTAGAAGCTCATTATTATATGGGTAAACAATAAAAAAAAAATACTAATTTTTTTTTTTTTTTAATTCTTAGTCTTGAAAAGAGTAAGAACTTAACTTCCAAAATTCTAGTAGTCAACAAATTAAACATCAATGGGTATGTCTTGTTTCCTTAGATTTGGAAGCAAATAAATTAAATTTCACATAGAACCTTAGGCCAAAAAAAAAAGGTCTCCGGTTTCTGGTATGCGCGCGTGTCGCCGTAGTAACAAAAAAAAAAATTTTTCAAAAAAGTTTTTCATTTTTTTCAATGAAAGAAAATGTTCAAAACTGGAATCCTTGCTGCTGTTCCACTGCTTGCTGCTTTTTAACGGGTTTTTAGATTGGGTTGTATGGGTTACCTTATGTGTGTATGTGGCCTTCTCCCATTTATTTTATTTGCATTGCCAGTTGCAGTCACAGCATTCAGCCACAAGCAACAACACAAAAAAAAAAAAAAAAAAAAAAAATGTCGCCGCACCACTTTTTGGGCAAGCTTTATACCAGAAACCGGAGACTTTTTTTTGGGCCTTACTCTTTCTTTTTCTTCTTTTTCTTTGATTTGGTGTCATCTTTGAGAAGCTGTAAGTTATGCTGGATGATTCGTCCGTCCCGCAACCCACAAACAAGATGTTCGTCTCCCACTGCATCCCTGGACACACACATACAACGACACTGGTCTGGTAGATGAAGGATGCCCTGTAAAATTAGTTCACAAAAACAGAAAACATCATCAAGTTGAACCAAAAAAAACCTTGACAAATTTCTTCAGTGACTCTGTAAAGTGTACACTTAATGTTGTTTAATTTGCAAGCGAACAGCAATAATAAGACAGTATCCGCGTTTTCCGTATCCATAACTACATGTTTATCAATATTCCATCCATTCAGCTGATCATGTGCACTGACCAATGTAAAATTAGTCCAATTATAAAATTTATAAAGGGAAATTATTAATATTGTTCATAAAAGATTTTCTGTAATTTATAAGGTTTTAAATTTATTAAAATTATAATTTACCAAAGTCTACATCGTACACATCGGGGAAAAAATGTTGCAACCTGAGTGACCTGACACCACTTCAGTGGTTGTGTATGTGTCCAAACTACAAAGTCTATGGAGAGTCAAGAAAATTTTTAAGTATTTCCTAACAAAATTGGAAATGTTTTTCAGTCCCAGATTCATGTCTTATCATCATTTTTGCAACGACTGACCTTCATTGAGATGATATATGAAGAAAAAAGTGGCGTCATGTTGCAACATTTTTTCCACCATCACATGATCATGATACAGAAAATACATACAGTCTGTCATGCCTATATTTGAAAGTATTGAAAACCAAGCTTACCATTCTGGTCATATTTTCATAGATGTACACGTGCTTGGTACCATTCTGAATAGCGTAGATCTTATGTCTCTTTCCTTCTCCTTCCACACATATACTTCCTTCAATGCAAGGACTAATGTCATCCACAGCAGCAGCGATTTTCCAATCCGCTTTTTCCTCACATTCGTGTGCCATGGGGGCCGCCATTTTGGTTCAACCGAATGTGAAACAATCAACAGAGGGCGCTCTTCAATTCTTGAAGATAGGGGTTGGGGGGGGGGGGGCTATGACTGGAATGGAGGAGGAAGCCCTTAAAATGAGACTTAGTTAATACAATGAAAGACAAAACTATTCTACACTCTACAGTCCTTTTCGGATATAAATTTCACAAATAAAATTTAAGAAACATCCACAGAAACTGATCACCTTTTTACTGGGATTCTTTCTCTTTAATGTTCATAAATCATGTGTTATAAGCCAACATTCGTGCCCAACAAGAAGATATCCTAACCCCATACAAAATATTCAAAAAGGCACATATTTCAATCATCACAAATCTCATAAAAATCGCACTCCTTTGTGCCTGCGGAATTTTCATGAGTACCTATTTATATCAAGTTATTTGCGAGATCAGATTTATATACAGGTTACAAAATTTTCTCGAGTACTACTACTTTTCACCCTCAAAATGTGACAAGCAACAAATAGACGCAAATTTAACTTAAGCAACATAAATGCCATAAATTTAATTACACATTAATTCAGTGGGTGAAATTATGGTCGTATATTACATATTTTGTGACTGTTGAACCTTACACAGTACATGTATTTGTCTAAACAAAAATGGATGTGCTCAAATTTTTTACAGTGCATTTGAAGTTTATAGAATTTGAGACTGCATAATTGATATTATTACATCTCAAAATGTCCAAAGTTTTGAGAGTGACTAACATTCAAAGTGAAAACAAAATAACAAGTTACATATATACAGTGACATTTTGTCAGTTTCTGCATTCAGTCCTCTCCCAAATCTTCATCAGGGTTATCATCTTTGGACTTATCGTGCAACAGCACGTACTCTCTCGTGCTGTACCCAAACTTGACCACGTCCTTTTCCTGAAGTTCGTAATATCGCTTGGGTTCAATCCTGTTGTTGTTTATGTACGTTCCGTTGGACGACTCCAGGTCTATGATGTACGGCCGGACCCGTTTTCCTGTTGTGCCGTCGGCCCGTTCGTACTTGACGAGCCGATACTGAAGAACTGCGTGCTGCTTGGAACACGACGGATGATCGATGGGCAAATCCGCAATGAGTCGCTCCCTGCCTAGAAGATAGGCACTCTGCCTGTGTATATGAACTATTGGAAGTTCTTCGTCTCCCTTGAAGACGTAGAATCGCCACTTGCGTTTGGGTTTCCGAGCTTCTGGGGGTTCGTTGTACTTGATGACGATTCCCCGATACGTGTTCGTGTCCTCTGTGAGTTTGCCCGACGTGCCAAAATTGGGTTTTTCTTTTTCCTTCGGTGGGGCTTCTTCTTCCGATGGGCCAGCCCCTTCGGAAGTTGTCTCAAAGGGATTGGGAGGTTTTCGTCTGGCATCTTGAGTCCGGCGGTTGTCGTTCCACTCCCGCTCCTGTTTTATTCGGATCTGCCCCGGTGCTCCCTGCGGTTGACTGTTCTCCCTGCTCCTAGGCCCTCGGGATCTTTCTCTGGGGCTGTCTGATTCTGCCCCTGGGTCACTGTCCCATTTTCCCCTCAGTGCACTGGCTTGGTGTTTCTCCCCGTTCCTGCCCTCCGCCTCTCTCTCCGTATCCCTGTCACAATTTTTGTTCTCTTTCCTGCCATGGTTTTCCCTTGCCTCCTTTTTACGCCTTTCATCGTGATGTCTGTCGTGCCGTCTGTTATCTTCATGATCTTGGTCTCTGTGTTTAATTGATTTGTGATCCCTGTCTCTGGAATGGCTATGTTTATCATCTTGGTCTCTGCTATGGCTGTGCCTTTCCTATAATGTGGGAAAAAGGTAATACAAACTCCTGTAAGTTCAACTGAAATAAATAAATGGATTTTAAAAAAACATCAGATTTGATGCTGGTCAGCTGGCATGCACAATTAAAGGGACATTATATCCTGCAATACACCCAATTGGGCTACAAAATGCATTTTAAACAAAATGATGTTAGCCTAATCGAATTTTTTTTTTAAAGTAGCATATAATCATCCACATAGCTATCCTTTAAAATCTGGGTTTTTTTTTCTTTTCTCGGGAATGGCAAGACATATTGGTTAGTTTCCTTTCAAGTAAACTTTTAACTTATAATTTAAGTAGTGTAAGAACACAGGCCAAAACATGAAATTTTCTGGGATTTCAGGTCGTTATACCCCTTTTAACGTGTTTTAAGTTTATAACATTGTTTATTAAATTCTTTGTTCATAACATTATCAAACATGTCCAAATATATTCATTTTGAAATTAAAGGAATTAACCAGATTAGAATCCACACATTTACATTTAAGAAAGCCAGATGACTATGTAATCATTGTGTTGAATTAAACTAGGATGATAAAGTGTTTTACCGGTTTTTCTGTTCGATGGTTTGGACTCCGCTCGCGACTCCGAGATCGCGACCGATGGCGGTCACGGTGCACATGGTGATGCCGATGATGATGGCGTTTTCTCCCATCGGCTTCACCGTCGCTCTCGCTGCTGTCTCGACTCCGGTGACGGTGCCGGGAAGATTTCGAAGACATTCCTGGACGAAACCAACACTTTCACTTCCTTAATTACGACTTCAATTTTACTGAAGATCTCTGGTAACTGACGACAGTGCCCAAAATTTCAAAGCGGCATTACAAAAGTGTAAAAACGCTCGTTAAATACCGTGAAAATTTGTCACATTTTCTACTCGCTTTACAAATCTGAAGCTTTGACCGTCGAATATCTAGACGTCGTCCGCATTTTTTTCAAATAAAATAATAGAAGGATACCAGACTACTCCCAGAAAACTGTTGCACTTACAAACAACAGAGGGCGCCCATCAATTACAACATGCATTTCACAACACATTGAAAACGAAATTTTGTGTGTAGTTTCTAGTGCATGGAATTGGAATTTCCCGCACTTGTTGACGATGTCTGCAAAATAAATGCATTAAGGTGTATCAACAACAGTTGATCCCGTGCCTTTGAGTGCTGCAACGCTTGGAAGGTAATCGAAATTTAATATTACTGAATAGTTTTTGCAGCATGTCTTTCTGCTGTGCTGAGGTGGTGCAGGCCTGGCCGGTAAGGGTAGGGGGGGGGCGTGGTCGTGATGAGGGGTGAACTCCCAATGAAAAATAATATTGTCATCAGTAATAATTGATAAATGAATTAAAAACATAAATCCAAAAAAAATGAGTCTTGTAATTAATTTCGAACAATGACAATTTTAAAAGGGGGGATTTGAACAAGTTAATCTTAATGCCGGAGGACGTGTAGGCCTAAACACGATCTTGCAATAGCCTAAACACGATCTTGCAATGTATATTCGCAGGGGTGGGTGATGGGTTAAATCGTCAAGTTTTTCCTCGAGTCTCCAACGGTGGACTTATTTATAGTCATTGTTTCCTCGTGTTTTTTTATACACCGTGCTTAAAATTGAACTTGGCCACTGTAGCCTGTACACGGCCTGTCGTCGAAGCAAATATCACTCCGTGGCAGGGCCTCAGAGTTTTGCAAATTATGAAGTTATGGTGAGAATTATCGTACAAAGAAATATTGTACACATGACTCTCAAAGAGTCGGTATTTGTGGTGTTTGACTTGATTTAAAAATTTAGCCAATATCTCTTGTCTTTTTCAAATTTTATTATTTTTTTTTTGCCGAAAATAATTCCGGTGGCAAGTGTTTTAGTGTTAAATTGATAACAGATTTATAAAAATGGGAAGTTTTGAAACATGCTTTTATACATGTATATTGAAACTTATATTTAAAAAATATGATAATGGTGTTAGACACAATTGAATTCCATCCATAATTTTGCAGGCAAGAAAATGCCACTTCCACGGCTTACAGGCGCCATACGTGCCTTCTCAGACGTCACAGCAGAGGGTGCAGACAGCACAGACCATACCGACGTCAGTTTGCTGAGGAAGCAGACACTGAGAGCTGAGAGACAAGCTAGGCAGGGCCTGACATGGACAAGGCTCAGTCAGGAGGTAGCAATTTTTCAACAGAATCAAAACTTGAAAAGTTTCCTGTAACTTGGTACTTGGTTGGTTCTTCTCCTATTTATACTCCGCAGGGGAGTTTTAACAGGAGGCCAGAAACACCGGGGCAAACCCCTTGTCTTAGCGATAAGTGTTACTGGGTTCTTTTTAATGTGCATTGTGTTACACAACACACGGGACCTACGTCTTTACATCTCATCCAAAGGACGAAGCAATAATGGTTAAGTGCCTTGCTTGAGGGCACAAGTGTCCAGACCCGGGCTCGAACCCACATTCTGTTGCCTCTGAAACACCAGTGCATGAGTCCAGTGTTCTTAACCGCTACGCCACCTGTCCGAAGCAAAATTTGTCCGAATGTGGTGGAGGATTTTTTTGAAGGATTGAGAAAGGTTCAGCTGAGCCACTGTTGCTTTACATTGGACTTGATGCTTCCTGAAAGTTGAAGGTCAAGGAATGTTCCGTTTGTTGCCCCACAGAGTTGAGGATTTAGAAATTAAGGTTTCTAAAAAATGAAAAAATATAAAAAATTAGTTGTCTGCTGACTTGCAGTTACTGGATTTTTCAACGTTCAAAAATCATGAGTGTGATGCAAAAATGAATTGACATTTGTGTGGAGTTGGTTGTAGCCTCTGATTTGCATTTTCCCCATTTTCTTTTTCTTTTTTCTTCTTTTCATTCCAGATTCAGACACTTGGCGGCCATCACAAGTCTGAAGCATCCAGTAAACTGCACAAGCTGATACACATCACGCGAGAAATGGGTGAGATTTGCACCTTTCAGTTTCATCGTTTGATGCTTTCCATTCAAAAATCGTCTTGAAATGTTCATCCACTTGCTTTTCTTCTTTTATCTCCTTCCCCTTTTCTTTAATCCCTCATCCCTTTCCCCCTCATAGTCAGCAGTGATGCCCCCATGGCCCTCGTGGAGTCCACGGCAGTCTTTCTCTTCACCAAGCTCAAGAACTGCAACGAACTGACCCACAAGAAATCCACCAAGCTCCACGCAACTATCGGCCCCTTTCCAGCCTCACTAGGCCAGCAGGCGCTCAAGACCATCCAATCTCTGATGGGTCTACTTTCCTTGGATGCCGGGGAGGTCCTGGACAGGTTGATAAGAGGAGCAGAGTCAGAGCAGGAGGAGTTTGGGAACCACATCCACTTCTCGTTTGAGCCGAGGAACTTGGAAATTGGAGATGACAAGTATGCTTTCCTTTAAAAGGATTTTGATGGAAATTTGCTAAGCTGAATATGTTTTTCAGAAAATTTTGATTGTTACTTTAGCCTTCTGAATGACCCTTTTCAAGAACCTTCCTTTGGTTTGTGTTGTAACCAAGTTTAACCTAGTTACCGTGGTCCTCACACCATAAGTGGAGATGTAATCGGCCAATTTGCAATGTCTGATTGTTAGGCAGGACAGGTGCATTGTCGAATTGTAAGACACACTTGTTCAAATTTAACTTCTTTCATGATTGGACAGTTCTGAATCGGAGGAAGAGAGCGAAGAACCGATCTTAAAATTCGGCTACGATGCCGCGGCGGCAGCCCAGCCAGTCAGCAAACAGCCGCAAACTACTGCCTCGTCCAACGCCAACAAGAAGTCCATGAACCTGGGCTGGCTGAAGGTGCAACTCCAGGGCCAGTTTGGCCAGGGCGGGACCCCGCTAGGGTTGACCGTCGACGCCCTGTGTGCTAAACTCCTCGGGGATCTGACGTCGGCAAAATCCAACGACGAACTACAGAATGAGGTGGCACTCAATTCAGATAGGCATTCCAATTTCACGCTAAACCAAAAATGTATTCAAGTCGACAGAAATAGAATTTAGGGCAAACTTTGCATAGTATCCACTATCTCTGGACTCGTTAAAAACAATTGCAACAGTCAGTCTTTTGACTGTAGTCACACCTAATTATATCAAATGTCTAACATTATTTAATCGTTTAAATTAATTCAGCGCCACTCTGAAATGCCATTCCAAAATTGTGGTGAGAGAAAATTTAGTTGTGTCTTCAGCATATATAATTGTCTCGTCAAAGTTTTAAGGGCAGATTTTGAAGAAATTTCAGGTCTGGGAACGTTAGTCAGCTATTTTTTTTCTTTGTAACTTTGCAGTTGTTTGACCTGCTGGGGTTTGAGTGCTTTGAGCTGATCCAGAGGCTACTCGCAAACCGCTCACAGCTGGTGCAGGCGGCGAGTCACAACCAGATGTCCCAGATCATAGCGGGTAAGGAAATAGACTAGAGACGTGCGAGCTTTCTTATGGGAGCGTGGTGGCTCTCGTCCCCACCTGGCTCCCATAGGAAAGCCTACATGTAAACAACTGAATAAGTCAAAGTTGGGTGCAATATAGGAACTAATGGTTGCATGAGTTAATGTTTTCATTTTTTTGTTTTTGTTTTCAGAGGGCAAGAAAGAACGTCAGGCGAGGCCGGTATATGGAAGTCAGGTGGTCATACAGGTAATCTGGAAACTTCAGTGTCCAGCTTGAAAAAGACTAGCATTTCCCCCCTTTTCTTTAAATAGGAGAAAAACCAAATCTATTTACCTATCCAAGCTTGTTATAACTGACTTATCACCATTTTGTAAGCAGGAGGTCGTGGGTTCGAATCCCATCCGAGTAAGCTTGTGAATTTTTCATACAAGCTCTCAGAAAGCACCGAGTATACAGTGGTTGTAAAATGACGTCAGTGAAGGGCAAAACCCAATATTGAAACTGCCTTTTTTACAAACTGTCAAAAGACTGATTTCTGGCTCCCCCCCCCCCATTTTTCTCTCTCTCCAGTCAGAGCAAGAGAAAGAGCTCAACAAGCAACTCAGGAAAGAGGAGAAGCGACTAGCCAGACAGGAGGCCAGGGGTTTTAACGCCCAGGGGGACGGGGCCGGCAGCGAACCGTTCTTTGACCCCCAGTACCTCAGAATGCAAAGGTAGACTCAATTTCTAGTAATTCATCTTTTGTTTTACGAAGTTGCTGTTCCTATTTCTGTTCTATCCTGGATGGCATTTAAGTCAATCACAGGTTCACCAGCTAATGCCGGTACCCATATTCCTGGTTGGAGAAGGCAAGTAGAGGTAAAGTGGCTTGCCCAGGGACACAACATGTGTCCAGCAATATATGTCTACCCTAAATGGCATTTCAGTGAGTCATGGGTTCACCAGCTAATGCTGGTACCCATTTATGCACTATGGTGGAGAGGGGCAAGTTGGGGTAAAATAGCTTGCCCAGGGACACAAAATATGTCCAGTAGCAGTTGGATTCGAACCCCTGACTGTCTGATCACGTGTCACAATTCCTAATTCCTAACCACAAGGACACTGCCCCATGTAATTTCCCTGGTAGCCTGCACAATTTCAGTGGTAACTAAATATATTTTAGGTGAACCAGTTTGGTGGCAAAACTTGTCGCATTGTCACCACAGTTGGATTGGAACCCTGGTCACAACAGAAAAATAAATACAAAAAACTACCTAAAATTAACCACCATTTCCACTCACTTTACTTAAAATACTTACAAAATCTGACAGTCAAAAATGTGACATGGAAAAATGTATTAATATTTTTCTCATCTTAGGGAACGTGCACTAATCGATGCCAGCAAGGCGCCCTTATTGACCAAGCGTACGTCGGGGGCTCCCAAGCACGTTTACCCCTACGTCTTTGATGCCTTAGCTGAAGCTCAGAAAACATCCGCATTTGTAGGAGCGGCAAAGGTATGTCCATGTATTTTGGCTGCGTCTGAATTTCTATGGCTTGGAATTCCAAAAGAATACCATTATGACTAGTTTTTAAAGATCACAGTTTTGGTAAGAGAGATCCCTGTCCTTGTGTTAAGGTGCTGTTGCCGGAAGGATTTGAGCGGAAGAACGTCAAGATGTTTGAGGAAGTGACGATCCCCCCATCGCAGCCCGCCCCAATCGCAATCGGCCAAAAGCGGGTAGCTGTCTCAGAACTTGATGAAGTAAGTTTATACCTAGTTTCTGTATCTAAAGTCTCAGAGGAAACAGCAATCATCCTCATTTGTACAAAACATAAAAGCAAACTTCAGAAATTTGATTGTGAACAGTCGGTGCTGAATTTCAAGTTTCATCCAGGAAAATTTGTTTGTTTATAAAATTGCTATTTTTCTAGCACTACAAAAGTTATTCACTGAAAAACGTTGGACCAAGTTAAATTATGGACTGATCTCTTCACAAAGTTTGAATTGTTTGAAGATCAACAAAAATTCATGGGTGGTACAGTGCGTAAAGCACCCATCTCTCTCCCTCGGCAAAAAATCAACAGTCTCGAACTCTGGCTGTGCTCAGTGGTTAGACGTGGGTTGTAAGACGGCTGCCAAAGGCGCCTTTACATGCCTTCGGCTTGACCACGTTCTATCTGCGTCCTTCACAATTCAGCTTCTGCTGCGAGTAAGGATGATTAGCCCCCAAATTTATTATTGTTATGATTAAAAAAAGTCAAAATGCGTTTGGAGAAAATAAAATAATTTGTTCAAGAGCACAGACGGTAAATCTTTAAACTGTTCATCTCTATTGTTTCCATAGATTGCACAGATCGCCTTCAAGGGCACGCGTCAACTGAACCGCATTCAGTCGATCGTCTTCGAGACTGCCTACTACAGCAACGAAAACCTCCTGATCTGCGCGCCGACCGGCGCCGGAAAAACCAACATTGCCATGCTGGCTATCCTGCATGAAATCAAGCAGCACATTGAGCAAGGAGTCATCAAGAAGGATGAGTTTAAGGTGGGGAACCAGACAAGTTTCCAATTTTTATTGCGGCCTTTATAAATATGAAGAGTTTGGGATGTTATTGCGCCCTTTATAAATATGAAGAGTTTGGGATGTCCTGAATTTTTAATTTTTATGCAGTACATTATTTTTTTCTGAAATTTTGGGGATTTTATTTTTCAGGTCATCTACGTAGCCCCTATGAAAGCCCTAGCCGCTGAGATGGTTCGGAACTTTGGTGGACGGCTGTCCCCGCTCGGTATCGCTGTGAGGGAGCTCACCGGCGACATGCAACTCACCAAGTCCGAGATCGCCAAAACGCAGGTAACCAGCCAAAAAATTTGATTGTGTTTTTTCCTTATGCTTTCTCTACTAAGGGTGCTGTTTGAGCACGAAAAATTGCTCAGCAGAATTTGCTGCCTTGGAGCGCTATGAATTTTTAAATTTCTTTTAATTTGTGTTTCTTTGTAAAAAAAACAACGCAGGTAACCAGCCAAAAATTTTGATTGTGTGTTTTCCTTATGCTTTCTCTACTAAGGGTGCTGTTTGAGCACGAAAAATTGCTCAGCAGAATTTGCTGCCTTGGAGCGCTATGAATTTCAAAATTTCTTTTAATTTGTGTTTCTTTGTAAAAAAAATTCAGATGCTGGTCACAACTCCAGAGAAGTGGGACGTCGTGACCAGGAAGAGCACAGGAGACATCGCGCTGACGCAGCTGGTCAAGCTACTGATTATCGACGAGGTTCATCTGCTTCACGAGGACAGAGGAGCGGTCATCGAAAGCCTGGTGGCTCGGACGCTTAGACAGGTAACAGTGAATTGGAGCTTCATTCGTAGAGCTGTTTTGAAGTTAGCAGAAAAGTTGTGCAGAAAGTGAAGAGGGTCAAGTGCAACCTACTCATGTCCAACTCATGTGCATCGGTATGTGGGTTTGAACCCTGGTTTTAACATGTTGTTTGTGTTCTTGGGCAAGACACTTTACAACAATATGGTGATCATTAGTGCAGATTGCTGTGGTCAAAAGAGCCACGAATTTGAGCTCCGGTGAGCATGCTAAATGTTTCCAGTTCTTTGTGGCACTGAAAGGGTTTCCCAAAAATTTGAAGGTTGTGTTTAATTTCCGACCAGTTGTGCAATCAAAATGGGCGAATTTCGATTATTGGCACTCAAAATGGATATTTTATCAAATATTTTTTCTTTGAATTTTCTTTTTCTTAGGTGGAATCTTCTCAAAGCATGATCCGTATCGTAGGCCTCTCGGCCACGCTCCCAAACTACATCGACGTGTCGCGGTTCCTGAACGTCAACCCTTACATGGGCTTGTTCTTCTTTGACGGCCGGTTCCGGCCGGTACCCTTGGGCCAGACATACATCGGCATCAAGACCAACAACGTCTTTCAGCAACGGCAGGACATGGACTACGTCTGCTACGAGAAAGCCCGAGAAATGGTGAACAAGGGACATCAGGTAAGTCACATGTCAATCACATGTTAAAGAGGTTGTGGAATGCTCGTAGACATTTCCGTCATTTTTCGGGTATATGTAGCCTAGGGTGTGATGAAATAAAAACGCCTATTGTTTCTGTCATGAAATGAATACAAAAGGTACTTTTGAGAGCTGTTTTTCAGGTCCTGTTTCGACCCGAACGTGCATTTTGTGTAAAAGTCGTCGTTGGGGGCAGCAAACAAAACACAGTAAATCGTGACGTAATAAACAGGACTCCCGATGCAGCGTAGTTCCAGCGAAACTTTTTGCAAATCACTCCGCGCAACGACATGACTTTGTTTACAATTACTCTGAGCGACATTTAGTATGGGCAGCCACATGCTCCATAAATTCAACCGTAGTTGGCAACAGCTTTTACCCCTGAAATTCTAATGGGCAAGTTTAGAATTTAATAGGAAGATATCTCCATTGACTTTTTGGTACTTTCTATTGATTATTCAGTGTTTTGATAGTTACACATCATTTTATTTATAGATCGGGGATCATTCTTTTGTGTTTGCCCTAACGGCCAACCATAGTAAGAAATGTCTGCGTACATCAACATCGTTCGATCGTTCACATGCACATCGCCATATCGCATCACCGTGACACGCGCTATGTATGTAAAAGGTGGCTGGAAATTCACGGGTGTACTTGTGCCGCTGACCCGGGCCCGGCCGCTGGGACCGTAGATTTTGACACCGGTAAACGGTGTTGAAATTTCAAAATAATTCGTTGTTGATACGTGTACGGGTAGCGAACGCACTAGGCCAAGGCAAACCTATGCCTATAATTGTGTCAGTCGCGCTGGCTGTAATCACACCACATTTTGTTTGCAATAAATTTCCAGCTTTCCCGTCAGCATGGAGGAATAAGAATCCTCCGTAGCCATGCAGTTTGTCCGAAGGGTACCGTGCGAAAACACGAGATCGGATTTCAGCCAAATTAACGGATAGAGCGCTGATCATGCACTGTACATTTCATACGGCAAGAGTCTTCTTTTCTCAAGAGATTTGTTGAAATTGCAGGGACAAGAAAGAATAGAGATATGATTTGTTAATGATTTATAGGGAAGACTGTTTTGGACCATTTGTCCATTGCCAATCTTGAAGAACCGTAGACCCGTTCAAATGTATCCTCGACCCTCCATTATCTGTGCAGCATACGCGCACGCGTTGCAAATTGAAGGTAAGTGCGTAGAAAAAGGACCGCGTAGTTTTCCTTACGTTAGTGCTGATTATGTGACGGGCCTCCATTTTCCCTAGAACTTCTTTTGATCGAATGACAAATTCTCTGCTACTGGAATTTCTTGAATAAAGTCTTAATTAGGTACTGAAAATAATGATAGTGCTCGTTAAATTTCGGGACCAGTGAATTTTGTTTTTAACCGGGATCCCGAACATGTCGTAAGTCCAGAGATTTTTGTTTTATGAACGGAGCATGACTATGATTTATGAATTGTACTTTTTTTGTAGCCACGTTTATAGGCCGAGGTTTACATGGTCTCCTGGCGTTGTTTTAAACAATAAAGTTAACAATTTCAAAATTCAAGTAAATTCGTAATTATCGTTTCAGGATGTTAAAACAAGGGTTAAAATGCACAAGGAAAGAAAAGAGAAGAGGACTAATTTTTGTGCGAGACGTATACATAAAAAGCACCAGGCAAACTGACCGGGGGCCCCGCTCGCTGCTAACCGTACAACATTATTTCTGGACACATCCACCGCCGTGATGCGTTATGGTGCCCGTACGGGTATAATTCGAAAACAACCTGACGATTTGTCGTCTCTTTGGACTGAATATTTACCAGAATAACGTTTGAGATTGTCGGTAAAACACGAAGAAAGTTGCGATAGGACTGTTGATGCTCATCTAAAAATGTTATCATGAACATAATACTTTGAGTCCTTGGATAACACGTAGCTGTTTTTTCACGCGCGAACGTCGCAGACCGAACAACTCATCAGCAGCTGGCCAGTTGCAGTATCCGTGTTTTCGCTGGTCTCTTTTTCGGGCAGTTGGGGCTCAAATTTATACGGAAGAACAGCTCAGATGTCACCGTGTCCTTGTTCAATATACTCATCCAAAAATTAAGCAATGGGAAGGAATATCAATCTCCGTGAGTCTTTTACAAAATGTTGATTTTTCACTGCTTGACTGCGAGTCACACGTGCTGACGGGGCGGGTTGGGCAGCAGTAAACAGTTGTATAAACGAGTCCTGTTTATTACGTCACGCTTTTTCTGATTTTACGAAGAGCCCGACGACTGTTGATTTCATTTATGCGCTCGCCGACCAACAAATTACTCGATGAATTTCAGTTTTATAAACATATAAACGCACATCAGAAAAGAATGGGAGTTTGTCATTATGCTATATATGGGTCTACTCTACAATATAAAAATATAAAAAACAAAACGATTTTCAGCATTCCACAACCTCTTTAATCACATGTTAATCACATGACAATCACATGACAATCACATGTCCACCACATGTTAATCACAAGTCAGTCACATGTCAGTCACAAGTCAATTACAAGTCAATCACAAGTCAATCACAAATCAATCACAAGTCAATCACAAATCAATCACAAGTCAATCACAAATCAATCACATCTCAATCACAAGACAATCACAAGTCAATCACAAGTCAATCACAAATAAATCAAAAGATTATCACAAGTCAATCGCAAGCCAATCACAAGTCAATCACAAATCAATCACAAGTCAATCACAAATCAATCACAAGTCAACCACAAATCAATCACAAGTCAATCACAAGACAATCACAAGTCAATCATAAGTCAATCACAAGTCAATCACAAGTCACTCACAAGTCAATCACTAGTCACTCACAAGTCACTCACAAGTCAATCACAAGTCAATCACAAGTCAATCACAAGAAGGGTCACAAATCACAGAGGATGAACAATGACAGACAACTGCCATTGTCACAATCCATTTGAATAACTTGTCGCGGCTATGTCATAGTATTTGCAACAATTCAACAAGGATCTGTCCTAAACATGTTTCAGTTTGTCCTTAAGTTGCATGGGGATTTTGTTATTACCAAATGCCAACAGACCAGGAGGGGCAGTGGCATATATCCAAGACTTTTGTTTTTCATGGCCTTTGACAAAAACACTTTTTTTTTTTTACATTCGCTTATCTTGCTCCCAGACCTATGTTCTTGAAACTCAATAGTTCTTGAGTCTGGAGTGCTGAATGGTAACACATAACATCCGATGAAAACTGACATCACTCCGCCCCGATCTGTTACAAAACCAACCCAAAACAAACAACTCTATCAAGTGAATCACGCTGCCCAGGCATCCCAAGTCACATTTAATCAAAAGATATTCCATAGCAACTGTTAATAAATGATGTTCTTTGCTGTGAGATTCCGTTTTTAAATGGGTCAATTTCAAATTCCTAGTTTAGTGAAGACATATTAACCAAACAAAGTTGTTCTTCAACGATTCAAAACCACCCTTCCTATTTCTCTCTGTACTGCCCTGAACTGTCTATTACAATGTAATACAATGTAACACAATGTAATACAATGTAGTACAGATGCTAATATAATTATTACTTTTTATAATTTATTATTCTTTTCCTAAGCACGAACAATCCATGCCACTGAAAATATGTTATTTGCTTGACTGGTTTATATTTAACAGGCTTGTACTGTGATGTTGTTTGGGCAAATATTTTTTGCCCGGCAACCCCATGGAAATTGACCCACAACATGGAGAGACAAAAACGCGTTTAATAAGATTAAGAAATCAATTGCTAGGCACCACCCAATTGTTAATAAATTTCTCCTCCACAGTTTGAAAGTACTTCAGTGTGTAATATCCAAAACGAACGGAGCCTTAAATATGTCACCTCAAAAAGTGCAGTTGATACCTTTCTCGCACTTCCCTGATATTTGTGTTCCCATAAAAAGTAATAGAGATATGACAAGAATTCTACTGACATGTAGCTTAAGAAAAGTCATTGATAAATTTAAATTTGGTAATTTATTTTACTCATTTTTGTTAGTAAACTAACTAAATAAGTATCATAGAGCTCAAAACAAAATTAATTTAAAGCTGCATGCTGCAAACCTCTTAAAAAGAAATCTATTTTTCGGGATGAATCTCAACAGTAGTGCGGGCAATGCATCTTTTAAACTACTAACTTTGTCCTACAAAACACTTTTATAAATATTTTATAGACTTTGAACGACAAGTACATTAAGAAGTTTACAATTTGCTCTTGGTTTCGATTTGAAAAATTCACATAACTAATTTTGTTTTCCATTGATCTTTGACACAATAGCCATGGTACTTCGCCTTTTTAAAGAAAGTATCTTGAAAAACCTTTAAACTTTAAGTTTGAAAGCGAGAAATGTTTAGAAAAGAAATCAGTTCTGCATTTTTACAGACATTACGGTCACTTCTATTTTTGTAATTCCAAGAGTTTGACCTTATTTTGCATTCATTTTCTAAATTAAGCGAAAGAGCACATGATGATTGCGTCGATCAACAAATAATACACATAGTCTGTCAGTTCCTAAGCCGAGAATCTCAGCCCCAAAAAAGAGAGTATTTCAGTGAGGCCGAGAAGGCAGCATGCTCTTGAACGTTTGCCGTAGCTCCCTGTTTCTCCCGTAATAGATGACCACGTTCAGCCAGCTGTTACTCAGGAACAAGGCATACGAAAATACCTCCCCTTTGGGTATAGTCCCCTGTGAGTTGGACTCCACAAGGAGAAAAACGATCGTTGGAAACCAGCAGAGGAAAACGGTGGCCGTTATAATAAAGACCGTGGTCATAGACTTTGTGCTCGCCCTCTGTGGAGCGTTTTGCTCCCCGTTGAATCCGCCGACGGGATTCCCGGCAGCAATTCGTCGAGCGTGTTGCCTAGCAACTCTCAGGATGTAAACGTAGGTTGTCCAGATGAATACGAGAGTTGCCGCAAGTATGGAGAAGAACACGAGTCTGCAAGTTTTGCACGAGGTGTCCATACACCCACTCTCTGTGGAGTATTTTCCGAACAAGACACAGTAGACCGCTATAGTCAGGATCCAAACGAGGGCAATGCTTACCTCTGCCTTTAGTCTGGTCACCAGACTCGGGTAGCGCAGCGGGCGAACCATGGCAACGAAGCGATCCATCGTCAGAAGCAGCAACGAGAGCGCTGAGATGGTTGAGAAAGTCGGATGGGTGTAGTCCCGAAGGAAACACCAGACTTCTCGCGAATCGCTGTTGTCGGCCAGGATGTAAATCAACCTCGGGGTTGCTGAGAAAATTCCAATGCAGAGATCCGAAGAAGTCAGCGAGGCCATAAACATCCGGGTCGTATCCTGGATGCCGGTTGCGCGACGGAGGACGAATAGGCTCACAAAATTCAGAACGAGGATCAGCAGGATAGTCAGCGCTAAAAGAACTGTTGCAAAGATGATAAAAGGGTCCTGAAGGTTCACCCCGTCAAACTCAGTGGTGTTGTAACTCCTTGCATGCATTTTTCACAGTCTGCCTTGTTGTTCTGAAAAATCAGATCTTGGTGACCGACGATCCTATCTGTGTACTTCTGTCACTGCAGCTTGCCTTTTGCCGAATTGTAATACTTGCCTTTGAATTCCATCCTCTCCACACTGCCTGTGGTGCCGTTAACTTAATAAAATTGCCACATCACTCACAAAAAAATTTAATTAAATTCATCCTCTGTTGATCTACAAGAACACATTGCCATGACAGCCGCCGAAAGTATCTGCTAGTTTCGCCTCCGGTAGAGTTTAGCATGTGACAGTTCTTTTAAGTAATCGGTGATCGCTCAATGTTTGGACAGTAATTAAGTGGTCATCCTGAATAGCATAATTGATGTCTTTAAGTGATTTAATTACATGGTGTTTGCTGAACTCTATTAACAGATTGGGTGACATTGCACGCAATGTGGCAGATGCTATAGGGCCGTCAGGTTTCAAATAATTGAATTTTTGAATACTTGAAACCGCATTTGATCGAATATTCGGATGTTCGAAACTGCCACCACAACTGCGTGCTGTGCTGGTCAATAGTCGCAAGCGGAGCACGTCCAGTTAAAATTGATCGATATGGGCTGCTAAATTGTTTTGCAGTAGGCCTAAGTATTTTATCAAGGGCTTTAATCTGCTAAATTAATAGCAAAAATGAACTGCTTCCACAAATACAGTGGCACCTGACAATAAAGCACCAACTTTACAATAAAATAATGTCACAGTCATGTGAGAACATGCATATTATTTTTTGGGTTTTCGAATATTCCAACCGGCAACAAGCTATTGGAATATTCGTTTAATGATTGATTATTAGGATATTCGGTGTATTCAAGATGGACATATATGTTCATCATAATGAACTGTTTTTAGTCGTAAATTACAATCAAATATCAAACAAGAGAAGAGTTTGGACTAAAATTTAACAACATCTAACTTTATACATTTCTAAGAGAGATATAGACTGACAATCATCGGAGTCAATAACGTTGAACTCGCATTCAAGCAAAATAAAATTATAAAAATACCACAGAATTAAAATTTCTGAAAACAAATTGTTTTTGTCTTAGCTGACAATTCTGGAATGAACTACAAGTGTTGCTGTCTTATATCTGAAGTTATTTCCGCTCACAAGTTCACTTTTTTTCCTCTCACAATTTCAGTTTTTGTGTGTGAACTTTATTGTTTTTTCACAAGTTTTAATTGGCCTTATTCTCAATACAAATATGCCAGTTTGTGTGTGTAAACACCTTTAATTGTTGACCTTCTATTGTCTTCTTACTGTTAATATTTAAATTTTGTGGAAGAACCCCCACTGATCTTTGTACACGATTTGTAACTGAGGGAATTGACCCAATTGTGGACCCTAATGTCCTCTATTGAATGTGTATAGGTACTCACACGTACACTCAACGGACTTTCATTAACAAAGTGCCTACATGTATTTGTGTGCGTGTAAAGTTGACCTCGTGTCAAAGGTCATAAGGTCAATGATGCACTGACTCTTCTCTGACTCTATATCGGAGAGATCGAGGCAGTGTGCTGACCACGTCGGCAACAGGAGGTTGTCACGTCTTTCAGCGTTTGCCGAAGCTCCCTGTTTCTCCAGTAATAGATGACCGCGTTCAGCCAACTGTTGGTCAGGAAAGGAATGGTGAATAGGATCTCCGTTTGACGAGAGCTGGATTGCCAACCCGCCTGCTGAGCCCACAAGTTGTAGATGAGGGAAGGCGCCCAGCAGAGAAAGACGACTCCTGTTATGATGAGAACAGTGGTTGCCGATTTGGTCTTGATCGCCTGCAAAATCACCTGGCCCTCGCGGACATTTCCGATGTGATTGTGAGCAGCAATGCGCCGCGCTTGACGCTGTGCGATTCGGAGAATGTAGGTGTAAAGTACCAGGATGATCAACAGCGTAGCGAGAAGTTCACACAAGAGAAGTGTCTTGCATGGTTGACACCAGGAATACTCACAAACAAATTGAACTATTTCTTCTTTTTCACGAATTATAGATACAGCATAAACAGCACTGTATGTCATTATTGTTGACACCCACAAGATAATGATGATGACCTTTGACCTCATTGAGGTCAGGAGACTAGGGTAGCGCAGCGGGTAGACGATAGCGATGAAACGGTCCACGGTTAGCAGCAGGAGAGACATGGCGCTCACTGCCGAGAACGTCGGGAAGGCGAAATCCCGCGCCCGGCACAGAACTGTCTTCACCCGAATCGCTTGGGTCATCGTGGAAACCAGCTGCGGCACTGCCCATAGTACCCCGATACAGAGGTCGCAGACAGTGAGCGAAGCCATGAACATCTTGGTCACTGCGGGGATAGCGTTGGTGCGACGGAGAACAACGAGGCACAAAGGGTTCAGGATTAGAATAGGGACGACGGTAAGAGCTGAGAGAACCAGGCCGACTATGGTCAATGGTTCCATGATTGTTTGCTGAGAATCATCTGAGGCCATATCGGAATAAAGATCGCCTAAAAATGAAGATCGTCTGAAGTCAAGATGAAGATCTTCTGAAGCCATGTTGAAAAACTGCAGTCAGTAAAAGAAGGATTCCTTTAAAGGGTTGATAGTCTCGACGACGAACTCAGATCCTGTGATCACAATCAGAGAAAATACAGTCAGTCCGGTAGTGTAGTTTGTCACACTACGCAATAACAAGGCCTACTATGCCGCATCTTCAGTGGCACTTGTGTTGCAATTAGTCCGTTGCTAAAATGTCTACTCAATGGATGATCCGCCCTTCCCATATGAAGCGTAAGCATGGAGTCACTATGCAGTTTCAGTTGACAAAGCCAGGTGGGGCTTACTTTGCAAATTAAAACAAATGGCCGTTTTATTAAAATTCTGGCATCGGATGTCTAGTATCAATCACTTGGGCTAATAAACGTTGGCTTTGCAAAACGGACATCCTTTTTTATAATGGATGAGCCTGCCGTAGTTTGTTGACTTACCAAATTTAGATGATGCTTCAGTAGTTTAAACAAGCAGACTTTGACTGACCACGAGAAAGTGCATCTTTGTTCTTTCTGTGCTGTTTCAGTTTTTTCTTTCCTCTGTGATTTTTGACGTGTCTGTTAGTCGGAACGATTGATGACAATACTGTCAATAAATCAATATCTTGACAGAATTGACAATTAGTAAATTGCCGTTATTACATCCGTTGTAGTATTTGACTCGCCGTAAGTGAAGATTTGAGACTTTCCCGAAGAAATCATTGGCACAAACTGTGTCTTTCACCAGCATGCAATTGTCCTTAAGTACAACACCCAAAGTTCTTGTTGAGAGTTTGTTAAACACATCACAGGCTTGCTCCAGCAGGACTCAAAACCCACGACCTCCTACTTACAAGTGCAGATGTCTGAACCACTCTGATCACTCTTGGCAGGGTTTTAGGCCGATTGAAGTTGGCCCTTATACGTTTGAGATCTACGTGATGTGGCATAAATCTGGCAGGGCTGTGCCAAGTTGTTTGCACTCACACAAAGTAATAATGAAGTAGTACTTACAAGTGCAGATGTCTGAACCACTCTGATCACTCTTGGCAGGGTTTTAGGCCGATTGAAGTTGGTCCTTATACGTTTGAGATCTACATGTACGTGATGTGGCATAAATCTGGCAGTGCTGTGCCAAGTTGTTTCCACTCACACAATGTAATAATGAAGTAGTACTTCCAAGTACAGATGTCTGAACCACTCTGATCACTCTTGGCAGGGTTTTACGCCGATTGAAGTTGGTCCTTATACGTTTGAGATCTACGTGATGTGGCATAAATCTGGCAATGCTGTGCCAAGTTGTTTCCACTCACACAAAGTAATAATGAAGTAGTTATTAAATGACCTGGGCTGTTAATGTATTATCAAGTGATGGGTGTGTTTTGTATATTGTTTAGTTTTTGCTGGTATGGTACTGATATATTCGGCTAAGAAACAAAAATCGTCTCTCCCACAGCATTTTTATCATTGCGATTATAAGAGGTTAAATCTAGGTTGAATTAAAATATAACAAAATCTAACTTTATACATTTCTAAGGGAGAATTATTGATAGAAAAACCTCATTGCCATTGTTAAGGTGGACAGTTTCAGAGAAAAAATTGCTAAATATGAGAGGGATGAGGTCGAATCCTCTCAAAAAATTTGCTTTTCTTAGTACAGTTTTGAATTTTCTCAGTACAGTACACATCCACAAACATGTGTAAAGTCCTGCTTTTGAGGACCTGTTATTATCCTCCTATTGTTCATACTGAAAAGCTCTTTTGGAGAACCCCCATAAAAGTCCTGTTCAAACTTTGCGTAAAAGGGAAAGCAAACACAAATTTGTGATGTCACAGCAAGTTTTCAAGCTGAGAATTCGCAAAAGTTGAACACATTTTTAATCCGGCAAATTTCGCAGCAAATTTTTCGCGTGATGTCGAATTTGCTTTGCGATTTTGCAAGCTTTTTAAAACTGAGGACCTTAACTCAAATGTGGACCCTAATGTCCTCTATTGTATTAGGTCCACTATTGAATGTGTATCGTACTCACACTCAACACACTTTCATAAACGAAGTGCCTACGTGTATTTGTGTGCATGTAAAGTTGACCCCGTGTCAAAGGTCATAAGGACCATGATGCACTGAACGTGTATTTGTGTGCATGTAAATTTGACCCCATGTCAAAGGTCATAAGGACCATGATGCATGGCCCTTTCTCTGACTCTATATCGGAGAGATGGAGGCAGTGTGCTGACCACGTCGGCAAAAGGAGGACGTCACGTCTTTCAGTGCTTGCCGAAGCTCCCTGTTTCTCCAGTAGTAGATGACCATGTTCAGCCAACTGTTGGTCAGGAAAGGAATTGTGAATAGGATCTCCATTGGACGAGAGCTGGATCGCCAACCCACCTGCTGAGCCCACAAGTTGTAGATGAGGGAAGGTGCCCAGCAGAGAAAGACGACTCCTGTTATGATGAGAACAGTGGTTGCCGACTTGGTCTTGACTGCCTGCAGAACCACCTGGCCCTCGCGGACGTTTCCGATGTGATTGTGAGCGGCAATGCGCCGCGCTTGACGCTGTGCGATTCGGAGAATGTACACGTAAAGCACGAGGATGATCAACAACGTAGCGAGAAGTTCACACAAGAGAACTGTCTTGCAAGGTTGACACCAGGTAAACTGGCAAATAAATTCGTGTATTTCATGGTTTTCAGCATTTATAGATACAGCATAAATAACACTGTATGTCATTATGGTTGACACCCACAAGAGAATGATGGTGACCTTTGACCTCTTTGAGGTCAAGAGACTGGGGTAGCGCAGCGGGTAGACGATAGCGATGAAACGGTCCACGGTTAGCAGCAGGAGAGACATGGCGCTCACTGCCGAGAACGTCGGGAAGGCGAAATCCCGCACCCGGCACAGAGCATTCTCCAGCCGAACCTCTTGGGCCATCGTGGAAACCAGCTGC
Source organism: Patiria pectinifera (assembly GCA_029964075.1). Lineage (NCBI taxonomy): Eukaryota > Metazoa > Echinodermata > Asteroidea > Valvatida > Asterinidae > Patiria > Patiria pectinifera. Next base: position 14,124,921 of record CM057140.1, on the reverse strand, counting down.
GGCACTGCCCATAGTATGCCGATACAGAGGTCGCAGACAGTGAGCGAAGCCATGAACATCTTGGTCACTGCAGGGATACTGTTGGTACGACGGAGAACAACGAGGCACAAAGGGTTCAGGATTAGAATAGGGACGACGGTAAGAGCTGAGAGAACCAGGCCGACTATGGTCAATGGTTCCATGATTGTCTGGTGAAGATGGTCTGAGGCTGTGTCAAGATAATGATCGTCTGAAGATGAAGATGATGATGTGTTCGTTTAAGGGTAGACAGTCTTGATGATGAAATCAGCCTCAGCTGATGAACTCCGATCACAAGCGAAGAAAATACAGTCAGTTGTTACAGGATGTTTCCGCAAAAAGACAGCCTACTTTGCAGCAGCTGCAATGGCACTGTGTTGAAATCAGTCTGTCTTTTATAGGTGTGCTCCATAGATGATCAGCCCTTCCCAATTACGTGCAATCAAGGCATCACTCCTCAGTTTCAGTTGACAAAGTCTAACACAACATAAAACAAATGGCCATTTTAATGAAAATTCTGGCATCGGATGTTTAGTATCAATCACTTGGGCTAATAAATGTTGGCTTTGCGAAACGAACATCCTTTCTATAAATGGATGAGCCTGCCGTAGTTTGTTGACTTATCAAATTTAGATGATGCTTTAGTAGTTTAAACAAGCAGACTTTGACTGACAACAAAAAAGTGCTTCTTTGTTCTCTCTGTGCTGTTGCAAGTTTTTTTGTTCCTCTGTGTTTTTTGACGTGTCAGTTGGTCGGAACCTCTGATGCATCGCCAGTGGAGAAATGTATGTCACAGACTTGACAGAAGGGAATTATTGCTAATACATCCTTGGTAGTACTTGATTTGAACACCAGAAGAGATACCGGTAGCCAGTTGAAAACTTCCAGGAAGAAATTATTGGCAAATGCTGTCTTCCGCCAACATGCAATTGTCCTTGTAAACACTACATGCACAGTTCTTCTTGAGAGCTTGTTAAACACATCACAGACTTGCTTTAGCAGGACTCGAACCCAAGACCTGCAACTGTGTAGTGCAGATGTCTGAACCACTCTTGGCAGGGTTTTTGGTCTTTATTCGTAGACACGCAGTCTGGGATAAAATCTTGTTGTGCTGTGTCAAGTTGTTTCCACTTATCACCGTGAAGTCAATATTAATTTACTTGGGCTGTTAATTTATTTATGGGTGGTTTTCGTAACTTTGGATTATTTTTGCTGGTACCAATACATTTAGCAAAGGAGTGAAAATCATCACTCCCACAGAGTGTGTAATCGTTGCGAATAAAAGAATTAAAAAAAATATAGCAAACAAACTTGACAACTGCGATTAAAATGACAAAGATAAACTTTAGTTTTCACCATTTATCGGGTAATGTAGATTTGAAAATCTGTCTACCAATATTTATAGCAGGGTGTTTTCGGCACTGTAGAATGATAAGGATGATTTTGTCCGCCCGGTGCTTAGGTTGGTATTGACATGATGAAGACAAGATCCTCCCACGTTAGTTTCCTTTACAAGGGAGAAAATGAGTCACTCTCTTTTACTAAATTGGCTTTTTGAGTCACCAAAAGTAACAAATGATGTTAGGCCAAAAAAAAAAATAAGTCGGTCTCTGGTCAGCGCGCGCGTCGATTTTAACCATGCGCGTCGATCTTTTTTTTATTTCAAAATGTTCCGCGGTAGCTCCAACAGCGCCCTCTATTTCCGCACCTCCTCAATTTTTTTTACCACAGAGTACCAAGGAATGGGAAATTGCACCAAGGCAAATGATCGAAAGCACCAAGGCAAATTATGGAGGACACCAATGTACACGAGGACACCAAAAAAGCAAAATAGTACCCACCTTGTCTGTACAATTCAAGCTTGAAGAAAAAAAAAAGAAAAGAAAAAAAAAGAAAAAAAAAGCCGCGTGGCCGCGTCAATTCTGGAACTTTGGTCTGACCAGAGACCGAATATTTTTTTTTTTTTGGCCTTAGATATAATTTTTTTTTTTTTAATATTGGGATTTTCTGTGCTATTTTGCTACATAATTTTGCTTCTTTCACTCTAATGTGTAACTTTCATACATTGTTTAAGTCAAGTGTGCATGCGACAAGAAATTCACTTTTGTTTTTGCAAAGAAGATCTTGAAAGTTTGAAAATCTATGTTTGGTTATCATCGTATATATGTGTGCAGCCCTCATCAAAATTCTCAATATTTCATTTACTGTCTTTGACAAGGTATTCAACTTTAATTCCCTTTTTTTTCTTTTTCATGTAAGGTTATGGTGTTTGTGCATGCACGCAATGCCACCGTCACTACGGCCCAGTCGCTCCGTGAGATCGCCAAGACGCAAGGAGACAGCTTGATGTTCCGGCCCGACCAGAACCCAGCCTTTGGAAATGCCCAAAAGCAGGTTGGTTGGCCAGAGGTCTCCCCTCCCTCTCCACACACCCCCCACCCCACCCCACCTCCCACAGATCATGTGTCTAACAAGTTATGGACCCTTAAGTTCCTGTCGGTCAATCAAACAGTACGTACAGAGCAATAGGTCGTAGGTTCGAGTCCCACCCGAGTGACTTTTTTTCTCCAACTTTCACTCGGGAGGTAACACACTGAGTGTACAGTGTTTAAACGTCGGTTAAAGGGCAAAACCTATAATTTGAGATCACGACTTTGCTTCAGCCGAAACTTCTGCTAAGCGTATTTTCTTGCTAAGCAAAAAGCGGTCGTGAACCAAGCACAAGCTGTAAACATCCCATGGCATTTTGGCTGGTAACCTAGTTTTGCTAAGCGAGTTTAACCTGAGCTTAGCCAAAAAATTTGCTTAGCAGCTACATGAAATCAGCCTTAGTTCTCGAAATGTTCATGTTTTCCCATTAAACATATCTGGAAATTCCATTTTTCCCTGTTTAAGTGTAACTTCCAGGCATCAAGCAAGTAAACAAGAACCTATTCCCAGACAGATTTTCCATCAGAAATTCCTGAAATCCTATTTTTCCACCTTGATTCCGTAACTTCAAGGCTCCAAATCCCACAACAAGCATCTCTGGAATCTATTCCCAGACGGATTTCCATCCTGAAAATCCTATTTTTTTCCTCCTTGATTCTGTAACTTTTAGGAATCCAAGTCCCGGAACAAGCAACTTTGGAACCTATTCCCAGACAGATGTTTTATCCTGAATTCCTGAAAACTATTTTTTTCCTCCTTGAATCTGCATTTTCCAGGTCTCCAAATCCCGCAACAAGCAGCTCCGGGACCTGTTCCCGGACGGCTTCTCCATCCACCACGCTGGCATGCTGCGTCAGGACCGCACCATGGTGGAGAGGTGCTTCCGTGACGGCCACATCAAGGTCCTGGTCTGCACGGCCACGCTGGCCTGGGGGGTCAATCTGCCAGCTCATGCGGTCATCATCAAGGTCAAATTACGTTCTTAGCCCTTTCAGCTTTCTAAGATATTATGTTTGTCAGGAAAGTTGTCATTGAAGGCGTTAACCAACAAAAAAAATCTTTACCCTAAGAAAGTTAACTTCAGCCTTAATTGAGTCTAGTAAAGAATAGATAAGATTTTTTGCTATTGATGCATTGTAGTTACTTTAATACACAAATATTGAAAAAAAACCCAAATTAGCCTGGTACCCTTCTCTAAACACACTATCCTATTATCTGCATTGAGCAGGGTACCCAACTCTACGATGCCAACAAGGGAGTCTTCCGTGACCTGGGCATCCTGGACGTCATGCAGATCTTCGGCCGTGCCGGCCGTCCGCAGTACGACGACCACGGCGAGGGTATCATCATCACCAGCCACGACAAACTCACCCACTACCTGTCCCTGATGACCCGGCAGAATCCCATAGAGAGCCAGTTTATTGAGAGCTTGGAGGACAACCTAAATGCAGAGGTCAGGAGAGTCTTCAATATTAGGTTTTGCCCTTCACCGACGAATAAACTCTGTATACTCGGTGTGTAAGATGGTAAGCATTGAAATGATGATGTCTTGGTTTTTTTTCCAGATTGCTCTAGGCACGGTAAGCAATGTCGAGGAGGCAGTGAAGTGGCTGAGCTACACATATCTGTACGTCAGGATGCATCTGAATCCTCTGGCCTACGGCGTCAACTACAAGAGCAAAGAGGTGCGTGTTGCTATGGAAACCGGTAATAAATGTAGAAACCAGCAATGACAACAAAAAATTGAAAATCGAGAGAAAACATTTAATGGTAGTGCAGTTGACTAAATCAGGTTGTTGCGAAAGATAAATTAGAGCTAGATGTGACTTGTGATGACTTGTGGTGGATTTGTGATGATTTATGATTGACTTGCGATGGCTGCAATGACTTGTAATGGCTTGCGATTGACTTGGGATGACTCATGATGAACTTGTGATAACTTGTGATGGCTTGTGATGACTTGTGATGACTTATGATTGATGTGTAACTACTTCTGATGACTTGTGATTGACTTGTGATGATTTATGATAACCTGTGTTGACTTCTGATTGACATGATGTTAATATAACGGCTTATGATTGACTTGTGATGACTTCATAAGATGAATCGTCTTTCTCATATGTCTCAGAACGACCCCGGTCTCGAAAACTTCCGCAACGAGCTCATAGTCAAGGCTGGCCGGGCCCTGGACAAAGCCCAAATGATCCGCTTCAACGAGGCAACGAGGGATTTCCACTCCACGGACCTGGGCCGCATCGCCAGCCACTTTTACATCAAGTACGCCACCATCGAGACTTTCAACGAACTCTTAAAACCGTTGATGACAGAGTCGGGGGTCTTCAGCATGGTGTCTCAAGCGCAGGAGTTCCAACAGATCAAGGTCGGTCTTAGATGCTTCTGTTGACTTGTGATTACTTATGATGACTTGTGATTCACTTATGATGACATATGATTGATTTGTGATTACTTATGATGACTTATGATTGATTTGTGACGACTTGTGATGGACATTGATGACTTCTTTCGACATTACTTTTGATGAAATGTTAACATTTAGAATCGCATGCAGACAAGTATGAGAGTGCCAACGTAGGGCTGGATAGCTCAGTCGGTAGAGCACCGGTATGCTGTTAAAGAGGTCAGAGGTTCAAATCCCAGTCCATGGGCAGATCCAGCTAGGCTCAGGGGGGGGGGAGCTGTCAAGGAGGGGGGAGGGGGTTAGCTGTCAAGGGGAGGTTAACAGGTATGTGCTGCTTGTTTCGGCCTGAATTTTGCAGCTCAAGGGGGTGTGGGTTAGACACCCTATACCCCCATCGACATCCACTGCTCCATCATACTATTTTTCCGTTATTTAAGAATTGTTGTTTCCCGTAGGTTCGCGAGGATGAAATCAAGGAGCTGGACTATCATCACTCATCGGATGGCAGTTGCTGCATGCCGGCCGCGGGAGGGGTGGAGAACGCCCACGGGAAGGTCAACATCCTCCTCCAGACGTACATCTCCCGAGGGTTCGTGGAGAGCTTCTCCCTGGTGTCAGACTTGGCTTACGTGGCTCAGGTAAGGCCAAGTTAAAAAACAGTTTTTCATCTGGGCTTTTTAGAAAAGAAGAAGGCCCCACCTTTTTTATGCCCCGCGGCGAAGCCGAAGGGGCATACTGTTTCCGCCTTGTCCTTCCGTGGGTGGGTGTGTGTGTGGGTGTGTGGGTGTGTGGGTGCGTGCGTGCGTGGGTGCGTGCGTGCGTGCGTGTGTGTGTCCGGACAAATCTTGTCAGCGCGATAACTTGAGAAATACTTAACATATGAACTTCAAATTTGGTTTGTGTATTGTTCTTGGTAATCCTAAGAACCCTTTTGCATTTGGGGCCGAAAGGTCAAGGGTCAAGGTCACAGTGACTAAAACAAAAGAAATTTTGTCAGCGTGATAACTTGAGAAATACTTTACATATGAAATTCAAATTTGGTTTGTGTATTGTTCTTGGTAATCCTAAGAAGCCTATTGCATTTGGGGCCGAAAGGTCAAGGGTCAAGGTCACAGGGGCTGAAACAATAGAAATTTTGTCAGCGCTATAACTTGAGAAATACTTTACATATGAACTTCAAATTTGGTTTGTGTATTGTTCTTGGTAATCCTAAGAAGCCTATTGCATTTGGGGCCAAAAGGTCAAGGGTCAAGGTCACAGTGGCTAAAACAAAAGGAATTTTGTCAGCGCGATAACTTGAGAAATACTTAACATGTGAACTTCAAATTTGGTTTGTGGATCATTCTTGGTAATCCAAATAGGCCTATTGCATTGGGGGTCGAAAGGTCAAAGGTCAAGGTCACAGTGGCTAAAACAATAGAAATCTTGTATTTATTCTGAGAGCAAAGGGATTAGGGATTAATTCATATAAAACCTACAGAAGACACTAATGCTGTCAATGAACGCTCCATGTGACCAAGGTACATACAGAGATGAAACTTTTCCGATTTTAATCGGAAAACCGACTTTTTGAATTTTCCAACGAAATTTCCGATTTTTTTACAGTGTGTCCCACAAAATTTGATTTAGTAAGGATTTTTCTCACAAAATGTCATTTTATTTCAATCATAATTTCGAAGAAAAGTCAATGGAAATGGCACGTGAAAATCATCGCGAACGCAGTTTTAATCTCTTTCACCAGTCGTTATTGGATTGTTTCAACGGTAGAAACACAGGGCATAACACTGATCGGAGCCTCTCCGGCTGGACAAAAGGTTAAACATTGACAGGCGACATGGAAACATTACTTGTGTCGCACGTGCGTGCATGTACTGCACGTAATGAGTACCAGCGTACGTACCGCACCGTACCGTCTGCTAGCACATGGCCGGTCGGGAACGGCCGGCCCCGAACGGGTAGCCTTGTGAACGATCCAGTGGATAAAATCATTATGTTGTGCGATTTTCGGAGGTTTCAAATTTAGTTATACAAAATACAATGCCTTAAAAATCGTGATGATTATCTCGAGGATAGCGAAGAGAGCATTAGCGAAACATTTCACTGGCATTTGTTAGAAGAATAAGACGATAATACCTGATTTTTTCCCACGTATGAATGCAAGTGGAGTAGTGGAGTTGTGTGGTTGAATGGACCATTGAAGCACCATGAACGGTGCCTTGTCTTTCGGACTTTTCCCTAGACTTTCTCAAGTAAGAAGTGAACTTCTTTATTGATGACTCCGTTACTCTAACTGTAATTCGGGCATTTTTATGCAATGAAAACACTGACCATTTTTTTCATCGTAAAAATTTGTTTGAATCGAAATAAAGCAGGAGAAGGTGTCCGGAAATTGGGCATGAAGTGTATTGTACATGCATGTACATGTATGTAATGCAGCGCGGCCCAGATTTCGGACACGTATTTTTCTTCGGCATATTTTCCGATTTTTTTGCCATATGCCAGTTTCATCTCTGTACATAAGTTGATGTTAAAAGAGTGGTGTTATGTCGTGGGAACAGTCACGGTTGCGGGGCATTTGTGTTTGTAAACACACCTGACTTGTTTTCAATGTGGTGGATTTCCAAAATGAATTATCCGTTTTCTCGACTTTTTTCCCCCATACTTTTGCATTCGAAGAAGCCATTTCTATCAGATGTTGAACTGGCATATGTGACTACAATTTTGCTGGAAACACATTAAAAGACAAAATATATTGTAAATGTATTTATATTAAAATCAGAAGGAAAAAATAGGAGGCGACCGGGAAAAAAAACGAAAACAGGCTTGGACGAGAATTTTACTTGGCCTAATGCAACTTTGCACTCGTACACAGTAGGTCGTGGATTCAAGTCCTACCCAAGTTAATTCGTGAAATTGTTTCTGCCAAGCTCTTGGAAACCACTGACCATACAGAACTTTTAGCATTAATTCCATCATCAAAGCACATAACCTAATATTAAAGTAACATGAAACTCGTCAATTTATTGAAAAACCTGAACAGAATTCAGCCCGGATCATCCGTGCCCTCTTCGAGATCACACTCCGCAAGGGTTGGCCCTTGATGGCAGCCCAGCTCCTGACCCTATCCAAGATGGTGGACCGACGCCTCTGGTCCTTTGAGAATCCCCTACGCCAGTTCCCTCAGCTCTCACAGGAGATCCAACGCAAGCTGGAGAACAAAAAACTGACCATAGATAAACTTCGGGAGATGCCGGCTTCTGAAATTGGTGAGAGCATGCTTGTGTTTACGGAATTGAAAAACCAAACTTCGGATTCATTATTTAATTGTTCATCGACTATTTGGGCTCGTTCATAGTTGGATTTCATTGAATTTGGGAAGTCCTAAATTTTCCATTTTTGTGGGCAAATTAAAAGGTCACCTGATCCACCACCTCTCCATGGGCGACAAGATCAAGCAATGCGTCAACCAGCTCCCATGCATCGAGCTGGAAGCCACCATCCAGCCCATCACGCGGACCATCCTCCGCGTCCGACTGTCCATCACCCCGGCCTTCCGATGGAACGACCGCGTCCACGGCACAGCCTCGGAATCCTGGTGGATCTGGGTGGAGGACCCAGACAACAATCACGTCTACCACTCGGAGTATTTCCTGCTGCACAAGAAACAGGTATCTCTCAAACTGCCACACTTCTCCTTAAGAAATAACCACTTATAATAAATCCACAAAGTTCTCTCAAAATCTCTTTAATAATTTCCAATTTTACCAGGTTCTATCCCGAGAGACCCAAAGCCTGGTCTTCACGATTCCCATCTTTGAGCCGTTACCCAGCCAGTACTACATCAAGGCCATGTCAGACCGCTGGCTGGGGTCCGAGACCGTCTTCCCCATCTCCTTCCAGCATCTGATCCTGCCGGAGAAGCATCCGCCTCACACATGTAAGGAGAGCTGCTTAGCAGATTGCTAAGCTGATGATAGGGTTACCAGTTGAGAAAAGCTTGTGACGTGCACAGTTTTTGGCTGGTGCACAGCTGAATATTGCTTAGCATTTCTGCTTATCGTGGGATCCTGCCAGAGAGGCATCTGCCTCACACGTATAGTCTGAAAAGATTCAGGAGCTGCTTAGCATTTCGCGTGGAAAATGAGGAGGGTTACCAACTAAGAGCCCCATGTCATGTATGCAATTCTTGGCTGGTGTTCATCTGAATGTTGCTTATGCCACCCCCCTCCCCCCCCCCCCAAAAAAAAATAATAATAATAATAAACAAAAAAATAAAAATCAATAATAATAATAATTAATAAATAAAAAAAAATATACAAAAATATAAAAAATAAATCCACTTTGCAGCTTATCAAAAGTACTCAATATTCTGTCATATTTTTGTTTTGTTTTTCCTTCAAATTTACTAAAAGCCAGATTTGTTTTTAAAGAAATTTGCTTCAGTTAAGTTATTGCTAATGGTTTAATAGTTCACTTGACAAGGATAATAGGCTGATAATGTTCTTTATTTACCAAAAAATTGTGAAACAAAACTCACAATCTTCCTTGGGTAGGACTAAAACCCACGACTTCCTGCTTACTAGTGCAGGCATCTTTACCAACATTTAAAAAATTTCATTTCTCATTTTAATTTCAGCTCTCTTAGATTTGATTCCACTACCTATCACAGCTCTGGGCAGGCCTGAATTTGAGGCATTGTACAAGTTCACTCACTTCAACCCCATACAGGTAAAAACATTCAATCCTTCAGTTTTTTCTTTCAATTTCTGTTTCATTTTCGCCCTCTGTCTCCATTTTGATTTGAAAGATCGTATTTTTGACAAAATCTTTCTTGATTTTTTTCAGACCCAGATTTTCCACACCCTGTATCACACCAATCACAATGTCCTGCTGGGCGCACCCACGGGCTCAGGCAAGACCATCGCGGCCGAAATCGCCATGTTTAGGGTCTTCAACGAACAGCCAGGCATGAAGGTAACTTAAAAAATACCAATTTTGGGGAAAACATAGAATTATTCAGAGCGATGCAGGATGATGTTGAATTATTCAAAATGATAGTATTTATGAATAAAAAAATGGTAATATTTGAAGATTTCATTTTTTTTTTCCCTCGTAGGTTGTTTACATCGCGCCGTTGAAAGCTCTAGTCCGAGAAAGAATTGAAGATTGGAAGGTTCGACTACAACAACAACTGGGCAAAAAGTAAAACAACAATGCATCACTTTTTTTTATTTTGCAAATTTTGGTTGGTTTTGTTTGAAAATTTTTGATTAAGTTTAAAAGCCAATGTTATCTGATAATGTTTACTTCAATAAACTTTACAGGAAATCAGACACATTCCTTTTCAGCTGAGGAGAAATTGTGTGATTTAAAATTTTTTAGATAACGTAAAGTTCAGAGTAAAATTTATGAATCGGAGCCATTTGGCTAGACTTTTTTGTTTGTGCTGTACACAAGTGTTCTGTTTGAAATACATTCTCATGGTCAGTTCCCTTTCTTACTTCACAGTGTCATAGAGCTGACAGGAGACGTGATGCCAGACATCAGGGCTATCGGCAGTGCCGACGTGATCGTCACCACCCCGGAGAAATGGGACGGCGTCAGTCGGAGCTGGCAGACCCGAAAATACGTCAAGGCCGTGTCGCTCTTGGTCATCGACGAGATACATTTGTTGGGTAAAACATAGTCATCTAGCAGTTAATTCAAACTTAATTTCCACCAAAATATGGAAGAATCTCTGTTCATACTGTAACACATCTTTTTTTTTTCAGGGGACGAGCGAGGACCCGTCTTGGAGGTTATCGTCTCCAGAACTAACTTCATCTCGTCGCACACGGAGCAACCCTTGCGAGTAATCGGCCTGTCCACAGCACTCGCTAACGCCAGGGACCTTGCCGACTGGCTGGGAATCAAACAGGTTCGTCAATATTTTCTATCCTGAGGAAAAGTTGCAAATGGCATGGTGGCATCGGCACTGAAATGTCCTGCAGTGTTGCCGCTACTTGCGACTGATCCATCACAAGCACCTCCACTCCAACACTTTATAAACTATTTGTACAGCCATATTACATGCAATTTTCGTTTGAAAGTGAAGACTAAATTTTCATTTTCCTCATTATGACCAACAGAATGGGCTGTTCAACTTCCGCCCGTCGGTCCGTCCCGTGCCGCTGGAGGTCCACATCCAGGGCTTTCCCGGCAAGCACTACTGCCCTCGCATGGCCACGATGAACAAGCCTACATTCCAAGGTGCGTACGACGAACCCTGGACCAATTTTGCTGAAGCCGCTAAGCAGAAAATATTTGCTTAGCAAATTTATGTGCTAAGCATAAATTCCTTGCAAACCAGTCATAAACATTATACTCTGCATGGCAATTTGGCTGGTAACCTGTTTCTGCTAAGCAGAATTTTTGTGTGCTTAGCACGAAAGTGCAAGACGGTCAGAAAGGGCCATTTGTCATGAATACATGTATCACTAATCTTTGAAATGTAGATACATGCATTTGTATTCTGACGAATCAAATTTAAAGACTGTTGTGTTTTCAAAACAAAATATAAGGAGTATTTATATTTATGTTTACAGCAATTCGAACCCACTCTCCTATGAAGCCAACTTTGATTTTTGTGTCCTCGCGTCGTCAGACCCGGCTGACTGCTCTGGATCTGATTGCCTTCCTAGCCGCTGAGGACAACCCCAAACAGTGGCTTCACATGGAGGAACAAAAGGTACTATTATTCATTAGTATCAATACATATTCATGAGCTATTTTGTTTATTTCATTGGTCGACTTTTCAATGTGTCCAGAAAGTAATCAAGTATTATTATGTATGAATATTCATCACCTAATGCATATTCATGAGCTATTTGCATGTTTCATTGGTCAATTTCCCAACGTGTCTGGAAACAAAACAAGTATTGTTATGCGTTAATATTCATCAACAAATGCATATGCATAAGCTGGTTGCCTTTTTTCATTTGTCAATTTTCCAAAGTGTCAGGAATCAAAACAAGTATTGCTGTGCATAAATATTTCTAACCTAATGCATATTTATGAGCTGTGATTTAAAAAAAAATCTTTCTTGGCCGTTTAGATTGAGAATCTGATAAGCGCTATTAAGGACACCAATCTCAAGTTGTGTTTAGCGTTCGGTATCGGCATGCATCACGCCGGGCTGCACGAGAGAGATCGTAGGACCGTGGAAGAACTCTTCGTCAACCAGAAAATACAGGTACTACATGGCTGATCTTGTTACCATTGCTAACATTTATTCCTTGAATAGAAACTTCGTGACAAGATCCCAGAAAAAAATGAATCTTAAGGACATTCTTCAGTTACTTATTTTTCATCTGCATTAGAGCATACTCAGCTTTTTATTTTGATAAAAACTCAATTTTGTTCCTTGCAGGTTTTGATAGCTACCAGCACCCTGGCCTGGGGTGTCAACTTCCCCGCCCATCTTGTCGTGATCAAGGGAACGGAATTCTTTGACGGCAAGACCAAGCGATACGTCGACTTCCCAATCACAGGTAAGTTTGTTTTTTTTGCGTGAATAAAGCAACCCCAAAAAAGCAAAGAGTGCCGATATTAAGGTATACTTGTGTGCTATTTCTAAAATGTTGTACTCATTCTCCAGATGTGCTCCAGATGATGGGCAGAGCCGGTCGGCCCCAGTTTGACGACCAGGGCACGGCTGTCATCTTTGTCCACGACATCAAGAAGCACTTCTACAAGAAGTTCCTGTACGAGCCGTTCCCCGTGGAGTCCAAGTAAGTTGATTCACAATGATCCAACTTACGATGGTAATTAATTCTGGCAGTGCACTAATAAATTCATAAACTCTAAGAATGGACTTATTTCTAAATGTGACTTTCTAAATGTAACTTTTGTAAGAATGCTTAAACATTCGTCTAAGTCCACGCTGCTTTTGGACTTATTGTGATCGACTGGCGCAATTCACGCATTGGCTGACTTGTGACCGATAGTGTTCAGTCAAGATAAAAGGTGTGACAGTACGTGGGGGGTGCTTGTAGTTCGTTCCGTGAAGTGAAGTAAATTTAGCGTTGCCGGCGAAAGCATGAGGCAACCAACTCATGTAGTGCTTGCCGAAGCTCCCTGTTCCTCAGGTAGTAGATGAGGCTGTTCAGCCAACTGTTGTTAAAGAAAATCAAGTTGGCCATCAAAGTGAAATTGTCGTGGTTCCCACCGCTTGCCTGGAGTACCACAAGCAGGACAAAAGTTGGCATCCAGCATATAAAGACCGTCATGGTTATGATGAACACCGTGGTAGCCGACTTGGTGCTGACTCTCTGCGGAGCGATCTGATCACCGTGGGCAACGCTGATCTGATTCTGGGCGGCGATGCGGCGCGCCTGCTGACGGGCGACGTTCAGAATGTACATGTAAAGGATGAGGATTATTCCGATAGAAATTGCCAGTATGGATCCAAATATGGCCGAACAAAACTTGCATATGATGTAATCGCAACTGTCATGACTTGTTGTGGATGTGTGATTTGGCAAATAAATGCCAAATAGAATGATGTGAAATATCAGAGTCAGGATCCACGTGATGGCCACAATGATTTTAGCCCTCTTTAAAGTCATCAGTGTGGGATAGCGCAGCGAGTAGACGATGGCAACGAAGCGATCCATTGTTAGGAGAACGAGAGACAAAATACTCAGTGTGTAAAACGATCCGGATACGACAGCCCAGGCATTGCAGAGAAATTCGCCCAGATACCAGCGGTCGCTGAAATACACCGTCAGCTCTGGGAGCCCCCAGAACAGCCCGATGCAGATGTCGGACACGGTTAGCATAGCCATGAACACCTTGGTCGTTTCTTGGATACCGCCGGCGCGATGGAGCACCACAAGGCATATCGGGTTGAGAGTCAGTATCAGCACGACCGCCAGAGTTGTTAACACGTAGATAAGAACCTGAATTGGGTCTTTTTGCAACTGGTCGGGCACTCCTGTGGCTGATTCCATTGGGCCAAGTTCTGTCGCACTCATGATGGATAGTTTGGTTGTACAAGTTAAACAGATTAAGTTGCCAGAGATTCCCGCTGTGTCAGTGTTGTCAGTTTATCTCACTGCGTAGATCTGATGGCTGACAGTTCTAGGTCTACTGAATTGCTTTTCATTTCACATCGTTTCCGCCGTGTGCTAGTTGTGATCTCTTGTTTTCACTGCCATGGTTACGTCACTTGCTGTGACTATTCAGTATCGTCACCGGCCTCACAGTGTGATACAGTGGTTGGTCATCTTGACAAACGTCCCTATTGTTTTTTCCCCCTTTCTCATCGATTTTGCTGACTGTTGCTTGGTCGGCCCTTCCAGGTCACTTAATTTAAAGAATTTGTACAGAGCGTCTAACAAACTCTATCCCGTTCCCATGCCAACCCTGCTCTCATATTCCAAACACTCGCCTAAATTGACTGGACCGGCCATTCATTATTTTTCTGTCAAACGATTTGTCCAATCATCACCCACGGATGACTTTCAATTGTAGAACGGATATTAATTTCCTCTTCATTAGATCCAGCGACCTCAGTTGTAACGTTGCTTAATCAACCATAAAATTGACCCAATCCAGTGTACTAGCCCCAGTTTTGGATTGTTTGTTTCACCATGAATAATGACCTCTTGTGAGTGGTCAAACGCTGCCCTCTATGTCCATGCACAGAGTCCATTAAGTACTATATTCGCCTGTCAACAAAATAGTGTACAGGAAAATTCAAGGTTTAGGCCAAAAAAAATAAATATTCGGTCTCTGGTCAGACCAAAGTTCCGGAATTGACGCGGTGATGCGGCTATTTTTTTTTTTTTTTTGATTTTTTTTTTTCTTCAAGCTTGGATTGTACAGACAAGGTGGGGTACTATTTTGCTTTTTTGGTGTCCTCATGTACATTGGTGTCCTCCATAATTTGCCTTGGTGCTTTCGATCATTTGCCTTGGTGCAATTTCCCATTCCTTGGTGCTCTTTGGTAAAAAAAATTGAGGAAGTGCGGCAATAGAGGGTGCTGTTGGAGCTACCGCGGAACATTTCGGGAAAAAAAAAAGATTGACGCGCATGATTAAAATCGACGCGCGCGCTGACCAGAGACCGACTTATTATTTTTTTTGGCCTGACTAAAAGTATTTTCTCAAAAGGAATCACAGACGTAATCCTTAGAAAAGAGACTGGATATGGTTGGTTCTTTCCACGTTTCATGCTTGATACAAATATTTATTTCTAAATATCAATTTTGTTTAAAATCTACTTTCACATTATCACTTCAAAAACTTTAGAAAAACATTTACTTCCAAACTTGACTTAGAAATTAAATGTCTACATTTGTTCAAATCTTACTTTGTTGACAATTAAATCCAAGATTATTTGACTTGAAATACATTTATTGTCAGATATTTACAGTCAAACGGCACTGCTGAATGCTCTCCGTTTTACACTTCTCCAAAGTGTTGTTACTTAAGTTGTATGATTCTTTAGTTGATAATAAAATTTGTGTCTTTGAGTACATGTATATCTAACATTGGTCTCATCGGCCAAAGTTGATGCTGCTTCGGCCATATTATGACCATCAAGAATAGTTCACTTCAGATAGTTTTGAAAGTTTGAACGATGCTTTGACTTCATTCCTGCTGGGACAGTTAAGGGTGGATTTTTATGAGAGTTTCATTAGAATTGCCGGCGAAAGCACGAAGCTACCAATTCGTGCAGGGCTTGCCGAAGCTCCCTGTTCCTCAGGTAGTAAATGACCACATTCAGCCAGCTGTTGGTGAAGAGGATCAAGCTGGATATCAAGGTGAAATTTAGGGGTAGCACCTCAGCAAAGATTGGGGCCATCACAAGGTTGATGATAGTCGGGGCCCAGCATATGAAGACCGTCATGGTTATGATAAACACCGTGGTAGCCGACTTGGTGCTGACTCTCTGCGGAGCGTTCTGATCACCCCAGGCAATGCTGGTCTGATTCTGGGCGGCGATGCGGCGTGCCTGCTGGCGTGCAACCTTAAGAATGTACGTGTAGAGGATGAAAATTGTCACAAGGGAAATTGCCATTAGAGACATCATTGAGAGTGAGCAAATTTCACACGAGGAGAAACCACAGTGGTCAGCAGGACCTTCTGTGGATAAGGTACTCGGGAAAGCAATTCCAAATACAATTATGAAAACTGTCATAGTCAGGATCCAAGTGATGGCGACGAATAACTTCGCTTTCTTCAAAGTCATCAGTGTCGGATAGCGCAGTGAGTAAACGATGGCGACAAAGCGATCCCCAGTTAGGAGGAGAAGAGACAAGATACTCAGCGTCATAAAACATGTCGAGGAAATGCCCCAGACGGTGCACAGAAATGCACCCAGCACCCACTCCCCGGCGAATTGTGCCGTCAGCTCAGGGAGCACCCAGAACAGCCCGATGCAGATGTCGGACACGGTGAGCGAAGCCATGAACACCTTGGTCGTTTCTTGGATGCCGCTGGCGCGATGGAGCACCACAAGGCATATCGGGTTGAGAATCAGAATCAACACGACCGTCAGGGCCGTCAAAACGCTGACGGCAAATTCGTACGGGTCCAGTTGAGATAATGGCTCCTCGTTCAACAACACAGCCATATCAACACAATGTGGATGCATGTTTGGTGCTTTGGTTGAACAACAGGAGGTTTTGTTTTAAATTTACAGAGATACTTGCTGTGTCAGTGTCGTCAGTTTATCTCGCCACGCAGGTCTACTGGCTTACAAGTTGTGCTGCTTGCTTTTCACTGCACATCATTTTCAACGGCTGCAAGTTGATTTCTCTCGTTTTCATACCGTGGCTCATTGTGTAGCATCGTCACTGGCCTCGCAACGTGATGAAGTGGTTGGTCATCTTTACAATCGTCACTATTGGTTTTTTTTCCCCCTCCTCATCGATTCGCTGACGTTGCCTATTCATATCTCAGAAAAGGCATCCTGTTCCCATGCCAACTCAACTTTCACTCTTCAAGCAGTTGCCTTAATTAACTGGACCGGCGGCTCATAATTTCTCTATTGATTGATTTGTCCGATCATCATACATGGATGACTTTCAATTGCGGAACGGATATTAGTTTCCTCTTCGTTATATTTGATCCGTTCCGTTATGTTGCTTAACCAACCGCAAAACCGACCTAATCAAATACAGTGGCCGCAGTTTTGGACGTATTTCACTAGGAATAGACTGTGTGAGCATTAAGCACTTGTGGGTGGTCAAATAGCGCCCTCTACTGTTCATGCACAGAGTCCATAAAGTACTGTGTTCGACTGTCAATAAAATAGTAGTGTACAGGGAAATGCAAGGGTTACTGACACTGTTTTTTTAGGGAGGAAATCACTGACGCAATCTTTGAGGAAAAAAAGGAAACTGGATATGGTTTACTTTGTTGACAATTAATTAAAAGAATATCTTACTTGAAATACAATTACTGTCAGATATTTACAGTCAAACGGCACTGCTGAATATTTCCATTTCACCTACACTTTTTCAAAGTGTTGTCATATGATTCTCTAGTTAGAAATGAAATTTTGGTCTTATATCCAACATTGGTCTCATCGGCCAAAGTTGACGCTGCTTCAGCCATATTGTGACCATCTAGAGCAGTTTAGATAGTTTTGAAAGTTTGAACGATGCTTTGACTTCATTCCTGCTGGGAATTTAATAGAGAATTTTACGAGAGTTTTCATTAGAATCGCCGGCGAAAGCACGAAGCTACCAATTCGTGCAGGGCTTGCCGAAGCTCCCTGTTCCTCAGGTAGTAGATGACGACATTCAGCCAACTGTTGGTGAAAAAGATCAAGCTGGACATCAAGGTCAGATTTATGGGAAACAGATCAAAAATGATTGGAGCAATCACAATATTGATGATAGTCGGGGCCCAGCATATGAAGACCGTCATGGTTATGATGAACACCGTGGTAGCCGACTTTGTGCTGACTCTCTGTGGAGCGTTCTGATCACCCCAGGCAATGCTGATCTGATTCTGGGCGGCGATGCGGCGCGCCTGCTGGCGTGCAACCTTAAGAATGTAGACATAGAGGATGCAGATGATTATGAAAGAGATTGCCATTAGAGACATCACAAGGAGCGGACAAAATTCGCATAAGGGGCTCAGACATTGGGGAGGATGGATCAGTGTTACAAAATTCCTGAAAAAGATGCCAAATACAGTTATTAAAATGGTCAAAGTCAGGGTCCACGTGATAGCGACGATTATCTTTGCTCGCTTCAAAGTCATCAGTGTTGGATAACGCAGCGAGTAAATAATGGCGACAAAGCGATCCATTGTGAGAAGCATGAGTGACAAGACGCTCATCGCGTCAAAGAATGGTGATGAGACGCCCCAGGCGGTGCACAGAAATTCACCCAGCACCCACTCCCTGGTGAAATGTTGTGTCAGCTCTGGGAGCACCCAGAACAGCCCGATGCAGATGTCGGACACGGTGAGCGAAGCCATGAACACCTTGGTCGTTTCTTGAATACCGCTGGCGCGACGGAGCACCACCAGGCATATCAGGTTAAGAGTCAGAATCAAAACAACCGTCAGAGCTGATAAAACGCCGACGGAAACCTCGTACGGTGATATTGGCTCATCGTGCAGATCCAGATGAGGTATTAGTGATTCATTCGTCAGCTTGGTTGCATGAGCTCGTTTTGGATTCATGTTGGATGGTTTGTCGTACAGCAGATTTTGTTGTAAGTTTCCAGAGGTACGTGCTGTGTACGTGCTGTCAGTTTATCTCACCACATTTACAAAGCGTTCTGTACTGCAAAAATTGTAGTCTCTTGTTTTCACTGTCTTGGTCTGTCACTTGTTGCCTCTTTAACAAAGTGGTTGACCATCTCGGCTTACGTCACTGCTATTATCCTTTCCCCCCCCCCCCCCCCCGGCCCTTGTATTGATTGTGCTTCCGGGCTGCTTATTTATGATCCATTGTTTACAGTTATACGGAACAATAATATCTTGTTCCCATGGTAACGCAGCTTTCAGTCATCCCCCATTTTGTCTTAATTAACTGGTCTGGCTATTCACAGTTTTCTTGCAATCAATTGCCCGGTGGCCTGTGAATGGCTCTCAATTGCAGAACGGATATTAACAATTTTGTCTTCTTTCGAGATCTAACCTTAGATTGCATTGCTTAATCAACCACAAAACTGACCCAATAAATTACAATAGCTCCAATCAGTATATTGTGTTTCACCAAGAGTAAACTACAATATGGCATTTTTTTGCAGCGACAATGCAACGATGTGGTCTAATTTGAGTTACCCCATGTGTGCATGTTTGAAACTTCTGAGTTCCCATAAAACCCCAGAAAATTTAAACAGACTTTTTCAGAATTCTAGAGAATACGAAATCTGTAAAATTGCCTCAATGAAATTATTTCTTTGGTACAATATAATTCAGGACACAAGGACACTCTAACATAAACAGCACTAATTTGTGCAAGATGTAGACATGTCAGTTAAAGATTGTGTTGATGTTATTTTGCAGTTTGTATTTGGGCATTTGCCTGGCTGAGTCAATGACCGAGTCAATGACTGACTGATTGATTGAATGACTGATTGAGTCAGTGGCTGTTTAAGTCTAGTTCGACTCGTCAAGCCTCTCTTTTTTCAAGGTACACAATTATGCTAATATTGACATCTTTTGTGTTTATTACATTGCATTCATGTTTGTGTTTTTTCTCCTTCCAAGTTTGCTAGATGTTCTGGCAGAACATCTCAATGCCGAGATTGTCGCTGGAACCATCTCATCCAAGCAAGACGCCATGGACTACATCACCTGGACGTACTTCTTCAGACGACTTGTCATGAACCCCAGGTACCTCGAGAAATAAACAACAATCATTCAATGTCAACCCGTTGGTTTCATTTGACACATTGCAGTGCTCTGGGCACAGACATTTTTCTCTTGTCTTTGAAAAGTTATAAGACAGTGAACCCAGTGGCATCGTTGTCACAACTTTGCATATCTAAGATTTCGGCCAAATTTGCTAAGCACGGAAATATTTGCTCAGCAAAAAAAGTTACCAGCCAAAACGTGTTTTATTTAATACCTGTGACTGGTTCCCTGATCATTGTTGCTTAGCAGGTGCTAAGTATATTTCCTGCTAAGTATTGCACAAAATTCGGCTTGTGCTTAAAACCAGGCTATTTTTGTAATTTCCGTCATTTCTGTTATTGTTCTTTCTTTCAAGTTATTACAAGTTGGAGGAGACGGACCATTCAAGCATCAACAAGTACTTATCCTTCCTTGTGGAGAGAGCTTTGCTGGAGCTGGAGAACTGCTACTGTCTGGCTATCGGAGAGGTACGCAGTCGGAAAAATTAGAAAGGGGGTTACGGATACTTTTTCTCTTTTTACTTATTTGAATTTCAGTTCGTCTTCCGCCATTCTGTATGTTGACACCCCCCTCCCCCCACACTGAAGTATTGGACTTTTAAATTATTTCCGAAAATAAAAAAAATAAAAAATAAAAAAAGTTCAAAAAAAAAAATCTGCCAATTTTCTTACACTATAAAACTTTTGTTTTCCTTTTAATTGTACCCAAGCGACAAAACTAATTTCCCAAGCCTTATTTAACAAAATATTGTCCCCCTCCCCATTTCATTTCAAAACGTTTGATAATCACCTCTTAAACATTGGTCACATCATGGAAAAGATAAGTTCAGATTAATCCCTCCCCCCACCCAAAAAAAAACAAACAAAAAATTGATCTACAAAAATTCCAAATCAAAAGTAACAACAGATAGCTGTAAATTACAGACGTTTTGTGCATGACCATAAAAACTAAATCTAAAAATTAGTGTGGCCTGACGTTGCGAACTTAGCAAGTTCTTCTTCAGAGGCTAAAACAGAAATGACCACCTTTTTTGCCGCCATAAAAACTGTTCAAATTGTCAAAACAAATCTCCAATAATGACCTTCCTTCTTGTTTTTCCTGTCAGGATAACCGCACCATCGAGCCCCTGACTCTGGGCCGTATATGCTCCTTCTACTACCTCCATCACCAGTCAGTCCGCATGTTCAGAGATTCCCTCGGCCCCGATACCAGCCTGCCAGAGCTCATCTCCGTACTCTCTGTACGTCACTCAAATCCAGTCCTCCATTACTTTAGGCCAAAAAAAAGGTCTCCGGTTTCTGGTATGGAGCTTGCCCAAAAAGTGGTGCGGCGACGCGGCTTTTTTTTTTTACCTGTTTTTTTTTGCTTCAAATGTCGGCTGATGACTGCAAATGGTGCCCGACTAAACTTAGTGCAAATATATGGGAGTCCAGAGAGGCCACATAAAGCTTATTCTCGATCATAACCCCATATTAAAACACGTTAAAATTGTGCAGCAGCAGGATTCCAGTCAAACCAGTGAGTTTGGCTGTTTTGAGACATCATCTTTCATTAGAAAAAAAACTTTTTCATTTTGCCGACGCGCATGGCTACGGCGACACGCGCGCATACCAGAAACCGGAGACTTTTTTTTTTGGCTTTATGTTGTAAAACCCTTTTTGCTCCGTGGTCCTAAAAGAGCAAGCCCAATAAAAAGTACTGTTGATTTTTGTCCTCTTGTAACTTTCGGCCACTTTTATGTTCCCTCCACAAGCAAATTCCTTAACCGTGCTTTCTGAAAGTGTTTTTTTGCCACAGGATTTGTTGCAAAGACAAATACAATCGGGTCCACAGTACTTATCCTATGTTAAGTGGGAGGCTTTTTTTTTTACGAGAGCTGGAAGTTCTACAAAAGCACCTAGGAAGAGAGGATCATGATGACAAATATTTGAATGGAAAAGTTATAGGAAAAGCAGAATAATTAAATGAAAAAAATAATTTACGTGTTTTTTTCCCCCAGGATGCCCATGAGTATGAGATGCTGCCGGTCAGACACAACGAAGACGGCATCAATAGGTCAGAGGCCACATTTGAACTTTTCATATTTTTAATAACTGGTTAACTTTTAATAACTCCATTCCTGAACAGCCTGGAAATGTCGAAGCTTTTAAAAAATAAAAAAAAAACACTTCAAAAAGTACAGTTTCTTGGTTTGTTTTTCTTTATAAAACAAAGCAACCTTTTTGTGAAAATGTTTGCAAGATTTGTGTGTACACCTTCAAGGTCAAACACGAATGTCTAACACATTTGTTTACAGTATAAAATTGTAAAATAATTATCGAGCATGTTTTTTTTGTATACAATTTTTAATCAATCCACTAGTCGTCAACAAACAGTGGAATCATTATTATTTATTTTTTCATATCCATTATATATTTTTGCTTATATTTATCATCTATTGTCCATCCAGTTTCATTTTACTTAAATGATTCCTCCTACCATTCGCTTCCAATAAGTAAACCCACTGTTTTGTATTCTCCACAGCGACCTTGCCAAGAAGCTCCCATTGGAGGTCAACCCTCACTCCTTCGACAGCCCCCACACCAAGGCCCACCTACTCCTACAGGCCCACTACGAGCGACAATCCTTACCCTCCAGCGACTACTCCACGGACCTGAAATCCGTGCTCGACCAGTCCATACGAATCATGCAGGTAAAAGGGCAGGCATCTTCATCTGACAACAGGGGGCGCTGTTAACAGCCGACGAGAATAAACAAACTCTGACACTAGGTGGCGCTTCATGGCAGCACTGTTGTACAATATTCTAAACGCTTTCCAATTCTTTAGACCAAAAATACCGTTCCCAAACTGGTACCCCTCATGTCGCAAATGTCTCAATATTATGATGACCAACAATAATTTTGCCAACAGAAAGCTCAATTGGGGTTTTCCACGGCAACACCCATCCCTCTAACACCACAGTACATCATAACTGACAAAATTCTCTTTCCGTCTTTCTCTTCAGGCAATGATTGACGTTTCGGCTGACCAGGGCTGGCTTGCCACGGCCCTACGTGTCATGAACCTGGTACAGATGACGCTGCAGGGACGCTGGCTGCACGACAACGCATTACTGACCCTGCCCCACGTGGAGCACAACATCCTTCACTGTTTCAAGTAAGTAGACAAGTTCTCAAAGTTCACTTTGTAGCCACTTGAAAGTGCAGTGAGAAAAGTTTGAAAAATGAACTATTTTTGTTTGGCTTACAGACCCCCAACTAAAGGCAAGAAAACCAATCCAATCCAAAGTTTGCCAGAGCTCCTAGCAGTGTGCCGAGGAAACAGATCTACCCTGCACAGGATGCTAACCCCAGAGGTATCAGATGGGCAACTTGAAGAGGTGAGTTAACTATTTAATAATAATAATAATTTGGGAGGCTAATCATCCTGAATTGAGCTGAATTTGGCTGGCTGGCGGGGTCGGGGGTCGGGCCGCCAAAGCGCACTTAGCACATGCCGCGCACGCCACATCGATGACATATATGACCACGGAGAGGAGAAGTGTTTGATTCTTTTTTTTTGAGGGAGGAAAGAGAGGAAAGGAGGAGAAAAAAGAGAAACCCAAAAAAGAGAGAACAAAACGAACGTACACCTCACACATGATCGCCAGGATTCGAACTGCGGTGGTGGTCACCTTGGTGAGAGGCGAGCGCTTTACGCACAAGCCACCTATGCCACCACTATTCATAACTGGTCCGCAGAATGAAAATGAATAGTGTAATAACTCACAATCATTCTCTGCTGTACTCATTGACACTAGTCTTTATTTTCAGTGCCCTGAACAAAACCAAGTAAAAATTCACGCTCCATCAATGCAGTGTCTGATATTCAAAAATTATTCCTATCCTTTTTTTTTCAAGTAGAATCTTTGAAAACTAATTAACAAAAGCAAAAAGACCACATTTTTGTTACCAGGGTTGTTGATTTGTGTTTCACAAATGGTGCCTTTCGTTCCTGTGTCTGTCGGTTGGTCGGGCTCTCCATCTGTTTGTCTCCGTTAGTCTGGCGGGCTGTTTGTCCATCTTGCCCCTTCTGTATCGGTCAGGCAGTTGGTTGGTTGAGCTGTCTGTCTATCTGTATGACTGTTTTTTTTTAATGCCCCTAATACCTTTTACCATTGCCGTATAGATATGGAAAGTGATCCAGAAGCTTCCCGTGATTCAACCCAAGCTGAGCGTCTGCGGCTGGTGGGCTGACGGGGGCGAAGAAGAGGAAAGACCCTTGCCGACAACGCACATCAGTAAGACCTCACTCCAATTACCTAGAGCTGCTCAGCACAGAACATACTGGCTTAGCAAAAAATGGAAACCAGCCAAAATGTCATACAATGTCTATTGCTTGTGACTGGTACCCAGCTCATTTTTTTCTTAGCGCGTAAATTTACTAAGCACTTTTTCTTCGTAAAATTGGGCTCAGAAGTTTTTTTCCCGTGAGCCAGTTTCATGGCACAGAAAATACCAGCTTAGCAGAAATGGGAAACCCGCCAAAATGCCACGCAACTGAATTGTGTTTTTGTTTTGTTCAGCTGGTCTTCCAAAAGACTGTGACTACCTCCCTGTCCATGCTGATCAAGAGTACGTGCTGCAGGTTGACTTGAGGAGACTACACAGACAACATCAGGTAGGCTGGAGCAAACACTACTCCACAATATCCTTTTTGCTTTAATGATGGGCGTGGTCTGTCATTGACCCCGCCCTCTAGATAATAAGATTCTTTTTGTCATTTTTCTGTCCAAGTGTGTTCTCATCTCAACGTCAAATAAGGGCGTGGTCCATTGTTGACCATGCCCTAAAGATCCACAGATTCTCATGCTTTTTTAAAAATTTTTCCTTTCCAAGTCATTTTTCATCTCAACATCAAATAAGGGCGTGGTCCATTGTTGACCACGCCCTCAAGATCCAAAGATTGTGATGCTTTTTGTATTTTTCCTTTCCAAGTCAGTTCTCCTCACAACATCAAATCAGGGTGTGGTCCACCTTTGACCACACCTACTTTCTTATACCTCATTCTATTTTTTTAAATTTATACCAGGGTGACACAAAGTGTCACGCCCCCCGCTTCCCCAAGTCCAAACACGAGGGTTGGTTTATCGTCTTAGGGGACCTGGAGAGCAAAGAGTTGCTGGCCTTGAAGCGGATTGGCTACGTGAGGGGACGCAACGTTGTCCAGTTGGCTTTCTACACGCCGGAGACCACAGGTAGGCGGGGTACTAGACTTTGGCTTGTAGCGATTTAACCCGTGCTTGACTTGTGATTGACATGTGATTGACTTGTGATTTAACTGATGGTTAACTTGTGATTGACATGTGATGACATGTGATGGTTAACTTGTGATTGACATGTGAATAAAATATGATTGACTTGTGATAAACATGGGATTTGCATATGATTTACATGTGATTAACATGTGACCAACCATTTCAACACTGAAGATTAACAATTGTTGGCACCCATAGGACGTGTGATCTACGCCTTGTATATCATGAGCGACTGCTACTTAGGAATGGACCAACAGTACAGTGTGTGCCTGGACGTACAAGAAGCAGACATCACTGCACAGTTCAACACGGAGGTGGCACTAGAAGACGGGGAACTAGACCAATTGGTTGACCACTTCCAAGAGTGAGGTCAGTTCACTGGTAACCGATAAACCGACTGCCAACCACGCAAAAACTGGTGACATCACTGCAGAGTGTTGACTACAGAGGTGGAAGGAGACGGGGAGCTAGACCAGTTGGTACACCGTCATGAAGTGTGCATTCAGACTACTAAGAATCATAAGTGGTTGCTGGGTACCAGTTGCCTCATTAATACTGTTGAATAGGTAACATGGTGCATCTTAAATCACGTTGTAAGAGACAATATTATGCTGAATGGAATGTGAAGATGGATGCCACTTTAAGTCTGATGGAATGATTGAGGTACAATGGAGTAAAATATTTTCTTTAAGAATTTAAGTAAGTTTAGATTTTATTTTCACCTGTTGTTGGGTTATTTTATGTTATTTCCTTGAGAGTTCAAACTATATTTATCTCATTTTTTTAAGTTAAATTCTCTTTAAACTTTACACTTCAACAAATATTGCAAAAAATGTATCGAAATGCCTTTTTTTTCTGTGTAAAGAGAGTAATTTTATTTTCTGTGTAAAATTTAGAGTAAATAATCCTATTAAATGTCATCATTTTTGCTGGAAACTGCCACATGCTGGTTTACATTTCCAAAGAAAAGTTTTGTCAATTTTTGACAATTTCTATTTCAATGCATTGATAAAATTGACAGCAAAATATAAAATGTTCACTGTTTTGGAAAGAACACTCTGTGGTTTTTGTACAAATTTAAACCACAAATGAGCAGGCATTGAAATAATGGATTTTGAGGGTCGTTTACAAAGGTTTTTTTGGTGAATAGAAATTCAATTTACAAATGAACTGTAACTTTTCTTGATATTTTATTACACGGTGATAGTTCACTTTTTTTGCAGTACACAAAGAAAATGTTGGAAACTTTCTCCAAAAAAAGGAGAAAATCCCAAGCTACTTAACAATGTTAAATGATAATTTGTAAAGGCAACATGTATTATAAAATAAATTATAGTAACCATTTACAGTGCCCATACATTTTGTTGTCTTTTGTTCTTCTTTGTGATCTCAGATGCACTTTACAACCCGAAATGCTTCATAATGCACAACATTAAAGAAAACTTACGAAAATAAATGTTAGTTACTATTCGACAAAACAAAAGACAAAGAAAGATAACCCAAAAACTTGCTTCTGAGGAATTTTACAGGAGTCCTAATTGTCACTGCTAGTACACCCCTATTTTTTTGACAAACCTGAATTTAATTTCCTTTTTCTTTTTAGTTACTTTTGTTTGTGAGACTTTTATGAAATGCGTTGCTGCAATTACGGACTATTTAGCCAACCATGTAAATGTTATCTCTTAATGCCCATGTTGCTGCTGCTACTGTTGCTTCCCCCGTTCCACGTACAACACTCTTTTTACAGACTTAAGTCTACTATTACCGAAGCAATTTTAGTTTTTGCTACGACATCTGTTGATCATTTTTGCTGCTGCTGTTTCGACTGTTCTTGCTGTTGCAAGTACAACTTGCCAACTCTTACTGAAGTATTTCACACTATTTTTGCTGCTGCTGCTGCTAGTGTTGCTGTTGTTAAATTGTTGCTGTCTATCTCGTATCGCTTGCTGCATGTTCAAACGCTAACAAGTTTCTGCTAACACTAGTTTGTCAGCATGTTTGCTCAACTACATAGTTGACAGTGCTGTGGTTCAATCACCAGACCAGCTGGCATGACCACAGAGTCAGTGGTGGAAATACGTCACACGCAAGCGTTGTTTATTCCAAGAAACGGACAAATATGGCGGCTGAACAGGAAAAACCTCAAGTGGACCAAAAAAATCAACTTCATTTGAAGTCTAAATTATTTATTGACTTCATTGTGAATTAAGAGGCTATAATTCCAGCCCAACATTTTTGAGTTTCAAAGTATCGTTGCTGCTTAGTGTTGGCAACAGTCCATCTCTCCACCCAACTGCAGCGGTTTATCTATCTCAGTATCTATGCTGGTGTTGCTGGTGCTGTTGGCTGTAGGACCCGCTGTTGCTCTGTACTGTGTTGGACGTGTACATCATGCCCTGCTGCTGTTTGGACGTGGCCGTGCCGCTGTTCTGGGTGGTGCCACTCTGCTGGTAGCCCGGCATCATGTGCTTCTGTAGGAGGTGAAATGCAGGAAATTTGACAGGCGGGATTCGAACCTGTGACCTATGGAATTCTGTTCTGGTACTCTACCTAGACTTTAAGTCCATTTTTTAAAAAACATACATGTATTTCTGATTTTGTTTTTCCAAAAAATATTTGAAAGTCCTATGACTGATAGTTGACCATCTTAATTTTGGCTTAAGTTTGTTGAATTTTCTTGCCGCCACAGAATAAAACTGCACAGTTTATAAATATCGGCAAGTCGGGGTGCAGATCTGGATACGCATATTCATGAGCAACTCGTGATGTCATACTAAACTTCCACAAGTCCTTCCAGCTCTTATTTTGATGCACTTGACCATTAGTACTTTCTTTTTATTCGAAATAATAAACCAAGTGGCATTTTTGTTGGGAGAATTTGAAGCGAAAATGGAAAAAACTTTAATAAATTATTCGGCTACGTGAATACAAAGTATAAGCATGACGGTAACGATTCTTAAAAAAAAATGTTTCAGTTATTTTGTTTTTGATTAAGCATAGTTGAATTCCTTCAAGAATGAACTGGTTCCCAGCAGACCACGACATCTCACCTTTACCTGTTGTGCCTGGTAGTCGTTCTGCATCATTCCGCCGCCCGGTGCCCCGCCATGGCTGGATGCCGAGGCTGCCACCCTCATTCGTTTGGCCCCCTGGGCATGGCTTGACGAACCACCCGTCTGCAACAAACAAAGAAGTAAGTCGTTTTGGTCTTCATAAATACAACGCCTACACACTGTGCTTTAGACAGAACCAATAAATACTAGGCAACACCAGTCATGCTAGTTAATATGTATATCCAATCTAGTTAACACTTGTCAATGCTAGTCAAATCCTGTTCAAACTAGTTAAACCTTGTAGAGACACTAGTTAATGTTAGTGTATATCCACATTAGTTAAGACGGGTTAACACCAGTCAAAACATGTTTGAAACGGTTAAAATTTGTAACCAGTAAAAATGAATGCTAATCAACACTGGTCAACACTTGACAGAACTGGTTGAAACTAGTTTAAACTGGTTGACATTGGTCAGTATCTCAAACTCCAGATAAAAAAAACTGGTTAATCTTGTTCACAAAACCAACAAGTCAGAATTTCCACTTATTTCTTAATTTGTATCCATTTCTTAAAAAAAAAAGTGGTAGATTGTGAAAACTCTTTATGGAAATTCCTAGATGAATAATATTGATTCCTGGATGAAGCTTGAGAAGCAATTTATTTGGCATGAAATGAAAGCTGTTTTCTTGGTTTTTTTTCGTTTTTTTCCAGAGGCCCATTTCTTGGAAGCTGCTAAGCAGCGAAATTTGCTAAGTATAAAAAATATCAGGTAAGCAAAACAGTTGCAAACTGAAAGGGCATGGGATGATTTCTGTTGATTTCTGTTCATAGTTTGCTTTTTGCTCAACTTTCTGTGTCAGCAAAATCTGCTAAGCATTACATTTTATGCTTAGCTGGTCTATGAAACTGGACCGAGGGATTAATGTTGAGGTAAAATAAGCAACAACAAAAATGGCACCTACACTGCGGGCTTGCTGCGCCAGGCGCATACGATGGTGGTTCTGCAAGTGATTAGACGCTCCGGTCTTGGTTGCCATGACAACAGATGACGGCCAATGAACAGCAGCACCAGCACACACACACAAAGAAAACATGCACACAACATGCAGCCAGCCAATGGGAGGGAGGGAGGGGGGAAGTGCACAGCACAGCAGGGGGCGAGGTCAGAGTGCAGAGGTCGCAAGGTCAAGTAGAGCAAAGGGACACCGAGCACACAAAGTTCAGAAGCGAGAAAAACAAAACGTTGAAGCAGCATGGGAAAATAAAAATAAGCAAAAGAAAAACAAAATATATTAGCATGCTGGACTAAATATGTACTCAGTTTTGCATTAACATTTCACTACACCACCAATAACCACAGGCTGGTTGGAGTCTAGTATTTCCCCTAGCAACGACCTTTGTGACCCAGCAATCGTCCAATCCGGTTTGTAAGCCACTGCGTCAGACATCTACGCGCAACGCACCACTGATTGGCTAAACACGCCGCATTGTACTACTTCAGTTCCAATACAACTCTGTGTGCCGTGGGTGTGGTTTAAATTAACACGACGTCACACTTACGAACCAGATAGGAGTCCGCCATTGAAGGAAGGATGGTTACCAGACCAACCACCGCAAGATATACAGCATCGAAACCACTACCGAGTACCAGTTATCATGTAATTATATCAAGAACCATTTTCCATGATTTCTTTTGAAAGTTAAAAAATACTTTTCCATTAAAAAGCAATAATTTTGTTTTTAAAGATTTTTAAAAGCCATGAAAAAAAGGATAGCTATGCAGTTTGCTAATGTACAGCTGTCTCTATATCATACAAGCATTTTTTATTTTTTATTTTGCAAGAAAGCAATTCTACAGAAATTGTTATGGAAGCGAATTGATGCAAATGAAAGCATTCTTTCTGTAACACTGCTGCGATACATGCTTTGCATACCGGGTGTATCAAAGAATATTGACCCACCTTGCTTGTGTCCGATTTGTCCTCATTTTCCTCGTCTGTCAAGAACTCCCGTTTCGGGTAGGGGATGGGTTTGCCATCAAACACACTATTTAAAAAAATACAAATCGGATCTTTAATAATTGTTTCGAAGTTTATAAATAGTCTTTACAGCATTTTTTTCAAACAATAATGAGATTTCGATGGCAACCCTTTAGGACAATGTTTACGGAACAAAATCCAGTAGATTTTTTGCATGGAATTGTTCTGATCAAGTTTTGTTTTTTCTTGTCTAAACTTACTCTGCGTTGGGTAAAGGCTCTTCCATGAAGTAGGGATCTTCCATAGATTGCTTAGCCGTCATACGCTTCGTGGGATCCATCGTCAATAGTTTGGATAACTGGCGGAAAACAGAACAATTATTTTTATAGTAAAAACTGTTGATTATTTGCAAAATATCATGGGTTTCGAGTACAAATCAATAGTTGTAACAAATATTTGAAATTGCCTGATACAAGAAAACTTACCAACTGGAACGCTCGGCTGTCGGGTTTGATTTTGTGTTTCTCAATGTACTTGACAAGGCAGCAATTTGTGTAACTACAAAGAAGAACAGAAGACAAAAATGAATATTCAAAGTTTTGTCACACTGGAACAGAAACTGAACTGTAGTTTTCAAGGAAAAACAATTCTAAATAATTTTTCTGTTCTTGAAATTTAAATATTTTTTTTGGTGTTAGTCTAGTTCCCAACCACCTCCTACCTTGATCTCCTGAAGTCTTTGAGTAGAGTCGGGTACTCAGGCATCTTCTTGATATCTTCCCAATCTTTCTCTTTCAAATAAAAAAGTGCAAAAATTGAAAGTCAGATGCTGGTTTTTTTTACATGAAAATACATATAGTACTCTTACTCAGTTACACATGATGAGACAAGATTTTTAATTGGCTGAAAAATTTGCACCCAGAATTGACTATATTTTTTTCATTGGCACTTGGTATGGTTGCAGTTAGCACTGTAGGTTGAGGTTGGCACTTTAACTCTACGGTACCTTGTGGGAAGCCCATGACATTGAAGATTCTATCAAGCTGATCATGGTGATATGGGGTTGAAAGTGTGGGGTTAGGTCACGGGATGCAGTTAGCACTTTTTAAGTCTTTAATACCTATAGGGTGCCATTAGTACTTCAAATAATGGTGGCATGGACCCTATGGCATTAAGACTATGGGGTGCGGTTAGCACTTTAACTTTGGTACCTTGTGGGAATCCCATGACACTGGAGATCCAACTGACCATGATGGTATGGATTGACATTATAGGATTGGGTATAGGGTGCAGTTGGTACTTTATCTTGGTACCTTGTGGGAATCCCATGACATTGAAGATTCTATCCAGCTGGTCATGGTGGTATGGGTTACTGGTCTTGATGTCTTCTTGTCGGCAGTGGAAGATGGGTTCAGAGGTCAACAGCTCGGCAAAGATGCAGCCGATGGCCCATATATCTGAAAGTCAAAAAGAGAAGATTTACAAGATAAACATCCGTTGTTGATTAAACTATGGTATCAGGCTGTGAAATTGCAATAGTTGAGATTTGTAAACGTGATGTAAGAAACTTTTCTTAAAGTTGATAAGGAGGCCTAATGGTACATCCCATGTGTACCCGCGTCGCACAACAGTAAGGTACTGATTCAAATTTCTGTCACAAGAAAAAACTTCACATTCTAAGAAGATTTCTTTAACCTTTGCGTTCCTGGCTTACCTATCGCTTTGGTGTAGTGTCTTGCTCCTAGAAGCAGCTCCGGTGCTCTGTACCAGAAGGTCACCACCACGGGGTCGAGGTCGGCCAGGGGCTTGAGGGGGGAGTTGAACAGCCGGGCAAAACCCATATCAGCTGGAGAACAGAATAAACGAAGAGTCTTCACGTTTACATCCCTTTATTCACAATGGACTGCTCCAGATTTGGTCATAAGCTCCGCCCACCTTCTTAAAGTTAACAAAATGTATTAACAAAAATGGACTGCTCCAGATTTGGTCATAAGCTCCGCCCACCTTCTTCAAATTTATAAAACTTATTAACAACATTGGACTATTCCAGATTTGGTCATAAGCTCCGCCCACCTTCTGCAAGTCAATAAAACATATTAACAACAATGGACTGTTCCAAAATTTGGTCATAAGCCCCGCCCACCTTGGGTTTGTGTACATTCCTCACAGTGCTAGTGACTGAGTTTGAGTGACTGTGGTCACCTGACCAAGGCTCATGATCTAATTGGTCAATGTGCATGTTTGAGTGACAGGGGGAAGAGTCCATTATGAAAGCGGGGCCGCCTATCCAACTAGAGCATAACTAGTACTAACTTTGCTGATTCTACGGAAATATATTGGGCCGTACTTACCAATTTTAACCCGTCCTCTCTCTGAACACTCACCGTGGACTAAAATATTTGCTGGCTTCTGTAAAATAAAAAATATAACATATTCAGTATTTCCAACATTTGTTTATCGTTGTGTTTTACCATCGCACAGTACATCAAGGCTGTATAGCTTGCAAGTATTTTGTAATAGAAACAAGCTAAGCATGAAACAGACTTGCTTAGCACAAACTGGTCACCAGCCAAAATACCACGCAATGTATATTGATGTCAACTGGTTCCCAGCCGATTTATGCTTACTACATAAATATGCTTAGCAGTATTTTCTTCTAAGCATTTCTACTCACCAAGTCTCTGTGAAGCACCCAGTTGGAATGTAGATAGTGGATACCGTCCAGAATCTGAAATAGCAACGACTTGACCATAGAGGGCGGTACAGACGTCGGACCTTTCTTGCTCGCTTTGTTTGCCCGGTGATGTTTTATGATGTGCTAAATAATAAAAGGTAAACACCAAAAGTTTTAAAAAATTTGTTCAGCTAACCAATCCGACTACCAATATTTTTTGAGGTTAGAAAATTTCTCTTGTAAATTGGATAAAATTAAGAATTCAGCATATGTTGGGAGAAATATGGACAACTCTGTAAAGAGTGGGATGTCTGAGATCCTTTACTCACCCATAGGTCGTGCTCTGAGAATTCAAACAGGAGCCAGACTTTTCTGTCCGCATGCGACAGGAACACTTTGCGTAGACTGATCACGTTGGGGTGTTTCAATTCTCTTAGTAACTGCAAAGAACATGAAATAATAAACAAATAACACAAAGTTTGGCACAATCCAGTAAAAATAATATTAAACAGAAATGTAAAAATAAACAGATTATACAAGAGAGGGAGTTATTTAAATTTATCAATAATGAATGTCTAAACTGTCCACTCATGCGTATCAAGTAACACTGTGAGGGCGCTCTATAAACGAAATACTCACAGCCACTTCCCGGCACGCAGACATCGAGATGCCCGTCCCCTCAATTTGCTTCAGAGCGTATTCCTTCTTGGGATTACCCTTCTTCGTTGTGGCTTTGTAGACGTGTCCGTACGTTCCTCGGCCCACCTTGCACCCCTCGTAGTCAAAGAGGTCTTCAACTTTCTCCCGCATGCTGGCCGTGCGCGTCTTAAACTCGTAATCCATGGTCGTGATTGGTCGTCCCTGTTTGTCTGATAAAAAAAAACAAAACATGCAAAGTTGTTGCGAAAAATTACTCCATGGATGAATATTAGCAAAGCATTGTGGGACATATGGAAACAAACATAAGGCATTTAATTCTAGCTGCAACATACTAAACAAAAATTTTTAAAAATGGTCCTGTTTTTCATCATCGCTTCGGCATCACTTTCATGACTTTGTGCTATATTTATCATGTTTTTAATGATACTAGCACCCTGACCAGTTTTACAATTTACACCCCACGATTTATGGAGTAATGACTTGACTCAATACAATGCATAGACCCTAAGCTGCAGTCATTAAATTTCATTAAATAGTCATAATCAAATTCATTTTAGAAACATCAATATACACTACCAACAGAAATGATATTTAGTCTGTTCAATTCTTGTTTTACTCCACATATTGATACGCAAAACAGGCAGAAATAACAGCCAAAATTGGCCGACCTTACCAAAAATTGGCAGTTTCTGGCTGATAATATCCCTCACTCGACGACTGGTGGCGCTATTTACCGGCACCGCAGAGAAATTCCCGCTGGAATGGTACCCGGCGCGATCCACGAAAAAGACACGAGGAATCGCAGCACCAACGGAAAATTTCCATGCACACAATTTTTTACTCGTCGGTGGATGACGGCATGCTCAGAAATCGTTGGCTTTCGAAAGTTTCGCCACATCTGCTGTCAATTTTCGTTTAATTTGAAGGAAGCTACTGTAAGTTGTCATTACTGTGTTTTCTCTATCATTTTATGTTGTTGTTATGTCTTTTAAAGACAGAAAACTTGGCCATGTGGAAAGTGATTGCGTATTAATTTGCAGACGAAAAGGTCAAACTGGTCAAGGCAAGGGGGCGAACGTTAATGATTTTTTTACGTTGTGTTGGGGCACAGTCGGTCATTTCGCCCCAACCTATATGGGTGTTTCCACATGTGCCTGTTTTGCAGGGAAGAATAATCCATGATTATAATATTAAAATATAGAAAAACTCTAATTTCATTTTGTTTGGAAAAAGTCAAGTTTGATTTTTGTTTTTATTTAGGCCTATTTCTTGTAAATTTCATTATAGTTTTTTGGCTTAATTAGGCCTAATTTAAAATTAAATCATTTCTCATGTGTTTTTAATTTGTTGTTTTCTTTTAATTATGTATTGATATTTGGGAGGCTTGTGTATAAATTCTGCATATTTTCAATTTTTGTAATGTATTATTTATAACCCTCCTATGCAAATGTGTATTCTAAGCCTTGTTATTCAATTTTTTTGGTCACTATTGGTCAAGTGACCCATCGGTTTGTTAACAGTATGCCAGAGGGAGTGGAAGGTAATCTGTGACTTAGCAGGGTTAAATTATGTTCTGGAAAAAGATTCCAAAAAGGGTTAGAAATGTGATAAATTTATGGTATTGAATTTACATATGAGTGATTTTGTTTTTGAAACCCTAACACTGACAGTTCATCACGGCGTTGACCGGCTTACCAGTCGCGAGAATCCCCCCTACTATGCGAAGATGGAGCTTCCTGGGGTGGTCACCGAGGGGAGCCAGCTGACACACTACGAGGGCACCGAGAAACTCCTGGAAATTTGGTTTGAGCCCCTCCGCCACCGCAACAGTGACATACACGGCCAAGGCACCCCCGACCTGAAGGTCATTCCCAGGTCAGAGGTCACAGTCAATTTTTTTTTTTTAAGTGAAAACGATTATTCTTGAGACTCATTTTAATAGTTGTCAAGAATCTTTTCGTTACAAATCCAAAACTGTACAGTAATCGCCAGGCAAAATCTTTGTACTTTAAAAGCTGTAAAATTTGGTCAGTTTAACCTAACCACCCCCAACCCTTTAAAATCCAATGCATGTTTTGTTGGAATCTGTTGGAGTGAGTACTGCACTAGTAAAGTGATTATGCTTTACATGGGGTCAGGCATACCACCATAATCAGAGTCCAACAGTTTGGGTGTTGAGTTTACCATATGGTGTTGGATTTTGTTAGAGTGAGGAAGGTTCCTAGTACATGTTAATCACTGAAGGGGTACATGTAAAAAAAATTGGAAAATGTTTTACTAGAATTGTGTTCATTTTTTCCCCATGGAATCCAGCAGATGCTATCTATGTTTTCACCGTTATTGAATATCTTATTAGTCAATTTAATTCAACATCGTTTTGAATACTTACTTTTGTTTGTAATTTTTTTTTGTTCACGCAGAGAATGCTTAGTTGAGCTTATGAAGTTAGTTCATTGTGAAATTGTCAGTGAGAAGTGCAGAGACGAGCACCATGCTTACGTGTTAAGGTGAGATAGCAATGTAACATCTGTTAACAATAACCACCCTGAATCCTTCAAAATCCTCTTTGCCAAAGCGGTGGAAATTCCATGATTGAGGTTACATGGCAAAAGTGTGTTACTGATTTCGTAGGATGCACTTTGTCAAGGTCTTGGGCCGGACCTTGTGTTGTTTTTGCTCAGCCATGCATAAATACAGGCCTGGATTATGCTTGAAATCCTCCGTACTGCTCCAGGATGTCACTGGCCAAGCCTCAACATATTGACAGTCACTGCCGCAGGATTTTGCAGGATTCAGGCAGTGGTCACCCCTCCATGGACCATATTTAAGAAATAATATAGGAATTTGCAGGATTAAGGCTTTATGCTATTTTTCCATGAGGCCAATAGAAGGATTTTGCAGGATTGAGGCTACATCCTAGCAAAAAGGCCTAGGGAGTTTAATAGGGTTAACAATACAATGTCGGCAAGCTGAAAAGAAAAAAAAAATTATACGTTTTAGTTTGGTTTGTCTCACTTTGCCCTGTTTTTTTTTCAGCGAGAGCAGCATGTTCCTGTCCAAGGAGCGCTTTATCCTGAAGACGTGCGGCACCACCACCTTGCTCAGTGCCGTCGAACCCATCTTGAAGCTGGCCAAAGATTTCTGCGGCTTCACTTTCAAGGTAGGAGTTAGGGTTAAAGGAGCTCTAATTTGTTACCACTGCCCTAAAATTTATTGAAGCATTTCTCAGGAAGGATCCTCAAAGTAGCCAGAATTTCGGTTAAGAAACTTGACAAACTGACAAACCATTTTACTTGGTATGATTGCATTGCACTTTCCCCTGCTATTTGCTTTTCTTTCATTCAAAGACCCATTGTTTTTCTTCCTTTCTGTAGACCGTCTTCTATTCCCGAAAGAATTTCTTTCGTCCCGAGCTGCAGGCCGTCCCCCACCGCAACTTTGAAGACGAAGTCCGGTACCTGGACACCCTCTTTGATTGTGAGTCTTGTTTCCCTAAGAAGATTAGTCATGTAACGTGTACAGGCTTGTCTCTTTGACTAATAAAAAAACCTCAAAGTAAATTTTGCTTAAATTTGGATTCATGTATTTGTCCTTTTTCCCCTTAAATCTAGGCGGAGCTGCATACATGCTGGGTAGAATCAATGGCGATTGCTGGTTAGTATGTTACAGAGCTGTAATTTTTCATCTTATCCATTAAAATTCACAATTTGTACAGAAAAACTCTGCTGAGTGCTTTAAATGACATCACAATGCCTTCCCCCTACCCTCAGAAATATATGTGCATTTAAAATACAAGTTATCTGCATACATTTCAAATTTCTGAATATCTGCACAAAATTGGTTGTAAATTTATTTCGCTTGGCATTATCCATTCAATAAAATCACCGAGCTTAAAAGCTCTGTACCAATGACGTCTGCTGTAACCTTAAGAAATA
Organism: Patiria pectinifera; assembly: GCA_029964075.1. NCBI lineage: Eukaryota > Metazoa > Echinodermata > Asteroidea > Valvatida > Asterinidae > Patiria > Patiria pectinifera. The sequence continues at coordinate 14,087,588 of CM057140.1, read as the reverse complement.
CTGAGATTGTTCTTTGACCTTTTTAACCTTTGACCTTTTTATCCTTTTTTGGTGACATGTAGGCATCTGTACACCCTTGACATCGCCAACGGTCAGAATCAACCAGATCAAACCCTGGAGATATCCTTTTCAAATTGTTATTATTATTATTTTTAAAGTACTATTGATGTATGCATATGCATCCTGTTTTAATCCACAATTTCAAAAAAAAAATTCAAAAAAATATGTCAGTTTAGTAATATGACCTTATGACCCTTGACCCAGTGTCATCACATCCTGATGACCCAGCTTGACCCCAGCATCATGCAGCACTTTAAGGACACGACGGGACGCAAGGCCGCAGACGTCACCAAGGTAATTTTTTGTTTCCTTCCTATAAATCCAAAAATGCATATTTCAGAAGAGAACTAACACACTCCAGGCAACAGATCATTTAAACAGTAGAGTTTTTCATAAAATATGTTAATATCTCAAACGTGAAGCTATTAGCACCAGACAGTGGAAGGTCATTAAATATCAAACGTTGAATATTAAACTCGTCTGGAAATATTTAATGCACTTTATAATGGAAACGCCATCTGGCAAACAGCTGTTTGATACTCGCATTGTAATTGTACACTTGCAGAATTCATTAAAGGGAATATACATCATTTGCTTTTGCTGTAATTTTCAGAAATGGATGGAATTGGGGGGTTGGAAATATATAGCAAATATAGTTACACTGACTTTTTAGAGGTTTTGGGTTTGAAAATGCTATAAAAACCAAGAAAACAATCATTTTCCTGTAGTCTGGTTCCCTGACTCCATATAAGAAGAAACAGAGCAGTTTACATACATTGGGGAATTGTAAGGTCAGGGAACCAGTCTAGCTGGCTTGTACCCGTTCATAGGTTTGTAATCGATTGCAAACAAGTGCGATGGTCAATTGGGGCCAGTATTTGAAAAAAAAGCCAGTTTTTTCCAACGCTGATCGGCCGATCAGCGTTGGAAATTCATACAAAAATACCACTTTTCTTGAAAATGACAGTATACCAGGTGCCATGATTTTACAGGATGCTTTACACTGTCATTCACTAACAGTCCAGCAAGGTATTTCAAAATGATTTGGTAGTTTTATTTTTTGATGTTTGCAAATGTTGTATTTTCCCTTTAACTGAAAGGCCTAACCGATCTGCCTGGACCTGATATGTCTGATTAAAAAAAAAACATTTTAAAAGGAGATTAGATCCCAGAATATATATTTTTGGGTAATAATCTTTACTGAATTGCCAAAATTCGACTGATTGCAGTACACTGAATGGGGCATTATAGTTACGGCCATCTGCCACCGTTTCATGTCATGGCAGTCTCTTTAGTTCTGAATTTATCCGACAATGAGATTTTTTTCCGTGCAATTTAAGTATGTACCCTTCAACTATTTCATGATTTTGTTTCTTTTTTGCTTTCTTTCAAGGCCTCTGGAATAGCAGACCTCTTGCCCGACTGTCAGATTGACGACTTTCTGTTTGAACCCTGCGGCTATTCCATGAATGGACTGCTGCCCAAGGTGAGGATCTAAACCACTTCATGAAACAGTTGTATAGAATTAAAACATTGAATTTCATCACCAAAAAAAAAAAAATACATGAAATAGTTAATGCAGTATTGGATTTGTTTTGTTGCAGGATGGCTATATGACCATCCACGTCACTCCAGAGGAGGAGTATTCCTACGTCAGCTTCGAGACCAACATCGAGCTGGTGAGGTTACTACAAAACTTGGGGTCACGATGGTGTATTGGGGTCGCGATGGTGTATTGGGGTCACGATGGTGTATTGAGGTCACGATGGTATATTGGGGTCGCGATGATGTATAGGGGTCACGATGGTGTATTGAGTTTCTCTAAACCACTCCTAACACCAAATGCTATGACGGTGTTCAATTAAAGGTTTCTTTAAAAAGGAAGTTTTTTTATCCTCAGCCACCAAGTAGTGGAACTTTCCTGGATTTTTCGGACCCCTGGTTCGAACCCCACCCATGCTCTGATGAAGATTTCTGCCGCATCTATGCCCTCATGTAAAGGTTGTGCTTTTCTTATTTATCGCAGGAGGACTACGGTGATTTGGTGAACAAGGTCCTAACGACGTTCAATCCAGGAAAGTGCGTCATGACGCTGTTTGCAAGCAAGGTAAGGAACACCTTCACAAGTCGTGAGTAATGCGCACGCAACATTTTCCTGCACTCAGGAGTAGCAAGAGTAACACGCTCGAACGCACCCCTTATTTCCTCATTGTTGGAGTGAACAGCGCCCTCTTCAGGTCATGCACGGAGCCCTTTGTCTACTGTGAATTCCTTTCATCGATTTTGCAGAAATCGGAAATAATTTGCAAGATTTTTTTTTTCAGACGGCAAAATGTGGCAGCAGCATGAAAGCCCTCAGCGAGACGTTCCTGGACAAGTATCGCCGCCACGATCGCCAGTTCTCGCAGTTCCAGACCTACGACCTCACCTTCGCGACCTACATCCGCGATAAAAAGGTCTAAACAGACAATGGTGTCTCTGCCCTGGCAAAAAGTGCAGAATTCTATGGGGACTTAGGAAGAAAGTCTTTGTGTAGAGTAAGAATTTAAACAATGGACAATAAGCAAAATGAATATGAATATGACTTTGTTGATGTGTAGTAAAGATAAGATAATAACACAGTGAACATAAAAATTTTTAAAGTACTATTTTGCCTTTTTTTTTCTTTGATCTTTTTACGCGAATGGTAGAAGGAAAACCAACTTTCTACAACTGTATATATATATAAGCTGAAAAAATTATGGTGTCAGTATTTTAGCAAAAGTTTAGCAATTTCAAAACCATCCTGCTTTTAAAAAGCCCTTCAATTCATTAAAAATCTAATTTTAAAAAGGAATTTTCTGTCGGGCATTGTTTGCAAGATTTCAAGATCATGGATTGTTGTTTAACTAACATGGCTGTCTTTAAAGGGAATGTACATCATTGGCTTGTGAAATGAACTATTTGGGGGGCTAATGAATACATTAATATATTATATACTATTTATACTAACATGTTTGAAGTTTTTGTTTTGAGAAAAAATGAAAAAAAAAAAAAAAAAAAAAAAGCAAGAAAGTCAAAAATATCACTAAAGATGAAATAATAAAAAAAAAAAAAAAAAAAAAAAAAAGGTAGGGAACCAGTCTTGGCTGGCTGCACCCCGTTCATGAACATGGAACCAATAGCTAGCAAAAAAAATAAAAACTAAAAAAAAAAAAAATTTTGAGCAGTAATGAAAAATAAAAAAAAGTTAGGTTTTCCAACGGTCGTCGGCCGCAGTGTTGGAAATGTATACAAATATACCATTTTCTTGAAAATGGCTTCACACCAGGTGCCATAATTTTAGGAGGATATATTACCAACACAACATAGTAAGGGGTATTAACAAAAAACTGGTTAGTTTTATTTTTCGATGTTTGCAAATGTTGTATTTTTCCTTTAAAGAAAGTTGAACTAAAAAAATCTTATTTGGTGTCTTTAAAAATTAAAACCAAAACAACGTTTTTAAAGAGTCGGTGCAATTTTCAGTGCCCAAAGTATTTTTTTTGTTATATTTTCATCTCCAATTCAAATTGGTGGGCATTTTGCGGAAATTGCATCTAATAAGGGCTGCCTTCACTTTTTATCCCCCTTGCTTTTAGGCCAAGAAAGGGGGATCTTGCGATCGTGTATTTCTTCTGTTGGTCCATTTGTTCCAGGGTAGGTTAACTGTTTAGTGCTGTTATATGAAAAGTCAGACTTCAGTCCCAACCAAACTTGGTGACAATAATCTTTGGGTAGGAGACTTAAGATGACTTGAGACTTTTGAGGTCAAAGGTCATCTTGGGGTCATATGAGGTCATTGTTGTTTTTGGTTAGGTAAATTCAAAACTTGTCATATGAAGTCAGACTTCACTCACAACCAAACTTAGTGACGGACTTAGATCTTAGGATGACTCGAGACATTTGAGGTCAAAGGTCATCTAGAGGTCAAATGAGGTCATTGTTGATTTTTGTTAGGTACATTGAATAGTATGCTAACTAACTGACTGTATATATGCTGCCAGCATGCCGGGGGATTTCACGTTTAACTTGCATTTTTTTTTTTGATATTGGAAAGGAATTCCCTGTGTATGTATTTTCATTCACAAATTTTGTTTGCAGCAATTGTTTCATTTTACAATTTTCTCTGAATGTAAATCACATTCGCGTAACCCCTTGCAGAGTTGCACATTGTGGAAAATTTCAGCTTTCAGTATGTTTACTGTTGGTATTTAAAACTGCCATCTTTAAAAAAAGAAGAAGCATTTTCTCATAAACATTTATAGGTAATGTCATTGCACAAGTCCATTTGGGTTGTTTTTTTTTGCTTTGAAAGTATTAAGAATTTGCATGCAGAAAATTCTGCATGTCGAATTCAAGGTGTATTTTTGTGAGTCTTGTAAACGATATTTGTGTTACTCAACAATTAAACATGTAGTGACCTGAAGCAGTCGGAACTGGGTTGCTTCAGACAGTTTGAAACCTTAACGTTTCTCACTTTGCTGTTTTTGCGGCACAGAATAAACACAAAAAAATCAAATCTGTACAGAATAGTTTGTCGGCCAATAAGGACACTGTTTCCATTCTACTAACATTGTTGGTTACATAGCATTTTATTTTATGAAGAACACAAAATTTGCAGAAACTACAATATATGCTACAAAATAAAACTATTTGCCACACCAGTTTGGTGTACGACTATCAAAAGATTTGCTCACATAGCAATTGTACCCATAGAAGGCAATTTTAAGAATGCTACACTATAAACTTTGGCTTCAAAAGTAACATCACAACAATAATGAACTGAATTCACAATACGTTACAAATTCTTTCGAAAAGAATACAATAAAAACAGTCAGAATACACTATTGCATGTAAAAATGATTTTAACAAAAACTAATGCTTCTCAATTTCATTTGGCTGACATAAAACGCTGTCCACATAAAGGTGGAATTTCTATTTCTATTTTATGAAGTTGACCAAAAAAAAGCACACAGAAAGCACAGGTAGATTGAATCAAATCACTTGCGGCAAGAAACTAGTTTTTACATTTAAAGGAAACCTTTTCGGTTGAGCTACGTATATCACATCGCCCCCTAGAGGTTACGAATGTCCAACAATACCTCTGCTGAATCCAACAGGATCCAACTTTATCATAAACCCGTTGGAGCCTGTAGGATTGAGCAGTAAACCCCTTGTACTAATGTACATATTCTGAGTTGGATTATGTTGGGTACTGATAAATAACGCCAAGTTGGACTCTGTTGAATCCAGCAGAAAACTAAAAATTTGGCATAGTTGGATTCTGTTGGATTGAGCAGGAAGTAACCGTTGGACTCTGTTGGATTGAGCAGGGTAGTCCTGAGGAACCCTTAGGAGCAAGCAGGAGTGGTCTTGTACCCAAATTCCAAATACCAATTCCTACACCCAAGATTACCCTACCATAGTAATTAAAGCTGACCAGACTATTTTGGTTAACACAATAAAGACAAACTCAAATTTTCTAAGCACCAAAAAGAAGCACATGCATTAAATTAAAAATTACATGCCTTTTCAGCCACAAAAAGAAAACTATTAAATGCCCTGTCTTATTTCAAAATGGATAAATAAAATATTTGGTTCTAATGCACATTAACTAGTTAAGTTGACTATTTTTTCAATACGCATGCTTTGCAAAACCCTACAAAAAATTCAGCCAGGTTTTTTTGTTTTTTGTTTTTTTCAACATGTACATGAAAAGATTACAAGTAGAAAAATTAAAACAATGAAAAATAGTGACTGATCTTTATAAATGAGTCTCGCAATTTTCCTTGACGTTTTTGACAGTACGACATGAATTAAAAATGAATTAAATGTTCGCTACAATTGAAATATTGACATCAATTGAAATATGTAAATAAGAACATGTGGACATATAAAGACATAAAAGCTACGCCAGCTCCAGTAATAGTTTTTCAAGTTTCCACCAAATTATTTTGGCAATATTCTTTTAAGCAAATCTATTGCATGCAGTAATGTGCAACTGGGAAATTTGACATTTCTATTTTTTTTTTTAATTTAGAGCAAATACAAAATTTCAAAAACTGAATCAAATAGGACATAATGGCGGTTGTTTTTTTTACAAATACAAAATATGACAAATCATTTTTCTCACAATCATGTTCATGATGATGCAATTTGAATACGAAAGTTGACTGAATTTAAGATTTTCAAGAATTTCTTTGCATAATCTGGAGTTACTTTTCCGTTTTAGGTTTACTTAAGTTAACGATTTGTCGAAGTTTCAAAAGGCAGTTTTTACCAATTCACCAACGTTCATGACCTCATTTCTCAGAAAAATGTACTATTTGTGAATGTATAAATTCAGCGCAATGTGAAATTAGGTATCTAACTGGAATGTTTTTAACTGAAAAACCCTAAAAATTCTGTTATTTTATGAAGTGTATTCTGTTTCACTGTTGCTAAAACTCCGTTGTTTTTTTAAAAAATTTAATCTAAATTGCTTTTCTTTTAGGACACACATGCTGTACTTTTTTTGTCACGACCAATAACTCAAAAAAAAAAAACCTCACTTCAGCCTTTCATTAAAAAGAAATCAGAAATTATGGCCATGTTGGGCAAGTACACTTACATTCTCATCAGACTTTGGCAAGAACAAGATTTTTGAATCCAATTTTTGGGCTTTTTTCGTGTAAACAAGGCCATAGTTGAGTTGTAACAACAGTAGAGTTGTCTGATCAGACTGTCCTGCTTTGAAGACAATTTTGGGAAGCCTCCTAAATCTTAAGAAACTCCTTCAAAGTTTCATCCTCGACTGCCTCGTCAAACTTGTCAAAGCCCTGTGGGAACAAACCAGCGATATATCAGATTAAACTGACTGTTTCTTGTTATATTCAGATTTTTATTTGAATGGGAAGGGCAGGGCCTGGCTGGCAGGAAGGGGGGGGATAGGTATTATCTTCAAGTAAACTTAATCCTCAATCCTGATTGGTCGATCCATGGCAACAAGTCGTGCTACATGTAACCAAGTACATGTAGCACGGCCACGGTCCATACCGCACTCCGCGTATTGCGCTATTCTAAGATACGTGCGCCATTCTGTACAACACACACGTGTAACAGGATAAACACTGAAAAGTTTGTGTACAACATGTGCATTCAATCTTTGAAGTGCGTCAAGTTTGCTTGAAGATGAATTCCTTATTCGGCCTCGTGGAAGGTGGAACACAGACGCACTACATTATTCCGTGTTCTACAAGCGCGAGCAAGAAATCTAATAATATAAACTTTTTAACGCACTGCCATTGGCGACTGACTCTCTTGCAACGCACAATTGGTTTGTGTATATTGAGAATAAAATTAGTCTTGGTACTCCGCGTCATGCACGTGAAAACAGTGCGCATATGCAATGCGCCATTTTAATAGTGCTCTGACAAGTAGTCACATAGCGCCATCTATGGCCTCTTAGGCCATTTCGAATCGCATGGCTACGGCTGTATATCACACGCACACCTATGGAAGCCATTGGCTAGCCGCTGCAGCCACTACCCATAGACTCGTGCGTTATTGCCGGTCGTGTAGCCAAGCGATTCGGACACTGCCTTAGTCCATAGGGGATTCACAACTTTCCCAACTACTGGGGGTGCTTTTTACAAGCACTTACTCCAAGGTACGTATCGTCGTTGAACAGCTGGGGAGGCAAGCCCTTAGGGTCGTTCATCATCTCCCTCATCTTTTCCCTGGCTGCTTCGTCGGTGGCGATATCGATTTGTTCGTACTCAAACTTCTTGGATGACAGGATCATCTCAATCCTCTGCTGGTGCTTTTTTGTCTTTGTAATTTAGAGAGAAAAAGAGATTAAGTTTCCTACGTATGGTTTCATCTAACCTACGTAGTAGAGGGTTAGACTTTACGAAGAACTCAAAAAAACTATTCTCTAATTTTCATGTTGAATTTCTTTGTTAAAATTAGAATACATGTACAGTAAGGAATTTCCATAATTCACATTCGCATTTCTCCAAAGAATGGTTACAAGAGCATATACCTGAGATATTTAAGGGGAAAAAATGAAATTTGTTGTATTTTTTGTTGTACAAATTGATAACTGTGATAACCTGATAACAAGTCAGACTCGGAGAAAGGATTTATTTTATCAATTTAACTTGTGATTGGCCTTCAATTTGAATATGAGTTCCAACACAAGAGGTGCAACTGTCTTTGTGCTATACCTTTTCCCACCTTAAAGGGACACTGCGTCCTGGAACAGCCCAATCATGTAAATTTAAACTGGGCTACAAAAGGCGCTTTGAGCGAAATGTGTAAGAAACCATATTTTGTGCATTGGTGATTGGTCACCACTGTTCGCGAGCGTACATTGACTGAGGAAAAACTTGCTCTATGGAAAAACGTATTCGTGCTTATAATATAAACAACCGGGGTTTTTTTTCGTCTTTTTTCGGGAATGGTAAAAAAAGATGTGCCTACTCACCCCAAGATCGGAGGTCACGCTTGAGAAGTAATATTTGAGGACCATAGTGACGTCTCGATTTCCACAGCAGAGAAAGAAATGGTCGCAGAACGATCGCACCACTCCTTGACTTTCACAGTTTCAGGAGGCAGCTCAATGCTTCAATATCTGGGTGGGTATAAATGCCGCACAATTAATTATGCCGATCGGGAGATACACGTGCGCCCTCTATTGACATTTAATGTCAAAAGCCAAAAGATCCCCAAAAGTTGAAATACTTGACCCATGCATGACTTCAAAATTAGATTATGGTGTTTTATTTGTTCTAAATCAAATTGTGGGTAAGATTTCAGATATGGACCACGGACACAGTTCAATCGTTTTCGTCTGTAGGCTTATTTTTGTAAAGTAAAGCAAAATTTCTGGAAGTCATATTTTCCCATATCTAGAAGTGACCTATGGTTTTCTTCGTCACAATTTCATTGAAACTTGCTTGATGTGGTACATAAATTACGTTTAGAGAAACTTGTAAGATGCAGCTATTGAACATCTGACATTTTCATGTCCATATAATTATTTTACCCCCACCCCATAATTATGTATCATGGTTACCACGCCCCTTTTAAAGTCCCACATAATACCCCAATCGGGATAGTTTCCACGAAGCCCCACCCACGACCCGGCGACCCCCAGACATAAACTAAACTTGTTCTAAGTCCGCTGTCAGTTTAGGAGATAAAAATCTATCGATAGTTCTCTTATTAATTGAGTAGATGAAAAATCTTTCTTTTCAGGAATGTAAAATAGCCTCAGAGATCGACTGTTATTCAGATATTTTACATAAAATAAATTACAGCTGCAATAAACAATCGAAATACTGACTGTGTAAAGTTTATTAGCTTGATTAAAACTAAAACTAAAATCCATCGTTGTAAATCATGTAAACCGATTTAATCACCTTACATCCAGACGTCTCTTATCATAAAAGCATACTTCTGAAAGGCACAGAAAATGGTGGTATCTGACTATTTTTCATGCCAAATAATGCATGACAGAACCCATCGTGTATGGGATGCTTCTAATGCACGTCATCACTGGTATCCTGCGAAATGAAAAAATTATATGTGGTACACCAGCGATCCATTGTTTTCTTCTGACAATCTCCATAGCAAGTAAACAGCGTATGGCACGCATGCATGCCAATCTGCGATCACTGCGAAGGTGTAGATTGAATTTTGACGTCTTGAAAAACCCAATATTTTATGAATTTAACAGTAAATTCTGCCGCTGATGCTCTAAAGGAGAGTACCGAGGTAAATATGAGCTTTTTAATTTTAAAAATAGGAACACTATCAAGCTCACATTATTTGAATAAAGAAATGTATTTTTCTTTATTTGCAATTGCAATGATTTTTACTAGACTTTTTACTGTCAGTGTCACTAGTTTCAGTAGTTTTTTTGTAAACCTTATTTTTTTTGGTGAAATGTAGCATTGACTGTTTGGGCATAGGCCTAAGTTTGTCATGTTTATACGTGTAGACAGGAAAGAAATGAATAATACACGTGATTTTTTGTTGTAAGTTTTGCAGACTATAATTTTCTAAACCTAAAACTAAAACTTTCTTTTTAGAATTTTACAGTTCAAGGATGCTACAGTCTACACGTCTTGACTTTAGATTATAATAAGCCTTCCAACTTTGGCTAATTTATTAATAGGCCCTATATTAATTAGAATTTAACGTAAAATTGAAAACTCCTTTTTAAGTAATTGTCATATGTTTTAGATAGGATGTTTTGTCGGGCCCCTTTAGTATGCACTGAACATAGTTTGCCGCTGTTTTTTGAAATTGTGGGTTTTTTTTTTTTTTCTACAAATTTTTTTCTGACAAATATTAATTATCTATTATTGTAATATTATCGTTTAACCTCAGATTCACAAGATTACAAGATTTTTATTATTTTTTTTTTTTTTTTTTAAACTTTTTAAAAAATCCAAAAATCAAAAAAAAAAAAGAAAAAAAAAGAAAATGTAATACTTGCAATAAAATGTTAAAATAAAAATAAAATAATTTTAGAATATTATGGGAAAAAAAAAAAAAAAAAAAAAAAATATGGATCGGATCGATCACCGCGTCATACCGCTCACCAGAGCTCTTGCCAACACACTACACCAAACACAGCTTTGGTGGGAATGGTGGGAATTTTATTATAATTCCTATCTATTAGAGTACAAGAGTACAGCGCCCTCTGTTGATATGGATTGCCGCCGGCAAACCTTTAGTAAACGTTAGTTTGCCGTCATTACCTCCGGCAAAATATTCACTATCTATGTTTTAATCTTTCATACTTTTGTCACCCCCCCCCATGAGTACCATTTAATCTTTTCTCTTTAATTTTCGATGATGTTTATGTTAAACTGAGTCTTTGGACTTAATTTTACTGCACACCAAACAGATATTTTGATATGAGATGGAGATGTAAATTTTATTTCACTGAAAAAGGGAACTAAACATTTTAAATAAAATGTTTTACTCCAACAGATTTTACACAACATAACAAATCAAAACCAGTAGCAGAAGGGTGGAGCTATTGTCGTCCAGTTAAACAGGAGGTATGACTGCAGTGCACGACAATGACTCCTTCTTCGACTCGGACGGCGAGCATGACAACCAGAAAGCTGACAGCCCATACTTGAAAGGAGCCTACGACCGTAGGGGCGGCAGCCCAGATACGCAGCGAGTCGCCAAAAACAAATCTCTGACCCCATCAACCTCAGGCAACTTCTCGGCCAAGTCGTCAGACTCGATCATGTCCGAGAAACGCGGTACCAAGTCATACAGGTATGATGATTCACCATCGCGATCACGGTCACGGTCGCGAACACCGTCGCCGTACAGGAGCCCGCTCCCACGCTCGCCCGCATACTCGGACTCTTTCAACTCGGAAGACTCGGACCAGGATTCTCGCAAAGCGTCGCCAGAGAGGACTAAGAAAGAAACGAGCGCAAAGCCCAGAGGAAGGGCCAGGGGAGGGTATAGCAGCACTTCATCCAACCGGTTCAACAGTGGGACTAGTCAAGACAGTAGGACGACATTCAAGAGCTATGGGGGGAGCTCAAATTATGGCAAAACCAACAACCGAACAAAGAAAGGTGAGTTTATTACCAAGACGTTAAAACATTTTTTGTCATGATTTTCGGTGGAGAAAAAGATTTCTTACTCTGCGTGCATATGTAGGTTTATATTTCCATTGACTCCATTGATCCCTTATGTTTGTGTTGTTTACAACTAATAACTTATTGCTACAAACAATTTTGACAAGACGCCAAAGCTTGTCAAGAAACTCAGTATTGATACTCTCTCAAAGTTTGTTTGAGTTTATGAAATTTGCATATTTTCTGTGTCTAATGTGGAAAAAGAAGATGTTAAAAGCATAAATTGTCACAAATTGCTTGTAAAGAAATTTCAGACTATAAAAGGATAATTATAGAGACATTTAAATTTATTAGTCACGTATAAAAAGAAAGAAAAAAATACTATAGTTTGTGTGTCACAAGTTTGCCTTGTACTTTTTCGAACTCTGCAAGCCAGCAATGGTGTTTGAAAAGCCAATGGCATTTTCTGTTTGAAAAAGTGACAAATTGAAGCTATTTTTGAGTTGAAATTTATTGTTTTATTATTCCATATGGGTATTCAAATTTCAAGCCATGATTTGCCAAATAATGTGCCATCGTTAAACAGTCAGTAAAGAATTGTTCATTTTAAGAGCATGAATTGTACTCGGAACAAGAGTTCAGATTGACAAGAAAAATTAGCTCTCAGGAGAAATGATAAAATTAAAATGGGAGAAAGGGGGGTTGTTTGATGAACACTATTTTTTGATTAACATTATTTTTTGTTAAAAGTTTCTTCTAATGTCAATTTTTCATGTCATTTAGCAGTCTAGGTAATTTTAAAAGGTTCCATTTTTACCCAAGGGGCCAGACAAAAACCAATTCAGGTTATATTTTTACATTTTTATAATTATTCAAAAATTATGTAATACGCCATGATAAATATTCCCATATGTTTGCCTTAAGATGTCTTTCTGAGTACATGAGACTGACGAACAACTAGGGCTCCCATTTGTATTCATCTACCCCCTATGTATAGGCAAACTGTATGCGTGTGCTCTGATTGTGCTTAATTTTTCTTCGTCGTGCCCTGTCACGGTTGTCAAGACGACAGATTAAGACACATATATAAATACTCAGATATAGCCTTGGGAATCTTGGGGGGGGGGGGGAGGCGTGGGAAGAGTAATTGTGTTGATGGGACCGAACACTGTGACGTACATCATGATTCATCGCAGAAGAGGGTTCATTTCAGATATCAGTTATAATTGATTTTTCAGTTCAATTTTAATGGTCAGGTACATGTATACATAATGATCATTTGAAGGGGGCGTATATTTTTCACAAAATGAACACGTATGTAAACCAATGAAGGGAAATGAAGGGAAATGATTGTTATGGATTGTTCTTGGAAATAAATGTTCAAAAATAGGTTTCATTTGAGAAAAATTATAAAAATCCTGTAACAATAATTGTATTTTGCATATCATCTTGGATTGGTTGTTTTTGCCCGACATGATTTTGTTCTTGGAAATAAATGTTAAAAAATAGGTTTTATTTGAGAGAAATTATAAAAATCCTGTAACAATAATTATATTTTGCATATCATCTTGTTTTTTTTTTGTTTTTTTTACTCATATCCCTGTCCTACATGGTACAAAACTTAATAAGGCCATAAAAAATGGAATTAATCCATTAAAAAAACAAACAATTCAACCTCAAAATATAAATGGACACAGCTGCACAGTTAATCACCAAATTTAAGTTGTATAACCCCCCTTCATTAATTATTTACACCCTTTGGAGTTATTTTGATGATGACCTTTAATAAAAAGCAGCAATTTGAGATGTGTGTTAAGACTGCAAAAAAGATTTTCAATGTGCATATTTGAACAGTGAGTAAATTAATTGATATAGAATAATAAATCTCTCTCCAGAGTTAAACCTGTTAGAGGTGCATTACATTAAAATTCCTTAATTAAAAATGATACAGTATACAAGTTAGCATAAATTTAAATCACAAAAACCAAAAGCCATTAAATTTACATCAAAATTATTAAAATTAAAAAGAAATATGTACAAATTAGCACAGTGAACACAACAAAACATAGTCAAGGAAAAAAGTTTGCTGTAGTATGTCATTTTCTTTCACTTTTAATCACCACAATTTTATCAAATTCATCAGCTTTTCAGAAAACTCCGATTAAGAAACCTGCGGCGGCCAACAACACGAACAAACGCTCCAACAGCATCGCCAGCAGTCAAGCCTCGCCGCGCAACGCCGGCAACGAGGTCACGCGACGCATGCTGTCGGCGAAAGGCCACACCATCAGCCGGCTGCGCAACGAGTTCAACCAGCTGCAGCAGCAGCACGACGAGACGCTGCAGGAGAACAAGCTGCTGAAGGCACTGCAGCGACGGCAGGAGAGGGCGCTGGCCAAGTTTGACAACGAGGAGAGCGAGCTGCCGCAGCTGCTGAAGAAACACAGCGCCGAGCTGGACAGCATGCGACGACGAATTCGCAAGTATCAGGTATGGGTTGAGCATTTGGACTATTTTTGCTGGACCTAAAAAGGGAAGCCAATTTACCTTTGAGTGACTGAGTCCACTAATTGACTGACTGACCGACTGACTGACTGACTCCCCGAGTCTCAAGTTTATAAAATATGTCCCAAACTGAGACTTTTGGGTCTAGCTTGACTAGAGTCGAGTATAGTCTTGTTTTAATCAATTTTTAGTAAGATGAAGTAATTAACCCTAACCCTGCTGAATCCAACAGGATCCAACTATTTGACATACCTGATGGAGCCTGTTGGATTGAGCAGTGAACCCCTTGTATATATTGCCGTTGAAATCTGTTGGATTCAGCTGGCAACTGAACCTCATTATAGCGCCATGTTGGAGTCTGTTGGATCTAGCAGACAACTGACAATACGGCACAGTGGATTGAACAGGAAACTACAGTTGGACTCTGTTGGATTTAGCAGGGTAGTCCTGAGGAACTACTAGGGGGTTAGGGTTTGAGAAATTGATCATTATGTGAAAAAAACCCAGGAAAGTGTGAAAAAAGCATTTAAACTTAGTTTTACTCCCATCCTGGTAGGAGCATGAAAGGGACAAAGACCGGCGCATGAAGGACAAAGACGAGCGGTTACTGCGTACGGAGGACGAACTAAAAAGCCTCCAGGCCGTCGCCGAAGACAAGGGCCTCCTGGAACGCCACGAGCTCCAGAAGCGAGTGGACCGGCTCAAGACGAAACTGGAAAACCGGGACAAGAAGATCGAGGAACTGGAGAGATACGTGGAGCACATGAAGAAGAACCAGAGGCATGAGCTGCACGAGAGGCAGGGACGTGAGGAGGAACTGAAGGGTAGGATGGGAAGTCTGGAAAGGGAGAACGAACGACTGCAGATGCAACTCAGGGTAAGGCTCCGTTATTTCGAATTTTTGCATTTTCATATGCATCATGATATTCAGGCATGCAACTTTTCCTCGGTTCTGTTGATCTCCTTGTTTTTTACTTCTCATGAATGCCATTACAAATTGAAAAACACTGTGCAAAGTCTTGTGTGGTTTGGAATTTCCTCATTTTTTTTTTAATTCCCAGTTGCATGCCATGATATTGCATTCAGTATCACAACTGTTGGCCATTGTAGTGTTCACATCATGGTTATTTTCAAAAATGAAACCCCTATGTCCAAAAATGTGGTGGCACTTGAATGTTTTTAATCTGCGCTCGGATCTTTTTCAAAACAAACTAAAGCATGTGCTATATATTTGGCACAATGTCTTTTCCAACAGTTTCATGAACTATGTGCTCAAGAGCCTGTGTCTTTATCATTGCAAAAATGTTATAGCCCTCGCCTTCTATTACGTGTGTAATACAATTTTTTTCTGCAAAAAATAACGGCAAGTTAACCTTAAACTAACACCCAAATATGATTTGGAACAATTCATCCACAGGAGAAAGAAAAGGAACTGGAAGTGCGTAACATCTACAGCAACCGCCTGATCAAGCCGCCTGGCAAACTCCGGTACAACCTCTCCCCGACCAGCCTCAAGCCTGTCATGCTGAGCAAAGCGACCTCCACGGTTGACCAGCCGAAGCTGCCGCACCCTCCCCCTCCCGACAGGCAACCACGGGATCGATCAGCCGAGGAACTCAGGCGGCGGGAGGAAACAAACGCCAGGGTCAAGTCCCCGAAGGATGTGACACCTAAAAAAGAGGATAAGATAGAATCGGAGAAACCCAAATGGGAAGAACCGAAACAAGAAGAACCAAAGTCCAAAGAACCGAAACAGGAGCTCTCGGAGCACGAGAAGATCCTACGGGACCTGGACATGGGATGGGAGAAACGGGACGGTGGAGAAGGGACACAGAGGCAAGAGGAGGAAAGGCGGAGACAGGAGGCGGAAAAGAGTAAGAAGCAAGAGGAGGAGCGACAGCGGCAGTTGGAGGAGAGGCTCCGGCGGGAGGAGGAGGAGAGACGGAGGAGACAGGAGGAGGAAGAAGCTGAGGCAAAGAAGAAACGTGAAGAGGAAGAAAAGGTAATTCAGTCATGACTCGCTGAACCAGTGTTCAGAGTTTTCCCCAGTATGTTTATTTCCACTTTATCTGCATGGAAAAAACCTGACCATCTTGTACCCAAACCTTCTTGAATCCTTATCGTCATCTTCCGTTTCCAAAATTTGAATCAATTGTGTGTCAATGAGCTTTCCGCCTTAAATGTACAACTTTCTCGTTAATTTTGTACTGATTATTCCTCTTTAACATGTTTATAGCAACTTGATGAATTTAAAAAAATACCTTCCAGTGTTTAGAACATCGCAGTAAATCTTGCCTCTCCCCCCTTTTACCAACAGCTGTCCGTTTACCAAAGGCCCAGTTTCTTTGGTTCCAAGAAAGACGCCCCTACCTCCCAGTACAAACCAAGTTTCTTGGGCTCAAGTCCTTCTACAAAATCCAAATTCTCATTCTCAAAACAAAATGACGACTCAGCCACGTACAAACCCAGTTTTTTAAATACTTCAAACAAACCGGGCCACCAAAGCCCAAGTCAAAATTCAGCGAACACAACTCAGAGCACATACAATACAACACCAAGTTCTTTCAATTTAAGTTCAAATCCAAAATCAAAAAAGGTCGATGAAGATGACGATTTCTTCAAGACTCAGCCCCCAAGTTCAAATCTTCCATCGTGGCTGCGGGGCGGTTCCGACACCACAAAAGTGGTAAAGAATCTAATTCTGTGTGATTTTCAGCTTGAGAATTGCTGTGCGTTTTTCCAGAATTCTAAGAATGAGTGGTTTATTTGAGGAAATAAAACAAAAGTTAAAATGCAGATTTTATGTGTCAAGTTTAAAGATTCAGATTTTTTTTTAGCATCTGTCTTATTTGCTCTCTGGTAGCTGTTTAGGTGTTACTAACATGTCTCAATTTCCTCAGTGTGAAGACAGTAACAGATTTTCTCAATTTCTTCATTGTGAACAATATTTTTTTCTCCAGTTGCTGAACCTTGAAAGTTGTGAAAGTTTAATTTTGGCATCTGAAGAGAGCAAGTGGTGTCACCCTTTCTGCTGTGTTCTGCACGCTTTTGACCAAACAGAGAAATTGAATGTTTTTAAAGTTATATTTTTAAGTCCTAATTTGTTTTTATTGTTTTCCTTTTGTTCAGCAGGAGAGAGAAAGGAAGAAAAAAGAAGGTAAGATTAAAAAAAAACCAAAAACAAATGAGTGTAAACTAACTCACTAGCAACAATAAGCCTCTGTACTGATGATGTCACACTTTGTTTATGCGTGTGCTTTCCTATGGTGCTCAGTGGACCGTGGGCCCCCACTGGCTCCATAGGAAAGTGCACATGTAAACAAAGTGTGACGTCATCAGTACAGAGGGTTATTGCTTATAAAAACAGCTGCGCGAATGGAAATCATGCAAGTGTGAGCATTCACATAACCAGTTGCCTTATTCACTAAGATTAGTGTCATTTGTTTGCTTAGTAACCCTAACCCCCTTGGCCCTTTTTGCTAGGAACCATCCTCAATCCTCCAAAATCCGCCAAAATTTTGCACTTACATGTATGTTGAAATTGAAGGATACCCACTGCCTCAATCATTCAACATTCTCCGACATGCCTGCCTCTCAAAATTAATTCAGCCTCAACCCTCCAAAATCCTCCTCTTCTTCAAACACCATTCATTCTCAATCCTCCAAAATCAACCCATGCTGAATGTCCATGTGACCTCAATCCTCCAAAATTGTATGTTGCATTCATCCTCAAATCCTTCAAAATCCTCCCAAAAAACCGCCCGGAAGACTTTGGAGGATTCAGGAGGGTTAGGGTTAAAGTTTCCTTACTGCTTATTAGTTAGCTGCTTAATTGATTGCTTACTCACCCATCTCACCCTCATGACACAGTCCTTCAGGATACCAGCTACTCGCCCGATTTCGACAACTCACCAGGGGACGATGCTGAAGAAAACATTCCCTTCTTCGGATCCAAACCGGCCGAGGCGCAGAAACCCCCCACTACCAAGACCCCGCCCTATGCTGTCAACAGCGTCCGAGATCTGCAAAAGTACTCGCGTGGGGACATCAGCGGCTCCCCGAAACGGGGCAGAGACGAGGGGGGAACGTTTGGGCAGAATCAAGCTAACAACGCTGGTATATATATTGTTTTTACTTTTTTAATGTTTTGGTCTGACTAACTTCCCTCACTGCTTTTTCACTGCTTTTTTTTCACTGCTAAGCTTTTTGAGCCTCGTCAGCTTTTTTTGTAGAGAAAGCTTAATAGATTTTATTCATAAAGGCAATCTGTATTTATTTTTTTTAATTACAATGTCAAATTGATGTTTTACCATGGAGGATACTATCACCCATTTTTTTCATTTCAAGCTACCAAAAAAAGTAAACATATCAGAAAATAAAACTCAATCCAATTGTTGGCTTGGTTAGGATTTGAACAGTGGTCATCAAGATGAAAACTTTTTGCCAACTTGACTCATCTGTGTTTACAAGTGAGAAACCAAAAATAACTCCAGAGGATTGAGACCTTCTTGGTCAGGTATTTAGAATCCAGTTATACAGGTTGGAATCGAACCTGAAATTGAAGTCACATTCTGCCAGCCTTACCCATCAGTGATTAAAATTGAGGAGGAAGACGTTAAACTATTTCTGATGTTTAGACCTTGGTCAGTTCAGGATTGACAAAACAGTCGCCCTGGTTGGATTCGAACCCATATCAAGAAAATAGTGTCAGTCTTATCTATTGATTGGAAATGTTTGTCTTGCAGATCAAGAGAATGAGGCTGAGCGTTTGGCCGAGGAGCGTCGCAAGAAGGACCTCCTCCTGGCCCGGATGCGAGATATTGACGACGGCAAGAAGCCTGACTCGGGCAAGAGCCACAAGAACTACAATTTCAGCAGGCCTGTGGAGAACCTCCACAACGGGATCCCCTCTCACCCGGACGAGGCGGGCCCGACAAAAGCAAAGAAGGACGATGCACTGGCGTTTGGAAGCTACGCGCCGACCTTCACCAGCAGCAAGGCTGCCCAGAAACCCAAGAAGAAGTCCTTCTTTGATGAGGATGATGATGATGGCGATCCGTTCTCGAAGCCGACACCGGCAGCCTCGCAACCTGAAAAGAAAGCCAACCTTATGGCGGATCTCTTCGGCAACAGCCCAAGCGAGGAGAAATCAACCAAGTCCTCATTTGGCGACGACAAGAACGTCTTCACCTCCTCGACCAAGGCGAAGCCTGTCTCCTACCCGTGGGAGAAAAAGGTTGAAATTGGGGGAGGGGCGAATGCCACAAACCCAGCAGTGGCAAATGGCGTCAAAGACAAGGGTCCCCCGGCATCAAAAGCCGCCATGAATATGTCTCATGACAGCCTGGATGATATTGACGACATAGAAGAAGTTGTTCTCTGAAAATCTTGTATTCCTTTCACTTTTTAGATGTACAGACCTTGTGTAAATATTATACTATTTATGAATATATTTTATCCAAAGCTGTATGTAAAAGTGTAAAAATGAGAAAGACTGACAAGCATATCAATCATCTTGAATAGCACAAACTTCTCTGTAGCTCTTCTTTTGATAAACAATCATGCTTTGCAATCGATTCATATCTTAACAGCATTACTACAGCAGTAAGAAATCATGTGTTCTGCAAAGTGCAAATAATTTTTTTAATTGCTGGACTTGAAAAAAAAAATGATTATCTTTGCTGCAGTTGTGAAAAATGGTGGAGAATGGTTTTCTAGGAAACAGATTTGGAAGAAAGGGATATTTGCGTGAATTTTTGCCCAACTGTTGAGAATTTTGGAAGAAAAGTTAATTGGCTGTACAGCGCCCTCTAGTGGTGATATTGGCAGTAGTGGCAGGCTTTTCAACCAGCGTCCAATCACACAATCTGTGATTTAATCGACTCTTGTGTGTGTACCTCATTTGTTCTGGTGAAATGATGTGTCTTATGGTTGAATGTTCTGTGCTCTTTAAAGCACATCAAAGAAGGCGGCGCTTCTGCAGTATTCATTTTTCTACAGCAATGCATCAAACATTGAAGGAAACTTTGGTGTCAATAGCCCAGGAGTTATCCCTCCACAGTATTTGGTAGAAAGTTTCGGGAACCGTACCTATCCTTGAATCGGGACAGCATTTTCAGTGTTATTTATTTTTATTTTGGTGTTTTTTGTGCTTTCTTTTCACTTTCTGGTCCAGAGTTACTGAAATAGACAACAGAGAAAAATGTGAATTTGTGTTCAACTTTATTTGAAACTACGTACATTGTACTATTTCATGTTATATGGATTTGTCATCTCCAGATGGGCGTGTTTTCTTTCTGTACTTTTAGGACACCAAAGTTGTGAACTAACTGTTTTGGTCATGCATATTCACAAGATAGGAAGTACTTAATGTAACTACATGTAATCACTTTTGTCAAATGGCACTAGACCCAGTACATTTCACTTCTTGACTCTAATTTTGAAAAGTTCTGTATGTTTTTCGCTCTTCGAGTACTTCACCAAGACACATGCAAAGCTTACCAGATAAAGAACACTCCATTTTAGTGCTAGACTAAAATCACAGATCATAGTACAAAGTTGGTACTCTAGCTAGCCACCAGTAGCACATAATAATACAAACAATTCTTGAAATTTTATCAAAATACATTCCTTCTGCTTTCAAAATATAAACATGTATGTAAAAATTCAGTGTTAATTCTGCAGGAAAAACCTTGATAATCAACCAACAGCTGAGAAACCAATGTGCACTGGGTTGGATTCGAACCCGAGTTACCAGAGATGGATGGCAAGATATACTGCATTCCTCATAGGAAGTTCTGAATTCTGTCAATTTGTCATTTTATGGAAGCGTTCATGAAGTCTGAATGGATTCTGCTTTGCACAACACAGCTGAGAGGGTTACGAAATTGTTTGACGTATTTATTTTGCAACTACTTTTTGTCATCTTGAGATAAAAAAGAAATCCAGTACTTAACTATATAACCTTGTCCACCATTTTCAGTCTTAATTTATCAATGTTGTATTGTCAACTAAATTGTACCGAAGCTGAACAATGTACAAGAATATTTTGTACTTCAAACAGCACTGCTTTGAAATAAAGACAATTATACGTGCAAGATGTGGCTTTCTTGTGAAATAACTGGAGTTGTATTATCCGCCATCCCCCCAGGGTCTACCCGATGTTCCCCAGTACCTATGTTCCCCAAAATCCTTAGGGTTAGGGTTGGGCAATATAGGTATTGGGGAACATAGGTATGCACCCACGCCGGTCGCCAGCTCCGGGTATTGGGGGGGGGGCCCACAGTCCAAATAAGGGGGCACACCTCAAGAAAAAAAAGCACACTTGTATATAATTTTTACGCGTATTCTTTTTGCCGAGGGGGGGGGGGGCAGTTGCTTGTCAGGGAGGGCCTGGGTCCCCTCTTGACGATGGGCCTGTATGCACCCCATCCCCCCCCCCCAAAAAAATATATATATATATGAGCTTAAAATTTTTCCTAGTTTTTAAGAATTTCGGTCCATAACTTGAAGAGGGCTTTGTTCTGTTTGATTCCATCAAGGCAGAGGGTCTGCTTTCGGAGACATCGATTCTCCGTCCTGAGTTGACTATTGTCTGACTGCAGTTTCTGTAAATGAAAGACACAAATGACATTGTAATGACAGTGAAAAATACATTATATAATACATGTTTCCAATAACTAAGACAACAGTTCGATACTTTGGATAAACACGTTGTTGCTATTGTTACGTACCTTCATGTAATTGTACACTAGCGGCGACTGATGCCGAAGTGCTTCAAGTTCATTTTGCAGTTCTTGTGGCATATCAGCATCGTCCAAACTGGGGTGATCAACATCCGTGTAATTCTGGTCAAACCCTGTCGCAATCTAAATGTGGAACAAAAATTATTTTAAAAAAAAAGGTGTTTTGTTGATTTTTTTTATATTTCAATTGCTTTTGAAGGAGTTTATTGTCACTGTATTGTAAAAATTAAAGGGACTAATATAGGGCGCATATAATACCTGATCAATATCTGCTTTGTTTCCGCTTTGGTGAATTTGGCCGGTCCCCGGCCTTTCATTGTCATGATCTGACCACATGGTTTTCACTGGTGACCGACCCCTGCCATTCTGGTTGATGCTGTTGCACGGCCAGATGGGCGGGGTGATGTAACGATAATCAGATTCAGATGCAGCAACGTCGGATTGCGTCTCATTTCTGCCCGTGCACTTTCCCTGCCAGGTCTGGTTTCGGACCCCTTCTGGGCGTGGCACGTACAGGTTGGAGTCGGCAGATACAGAAGCCGAGATTGAAATGTCGCCCTCATCTGTCTGGACTGCAAAGGTTGCTGCATGAGGTGGGTGTGGTTCTGGGTGTGGCAATGGGTGTGGCAATGGGTGTGGCAATGGGTGTGGCAAGATGCTGTTGTCGGAATTTTCCATCTCAGGTGCTGGAGTTGTCACCCTCAGAACATTGTGGCGTGGGAACATATATCTAAATACTGCTTCCCCAGATTCAGGACAGTCTAAAAATACTGGTTCTTGTGTCCCTTCCAAAGCCAACTTCTCGTGTTTCTTTCTCTCCCTGTGTCGCGCCACTCGCACCCTGTTACCTTCCCGCCGTTTGGCCACCACGTCTTCCCGTACCCCCTCAGGCAGAGCTGTCTCCTGTTCCTTCCGCTTCGTCCGGTGCCTCACACAGATGGCCTTGTGTTTCTGCTT
The DNA here is from genome assembly GCA_029964075.1 of Patiria pectinifera. Lineage (NCBI taxonomy): Eukaryota > Metazoa > Echinodermata > Asteroidea > Valvatida > Asterinidae > Patiria > Patiria pectinifera. The sequence continues at coordinate 14,064,700 of CM057140.1, read as the reverse complement.
GTGCTGTTCGTATTTGCCTTCTGCCCGGAGCCGGCTCCTATGCCTGCGTTGGCGCTCCGCTGCGCTCCTGCGTCGTTTTTCCAACTGCTGCTGTGCTATCAGTGCATCCAACGACAAGTTGTCATTTCCAGATGGCTCGCTGGTTATCGCATCACTGCCTTTTACTCCTCCATCAGCATCGTCCCATTTCTTTTCAAATCGTCGCTGAGCAAGAATGTCTTCAGGTGAAACCTGTTTGCTACCATTTTCAAAATTTCGATCTGAAATTTCATCAGCTCGGGGCAATCGCAAGTCTAGTCCGCTGTCATCCCTTGCCTCCTCGACAACTGATCCGCTGAACTCCAATTGCAACTCTGGCTCCTCCTTCACCAGGACACTTCCTGCCTCCTTCAGATGCTCCACAATCACTCCATTGGTATCCAACAGCATCCCTGGCTCGTGCTCGGAAATGAGGAATTCCCCTTCCATGGCAACAGCATCTACTGCCAGAGTCGAGATGGAATGATTCTTTGCGGCCTGTCGCCATCTTTGCTTTCGCTCGGTTGCTTTCTGTCTTCTCTCAGTCGCTGTCTCCGGGCTGATCACTGCTGGTTGCTTTCTCTGTTTCGGTTGCCGGCCTTCTGCTTTCATCTTAAGGCGGTGCCTTCTTTGTCTCTCTGCAGCCGTCAGAGCCATTGCTTCCTTAAAAAAAAAATTAATTACAAAAATTCTAAGTCAATTGCAGTGCACTTGCTCTCTGTAGAATACAAAGAGTAAAAAAGTTGTTTTTAAAAGATGCTACTTTTAGTAAATTACACATTATGAAACATCTCGAGGATGCAAAGAGCAACTTATTTATTTTTATCAGCAGAAAACAGACGGCAGAACAATGCCAGATAGGTGGGGCACAGAAAACAAAAAATAATACGGAAAACACCGTCATAGATAAACTTTGGATACCAACGACAACTGACCCTTTGCAAGGCTCAAAACAAGGTCAAATTTCCTGGGATTTCCGGCCAAAAAATCCGGTGTCTACATTCTACAATGATTCTACCCGTCCGCTCACCTCGTCGGCCGATTCCTGGCAAGTGTACATGTAATTGTACACTTACAACGTGTACCTCATTCAGAAACTGTTGCGCGCAACCCAATAGAAAACAAATGCGCTTTAACTGCACGGTGTAAAACACAAACGTCCCACCCAAACAAAGACATACACTTTTAAAATTACGTTCCTCACACCTATTTTAACTATTTAGGTTTGCTCGTGTAAAACAAATTTAACACAAAATGAGTGTGAAAAGATAATAAAATATTAATTTTGTAAAATTTGATGAACTTTCAAACTATTTGGCCTTTTTTTGTGAAGCAGGGTGAGGAATGTAAAGTGAAGGCTACAAGTACGAGAAACCAATCATTGCTTATTTTGTGGCTGCACGCGCGAGGACAAGGTCATTTAATTTCGTCACTGTCAGTCAGTCCACTAGCACTAGCAGTTCGTGATGCGTGTATAAATCATTATATTTCTGTGAAATCCAGGCAGTCTAGTAACACATTTCTGGGGCTATTGTCACCGCCCTTTTGTCATCCGTACCTGTCGGTACTCGGAGCTGCCTGATACTGGAGCAAAACAATAGGCTATAAAAACTGAAGACCCGATTTCTTTGGTGCAAAAAATTCCTTCATACACGACACAGCTAGACAAATGTCGAGGTACGTAAAGGCGCATAACACTTTCTTTGATTCAGTTATGATTGTCTGTTTTTCTGAAACAAGTGTGAGTGCGGTCTCCTTATACTTTATAGGGGGGATTTGTCTTGTTTTGTATGTGAAGGACTCTCGCATTCGTGTTAATGTTATATTTGGCAACATTTATTTGATTTTTGAAAGACTAACTTCGTGAACTTTTAATTTAAATGCCTTGTTATGAATTCTTAAATGTTCGTAACTCTGAGATTTCAATATTTTTCGATTACCTTATTTTTGCAGAATCCAAATGATGATGCGCTCCTTTGAAGTCCTTGCTGCCTTACTGGCACTCGTCGGCATTGCCAAGGCCTGCAGCCTAACTCACGATTGGAAATCCCAGTCGATAGAGGAGCGAGCCAGCGTGCCGCAGTGGGTAGTCTACGGCACGGTGGTCAGCGATCAATACCCACCGCCAGATGCCGGTACGGGTGTTAACCAGATCTACTGGGTCGTGGTCCAACCCCTGTGCTGGCTGAAACGAGGGCCGGAAGTTGACTTCCAGCCCAACGACCGCACAAGGAGGGAAGCCGAGAACACCAACGCAACCGACCACATCGTCGAGTTTGAAAACATCACCGTCGCGGAGGAAGCGCCATGTGTTTTCAACGACCTCATCCGGGGGAGGAAGTACATCTTGTTACTCACTCGGGGCACTTTCAGCAATTTCACCATCGACGATATCAACACGGAGACTGGCGCCTTCGAGGAACCGACAGAAGAAACCTTTGAGGCTGTCCACCGTGGCATCGACGCGGGTCTCAAGGGGTACCCTGAGGGGGAGTGTCTTGAAGGGGTCGAGATACCTTGTTTTACTGGAGAAAGGGATCCGAAAGTCTGTAACGGGGGCGCGACCGTGGGCGCGGCCCTGTGGTTCTTGATCTCAGCAATTGTAATGGCTGTATCTGTATATTGATCTGATCATCAGGGAATACTTACCTCAAAATAAATTGTTTTTAATCTAAAACTTAAAATATTTACTAAAATTGAATCTGTATGAAATTGATTTTTTTTAGAATCAAAAACAACCAGTGTACGACAACGTGATTGCCAATTACTTGACCTTTACTTGTATATTTTGCACTTATTTGTGTGTGTTTCATAGTTTTTTTATTGGGGCTAAAAAAGCTCAATGAATTTGGTACCAACAGTATGTTCATGCAAGTTTACATATGACTGGTTTATTTTCAAGGACATTGGCCATAAATTTCTGAGAACTTTATATTTTTCTAGCAAAAAATGTACGACAAAGAAAATTGCTTTCAAAACAACTGCCAATTTGTGGTCTTGCCGCCAATTTTAGTTTAAACCCCAACACACTAATTCTAAATCAAAGAAAAAATATTCCAACTACTGATTTTTACCCGAAACTTTGATAAATTTTTTGTCAAATGAATTTGCACGCAATTTGGTATCGTGTTGATCCAATAAGTTGTTTAATATTGTCGCAGTAGCCAGGGTTCATTTTAAAACAACTTATCATGTTATGTAAATGTATGCACAGTGTAGCTTAAGATTTTAAATATAAGATTTATACGATTTCACAGTTGAAATGTAAATGAGTAGTGGAAATTTTGATATAAATTCTAAAATTGTAGTTTATAGCTTCGATGTGCATATCATTACTACCTCTGGACGCAAGAATATTTTGTGCTTAAAAAAAACACGTTGTTTTAAATAAAGGTAGATAAACATAATCTTTTCTGGTTAATTTCTCATCTTTGAAGAAAGTGGGCAAATTGGTAAATTTATATTCCGCGCCATAGCAACGACTCACTTGGGCTTGTAAAAGTATGCATTTGATATCTACGTGTACTTCATTCTGAAAGCTGATTCGCACAACCAAATAGATAATAAAGACACTTGAACTGCGCGGTGCAAATACACATGTCTCCCCAAACAAAGACAGACATTTTGAAAATTATGTTTTTCACACCTACTATAATGATAAATTTTTGTCCATGTAAAACAAACATCACACAAAACGAGTGTGAAATAGTATAAGAATACAAATATTTTTAATTTGACCTATTTGAAAAAAAAATATTTGGAACTTTCTATATATAAATTTGGGTTAGGAGTGTAAAGTGAGGGCTAAAGTACAAGAAGCCTATCATTGCTTTATGGTGGCCCTTAAGCATTGTTTGTTTTCAAGGACAAGGTCAATACGTGTTTACGCAGTGTGTGATGCAGTTTTTATCATTTTTGTGAACTCAATAAACACATTTCCGAGGCTATAGTCAATGCGCTATTGTCATTCTGTACCAGTCGGCACTCGACCTGGTGTTACCGCAGCAAAACTTCAGTGGTTCTCACAGCTATAAAAACCAGAGGCCTGATTTTTCTTGGGCAAAATTGCTTCAGTGAGTGACACTGACAGTGACAACAATATAGTAAGTACCGTATAGCCTAAGTACATGTATCTAGCGTAACTGTCGAGGTAAGGCATAGTGCTAGTGGTAGATGCCACATTCCTTGTTTTTGTTTAATTATAAAAATTATAGGGCAATGAACTGTTTGTATGAAACGATAGTGTGATTGTGTGCGCGTGTGGTCTCTTTTGTGGGGGGGGGGGGGTTGAGGTCTTGTTTATTCTGGCAACCAAAATGTACATGTGTATGCAATTTGTTTATTCTTTTTATTGTGCATTTTGTGCGAATATAGAATCTGAACTGAACTGTATGTGAAGGGAGTAGATCAGTATAGAACATTTTTAGTAAAGTCAAATCACAAAAAGTAATACAATGTCTTGTGATGTATACAGTGGAATCTGGATAAGTCGAACCTCAGGGAATTTGCTCAATTTTTTAGTTATCCAATGGATTGTCTATTCAACAACATTGATGGGAAAAAGTTTTTACTTTTGAGTTAAAAGGGTTTTTGAGTTATCAGAGTTTGACTTATTGAAATTCCACTTTATTCTTTATTATGTTTGTTGTTATTGTTACTCTTTGATTTCAATATGTTTCTTTATCTTTATTTTGACAGAATTCAACTAAAGATGCGCTTCGTTGAAGTCCTTTCTGCCTTACTGGCACTCGTCGGCATTGTCCAGGCCTGCAGCGTACCCGAAGATTGGAAATCCCAGTCGATAGAGGAGCGAGCCAGCAAGCCGCAGTGGGTGGTCTACGGCACAGTGGTCAGCGATCACTACCCAGACCCAGACTCTGGTTTCGACATCAGCCAAAGGTACTGGGTCGTTGTGGAACCCCTGTGCTGGCTGAAACGAGGGCCAGTGCCCTTCGAGCCAAGCGCCCGTACAAGGAGGGAAACAGGAGGCGAGCATAACAACGCAACCGACCATTACGTCGAGTTTCAAAACATCACTGTGGGAGAGGAGGCGCTGTGTACTTTCCATGACCTCAAACGGGGGAAGAAGTATATCATCTTTCTCAATCGTGATGGCACTTTCAGCAATTTCACAATCTATAATGTGAACACGGACTCTGGGGCCTTCCAGGATCCGACAAAGGAAACCTTCGAGGCTGTCCACCGCGGCATCGACGCGGGACTCAAGGAGGGGTACCCTGACGGGAAGTGTCTTGAAGAGGTCGAGATACCTTGTTTTACTGGAGAAAGGGATCCAAAAGTCTGTAACGGGGGCGTGACCGTGGGCGCGGCCCTGTGGTTCTTGATCTCAGCAATTGCAATGGCTGTATCTGTATATTGATCTGATCGTCAGGGAATACTTATCTCAAGATAAATTGTTTTTAATTCAATTCAATTCAGTTCAATATTACATTTATTTCCATATTGAACAATAACATAATAGAAAGCAAAATTCAATATTGTGGAGGCACAATCCTAATAAGCCAAGGCTTGTATCGGAGTGCCTTTAGAAAAGAGAACATAGACATGAAATACTCAAATAGTTAGTTAATTAATTTAAAGACAAAGATAAACAAGAGGACAAAGTAATCTGACCAGAAATAGATTAAAGAAAATGACGGGGGATAAAATGAATTTGTAAAATCTGTACCAGGCCTCAACCTTAAGCTTTTTCGATACCAATACTAGCCCACTGGGCAAGTTAGGAATTTGTACTAGCTCACTGGATATTTTAGACTAACTTATAATAATTTAGCTCATTTCTTTTAACCCTTACTGTTCTAAATAAATCGCCAATTATTTCACTTATTTGACTTATTTTTGCAATTATTACCTTTTGTTCGTTTTGTATTGGTTTTTAAAAAGCTCAAACAAATTTGGTACCAATCGTATTATGAAAGGTCTCAAGTGATTCATTTATTTCCAAATAAGACACTGACCACAAATTTCCAAGATATCTACAAATTTATTCCAAAGAGAATTGCTAAACCACTGCCAGTTAGTGGTCTTGTTGCCATTTTGATTTTGAACCCCCAACTAGAAAAAAAATCCACTCAGACCATTTTAATAACTGAATTTTACATTAGGTTTTGTGTTCAGATTTGTCCATTGAATTTGCAACAAGGCTACAGAAGTTTTGGCTTTCAAGTTAACTCTAAGAAGTTTTTGTTTTATATTGTCCTAGGATACAGGAGTCATTTTTTTTAAAACAATTTTTATTCACTGTACATATTTGGTGTGATTTTCAATTTAAATTTTAAAATTGTAGTTTATAGTTATGATGTGCCAGTATCAATTTACAATTAAGCTATCTCTAAAATACCTTCACAGAATAGTTGTGAGAACTATTGATAATTACGTGAATGAATATTGACAAGTTTGTATGTAAAAATCTTGAATAAGTACTGAACTTTTTAAGTACTGAAATTTGACAATTATGTGTACTTTTATAAAAAAAAAGATAACAAGTTTTTAAAAATTTAAGACGTGGAGATATGTATTAAGAAAGGCAGATAAACATGGTTACTAGATGTTTTTACTTATCATAATATTTGACAAGTACAAATATTGAAAATGTGAACGGCTGATATATATGTTTTGAAATAAATTCATAAAAAAAGTTCTGTTGTGATGAATTTTAAAATATGTTGTGACAAATAATATTGATTATCTGGGATAAAATTTTCATGAGGGAGGAAATTATATCAGACGAAATTGGTGAATTAATTAGGTGTTTTTTTTTGGGGGGGGGTGCCATCTGTACATTTAATTTCCATATCCAATTGTTTTCCCTGAACCTACTTAAAAGTAAATTGAAATGCTCCCCATACATGATTTAAAAGATTGGAGCATGCCCTGTGTTTGTTTGTTTATTTACCCCTCTCACGTGGGCTCGAGTCTACCTCCCCCCCCCCACCCGCCACGCCCTAAATTGGAGCAGACGTGGCCTTTCAATTCCGAACCGCACGGGGGCGCTACAACAATACTCCACGAAAATGGCAGCTCTTCGAAGAACTTTGCAGAGTTTGTGCAGAATATCACGGGAAAAGAGCTCAACGCTTCGACGTCTGCCCAGTCAGAATGCAGCAATCGTGTGCAGGAATGCATCTGCTTGGACATTTGTTCCAGACTCGCCCCCAGATACTCTCGGTAAGACAATTTTAAAGCTCAACATGCCCTTCTGACGTGTTCGACTTTCTTCGTCGGTTGTAATTAACACTGCATCTAATTCGTGACAATTTCGTAGGACTTCACACTCGCAGAATCACAATTTACTTTTAATTTTTTATGCCTACCCAGATCTGTGGCCCAAAATTAATTGACAACTGTTTTTTTAATTAGGCCTACATTTTGCATCCCAGCACTCCAAATGACCCCCCCCCCCCCCCGTCCTGACCCTGTTGTGTATTTTACTAACGTTTTCTTTGCTTTAAGTTTAAAAGTTAAATAAAAAAAGTTTATATTTTTTTTTACTTGGTTCATCATAGCATTATGACTTTGTACAAATTGCTGCGAAAATTTAATTTAAATCACATTTTGATAAAAATAGAGAACTGTTGAAAAATGATAATGCCTTATGCACACTCTATTGATTCTTTTCCTATTCTTACAGGGGAGACAACAAAGATGAACCTGTTTCAGTCATTGACTAGTGCCATGGACATTGCCCTGAGTACTGATCAGACAGCAGGTAATTTGAACTTGACGAGTAAGGCGGTATTTTACTTACGTCAAACTTCTTCTTGCAGCATAGATGATAAGGAAAGATGTTCCCATCATTTGTATTTTTATTTTACAGTCATCTTTGGAGAGGATGTTGCATTCGGTGGAGTGTTCAGGTGCACAGTTGGACTAGCTGATAAATATGGTGAGTGAAATCAATTTATGAATGTAGAAACTTGGGTTTTAATTCACTGTTTGTCTTTTGGTCAAGTGAAGCCAGCTGTGTTTAAGTGTTTTAACACTTTGGCTAACAAGAAGCAGTTTCACAATCTGTTTTTTTTATAGTTTATTCTACGTTAATTTTGAATTCTTTATCCACAGGCAAAGACCGAGTGTTCAACACCCCCTTGTGTGAGCAAGGCATCGTGGGCTTCGGTATCGGCATGGCGTCCGTCGGTGCGACAGCTATTGCAGAGATCCAGTTTGCCGATTATATCTATCCAGCTTTCGATCAGGTTAGCCTTGCCACTTTGCTGTGTCCAATCAGTCCGGCAAAGAGTTTTGTGTCCCCCGAAGAAATGGACTTACATTAGGGAGGTGCAAGGTTCAAATCCCCTTTTTCGTGTTTGTCTGAGTCAGGCCTTTGGCTTGGAAATAAAGGGTACAGCATTCAAGCATTTGAGTTTAGGTCATGATGAAGAATTAGTTTACTTAACTCTAAAAAAAAAAAGTTTCTGAAGATTTTGGAAGTAAAAAAAAAATAAAAAAGGAAAAAATCAAACTGATCACCTTTGACAATCATAAGTGGATAACCTCAAAATCTGTTTCGCTCCCCCACCAAAAAAGAAAGATATGGTAGATAGCCCTAACCCTGCACCCTTTTACATGAACTAAACAAAAATGTATCACCTTGTCCTAATTTTGTCAAGCACAAGTTTGTTAATTCTTCCGTCGTATTTTCATAGATTGTGAATGAAGCCGCCAAGTTCCGGTATCGCTCCGGCAATGTCTTTGATGTCGGAGGTCTGACGATAAGAGCGCCGTGGGGGGCCGTGGGCCACGGGGCCCTGTACCACTCACAGTCACCTGAGGCTTTCTTCGCCCACGTACCGGGCATAAAGGTCGGTGCAATGCCAGTAAATATTCCTTAAACTCACTCGGCAATTGTATTTGGTACCATTCTGAATATCTCAAAATGTGGGCCTTGGGGTCTGGAGCATTAAACTCATGGTCTTCTGGTAATTCTGCAGGTTGTGGGTTCGAGTCCAAGAGGGTTAGGGTTAATGGCAATTGAAAATTTGAAAGCAGTACCAGATATTTGTTACAATAAAAAAGGAACAAAACTTTTTTCCTATCTGAAATTTTAAATAAGACTAATTATAAAGTTTTTAAAATATTTATTAAGTAGTAACTCTTTAAGTGTTGTTCCAGTGAAAATGGCCTGAAATTGTTGTTGTCTTCGGCAAATCTTTGTGACTATTCTTAAATTTAAGAGTGTTTTTTAGCACATTGTTCTGTACTGAGATTTGGAAAGATCCTCACTGCAGTATAGGGTACATGTTTGTATTGGAAATGTCTGAAATAAATTATTGTATTCTGTCCCATTGGTTTAAATTTGATCATATCTCATTGGTCTTTTTTGTAAAGGTTGTGATACCCAGGAGCCCCATACAAGCCAAGGGCCTCCTGCTGTCCTGCATACGAGACAAGAACCCCTGTATATTCTTCGAACCCAAGGTCTTGTACCGAGCAGCAGGTAGGTCATGGTTCACTGGATCTACCCATTGGAGGTTTTCAAACTCTGTGTCCGAAAAATCATTTACAAGCCTCTAACCCTAACCCTCCAGGGTATGTTTGCCAGAACCCTGCCAGACGTAGCAACTTGTAACGCTTAAAGTGACAAGCCTGCCAAATGTAGCAAGATCCATCAGGGGAAAAAAATCTCAAGGCCACACTGCCTCAGAGTCTGTGGTCCCCGCACGCAGCAGGATACAACTGTGGCATTGTTCAATGGGACTAGCCCTCATTGTTTCAGAGCTGGCCATTCATGCACTGGTGTTGGTAGCTGAATGCATCAATGTGCATCAGTTTTTTTTCCACCTGATGCACTGTGTTGCGTCTGGCAGGGTTAGGGTTATAAATAAATGTCAACCTCAAATGGAAATGTTCGTCAATTTGGCCTCATATAGACAAATGAGGGCACGAGATCACTGTACACTCACGAGGCAACTTCTAACCCAAACACATGAAAGATTAGTCTAGTAACCTGACTCAACTTTCTTCTTTTTTATTCAGTGGAGCAGGTCCCTGTCGGAGACTACATGATACCGCTAGAAGAGGCAGAAGTACTAGTGGAAGGTGGGTTGCGAAAAGCTTGACAATTGCAAGAAAATGTTCAAGTAGAAATGAACTGTAATCAAAACGTGGGGCAGATAGACGAACAGTCTGACTGACCAACACAAATGGGTTAAACAACTGAACCAGCAGCCAAAGAAACATCTTTTCTGCAAAAATACCTTGTGTACTCTGAAAACTTGCAACCATGAGATGCTCACTTAACTACCAACAGAATATACTACAGCTGACCTTTTATGTGCCTAGGTAGGGATGTTTTACTAGGATATATCCGGGCGTTTAGCATTTGATTTCAGCCCACTTTTTCATGGATTTTGTGTCCTCTAGCAAGATACTTTACTGCAATATACCAAGGTACACTGGTGCAAAAGGTAAGTTTGTAGGTTGCGTCGTAAGGCTTGTTTTGCTACCTTGATTTTGTATAAGCCCGGCAATTGGGGGAATTAATGATTATCATAATCAATTTCATCATAATCAATTTCTGTTTATGCACTTTTTCGTCCAATCAGGGAGCGACGTCACCCTCGTTGCCTGGGGCACCCAGCTCCACGTCATGCACGAGGTTGCCCGATTGGCCCAAGAGAAACTGGGCGTGTCTTGTGAGGTCATCGACCTGAAGACGATCGTACCTTGGGACGCAGAGACGGTTTGCAAGGTAGGCGTGGTTATTTGTCTCTGCTGGATGAAAGGGGGGGGGGGGTGGATCTGTCATTTGATAATATACTTATAGATACTCGAGGAGAGATGTAAGATGTACACATGTCTTTTGCCTAAAAAGCTTAATGTTATCATCTTGCATATTTCATCATAAACCTTCTTAAATCGACCCCTTGCGGTCTTTGTTCCTCTATGATGGGCATGAATTGACACTGAATTTAAATAACCACCCCTCCCCCCAGTAACTTTACTCTGGACAATGATGCACACTGACTCTTCTGTGAGTCTACACATGATTTAGATGTTTAGGCAGTATTTATTACAAGACCACTCTGTCTGTTGGAAGTGTGTAGCGCCCTTGTGTGATGATAGCTCTACAGACTCTGCCATTCCCGTAGTTGCTCTAAATTGGCTTGGCAGGGGGCCAAAAAATCACTCCAATGCCAATCAAAAGCCAATGCATTTCAGGGGCAGATTGGAGGGCTGGCCGGGGAGGTGAAAGGGGGTCCTGATCCCCTTTTTGTTTACAATTTTTCGTAAAAGCAAAACACTTGATAAAGAAATTAAAGCTTTCCACTTTGAACACACAATGTGCATTCTGCATTGTGTTTTCACGGGTTCATTAGTCCAAATTATATTTCTAAAGTTTTTATAATTTAAAATATATATATATATATATATCTTAAAATTTAATAACAACATTTTACCCCCCAGGGACGGGAATATTGGTTGGGGAAATCACCCTTTTATTTCTCAAAAAAACCTCCATCTGCACCAGCAATTGACATTATGTTACCGACAGGACTCGTGTATGCATGGTAATTGGCAGATTTGGCATTGACGTAAGACCTAGCCAAACAAACAAGCTGGCATCAACCACTAAGGCTATTGTGGGAATTCAAATTCCAACACTGTTGACGGAACGGGATAATTGCATTAACCCCCGCGCTACAAGCCAATTTTACGATCAAGCCTGTCTGCTTTACGCACGAATATATATTCTAATCAACTCTGTGCACAATGACAATGTTGATGATAATAATTGAAAACCATCTACGTGACTAATCTCAAATGTGGGATCTCGTAATTCGTTTTAATTCCCTCACCTGAAGCTGTTCCCGACAAAGTCTATTGATGTTTTGACCAAATCCGCCCCCCTCCCGCCCCCGCTTTTCTCTTTAAAATATTTGTTGTATTCCGACCTCATCCTCAAGTTAATCCACAAGCTCGTGGAGTGCGGGTATGCCGAACCACACCGTCCCCCAGATTAACTGCTATTTTGGGTCTCTCTTAATCACATTTCAATCGTCCTTAATTAAATTTGGGCCTGACTTCGTGGTGTGGTGCACTGTGTTCATTGAATTAGTGCTGGCAAGGGATAGTGTCCCGTAAAATTGGACCGAGGCTCAAATTTCCAGTAAAAATCAAGTGGCATACAGGTTTAATGGGTCGAAATTATTACTAAACAAGAAAAATTTTACCAGAACATTGCTAAAATAAACATAGACATTTAAGTTTTGGTTAACAATAATATTTGAAAAGATTTAAGAAGAGTCTATTTCATTGTTATTAGGGTCCGTCCATAAATTTGGGGTCCAATTTTTTTCCTTGTCCCTGTTACATCTGATATAAGATTTTGTAAATTCAGGACACATTCTTAAATGCCTTCTATCTCTGAGAGTGATTATGTGCAAAGTACCTGCCAAAATGAATAAAATAGTTTGAAGTCAATTTTGATGATACTTACATGGCAAATTACACAGGTCAGGTGTAACAGGGACACACAAACTGTCACACTTTTGGACCCCACATTTATGGACTGACCCGTTTAATGATAAATGCGAAAGAAAAATTGTCATAAGGATGAAGAGTTTTCATGCCGATGAACAATTGAAATTGTCATTTTGGACTTAAATAGGGCATTCACCCTTGGGCCAAAAAAAGTTCTGCTTCCAATTACATGGCATTTGAATATAGGGTAGGTATGTAGGGAATTTTTTTTCTTTGGCAATTTTTTGTGTGTACGATCATATGGAGGGTCTGCTTGTAGTCAAGGGCAGTAGTTGATGGTTTTGGGTGTTTTCTCTCATTTTTCCCATGAAAAAAAATTAGGGTAGGGGCTGTCAGAATAATATAGGTAGGGAAACCGGAAGCAGAACTATTTTTGTTAGGGCCAAACCCCCTGGAGTGATTTATTTGGAACCTTCCTCACTCTTGCAAAATCCAAAACCATTATGGTATTAACTCAACACCCAAACTGTTGGACTCTGCTTGTGGTGGTATGCCTGACCCCATGTTAAGCATAATCAGTATACTAGTGCAGTACTCACTCCAACAGATTCCAACAAAACATGCAGTTGGATTTCGGTGGGTTGGGGCGGTTATGGTTGAATATCATTGATATGGTGATTATTGTAAAGAAAACAAAAACAAAAAGACTAGACAACGGTCTAATTCAGTCACAGAAAGAACTAGACCGATACTTTGTCACTGTACTTAACTCAACTGTCCGGTTGATATTTGCAACAGTGGAAAGATTCCCATATCTGGCCATCACTAATGTTTCCCTTCAGTGACCTATCAGCCATCAGAAAGTGATAATATGTCCTAAAAAGTCAAATTTAGCAGGGAATATATTGAAGTTTTTACTAAGAAAACACTTAGACATTTTCTGACCGGTCTCATACGGTTTGTGCACAGGGTGGAAAGTGATGGCCAGATATGGGAATCTTTCCGAAACAGTTTTCATTGATGCAAACAGTGACATCTTTGTTGTTGGCACTATAAAAATATGTATAGCTATAAAATAAATTAATTTGTTGTGTTTATGTTGATTTTCAAAACCGATTCCAGACATAAATGGAGAAAGATTTCATGTGCGTCACTGAGAGAAAAATAAACAATTTGAGTCAGCTATCGCAAAAAAAATTTGTATCAAAGCATTAATCATAAATTTTTGTACAGATATTACTTTTGCTTTCATTTTGCCCTCCATCATTGTGTGGGATTTTATTTCAGCTTTCAAATTTTAATTTATAATTTTCCTGGCATCTGTCAAATTTCCATGGTTCGGTTTGGTGACTCTATGGGTCGAGTTGACACAGGTGATCAAACGAGGGAAGCGCTGTGTCAATATTTGCCGGTTTTCAAACAAACGGAACTTTTCAATAAATTAGCGCAAAATGCTTTGAAACAAATGAAATAGAAAGAGATTTGAATCAGTTTAGCATGGTAACACAGTGACTTTAAACTTCACTGCTGCACGCAAGCGGATAATTTCCAATTAAGTCTACAAGAGTACTGATGCTATTTATTAACCCCTCCCCCTTTGCTTTTATGTAGCCTCAATCCTGCAATCCCAAAAATTAGCCAATAGAAAAAAAAAAAATATACCTATAGCCTCAATCCTGCAAATCCCTCCGCTATTTCTTGAATATAGTCCATGAGGGGTGACTGCTGCCTGAATCCTGCTGCCTCCCTCCGCGAATATGACGGCTAGGAGGAGGAGGAGGCAGTGGCATGAGCAGAGCAGTGCGGAGTCAAGTATATAATCAAGAGCCAAATTTATTACCGGCTGACCATAAACAACACAAGGTCCGTCCCCAGACCTTGACACAGACAGTGCGAATCAGCAACGCACTTTTGCCATGTAACCTCAATCCTGCAAATTCCTCCAATTTGCAAAAAGGATTTTGGAGGATTCAGGGCGGTTAGGGTTATAAAAAATCATTCTGTCAAACAATGTCATGGGAACATACCGTTAAACTGAAGGAATCAATCCAGGTTTATTCCATGAAACTGAAAAAAAGGTTTTCTGAGAGACGACTTTGGCTATAAATTCTCCTCATTTATTTTGAGAAATTTGATAAAAGGTCAATTTACATTTTTTTGTCCTTAACCCTAACAGAACTCAACCCATCAAACCCCAACGGCATGTTTTTGTCGGAATCTGTCAGGATGGGTACCCCTAAACTGACAGTTTTTTTACATTGGGTTGGCACACCTACAGAATCAAAGTCAGAAATATGTGTGTGCAGTTTCCTATATGGTGTTGGATTTTTTCAGGATAGGTATTGTTCCTAGTTAATCATGCTAGGGAGTCAGGGCTACAGAAACTGACCAAATCATTTAACAGTGTTGTTAAAACTATTATTTTGTTGAGAAAAGGACATTTTAAAACTAAATTTGAGATAACATTTGCTTATGTTTTTTGGGGTGGTTTTCCTTGTCTTTTGAATCTTTTACATTAGTTTATACTTGTTTTCTTCGTTTTGAAAAGCGTTGGTATGTCCTGTATAAAGGAATTTTTGCCTTTATTACTTTTCTCAAAACATTTGTTATAAATACAATCCTGCAGAACGGAATGCCCTCATAACCCTGAAGAGATAAATTTATCTCTCAGATTTGTTTGAATTTTTTGTTTGTTAATTCTTTTGCAGTCAGTTAAGAAGACTGGCAGGCTACTCGTGGCACACGAGGCCCCTATCACGGGAGGATTTGCTGGAGAAGTGGCCGCTACAGTCCAGGTAAATGACCAATACTTCTCCTCCACAGATAATGAGGTTGATTATAATTCCAAGATACGGGAGAGTTGGGCCATTTCCCAAAACGCTGGATGTTGCGCCTCCAGCGTCGGCTTCATCTCTGTTTCCTGAATCTTGTTGTAAACAGTCACATTCAAAGAATGCAGTCTTGAAGATAGTTAGGGCCTCTTTCAAAACTGCGGATTTGCCTGCAGCTGTGACTTATCTATGGCTCAAGAGCAATGCAGTGAACACTGAGAATCACCCCTTGAAAAAAAGTTGGGCCCTTTCCGAAACCTAGGTTTTGTCTTCAGGTCTGGCTTCTTATCTGTCTCTTCAGTGATTTAGAAACCATTAAATGCGGAAACCAAATGGAAGTATTTGAAAACTTTCAAAATGTCGGCCTAATTGAGCCTTTTATAGGCTTTCTTGACTTCACTCCTGTTTTTGTTTTTTGTAACGTGTTAAAGGTAGATAATTTGTCATTAGTGCATTTTTTTCGTTTGAAGCAACAAAAGTGCTCAAAATCTAAAAATGAGTGCTTAACAACTAACCTGATGAAGTTTTAGCTCAGTGAGTGCTGTATATTCAGAGAAACAAATATTCTCGATTCTTGATTTTCAATTTAAAACTTGGTGAGTCATTTTTTGAATTGCGCCCGAAATCAGCATCCGGGACATTTTTCTCATTCAGCCAATTGCAGCTATGCGATGTCACGCACTGAACCGACAAATAATAGCAACCGCACGCGTGTGTGCGTCGAATCAACACCTGCGTGTACCCATTCACAGATTAGCCGAATTACAAACCAACCACTAACGGAAATTTCCAAAAATGCGTCACTTGAAGCATCTCTGGAAATGGCCTCTCTTATTGTTTATTTTTTTCAAACTGACAGCATGTCTGAAAGAATAATTTCACAGGAAGTTTATTGCCATTACTATCTTTCAACCAAGTGAGCTTTTCAACAGTGATTTTGTCAGTTACTTTTTGGATAGCAGCAAATGAGGTATTTTATGGCATTGTTGCCGTGCTTTGCAGGTGTTTTGGGGAAACCTAAAAAACACGTTTAATGAGAACAGGCAAGGCAGTTAACAATGACGCACAGGAGCACAGTTTGATGACCTTCATGTGTTCCAAAAACAAAATCTAATATGCAACATTAGTGGCGACCCATATGTTTTTGTGACGCAAGTGTAGTACACTGAAATATATTGTTTTGAAGGTTTTATTAAGCGTTTGAGAAATATTGAACACAGAAATGCAACCTCTGGAATGCTGTAGCAGTGCTCTACCAACTGAGCTATCCAGCCCTGTGTTGTTTATTGAGATTTTCAAATTTATTAACCAGTTCGCGCTGGGATTATTTTGACATCGACTGGACGCAGGCGCGGGATTGTTTTTCACAAACCTCATTGCCAGACGGGTTCAGGCCATCATCTGTGGGTAGCACATCCTGATATTTCCAGCTTCGCTCGCTGCGAGCAGGTCGCTGACAGATAATTCCGGCCTCGCTCGTTGCGTGTTTATTGATCATCCGTTCCGAATACCGCAAAACCTTTGCGTGTATACACGTCATCCGACGTGAAATGGTTTATAAGAACCAGACCATTATTCAAGTTTCACAGTTTTCGCTTTTGGAGAAATGGTAGAAATAAGCTAGTTGTTTTTCATACCAAGTAACTTGCTGAAATAAAGATGTTGGAGCAAATTTGTTGCAAAATATTAAAATGCATTTCTGTTTTTGTCATTTGTTTGGCATGAAAGCTGAAGTATTTTTATCATCTCTCTTCCTCTGTAGGCCGAGTGCTTTCTTCATTTAGAGGCCCCGATCCAGCGGGTTTGCGGCTACGACACCCCCTTCCCGCACATCTTTGAACCCTTCTACCTACCCGACAAATGGAGGTGTCTGGAGGCAGTGAAGAAAATGATCAACTTCTGAGGCTTGCTAGGACTGACCCACTATCGTTATAGGTAAGTCAAGTTCACTCTTTGTCTTTTTACATGTAAATCAAAAAATGAACAAGGTTATGTTGTGGAAGGGAGTCATTTGGTTTGAATGCTGCCCTCTTGTGGTCTTATAATGACAGGTGGTTTGTAGAAATGTACAGTAACACGCATGTGACTGATCAGTATGCGAATTTTTTATAGAGCAATATAATTAATTAAAACAGACAAAACTTCACGAGAAGGAAATTATTATTCTACTGGTACATGAGGCATTACAAAGGAATGCATGTACTTTGGAATAATTATGCATTACAATTGTTTAACGCTATTTTGTATTGTAATAATTTTAGGCCAAGTACAAAAAAAAACACCAGCTGATCGTCCGGGTTTTTTTCAAAAGAGGAGGATGAGTGCCTTTTTATTTTTATATTTTTATCAAAAATAGTCTAAAAAAGCTGTATTTAGCTGACACGATACGTGCGTTAAAAAGGAGGAGGCCCTTTTTATTTGATAGTTCTGGGTTGTTGTCTACTAGTTGATGACCACAAAACCTTCTCGAAGTGCTTATTGAACATAATTAAAGGTATAAGAAGCATCTGAACTTCTGAAACATCTTTACAAAACTGTTATGCCTGAATTTAAAAAATAAATAAAATTGATGCAGCCTTGAATAAAGAAGCAGGGGCGGGGATAATCAACTGGTAATTGTTTTTTAATAGGCCTTATGGTATTCATCTATGATGAGGAAATGAGTAATTAATGAGTGCAGTAAAAAAAAAGTATAATGGCCTTATTTGCATACACACAGGCATACTTAAATTTGGTGAATTTTAAAAAAAACCAATTCAGGTTTAAAAAAATTTTATTTTGAAGTGTAGGCTATTGTGATTTTGAAATAAAAAGGCAGGCCTACATGTACATGAGGTATATTTTAGTAACAACTTATCTTACACCCCTGATCTTTCGAGAAATGTTACAATTTATCAACTCATTTTATGAAATCATTTAAACAGGTAATAAAACATAAACATGGCCCGCATTCTTCTCAAGTGTTGTGCATCATTGAGTACGACATACAACAGCCACCGGGTCAGTAATACGTACGTTCTGCGTACACAGTCCATTTGACCGATGGCTGTTGCATGTCCTAATCACTGCTTATGTGACGTCACTTATCTGCGCCTGGTATCCAGGTCCACCGCCAGGGAACCATAAGACTAGCCAATTCAATTTCCCCAAGGTGTAACCTTTCTAAAAATACCCACCAAACACTTGGTCATTTCCAAAAAATAAATGACCCCTGGCTTTTGGGCTACCGTGTGTGAGTCAGTGTGGGTTGTTTTGCCTTAGGCTTTAATGCCAGCCTGAATAGGAATTGGGCCCACGTAAGAGCTGTATATGCTTCATTGTGCATTCGGCTATTTTCTGGGTCTGGGACAATTTCAGCTACCTGGGCTTATGCGCTGACAATAGCTGTTGCTCTGAACTATTTGTTTGGGATGCTGCCGGGGTATTCTCGGGCTTACATGTAGTTATAAAAAGCCTGCACGGATTCCAACATGGGCTACCGTTTTCAACTGGGTAGATGAAGCAGTTTTCAATCAGTCATGGAGCTGCTCATTTACCTATTTATTCACTTACGAAGGCCACATGGTTCTCACGTGGGCGCGATTGATGGGTATAATCCAGATTTTTCACTTGGGTAGGCCGTAGAACTATGACCAATTCAAAACCGATACAGACAAGGAACAATGTGTTAATCCATGGTTAATATGGATTAGGGATTGGCCATTAAGTCCTGGTTGTTGGAAGATGACTTATTGTGTCCTAATCTGCATTGTATGCTTTGGAGTATGACAGCAGTACTTTTTTGTCTAGCCTATAGGTTGCATTCTAACAGTGTTTTCCCTCTGTAATCCCTATTTCTTTTCTCCTTGGTTGGAGTCAACAGTAGCGTACTGCGATTTCTCAGTATACTAACGAGTAGCTTGGAGGTCATTGCACTTACACTCAACCAAAATAGAAAGTCCCCCTTATACTTTTCTTTAAACTGAAGTTTGAGTGAGTTTTTCACCATCAGTGTACAGACCCAGAAAACAACATATTCAACTCAATTTTCTCCAGGAATATATCAAGTTTTGAAATTCAAAACCATATGTTAAGGGACGAGCCAGGAACTGGCTAACAGCGCCCTCTATTGTGCAGACGCACAGGGGATGAAAATAACATTTCAGAGAACGTTCAGTCCGTTTAATTTGGGGGAATCTCCAAGTTGTCCACAAAGCCTTGAAGGATGACAAATGAGAATATAATCACATGCAACCAGCATTTCATCCGATTTTTGGACCTTGTTCATTCATTTTCTGATAAAGCAACCTAGTTATTGGTTAGAACATTACATACGACATTCTTGTATCTTCCAATGACAAAAGCATTATCACACAATTAGGTCAGTTTATATTCTGTTTAGCATATTTAATGACTCGACCTTTGACATGCAACCAACATTGTTTTCCCAAATTCCGGACCTTGTACATTATAGTTCTATTATGAATATCAAATTATAGTGCTAGTATCATAATTTGTTATCTCCATTTTTATCTGTAGTTGAGATAAGTGGCTCATTTTTTTTGCATAGGTTTTAATTTTTTGCAGTTCTCAGCAAGTTTCTGTTCTGGGGAAAAAAATGCCAACAGCTGGCTGTCATAAAAATTCTGTTTTAGGAAGTTGAATTGCCAAATATGGACGATGTATGCAATTGCTTGTTTGCTTTATTCTGTATTTTTTTTTTTTTTAATTGTCAGTTGCACATGTCAGGTTCTGGAACTAAATTGATTTTGCCGGAAGTCAATTATGAATGCTATCAGTATTAAAAAAAAAAATTTTTAAACTGGTCTTTAAAAAATACAGAGTGAGTAAAAAATAAATGAAACCCAAATGGCAGGACCAATTTTGGAATGACGTTTTGCCTGTAGCACTTTCAAAATCTAGGATATGAAAGCCCAATTGTTAAGCTTTCTTTATTCTCAGACTGATATAAAACACACAACACACAATCGTTTTTGTTTGTATGTAATTTGCCACAGCTATTTATTCTTAATTTAGTAGGGGCCTACACATGACATGAACCAAACAATCAATCATGTACTTTTCGAGTTACAATATTTTAAACGCAAACACTGTTTTAAAGTTCTGTTCACAGATCTCAAAAAAGGAAGTGTTCTTTCAGCACAACGGTCACAATTCTCATAGGGATGCATGTGAATTGTTTTTGTTTTGCTGAAAGAACACTTAATTTTTTGTGATCCGTGAACAGAATTTTAAAACCGTGTTTGTGTTCAAAATGTTGTAACTTGAAAAGTACATGAGTGATTTGAATGATCCTTGTACTAAAAGAAAGCCCATTGATTGGGCTTTCATATCCTAAATTTTGAAAGTGCTACAGGTAAAAATTCATTCAAAAATTGGTCCGGCCATTTGGTTTTTTTTTATTCACCCTGTAGAGATGGGGAAATGGGGGAATTCAAAAAAACCTTTCTGACAAACGTGAATGAATAATTACAATTTAAGCGTTAAGACAGTACTGCGGAAGATGAACTCAATTCTTTCATAAATTGTGGCTAAAAATGAAAAAAAAAATTTAGGTAACTTTTGTTTGCATACAGTGGGTACAATTTAGCATTTGACCGCTGTAGAAGAATAAAACAAGAAATTTAATTCAAATCAAATCATAAGGTTGTCTGACTGTTTGTCAAGACCAAATTTTTATTACAAATCCACACTAAATCTTTTTCAGTGTCCCACTAAGGCCAAAAAAAAAAGAGTTCTACTTCCGGTTTCCCTACCTACGCTCTTCGGACAGCCCTACTCAATTTTTTTAATGGCAAAATGAGAAAAAAAACACCCAAAACTATCAATTTCTACCTTTTTTTACCCTTGACTACACGCAGACGCCTCCATATGATCGTACAAACAAAAATTGGCAAAGAAAAAAATGCCCTACCTACCTACCCCAATTTTGTCTGTCATGTAATCAGAAGCAGAAGTAAATTGTTTTGGGCCTTAGCCATTGCATACAGCCTGGCTGCCAGATGAGACCTAACAGTGTCAGAGTCAACGTTCGATGATAGATAATGAACTTGTCAGTACCAGCAAAATTTTTCCATCCATTTTTTCTGATGCCGTAATTAAGAACACCATTCACTTGAATTTCCTTTCTGGGCCAGTTTGTTTGCTTTTCATGTCAGACATGCATTCCCTAATTTATCACTCTTACCCGACAACAGAGAAAAATATTGACTCAGAGTTTTTGCTGAGAAAAATAACATCGTTTTGAAAATAAGTTAGGCAGGCAATTCCATGGTTGCTCACATATCTTTTTGAGGTTCAGATGTTCGGACGACCTTAAATACATCAAAAGTCAGGTGTTTTTGTTTTTGTTTTGTTTTGTTTTTTATGATGGATTATGTAGGGCCTACCCACCACTGCATCATGTGGGTCTAGTTGCCATCAGTTTACAACACAACAATTGGGAGCTTCAGTCAAATTTCTTTAGCAAATAAATTCCTGGGGAAAAAAACCCCCAACTTATGGTCCCACAATGCACAGATTTGTTCCAAATGTAATTTTCCAGATGGGCAACAGTACGTTGCTGATTCGTTGTTTTTTAAAAACTTTTCAAAACCGGTTCGTCACGCCAGTACCTGCCTTATTCCCAGTTGTTCAAGTGTGAGCAACAACACTGACAGTTTCGCATAAATGTCTGGGGGCTTAGAAGAAATTAATAAAAAAAAATTCTAAACGGGGTTGCATTATTATAGAGCCGCACCTTTGGTGTTTACTTCCAAGCAGGACAGATGGTCCACAGTTTAAATGCAGTCAGCCTTCTCGTTTTAAGGAAGCCTTTTGTCCATTTTTCCCCCATAATATGGGATCAATTTTTTTATGTGCATTCTTACAACTTTGTGAGGTAAACAATTATTTGAAGTTGGATTTTGAAGAAAAAAAAGTTGGCTGCCAACAGTCACCCTACTTCTATTACTGGGACCGAATCAAGATTTGTCTCCAACTTATGGAAAATTACAAATCAGACTTTTCAAAATCCTTTTTTGAAATACATTTATTTATCAGAAAGGTCATTTTCTAGCATAAACTTTGGAAATTATTCAAATGGGTAAATATTCTCAACTAAGAGCTTTTGCCTAGTCCCTGGTGTACAATTTTTTTCCCGTTTTATTTTCAGTCTGTATTATTATAAGTAGTAGTATTTTGTGTTACCATGGTGTTCAGAGAGATTGTTGGTTTAACCTACATGTAATTGTCAAATGCAAGATTAGTCATGCATCCTCTTTAACCCCCCCCCCCCACTCTTTCACCCAAACTGCCCTGCCCCTCCCTCCCCCAAAAAACTGTGTAACTGCTCATTTATCATACTAAAGTGTTTTTCCCCATTATCGATTTGTACATTTTCTCAAAACCAATTGGCCGTATAAAGTATCGTTTGATTAATAAATATATGCAAATTACGGCATTTGTTAAAAATTCGTCACGCACATCCTCGTTAATGCTTCCTGTGTCTGATACCATATGGTCGATTGTCGTACAGAAACAGAATAATGGACAACGTAATATATAAAAATGAAAAGAAAGAACACAACAGATTGGAATGATACTGAGTTGTAATTACATTCTATCAGTGAAGTACTTGAACCAATATGCCAGGGACATCAGTAGGAATTTACTTAATTGCCGAACGTTAAACAGATGCATTCAATGCTCAATTTGTTTTTATCGATAAAACATATGATGACAGTAAAAAAATTGTTGACAGTGGATTTTTTTATGTTGCAGATTCATTCCTTTAATGATTGTAAACAGTTACTATGGTTACTATCACCGAGCTAGGCATGAAGTCCGAACACCTTTAGAATAATTTCTTTTGGAATATCAGGAGTACTTGTTTTCCATGAAATTTAGCACCGATACTCAATTTGAATTGAGAAAGCGCAGTTGAGATACTAAGCATTTTAAAGTCTTATTTTTTTTGGGGGGGGGGGATTTTTACTGATAGTGTACATGTATTGTGTATAAGGACTCAAATAATTATTAATTATTATAAATTATTTCTGGTTATGAAACCAATGATTCCTCAAAAGTGCCCTAGGCACTGTAGCTCGTAAACTTCTGAAGAAACCCGACATACCGGTAACAATGAGAAGAAATTACAGTTTTAGACGTGGCAGGAAAACCCCAGAAGAATATTCTGGGGAAAACCCACAGATTCAGCCAATCCAATCCACATATTGGCCCAGGCGGGATTCGAACCCGGGTCACAGCAGTTGAAGGTGAGGAAAGTACCTTTAAGCCAACCTGACTACGCACAACCTTAGTACAAAGAAAACACATATTCACCTATTTTTTTTGCCCTAACAATTTTCTGGAATTTTAAAGTTTTTCCTCTCTTTCTATAAACAATTTGATTGAGTAAATACTGATCTTATGTACTTCTGAGTTCAAGTTAACGGATCTCCATCCCCTCTTCCGAATCCAGGGTGGGCGGAGCCTAGCAGTGGCATGGGTGGGTGGCCTTGTTTACACTATCAGTAGTCCACCAGTATTTTTTTCGCTCATTAGTATAAAATAATTTTGATGAAGGGGAAGGACTCTCCGTCGGTTCCGCTAATCCCCCAGCTGGTTAATCCTCACACGTTGGTATCGATGTGGGCGGGGCATCGCTGTTACCGTGGGCGGCCGTCCTTGGGGAATTACCTTGTCTGACAATGGGAGTTGGAACCAGATGTTCGTTTGACATTTAAAAAACGTCATTTCCACCTTTTGTTTAGCTGGAATTGTGATTATTTTTAGCTTCGCTAATCCCTTATAGCTAATCATCGACACACATTTGGAAAATGTAGTCTTGGCCTAGACGTCAGTGGTGCATTGTTGACCACACGCGCAGTGGTAGTAGTACGCCCTCATATGTCTCCCCTGTTGCGATGAAGCACTGTTATGCAATGCCGTAATGCGTGATCCAATGCCAGCATCTGGAAACAAGACTAGTACCAATCTGCAAGGATACAGGCCTTGTGTGGGTGGGAGACCTTGTGAACCCTTTCGATCCTACAGTGAGACTCTAACTCCAGTTGTGTTTTCCGTCACTTAATTAGTTGGCATAAAAACAACTTTAACCGGAATTCAATGACAGGGAATGTTGCACACATGTTGCCAATTATGAAACGCACCAAGGGTAGTTGCGCCAGGCTTCACACATTAGAGTGGGCGGGGCATGGGCATGGAGGGGGCTCGACGGCTATCAGTCCTTGATTCAGAAATTCAAATTTGTAACAATTATAAGAGATCCATAGTTTCGCTATAAACTTTGTGGCAGAATTTCAGCATGTTATTTTGAATTTTGAAATCCTGTGTTTCTGAGAAGAAATAGTGACAACTGTTTTGGCCACAGTGGTACTGATACTTTGCTTACTTTCCATTTGTGTGACCTGGGTTCGAATCCCGCCCCAGGCTGACCTGTGGATTGGGTTTTTTGAAGAAAAAAAAAGGTTTTACCAAATCCCTTAACAGTCACACAGAGGTAAGTGTCTGCAATATTGAAACCAAAAACGCGAAAGTGTTTCATGTTGCAAAACAAGTTACTGAAACTTTAATCATTGTGACAGATGTTATATATTCTGACAGGCACAAAAAAATGTGACAAGATAACTGTAGTGTATGTTACACCATGTTGTCTATGACACCAATTTGACCTTGAACAACGTGTTGGGTTTCATCAAAAGTTTCCATATTTTACATCCCCAGTATTGTCTGCTACGTAAGCAGTTTGTGGCCATTATGTTCTTCATCTTCACTTTAGCTACAATTGAAATCATAATACATGTATTAACCCTAACCCTGCTGAATCCAACAGGATCCAACTACCGTATATCATAAACCTGTTGGAGCCTGTAAGAAGATTGTAAAAACCTCTTGTACAACAAATGTATATGTACATATTCAGTTCTGTTTCTGTGTACTGATAAATAATATAACCCCAAGTTGGATTCTGTTGGGTAGTACTGATAAATAACCCCAAGTTGGATTCTGTTGGATCCAGCAGACAACTTAAAATTTGGCTCAGTTGGATTCTGTTGGATTGAGCAGGAAGTAACCGTTAGACTCTGTTGGATTTAGCAGGGTAGTCCTGAGGAGCCATTAAACAAACGTAAGCCCCAACCCCGGCATAATAATATCAAAGATGACAATGGAATTTTTCATCCAGCGAAAGAAACAATCCGAAAATAGAAACTCGTTGTCCAACTCTAAAATGGGTCCCTCATATCGGGAAAATATTGACATTTCCTTTTTGTCACAGAAGTCCTAACCTGACCCTAGAAGGCAAATATTTTGGTCCTGTTATCGCTGAAAAAATTTAATGCTTCCCACAATAAAAGCTCTACCAGCACAACGCTCGCCGTGACGCCAGAGTTTACCTTTCGCTGGCCCCCCTAGCATGCACAGGTTTGCCACCATATGGTATTTCTGGCTCCGCAAATCGTGGCTTTCAATTGGTCCATTATAGTACATGTAACAACCTTGCTTTACCCTAAGTCTGGTATCCTGACCCAAGCTCTCATGAGTACCATATTCATTTTCAGTTGTCGACATACATTAGTCGGGTAGCTCATTTTCCGTTTTGGCTGTGTTTAATTTTTCGAAGGATTTTTTTTTTCTTTCTCAAACAATGTAAGTGTTCTGAAGGGCCTGCAATATTTGTCTGGTAAAAGTTTGTTGACATTGGTATGGGATTGTAATTAAAATTGGATACGTCATTGGAGAAGGATATTGCAGTTATATAAGTCTCGTATTACAGGCCGCATTGACAGATTTATGATTTTTTTTCTTCTCGTTATGCAAACTTGAATCGTGAACTGTGATTGGTCAGTCCCTTGGCAATAGTTGTTGGAAACAATCAGTCTTTAATTTTATAATTTAATAAATGGTTAAAATTAAGTGAAAATCTGTAAGTACGACTGAGACTGCATTCAGACTCATGTTCCCCAAGTGGTTGTGTTGGATTTACGACGTTCCTGGCAAAAATTCTCAGGGATTTAGCTTTGATGTTAATCCTGTATAATCTGATGATAATCCAGTTAATCCAGCATAATAAAAGCAGTGTTTCTTTTCACTGACATGCGCACAAGTTAAACATGCACACAAAGTTAAACATGCATCTCTAGGATTTGTTCAAAGGTCTGATCTTAATATAGAATTATAAAAAAAAAAGAGATTAGTGTATAAGACTGCTCAAGGCCAATTTTCAATCTCCCCCTGCCCCTCCCACCCCCCCCCCCAGTCCATACTGGAATAAAATCTTGGAGTTTTGGCTTTACCTGCACCAGGAGGGGAGTGGGAGGCACCAATTCCCTCCCCCCAAACTTTTTTTCCCTTTTTTCCCCGAAATTTATCCCTTCCCCCAACTTTTTTGGACCCCTACACTCCTCAAATTTGCACCCCTCTATCTTGGAGTTCCATGCCTGCTTTTGTTGTGTGTTGCCCTCTTGCTCCCATACTCTCCTTGACCACTTTCTTGTTTGCAAATTTTTCGGCCCATTGACCTGATCTACCGCACAGATGGTGCAAGGAAAAACAGCCGCTGTCCAAACCCGAGACTCATCTAAAAGAACACCATATTGTTTTTCAGAAGGTTTCAACACAAAGTTTCATAACAATTGCTTGCAAACCTAATTTTGTTTTGAAACGCCACAAAGTTTCTTGTCGGTCCTCAAATATTAGTCACATTATATTTTAGGCTCTCCATTTTATTCTAATTTCTTCTGGAAATGTACTTAATATTTCCAGTATGCTAATACAGCAGCCCATTGTGCTGGTTCGTTGGGGTCAATTTCTTTGTTGGGTCAACCAGACATGTGCTAAAGTCATTAACTTTCCTGGGAATTTAAGACACAAACAGGACACAGCCACAAATCAATTCTGGATATTATAGGAAGCTTTCTGGCAAACCTGATATCGGCTGATTTTCTCCTTCGTTGGACTCGAAACGCTCCTTTGTTAGAGTCTTCTAACCTTTTGTAAATAGATTTGAAATGTGCTGTCAAGATGTGGCGTTTGTACTATTTTTCCTATAGCTCCATGGTCTGTCAACGTCAGCGCACATAACCTCAATTTGTTTTATCCAAATCCTTGAAAAATGATGAATCGTTTTAGCCCTGAGCCATCAAAAAAAAATTATGGGCTTGAATTGTGTCTGATGTTCTGGAAAATTATTTGCAATGATAACATATATAATTTGGTGTTTGTTTTTTTTTTAGAAATTGTACTATTTTGTTTCCTAATTTAGATTTACTTTTTGTGAAGCATACTGTTGCATTTCATTTTTTTTTTTTGGGGGGGGGTTCTTGTAGTTTTCGTGCAGTTCTGCGTTTTTCTGAATTGTCAATATTTTGGGTGTGTCTTTTGTGGCATGTGAGGGTTTAAGGGTGAAGAGATTGCAAAATTGAATGGAGAATAAACGAGCGGCCAGTACTGTTCTGATATTGCTTTGCCTGTGCGAAACGGTTCCCTGCGTTGTTAATAATTCCTTTTTTACTACTTCAATTCCAATGCAGCAATATTAATCTCGTTAAGAATGGAATTATAACGATAGTAAATATTATCGATTGTTTGCTGTATCAACAAGTGCCTGCACCAAAAGACCGTAAAAATTAAATTTATTGATGTTTCGGTTCCGAATTGCTTCAATTTATGTAAAGTCGAACCTATAACCAGTAGAATGGACACAGTTTATGAGACCACTCACTTGCTATGCATATGGTGCTGCGAATTTGGATCCTGTTTTGAATGGTTAACATTTATGCTCCAACGCATCTCATAAATTGATTGTTTTGCTTCTGTCGGGAAACAAACTGAAGTTAAATAGCAATTTATTGTCTTGTGTAAATTGGAATCGTTTAATAATTAACCAAGATATTGGATTGGATGGGCGTTTGGGAAAGCCAAACAATTGCTCATGAAACTGTTTTATTTGCATAAGATAATCATGAATGTCGGGTATTGTACTGTTTGCGAAGAGTGCACTGGCAATTTTTGGATATTACTGCAGTGAACACGAGACGAGGAAAGCCTGGTAGAGCCGGTCCCAGAGTGCACTACGTTCTTTTCAATCAGTTCAGAGTGGCTACTCATTGGCAGTCTTTTCTTGCATGTGACGTACACAGTGGGCCGGAATTAGCCCATCCATTGGCAATTCTGCAGGTTGTGGGTTCGAGTCCAACCTGGGTTTGTGGTACGTGTGCCCTTGGGCAAGGCACTTTGTCACTTGTTACTTCTCTCCACCCAGGACTGAAGGGGTACCTGTGAGGGCAGAGATCGTTGATTTTAGCTGCTTTGCGCCGAAATGGCAGCATCGAGCTGTATCCGCTCCGTTCACATATCCCCCCTCACTGGCAAAGAGAGTACAGTCGGGGGTGACCGACCGACGCTATCTTGCCTGACTGCAATTCATTTGCCCCAAAGCGCGAAGCGCGGCCACTGCGTGTACATAGTACAAATCCCCTGGTGTACATGCGTCACACACAACGAACAGTGCGCGTCAACCAGCGAAATGTCCCGCCCATGGGAAGTCGTTGCTAGGTAAAAGGGCGCCCTCTTTTGTTGGCGCACGGAGCCCATACTCCCCAGGGAGCTGAGATTGTCTTTGGAATGTTTCATTTGGCCAATGAGCAGGGTAATAATGATGTAGCGCCTTGAGCACCAATACTGGTGGATCTGTGCGCTTAAGAAAATCAGGGAGTCAGTTAGTCAGTCAGTCAGGCTGTCTGTCTGTCTCCCCGTCTGTCTGTCAGGGAGTCAGGCGCAAAGAGGACTATGGACCATTATCGTGATGCGGCCATCTTGATTTTTTCCCATACAAATCAACGTAACCAAAGCGAGGCTGGAAGGTAGTCTGGTTCCTTTTTGAACAAAAATATCATCACTCAGTACTGTTATTTGATACAGGGAACATGACTGAAATGATGGTAGCATGATAAAGGTCTATAGACTAGGACCAGCAAAAAAAACCAAAAAAACTGCTGCTACTGTTGTTGACTTAAAAATCTATCTACTTACCTACAACAAACTTTGACACTATATTCCACCCCCCCCCCTGTTTATGTAATAACATAATATTGTGTCACCCCTGATTTGAATATAACTGTTCTCTTATCAGCTGATAAACACTTCAAGGTAACAGTTATGTCAATATTAGATTGTATTGTGGGCGAGTGGAATTGTGAACAGAATTTCTTTAAAAACAGATTCTAGTTTTTGCATTGTCAAAATTGTTGAATAGTCACAAAGCCCTAAACTGAAGTCCAAGTTTTCTAGGCCCCTGGATCTGTCCCAATTTGTATTCTAGGTCAGAAGCACAGGAAACCATCTCTTACATTGTTGAGTAAAGCAAATCATTTCTGCAGTGTGTTTCACGCTTTTTGAGTAGCTTAATGTGGCTTGTTCATTTGGAGAGCCCGCAACAGATTTTGCGCTTACAGGGCTAGCACAAAATGTCTGCGCTTAAACTATCCACTCCGTTCACAAGTACCCCCTCACCGGCAAAGGAAGTACAGTTGGGGGTGACCGAACGACGCCATCTTGCCTGACTGCAATATTTTGCCGTGAAGCGCGGCCACTGCGTGTGCATAGTACAAATCCCCTGGTATATGTGCGTCACACACAAGGAACGGTGCATGCGCGTCAACCAGCGAAATGTATGTGTCCCGCCCATGGGACGTCGTTGCTAGGTAAAAGGGCGCCCTCTTTTGTTGGCGCACGGAGCCCATTAGCAAAGACTATGAGTAAAAATTTACACTATGAACTTTTGTTGGGGAAAAAAATCCAAACATGGAAAAACTGAAGAGTGTTTTCACTGCTGTTGGCGGTGCAATGCGTATCTTTTTTTTTCAAAGCCGTTTTTCTCGAAATGAGGTTGGTTGAAGTTCCTGGTGCATATCTTTGGAATAAATTAAGCTACAGAAATAAATTTGGTATTATTGGAAATTCAAATGATCTGTACTTTAACTTGATGAATTGAAAAGTCAAAGGTGAGGGTTATTCCTCATTATGCTATGGCAGGTTGCATTTGTGAATGCATTCATCTTCAAAGAATAGAATTTCAGGAATCGTGTAGTGATGCGTAGCATTTTAAGCCCCTGGGAATCACGCATCGGATGTTTTTGAATAGCTGGTGTACTAGCTTGCAGGGTACCAGTGACATACCCAGTCCAGCTGAGTTGTCTTTCTTTATGGCAGTTGACAGTCACTGTGTAACAAATACATGTATCAAGTTTTGTTGACGCATTCTGTCGTTTATTTAATTTTTGAGATAATTATGAACAAACAAGGGCTCCAGCGATTATTTGCAAGTTGATCGCGACTCTACAATTTTCACATTGATGGTTATGGTTTTGCTTGCAATCTTTTTAGTTGTTTGGTTTTTTTTTTTTAACTTATTGAATTATTTTCGAGGGAGTATACAGTCTTCGTGACAGTCTCTGTTGGTGGTGAAAAAAGTTTTGGTGTCAAACTTTTGCAGTTACTGAAAAAAGGGGAAAATACTGGTTCAGAGTGCGATTTGTTTGGTTATTGTGACGGTATGGTTGTTGTCTTTCGAAGGATTCATTTCTCAAGGATAGCGCACCTGGGCAGTGGGTGGGTGTGCGAGGCCGGCCAATCTGATTTTGCTCAAGCATTACAAAAAAAAGCAGCTCTTACAAGAACTGCATGATGTAAATGTTAAGCCATGCGTGTAGCTGCTTAGCTTAGCACAGATTGGGGTCTGATGACAACTCCATTTATATGTTAATTTCAGGTTTTTCTGGCCTCAATGTTTTTGATAATGTCCAAAAACTTCTCACTGTTGACCTCAGTCGGCCACGCTTTAGTCTTGATCAGTGGCGTAAATCTGGGCTTGGGGGGGGGGGGGGGGGCGGGGGATGACTTACATCACAAAATTGCCCGGCCGTTAACCCTTCCCCCTGAAAACATTTTGGTTGTTTGGAAGTTCGAAATATACTTCAAACTCCGCCTTTTTTTTTCTCACGAAAAAGAGGGGGGGGGGTTGATCCTATAGCCCATCACCCCCCCTCAAAAAGTGGGACGATATACACCCCCCTCCGGGATTTAGGCACCTCTTCGTGGTAAAAGGTTATTTTTCTTCTGATCAAAGGACAACAGAAAGGAGCAATTCATGCATCAATATTGTGAATTGAGGCGTGTGCCTAAGAGTTTTGGCCTCGAAATAATACCGATTTCCACTGCTGGACCTCCCGTAAGATAGGGGATGGATGTTATGGATAGAAGTACATGGAAAAGAGCCGTTTGCATTTATTGACCGTACAAATACCACACCGTACTTTAGCAGTTTGCTAATAATTTATCGTCGGCCCATCCTACTTTATCTGTTTGAAATTGATTTATAACAAACCTGCATTTTGAAGAAAAAAAAATATGAATGAAAATCCAATTTCTGGACAAACTCTTAAATTGGTATACTGGTCCGACAGTTATTTAGAGTCCGAACGTACCATAAATCATCTATCGAAGCTATTTGTTTTCCTCGGTCTAAATTACCAATTATTATCCTTCCGGCAATACCCTGGGAATATACATGTACTTCTAAGCATCAAATATCCCATTTAGTCCCCCCCCCCCAAGTTTTCTGAAAAAGGAGGTTAATAAAACCCAAGGGTACTGCTTACCCCAAAAGCCTCGCATTACAGGTAACAGTATCCGACGGTGACACAAAAGATGAACAGCTAGATGTTCATGGAGACACAATGGGGTCTAGCTTTGCAGATTCCCGGGGGCGGATATAAGAACAGCTAGATGTTCATGGAGACACAATGGGGTCTAGCTTTGCAGATTCCCGGGGGCGGATATAAGAACAGCTAGATGTTCATGGAGACACAATGGGGTCTAGCTTTGCAGATTCCCGGGGGCGGATATTGTCTGTTGATGAGTTGAGCCGCTTAGAAAACTCGAAATGAGATTTATGTGCAAAGGATCAGCGATAAGTCACGGCTGAGTTATTTTTCCCCCTTTCTGGGGGAAAAATTTCTTGGGGGGGGGGAACTCTATGGGATGGTGGTTTTTAATTGTGGATTTGTTTTTGTGGACGGATATTCCAGTACTTTTTATTTTCTAGTGACTCAAGGAAAAAAAGTACGTTTTTTTTTCGATTGGAGCAATCTTTACTGAGTTTCATCATATTAAAGGGAAAATACAACATTTGCAAACATCAAAAAATAAAACTACCAAATCATTTTGAAATACCTTGCTGGACTGTTAGTGAATGACAGTGTAAAGCATCCTGTAAAATCATGGCACCTGGTATACTGTCATTTTCAAGAAAAGTGGTATTTTCAACGCTGATCGGCCGATCACAAATACTGGCCCCAATTGACCATCGCACTTGTTTGCAATCGATTACAAACCTATGAACGGGCCTTACAATTCCTCAATGTATGTAAACTGCTCTGTTTCTTCTTAAATGGAGTCAGGGAACCAGACTACAGGAAAATGATCGTTTTTCTTGGTTTTTATAGCATTTTCGAACCCAAAACCTCAAAAAAGTCAGTGTAACTATATTTGCTATATATTTCCAACCCCCCAATTCCATCCATTTCTGAAAATTACAGCAAAAGCAAATGATGTATATTCCTTTAATATATCCTGTTCATACAAAAAAGTAACTTTATACTTAATTGATGTCATTTGCTCTAGTATAATATATCAGAAAAATCTGTTGTTTTAGAATTTACAATATGTTCCCAGTTTTTGTGTGCTGGTCAAGGTAAATAAAGGGAAGATGTTTTTTCTTGGTTTTTCCAGCATCTACGAACACAAAATTCAAGTAAGTTAATGTAACAATATTTGCTATAAAATACTAAACCACCCCCCCCCCAAAAAATCCATCCATTTCTGAAAATTACAGCAAAAGCAAATTTTGTATACAATATATTCCCTTTAAAAGTAATATTACAACCTTTGCTTTTGCCGTAATTTTTTGAAATCATTTTTTTTGGTTAGTATGTTATAACAAATAGTGTTACACTGACCTGTTTAAAGTTCTGCGTTCATAGATGCTGGAAAAACCAAGAAAAATGTGCTGTTCTGGTAGTCTGGTTCCCTGACCCTACTTCAAACGAAACGGAGCACTTTGTAGATGTCGCAGAGTTGTCAAAATGTGGACTAACTAAACCTTGTAAATTGAGGGGCAGTATTTGAAAAAAGTCAGTTTTTTATCCAATGATGGTTGGCCAACCATTATTGGAAATTGATACAAAAATTCCACTTTTCTTGAAAATGACAGCACACCAGGTGCCATGATTTCACAAGATGCTTAACAGTCAGGTTAGATATTTTAGATAATTTGGTAGTTTTGTTTTTTGATGTTTGCAAGTGTTGTATATTCCCTTTAAGCTAAACTTAGCCCACAAATTTGACCTTGACCCCTCAGATGAAGTTGGTCTGGGGCAGTCTTGTTTTTTTCCATCATTCCGGAAGCGATGAAAATTTAAAAAAATAATAATAAAGATCAACCATTCAAAAAGGCTTGTGTAAGGATAAGAGTTGGGGGTCAATTTTCTGGGGAAAGTTGAGAAACTGGTGGTCTTCAAATGAAAATTTGAGCTGTTTCAAATAGTGTGTTTGCATGTGTTGACATACACAATTTCTTTCACGGTGCACAGCATTGAATAGCAGATGCTTTGTTTGTATGTATGCGCATTGTGTTGGTCGATGGGGTATCCACGAACGGTTGAAAAGAGGGTGGGTGCTGGAAGGGTGCGTAGGGGGTGGATCAGGGGTGCGTGGGTGGGTAACATGGGTACTGTCTGGGCTTTTGAATGGGGATTTCTTTCAGTGTATGTCTTAAGAATTAAACTGCAGTGCATGAGTGGGCAGGTATACACTTGGACAATAATTGCTGTATTCCGTTCTTGGCTTGACTTTTTTCTTTCTCAATTTTAGTGTACAATAAGTGTAGGTGTGAGTTGAAAGGATTTTTTTTAATGGCATTTTGAAGCGCTAGAGGTTTGTTCAAAGTTCCCAGCTTCCCAATTGTTGGAGAAAAACAGACGTGAAGTGCAGTGGAATTCACTAGTCTGTTTAGTCAAAAACAAGTTAACAAGTTCGACGGACATTTACCCTGAGGGAAAGTGCAACTACATCAAAATAAAAGCATTTTCCCCTTCATGTTGTTTCTATTTTCAACTTACGTTTTTTTGTAGCCCCTAAGAAGGTTGCTTTTAGTCATGCATTTGGCAAATCTGTAGAGACTCGGAGAAAAAAATGCTTAGGAAAATTAGTTATTTTTTTTCTGGCTGGAGATGTACAAAATGCATTAAAGATGGGAGCTGTTTCTTTCAAATACTGAAAAAAAATTCATGAAAACAGCACATGAGGCTGCTGAAAAAATGCCAATTATGTAAAATAACATTGTACCTATAATATGGGCATGAGATGCATGTAGTGCATTGTGTCCTAACCCTTAACAAACAACAGGGCACATAATATGACAAGAAAAATGAATTTGATTGAAATTTTTCACCTGAACAGGTATCTTATCCTTTTTAGTTCTATTTTAAACCTTTTCAGCATCATAAATATGTCAAGATATCAAAGAAATTGCACAAATGAAAGACAACTGCACAGTGGGCTTACAGTAACATGTTTCACTGTTTGAAGCACCTTTGGAATAATGGAAAGGATAAAGACAAATCACTTCTTTCACATAATTGGTATTTTCACAGCAACCTAATGTGCTGTTTTCATGAATTTTTTTTCTCAGTATTTGAAAGAAAAAGCTCTCAGCTCTAATCTGATATCCAAAACATACAAATTCACAGATCACGTTTTTGAAAAAAAGGCAAATGTTTCAGGGTTGCATTTTTGGGGTCATCCTGTAGTTTCCAGAAGTCCATAATACTTTATTGGATAACGTCGGTTCTAGCTCATTCCGTTTATGGTACTAGATTGATCATCACAGAAAGCAGTTATTGAGAAACAAGCAGTTTCTTATCTGCAAGGTAGCTGAAGAGTGCAGGCATGCAACTTTGATTTGATTTTCCTTTTTTTTGTGACTGCCTAGTTGCATGCCTGAGAGTGGCGGGGGAGGAGAGGGGGAGGAGAGGGGGATGCAATAGAGCATATATAGAATGGAGACAGTAGTGTCTCCCACATGAGCTGTCAGTAGGTGACTAGAGATGGGAGTGGGCGGAGCTAAAGTGGGCGGACAGATGACAGAAAACAGGATGGAAACTGTAAACACAAATGAAGATGTATTCCGGATGGTTGATCCGATCATTAGATGATGTGGCTCAAGGAAACCAAAATCTGCTGTCTTTGGATAATTGGATCATTAAATTGTATGTATATGTAGCGGCTTTAAAGAATGCTCATTAGTCTTTTAGTATGGTATCAGAACTTCCCTTCATTTCCTGCTGATTTTATGTTGTATGTTTTTGTAGAAAAAAAAAACACAATGGAAAGTTGAAATATTCATTATACGTCATAGAAGTGGTTACATCATACATTGTCGAGGTCACGTGTTGCTCGTGGTGATATGGCTACACAAAGTTGCCCACTTTTTCATCAATTTGTCATCCATTTTTCATCTGTTAGAAAAGAAAAATGAAGGAATCTGTCACATTTTGAGTGATAACTACAGTGAGCTTCTAAGCGTGGTCCCACTTTCTGGTCTAATAATAATGTCTGAGAAATTTCAACTTGAACAAGTTCACCTAAATCGCTTGTGCAAACCCTGTAAAAATGGCCAATGATACATTGTTTGGACACATCACTAATGTCGACGACCCCTCGTGACGTCACACTTCTACGGCATATTGAAGTCCTTTTTTTCATGATTTGAAATGTAATAGCCATTATGACTTGAATATCAGTACTGATTTTTTTTTAAACGTATGTAAATTTTTTTGACATGCTCATCAAAACATATTTCATAAGTGATGTGTCGTTATTATCCATGGTATTGAATGGATGACAGGCAAAATGCTTCCTGCCTGAAAAAAAATCTGGGGGTCGTAAATTTTGTTGTTAATCCTGAAGCAGTCTCCACCAGTGCGTAACTGTAACATTAAACAACTCAATGAAGGAGTACTTAATCTTTTTGTATATGAGATGTTCTTGTTGTTCCGCTTATTAAATGTTCACAATGATACATGAGCAGTAAAAAAAGGCAGGGTATTATTTAAAGATGTTAAAAAAATCACAAAAGAGCCAAAATTTGTTCACCTTAATTTGATTTATTAAATAATAATAATTGCTTTATTCTTATAAGGTTTCAAAGCACTTTATCATTATTACCCTGCTCAGTGGGCCGATGAAACATTCCAAATACAATCTCAGCTCCCTGGGGAGTATACAGCTCCATGCTGCCATTTTTCCGCGCATCTCTGCCCTCACAGGTACCCATTTACTCCTGGGTGGGGAGAAGCAATGAGTGACAAAGTACCTTGCCCAAGGGCACACGCACCATAGCCTCAGGCTGGACTCGAACCCACAACCTGAAGAATTACCCGCAGACCACGAATTCAATGCCCAAGACCATGTAGCTGGTAGATCCCAGCACTGAAGGAAGACTTTCTCTCTGTATCAAAAAGTAGTTTAACCATATATTTCCTCTCAAGTTTTTTACAATTCAAGAGGAAAGTGTTATTTTTAAAAGACATGTTTTTCTTGACGTTTCAAGCAACATCGTTGCCCTTCACCAGAAGTTGTTTGCATTTGGCCATAATTAGGTGGCGCAAGCCAGACACTAGTCCCACACACAACTCAGCATGTAGCCCCCTCGTCCCTGTTCATGTTCTCGGTTATCCTGATCCAGATTGCTTCTTTCACCCATCTTGTAAATCGAGCTGTTTCTCTGTTCGAGACTTTGCTGTTGTTCCCATCAATTGTGTGATATTCCTGAGCTACTTGGCGAGGGGGGAGAGGGGCTACATGCTGAGACCTTACCAACTTCTGATGAAGGGCAACAATGTTGCGTGAAATGTCAAGAAAAACATATAAGCCTGATTATGTAAAATAACATTTTTCCTCTTGACTTATATATCATTCACAATCAGCTGACCTAATCAAGGATTTCCTTTTTTTTTATATTCAACAACGTTTTTCTCATGTATCTCTTCTTTAATTCACAGATCACCCTCCTCCCAAGAAGGTTGATGTTTTGCAAGCCTGAACGTACTCATTGGCACCCCTTTAAAATTTCTGCTCCAGAATTTTGAAACTTCTATGAAGGATGGCAAAGTTAGCTCTAACAACAATAGTTGGAAGGTAACCCTCCTATGTAACAGGTCAGGCACACAGAGGCTGAACTTCGGAGGCATCCGTTTAATGGGTCTACAAGATGTAATCATGTGGTACTTGATGTTCTTTTAAGTGTTTTGACCATACTTTCATGTTCGGACGTCCTGTTTGATCATGCCATGCGGTTTGATGTTTTTGAGGTTTTTTTGGCCCGTATGTATTAATTTACGATATGGGTTTGACTTCAGACCTTGAAAAGAATTTGACGTCAAATTGTAAGTTGACGTTTGAAATGTTTGGCTCAGGTAGTGTCCCAACCCTACCAGCCCCGCACTCCTTTCCACGTGCAATTCATGAATTTGAATACTTAGTCAATTATGGAAATTTTTGTTTGTCAACAGACCTTCAGATATTTATTTTTTGGTGGGGGGTGTCTCTTGTGCAAGAAAACATGGGGGCTGCCCGGTACCCTCACAAAGTTTGGTTTTGTGCTTATAGTTTGTCAAAGTGTAAACCGTGTAAAAGTTTGTTGCACTTTTGTCACGTGTTTTTAACTCTAGCAGTGCCCAACTTGGGCAACGTTAAATTGCCAGGGCCAATTACATCAACCCACAGTCTCTTCTGTTGATGAAATAAGATCATGTGACCATATCTGGCAAACTACTTCATTACAAGAAATAACAAACAAACAAAAAGTTTAACCTTCTAGCCCATGTGGTACATAACTCCCTTTAAATTTTGGTCAGATTTACTTGTCCAAAACAGAAAATCGTACACCCTAAATTCAATGACACTTCACATATGTTTATATAAAGCACAGCTGGGGTTAACGTTACAAGTACAGTGGTTGTGTAAGCCTCTAAATATGGAAGAAACGTGACCTACAAGCACTGCAAATAAACGGCCAGACTTGAAATTGTTCGTCTTTTTTTAGCAAGCTCATGCAATTTATGTCATGTTAGAAGGTTTTCAAGAACCTGGCTTTGTTTTTAGTGTGGGTTGATTAATCATGCGCTTAAGGCTTTGATGCGTAGTGGGGGAGGGGGGATGTGACGTGTTTGTGACGGCGGGGAGTGTTCCACATTGCTATGGTCGACCTGGCAAGCTTTTACATCGGCATAACATGTGTTATTAACAAGGCTTTTCCCACTAATCCCTGAAAACTACAAGGGAAAACGATGTGTCCAAAATTATATACATGTAAACAGGACAATGCCCTTGGTGTTGTTTGTTCATTTTGATTTGTTTGTTTGTGTGTGTTTGTTAGGTTTCGGGTGGTCGTTCATTATCATTAAAGATCTGGAGGTTTTTTTTATAAAATCATTGTTTTGGCTCATTAGGCTGGCCATACCCTTATGCACACGCCATAGATCACATAACATGTCCAGCTAAAAATAAGTTTCAAAATTTTGGAACATACTGTAGTTATGATTGCAGTATTTGTGAGAAATTTGTCAAGTGCTCCATGTCTCAAACATATATAACTCTATATTCTACGTCTCATAGTGCTCCTTTGCTAAATTTGCTTTATATTTGGTCAAATTTCTGTATGAAATTTTCTAGTGTCAGACTTTTCGAATGCCATAAAATGGTTGAAATTGTTCCCCCATTTTCTTTTTCACTCAGAGAAGGGGGACTTTTTATGAGAAATATGTTCATTGGTGGGGGTTCAAATATATTCTTGTGTGGAGTGGTTTGTTTTTTTTGTAAGGAGGATTTTATTTTGCTTATTTAAAAAGCCTGACAGTATTTAAAACAAAAAATTCCCCTGTAAAGAGGAACCTAGATTCAGATCCACGAACCTCGTTTGTGTATTAATAATGTACATAAAGTAAAAAATATTAAAATTGGTAGTGGTAAAACCCTGCATATTAGTGTTTTTGTGAGCTATTTTGTTACATTTTGTTGCTTTTTTTCCCCAAGAACATCGGCAATTACAACACCTTTATTTCGAAACTTTGTAAATGCTGGTTCATTGTAAATATTTTAATACTATGGATCTTGTCGTCCTGAACGATACTTTTCTTCTTTTGACAATCTACCCATCTCTTGAGAGGAAATACGATCCTCTTTTTTTCTTCAAAAACTGGATATTTGTTTCAAATTCAATCACCTAAATCGGTGTAGACATACAAACAAGTTTGCGTAGGGCGGTACATGGTATTAGCGAGGAAAATCGCCTGCATGTTTGGAAAAACAGACTGATCGGTATTCAACATTGCTTTTTGATTCTCTTTCCTTGTTGTTTCACGGGAGTTTTGTTTATCGTTTTCTTCCTCCCAGATTTATCCAGGGTCTGTTCCGCCCCTCGTGATCGGCTCCAAGTGATTTACCTCGCGCCTTGGGGCGGCGCAGGGCCGGGCTGTGTTTTGTGGTTGTTTCTCGGTTTGGCTTTTGATCCTAAAAATAGAATCGCATAGTTTTTTTTTAAA
Source organism: Patiria pectinifera (assembly GCA_029964075.1). NCBI lineage: Eukaryota > Metazoa > Echinodermata > Asteroidea > Valvatida > Asterinidae > Patiria > Patiria pectinifera. The sequence goes on along the minus strand of CM057140.1, from coordinate 14,024,742 downwards.
TCCTAAGCAAACAGAGAACTACTGAGCAAAAAAACTACTGCTTGCCAAAAATAAATGCGCAGTGAAAATGAGCTTTGCTCACACCTGTTTCATCGATTTTGGCGGGGATTTTCCGTTGTAATTACTTTAAAAAAGAAAAGAAAAAAGGAGTACTTGTCCATTTTGTTTTATCAAGGGTCCGCCCGAGAAACACGTTTTGTTTTGGGTTGGCCATGGTGGGGTGGAGGTGACCTATCCCATAGGGAATTCTGAAAGTCAGGAAACCAGATGTCATTCAACAAAGAATATATATTTCGTATTGGCTTAGAGGAAGGAAAAACAACAATAAATCATTTCAGTTTAAGGTCATGGGTCATCGTAGCTCACAGGTGACTTTTGGGGCACAAAGCTGACTTTGAATCGATATGTAATAAGCAACTAAACTTTGTCGTTTTGTTTTGAAGCAACTTTTTCACGGATAATATTACATATTATTTTCCGCGCTCAAGGCATAATCTTTTAACACCTGTGTTCTGTCGATCAGTGTCAACTAATATTCCGTTTACTTTTATCTCAGTAAAATTGGATAAAAAACAAACTTCTTTTTTCCAATGTTTAAAAAAGTCTTATTTATGTACGTGTTGGGCATTTTACTTCTAAAATGTCGGTCACGGAAGTACAACGTTAATGTTTCCAGGCAGTATATTTCCATCCGTTACCAGAACGAGATTTAAGCAAAACGATGGACCTTCGGAAAAAGGCAGAAACTATTTCGTGACTTCAAGGTCCTTTAGGTTAAAGGCCAAGTGGCGTGACCCGCGATGGCCAAATAAGAACAGAAACTAGCGGTCCTAAAACTCCCATAGCGCACAGCACGTGTCGACAGCGCGCATAAGGGCGAACCTTCGTCGGGAGTAGAGACCCATGGCCCCACGAATGACCTTTGCGTCGCCCGCTCCGAGTACGGGACGCTTCGGCCGCTAAGCCTATCGCGGTCCATACGCCTAAACAATATCAGAAACAGATGTTCGTAAAAGATTTAGCTATCGAATGACAAATGGATGGATTATTGTCAATATATATATGAGTTTTGGTTAAAAAGTACCATTGTTTGTTGAATTTTATCAAATTTGTGGACGCATTATTTCCTTTATATGGAACATCTGGCAAGAGAACGTCTGGGAATGTGTTCTAAGGGCCCACAGGCAACTTCCTAGAGATTTTCAAGCAATTCCATTTTTTGGCCAAAACTGACAAAAATTGCAAGGGGTTAGCCTTACATTTTGATCAAAATTTGGTCAAAAATGTACTTTCCTGGAAACGGCTCAAAATCACCTTTTGATGCAAGACAAACATGATTTGATACATCTAAGCTAAATATTTCGGAGATAATGGTCATATATAAACGATTTTTGGTTAAAAAGTACTGTTTGGTTTTCTTTGAAAATCACCCTTTTTTGTTGATTTTTACCAAATTTGTGGACGCCCTATTTCCTTTATATGCAACATCTGGCAAGAAAAAGTTTGGGAATGTGTTCTAAGGGCCCTCAGGCAACTTCAAGCAAGTTCTAAGCAATTTCATTTTTTGGCCAAAATTGAAAAAATTGCAAGGGGTTAGCCTTACATTTTGATCAAAATTTGGTCAAAAATCAACTTTTCTGGAAACGACTCAAAATCACCTTTTGATGCAAGACAAACATGATTTGATACATCTAAGCTTAATATTTCGGAGATAATGGTCAAATATAAACGATTTTTGGTTAAAAAGTAAAGTTTGGTTTTCTTTGAAAATCACCATTTTTGTTGATTTTTACCAAATTTGTGGACGCCCTATTTCCTTTATATGCAACATCTGGCAAGAGAAAGTTTGGGAATGTGTTCTTAGGGCCCACAGGCATCTTCCTAGCAAATTTAAAGCAATTTCATTTTTTGGCCAAAATTGACAAAAATTACAAGGGGTTAGCCTTACATTTTGATCAAAATTTGGTCAAAAATCAACTTTTCTGGAAACGACTCAAAAACACCTTTTGATGCAAGACAAACATGATTTGATACATCTAAGCTAAATATTTCGGAGATAATGGTCAAATATAAACGATTTTTGGTTAAAAAGTAAAGTTTGGTTTTCTTTGAAAATCACCATTTTTGTTGATTTTTACCAAATTTGTGGACGCCCTATTTTCTTTATATGGAATATCTGGCAAGAGAAAGTTTGGGAATGTGTTCTTAGGGCCCACAGGCATCTTCCTAGCAAATTTAAAGCAATTTCATTTTATGGCCAAAATTGACAAAAATTACAAGGGGTTAGCCTTACATTTTGATCAAAATTTGGTCAAAAATCAACTTTTCTGGAAACGACTCAAAATCACCTTTTGATACAAGACAAACATGATTTGATACATCTAAGCTAAATATTTCGGAGATAATGGTCAAATATAAACGATTTTTGGTTAAAAAGTACACTTTGGTTTTCTTTCAAAATCACCATTTTTGTTGATTTTTACCAAATTTGTGGACGCCCTATTTTCTTTATATGGAATATCTGGCAAGAGAAAGTTTGGGAATGTGTTCTTAGGGCCCACAGGCATCTTCCTAGCAAATTTAAAGCAATTTCATTTTTTGGCCAAAATTGAAAAACTTGCAAGGGGTTAGCCTTACATTTTTGGCAAAATTTGGTCAAAAATCGACTTTTCTGGAAACGACTCAAAATGACTCAAAATCACCTTTGGATGCAAGAAGAACATGTGTCTGGAAAGCACCGAGCAACAGAACCAATAATCACCGATATTGAGAAGGTGGGTATATATTGCATGTTTATTCGAATTTAAAATTCGAGTACAAGAAAAGTACAAGTTCTTAATTTCAAATTCGCGCGAAAATTCCCAAGCGTGTGGTGGTTTTGTGGTAACATCCTTCCGCTCCTAGCTCAGAGATCGCGGGATCGACTATCGGCCCGAGTTCTAAATTTTGGTTTTATTACCAAGTACAAATCGATACTTGATATATTTAAAATTCGGAAAAAAATTCAAGAAGTGCTCGTGGCCTGGCGGTAAGGCGCAGAATTTCTGATCTGGAGACCCGGGTTCGAAACCCAGGGCCGTATTTTATGTTTTTTATTTTAGTTGATTCTAAGGGTTTTAATTATTGGAAGCGTAGTTTCAACGGGGGGACCCAGATAGCGCACCCGGTAGAGGTCCCAGCGGGCAAGCCGGCGCCCCAGGTTCGAGTCCCAGCCGCGGCAACTCGGACTGGCTGCAGGGAAACCTGCGGCTGTTCCGAGTTCTGTATCGCTCGTCTACCCCAACTATATAAAATAAAATAAAATAAATAGAATTTTATTACTTTTTTATATAAAGTATAAACTAAAAAGAAGTAAAAAGTCCTCTAAGAAACATCGCCGGGATTCGAACCAGGGGCGCCGGCATGAGCGTCAAGAGTGCCTACCGCTAGGCCAACACGCTCTTCTTACTTAGAAGTGATTGGAAGTAATATATAAATATTCGGTCCGATTGACGCAATTAAAAAAAAAATAGTTTAAGTCCACGCGCATGCGCTCTGGTAATTACGCAGCAAGTGAATGCAAAATTGTTAAGTCCACGCGCATGCGCCCTTGTAAAGACGGTATTACGCGGCAAATGAATTCAAAATAGTTTTTAAGTCCACGCGCATGCCCATTCGATATGTTTACCCTTATGTTACTAGGAACGGGAGTTACTCCTGCTAACTGAAGTGTTGGTTTTTAAACTATTTGATCATAAGATAATTTCATCAAATTTATTTTAAATTGGGAAGTGGAATTTTCTGAACTCCTGCAAAAATGTAGAGCAAAAATGCCAGTCATAAAAGTAGGTTTTTTTACAGGATTAGTTAGCTTTTTGCAGCGTTTTTGTTTGACCGTTTGTTTGGTTTTGTTATATAACCCTGCAGAGATTTAACCAGAACAAAAATATTTTCCACAAACTATTCTGCTAAAATAGACACCAGAATTGGTTCACACTAGTTCGTTCAAAATTTAAGGGGCTTTTAACATGCACAAATTTAAGCAAATATAAAAACGTGTGTCACCTTTTTTTCTTTCTTTTTTATTACAATATATATGGTTTTATTACAATATATATTTTTCTGTTCATAAACTTAAATTCGAGAGCTTCTTCTGCCAGATTTTTGATGTGAAACATGGATCAGAATTTTGCATCTAGGTATAAAACCCAAAGCAAAGTCATTACCATGTTTATGAAAGTCTATTAAACTGAATTTACATGTACCTTTTTTGCAGGCATATATACAACCGAGATTGATTTAATGAACAATAAAAATGACGTGACATATTTCCAATGTGGAAAGAGTTGTGCTGATAAGTTATTCTAATTTGTGGTTTTGTTTTTGTTAAACACACAAAATTAACCCTTACAGCTAATTAAATACAATATCATTAAACAATTACTCCATAACTTGACTTTTTTAAGCACAAATAAGAGATGCAAACACCAACTGTTTCCAATAAAATATCAGTTTACTTACTAGCGAATTTTCAAGTCAAAAATAAAACCTTTTTTTAGGACACAAAGAAGAGAACTAAAATTGACCATTTCTTGCATCAGATTAGATTGTCTTAAATGGTAAACATCACGCAAAGTATGAATAAAATAAAATAATTTGATCTGAAAAATATTAAAAAAAAAACATAATAATTTCATAGCCTCCTGTTCAATGATACTTTCACTTGGCCATACAAATCTTAAGGTTTGTTTCTTGGGCCGTCCGGGAGCTCAAGATGAACAAATTTTTCTCACCATCCAGAAAAAAAATACAAATAATAATAATAATAAAAAAAAAATCCAAACTTAATACCCAGTTGTTGACTCTCGTCACATTTTTCATACATTCAATACAGACTTGTTATGGAAATTTTGTACAATAAAAGAGTTCTCATATGCATATTTATCTTGTTGGCATTGTGCCAATATTTCACATTTTTTTCATAACCAACAGCTATTTTTTTCCGATGAGCTACAAATATTAACAACCGCCTGACATTGTGTCCTATCTACCAAGGCCAATCACGTTAACAATTTGGTCACTTTTTTTTATGCAAATGCTGACTAAAGTTAATTCAAAATACAAGTGTTGATAATAAAAAAGAAAAATCCATCATTCAGATCCTTCGAAAGCATTCACTTAAACAAGTTCATTTTCGCAATTTTAAAATTTCACAAAAGGTTAAATGAAATGTCAGAGTTACATTTGTAACCTGCAGCAGTTTCAATATTGCTAATTTTTTGTTTTCATTTCACTTAATAACTTATTAACGTCTTAATGGAATCTTACAAGGCTAAAATACTTTTTTTTAAGGAGGAAATAAAACGAAAAGAATTGGGGTTATCAACCAAACAAACTCTGAAAATGAAAGTTCCTTTAAGCAATAAGATACATGCAAGTAAGTCGGTATTATTTAAAGAGGCACAAAATGGCAATGGAACAGTTTAAGAAGGAAATACTATTTTTTTGCCTTTTTTTTTTTTTTTACTTTTGAGCTAATAAGATTTTCTTGTTTAACCTACTGAAAAAAATGGGACAAAAGCCAAAATACAAAGAGATGGATTTTACTTCAGACTGAATTTCGGCAATTTTTTTTGCGTAGCAAATAAAGCTGCAAAGCGTAATTAAAATGTGAAACACTTTTTTTCACGTTGCCTCTTTAACTAGACACATACACTGTGTACTGTAAGCAAAGTGAGCAAATGCATTAAAATTGGCTTGTTTTCCGACTCGTTTTTGTTTATACTTTCGAGTAAAACTCCTTACAGCTGAAAACGACAAAGTGGCAAACATCATTAGTAATGGAAACGACCTTTGACCTCTCCAATAACTTGGATTTCCCAAAACACTTAAGCAAATAAACCGAACTGCATTGCAATCTGTGATATCTGATAACAGTGCTGCAGTTTAAGTTAAAATATTTTTAACAAACGGTAGTACATGTACATCTGTTACACAACTGCATACATACATGTACACGCATGTACAATGAACACTAGTCTCCACGGTCGTATACTGATACTGGGGGACCACATGCTGAAACGCCATGTAATGAACATTACTCATTGGATCGAAACTTGTATAATGTCCACCCTATTGCTTTCATAACAGTTACACAAGATGGAAATTTCAGGACCAGAAACTGAAAGGTTTATTATTTGAGAAGTTTTACAAATACAATGGTTTCTAGAAGATCTTGCAGGAATTTTTCTTCTGGCATGGCAAACACTAACACACTTGTTCACACTACATTCAAAACTTTTTGGCAGAATATTTCTGGCTAAGCAAATACATCAAGCCTGCTCAGTTGAAACATTCCTCCATGGTTGAAAGCAAAACTTCTAACCAGACTTTTCTATTCGGGCAAACAAAGGAGTGTTTCAGTTCAGTTAATACCAAAAGAAAATTCCTTGCTGGATTTTTCCAGAAAAGCCAACAAGAACAGCCTGGTCCATTCAATGATTCATACCAAAATTTCGTGCAAGAATTCAAGTTTCACCCCAGTGGATCGCAATGCACTGAAATCAGTCAGATATGAAATTGTATACACTACAATACTGTATCCTAGGGCAAGGACACATGTTCAGGTTTTACCAGGGCACGAGCGCAACAAACACCCTTTACAGGGAAATCCAATGGGATTAGCAAGGAAGTGCCATTTACTGCTGGGGAGGTCAGCCTTGTGACCTCTGACCTCTAGCATGACCTTGGCTGCTGTTATTCAATTCACAGTGCGTCCCTTGATATTTGTGCAAGTGGACACCTCGGTTTGCAGTTAAAAAGGTTGAATATTTATGTACCTAGTGTGCTTTTACACCGGTTTACAGACTCTGTTACTGGTTAAAGTGAAAGCCTTCATTCCAACTGTGCATTATGTGCACAATGAATGGGACAAGCACTGATATAACAAAACTTTGGAATGGTCCGGTTGAGTTTGTATTAAAAGAAGTTGACCTTACATATATATACATGTATCAGCATATGTTTACTGTTTAAATATGGAATCGGGCGGCACACGTGTTGCAAAAATTGATCGCTGCAGTCCAGATTTGCGCAGGACACAATTGCATCCGTGTTACACTATTGATGTCGGTCTCATAACATGTTCCATGCGTCATTTCTGCTGTGCACAACCATAGTTATGAATGGTAGCTAACAATAGACCGTTGACATGTGGAAATTGATTTTTCGAATAAAATAAGTTTGGAGAATTTGAGTTATGACGCATATATGCGGCAAAGATCAATCATTTTTGCAACACGTGTTCGATTCGGTGCCGAGAAAGCATTAATGTACAGGTACAATTGGAATTTCTATAAATGCATTAAATATTCCAACAAAAATTTAAACAAATTCGTTTGCCGAAACTGCATTCCCAGCAGGAAAACAATCGAGCATGAAATCGATTTTTTTTTTTTATGACCCAGGGCTCTAATGAGAAACAGCATGCATAATCCATGTGTGTAGTTCATCCATGAAATTCAAACTGCGGGTAAACCATACCACAGAACGAAACAAAATATACAATGTCAGAAAGTATTCCTTTCGAAGGTCAACCAAATTGCAAGTGCAGTTAAACCTAGATGTATATTTTAACATGCTTGCCCTCGACGCTGTGAAACATAAGAACGTGAAACGTAAAAAACATATATCATGTAAGTTCAGGGTTCTTAACTTCACATAAATCAAAAAGTGTAAGATGCCTTCAAGAAAACTTTTGTTCAGTCCTCTTCTTTGTCTTGCTGATTGGTCAAATCATCTGAGAACATCAGAAATATTTTGCAGTACAAAATGTATATGCATGTGCTCTGTTTTCATGCGCACTTTTAGAAATAGCATCCCAAAAGCGCATGCCCAGTTAATAAAGAGTTATTAAAGTTTGGGTGATGATAAATTTGTTTTCCAGCTTGCGCGGGTGGAACATAGAAAATGTAGTGTGTGTATCCAGTGGTGCTACTTAGCCATCCGACTACAAGACAGAAAATGCATTACTCAAGTGCTGTTCCACTCCAGCCAACCAGATAATTGTAAACAAGATTTCATGACAAAATTAATATCACCATCACCGACTAAGCAAGGTAGCTCAAATGAGCACAAAACTTTTCTCCTAAATTGTGTGCAAACAATATGATCATCTGTCCACATACGTTATAGTCCACTTCAATTTGCATATAACTGGTCAGGGTATTATGTAAATTGCCAACATTTAAATATTATTCATAAGATAAGACCATCAGGTTCTTCACCGGCTAGTTATGACCTTATTATTTTGTATTCAATTTTTATTGAACAAAAGTGAAACCTAATGAGTATTTCTTGCCATATTACTTGAATGTCTTGCATACACATTTGTCACAAAACGAAACCCGACTTGAATCTTTACGCAGACACAACTGTGCTACTAATTCACCGCATGAGTGAAATTTGATCAAAACACAACCAGGCTAATGAATCCAAATTCTTTCACACTCAATTTTGTTCGCACTCAATTTGCAGTGGAACATCACCCACCAACAGAAAAATGCTGGAAATCTCCTGAAGCGAGGAAATACATGTAGTAATAAATGTCTGCCGCGTTGCAGATCATTTCCGATCCAGCGAGTTTTTTTGCCTCGGATGAGTTGGTCCACACTGTGACATGGTGTGGGTGTTTTTTATTTGAAACAGCAGGTACGAACTGCCCAGCTATGAAACGTTTTCTACAGGCGTTTGTCAGGTAAAAAAGAAAAGAAAAAAAGAACAGACCAATTGAAACTTGAATCATGTAATTAACAACCTTGCAAATTTTTGGGTTGGATGGGTTTTCAAATTCAAGGATTTGTTACTTGAATATTTTTTTATGTTTTTAACGAGTCCATCTGGGATCTGTACTGTAGCAGATTAAGAGCTAATTATTAGACATAAAAACTGTAGAAGGTTGAAAAAAAATTAACGAGCATTGAATATTAAAGCGATGGAACAGAGTTGCATAAGTAGCACAAAAAAACGAGTTGTGAGATCAACTGCATACCAACAGTGACAGCCCAAGGCCAATCCTAGCTGATAAAAAAACACGTATTACTTCACTTATATTAAGTTGCAAAAAGAAACCATTGTAATTGAGGACAAAGAAGCAAAATCAAACAAGATTTTGACACTGTGATCGACTACTTTGCTTAAAAAAGTTTGTATCAGTTGAATACCGTTTAAGTTCGGGAACAGGTTGCTTTGGTTTGGGGTGTCAAATGCAAAATGCTTCTAGTATGCAGTTGAGAAAAAGACAGCTTATCAAGTAAAATGACGGAAGTAATGGATTTTTGGTTAAAAAAAATCAAAGGGCATGGGCTTAGAGTTGACAAAACGGCCCACTCCTCAATAGACCTGGGGATTTTGAAGGACAAAGTCATTTGTGTTTGTGCATCCACACAGATTTGGCCAGTTTGAAAGGGTTCACACTGTCTAGGTTCTCACTAGCTCAATATTTTGTGCTACCTTGACAATTTTCCAATTGGTTTTTGACGAAAGGACAGTCAACTACAGACAACCACTTAACTTTATAAATACACCTATGAATAAATTTAACAAATCAAGATTCCTTTCTGTAAAACGGATCGATTGTGACGATATAGGAATGGATCATTTGAATGGAAAGGCCAGCGCTGTACACAAACGACAAAATTGTTTCACTTTGTGTATGCACGTATTTGAAGGAAAATAAAATTGTGACGAAATTTAGGCCACTGTAGTGTTTCTGGACTTATAAGCTCAAGTAATTTACATACATGTCTTTGAAACACTCTATTCTTAACTTTGGACCATTTTTAAAATTTTTTATGCAGAAAACTTGTTTTCCACAAAACAGAGCACCACAAGAAGCCAACTTAAACACAAACATACAGAACAGCATTTTTTATCCTTATTGGAACATTTTCATGCGTAGTTCATACCGTGTAAAAGTTGTTACATTTTAAGAACACAACATGAACCCTGGTATTTTTTGTGCATTGGTGATGCTTCAGTTATCTCTCAATATCTGTTAATTTTAAATTTACAATATCTCACGAATTCTGAATGACCAAGACAATTAAACTGATTTCCACAGCCAAAACAAAGTAAAAACAAACAATACAATTATACAAAGATATTGTCACTCAACTGCAGCTTCTGATAGCAACAATTGTTCGAGTGAACTAAAACCTGGCACAAACAAGCAACTTTAAAAAGCATTTTTTTTTGTAAGTTTTGAATTAGTGAAAACAATTTTTTGTTTTGGCCTTCAGCATAAAATCAAACTTTGAAAATGCGCACAGAGTCTTTTTTTTTGGCTGCTATAGCTTTCACCCCTGCAGGCATGATCCATGAAAACGAAATCGTTTTTTAATTTTTAACCTATACTTAAAAAAAAACCACCCTGATTGATGCTTGCTATTTGCAAATTTTTCCACGTCCGATAGACGGAACTACATGTTCCCCAAACAATTGGGACCTTCAAACTTTGGACACTGAACACATCAAAGGTCAAGATATATATTTATAGAAGGATTGCATAATCACCACAAGCCACAAAAAAGGTTCCAAGCATTCCAAAACAGAAAACACAAAATTTTTGACTTAAAAACATAACAATTTTTTCCTTTTTTTTTCCAAAGACAATTTACAATTTATACAATTTTTGATAGGTTTTTCTTTTTTGCAAGTAAGGAAGATCTATTGTCATTGCAGTAAGCACTGGATTAAGTAAGATTTAGCAGAGTTTTAGGCTCCCTTCGTCCGAGTAAAATACAATTTTCTTTTCAACTTTCCTATGTCACACACTTTCAGCACCTTTCGGAAGGATTTAACTGCATCCCGTTTCAAACTTCAATGCCAAACTTTTCAATGCATTCTGTGTCTACACAATCAAACACCATCAGAGCATGAGAACAGTGTATACGTTTCTGTTCACACAAAAAAGAAGCAATAAATTGGAATGCATAACATGGAACCGAAATGTAAAGATACAAGATTGCTGTTTTTGTGGATCTTTTCAATACATATTATGTCGGCACTTGTTTTTTAATACTTTTAAAATGTACAGATACATGTAGGACCAATCTTGGAAGAAATTGAATCAGTTACGTCTATCACTTCCACGAAGGTGTTGGCAAGTCAGGTTTTCATGGTGATTGGTATTTTAGTTTTTTCACCTCCTTTGTCCATTTTATCCACAATACACTTGAGTTTACTGGTAGAGGGGTGTTAGGCAGTAACGCCTTTGCTTTAGTAAGCATGCATCAGATTGGAGTTAAAGTTTGTGTAGCCGTTATGGTGAGTGGCCTTGTGACCGTAGTAGGTGTTAGATGGGTAGTAGCCTCCCTGCTTGTAGTTGTACTGAATAAACGGCTGGTGTCGGTGGTGGTGCATCGTGGGGGCTGCCAGCTGGCGATGGTGCTGATGGTGGTGGTTGTTGCTGTTGTGGTACTGGTGGAAATGCTGCTGCTGTCGCAGGCTGCTGAACACCTGCGGCCGATGTTGTTGCTGGTGCTGGAAGGCCAGCGATCGCTGAACCTCTTGCGCCAAGTCGGCGATGAGGGTCAGCGTCTGCCTCCTCTCGTGCCCCATGAGGCAGACCGTGCTGCAGTCCACCACTTTGTGCAAGATCATCAGATACTCGTATTTACTGATGTTGTCCCCGACAAAGTGGTCATTCAGGTAGCTCTCCAGCTTCTGCTGCTGCTGAGGCAGCTCGCTGAAGTCGATGAAAAACCGCGAGCACATGTATCTCTCCAGGATCTTGATCTCCTCGCGGCTAGCTGGGAGGTATTTCCGGACCAGGAGGTTGCAGTACTTCAGGAGCCCGCCCCCGCGTATCTCCTCTGGATTCCGCGTCGCGATCAGCTTGTTGTTGAGATGGTACAGCGCCTCGTCGAAGTTTCCAAACACGCTCTCTCCGATGACCGTCGGGTAGAAATTGGAGTTCATGGGGATTTCAGACAGCTTGTAGAAGAAGAGGAGGGAGTCCAGGATGATCTGGAATGAATCCACACTGAATTCAAACTGACGCCTCATCCGGTCGACAAACTTGAGTTCCACGTTCTTGCCCGTGTGGTTGGAGAGGGAGATGAGGCTCCAGCGGTCATTCTCGGTGTAGATCTTGACCATCTTCTGGACGTAAGCCTCCTGCAAGGTGCAGGAGCTCATCTTTGCCTTGCTGACTCCCTCGGGCAGAAAGTTCAGCAAGGAGGTGAAGACTGCCTCCTTGATGATGTGAGTGTTCTCAGTCCGAGACAAGTCGACTCCAAAAATCAGATCGACATCGTTGTAGGACTGGTGTTCCGAGGCGCAGAGAATGTGGCTGGCCGCACCACCGTTCAGCCTCACCCCTCTAACTTGAACACCCCCGTCTTCAAGTTTCTCCCGCACCACATCGATTAATTCCAAAAGATTTATGTCCAAAGTTGGAAAGTTACCCCTACCGTGCACGGTCATGGTGTCCCGCAGTACGTGGTCCAGTCGGCTGACTTGCTCGAAACTCAGCACCTGGAAACGCGTCGAGGAATCGGTAGAGGCCATGGTGATAATATTGCTGCTTCGTTTACGGTCGGTATTCCGGTCTTTCTGAGCAGTGACAGCTGATGGAATGAACAGAGAAAGGAAGCACAAATGACACAAAATCAAGTGAGGTAACTGAGATGTTAAAACTCTGTGCAGTGGAAAGTTATGTCCCGATGAAACTATTGCACATAGGCACTGCTTGTCTGCACTTGTCAGAACCAGAATGCAGATGTCAGCTCTATCAGCTGAGACCGATTCACTCACCGACCTCTAAATAATCATCCGCCGAAAACAGCTGTTTAGCAATTTCCCTTCAAATTGCTGCAATGACTGACACCCTGACACTGACTTATTACACACAACTTTTTGAACTCAGGGAAATGAATAATAGTTTCCTGAAAAAATAACAGAAAATTTCAGGGGAAAGCTCCAAACACTCGCTACTTTTTACGGCACTAACTGATGCGCGAACTTATATACCCCGGGGCAAGTGCAGCTTATACGATTGTTTGCCGTTCTGCCGATCTGATTGGCTGAGTAATGGATTGGCCCCGGCAACATATTTATGGCTCATGAATATTCAGTAGGTGAGTTACCGTGTGTCGCGATGGTTGTGCAATAATATTGCAGTAATTTTCCACATTTTGGGGAATTCACCGTGCACTCAATTTCCAGCATGACGTCATTTTCATGACACAATGACACATTTTATAAGAGGATTCGCCATTCTGCATAATTTGAAAACATACAAAAACTCGTGACAACCCGTTTTAAGTTTTCAGAAAATACCAGAAAAGCCGGGCATTGCAGGGGGGGCCCAGAAAGGAGGAGGAGAAAGGCTAAGGGCGGGGGGGGGGGGGGGGGACGAGATGCGTTCGCGTTCTTGTTTCCTTGTATGTTCCTTTTTTTTCATGGGTGGCAGAAATAAAATTTCCACTCTTCTATTGCATGCCCAGACTGGAATTTCAGTATAATATTACTAAAATCTTTTTTTTTTATGGATAAGGTCAGGTTTCATGTTATGATGCACCGTATTTGAATATTATCCGCTGGTGACTGGTATTTTTTTTATTGAAAAAAGTCATATCTTTTTTTAACGTGAGCTTAATTTTGATAATCATAATGACTACCAACCGCCCGTCTATTGACAATCAAACCATAATAATAACGGTTGGTGGAAACAGCGCCCTCTACGGTTAAAGCTAGTTATTATTTGTCCATCATCTTTCAACAGCTACGGCACAATAATCCTCGTGGTTTTTTCTCTTAATTGTATTAAAATTGGAGGATTCAGGACTGTTAGGGTTACTTAAAAAGTGCATGCACTTTTCGGGGCAGTTTGTTTTCTTCTAGGAAAGATTGTATTATGTTTCTTGTGTGGGTGGGGTGTGTATAAACCATTTGTCACAAATTTTTAGCTGTTCCCAATTTCAATTGGGAACAGCTCTTGTTTTCGTTAAAGTTTTTTTTTAGCTGTTCCCAATTTCAATTGGGAACAGCTCTTGTTTTCGTTAAAGTTTTTTTTTTTCCTTTTTTTTTTTTTTATTTTTTTTTTTCTTTTTCCACTTTTCCCCATAGGTTTTGTACACGTTTTTATTCTACAAGCCACTTTGGCAATTATTTTAAATCCGATCAACTTTAAACTCAGCATAGTTATTAACCATCATCTGAGGATGTATGCCGAAACTTTTCGTCATGCTGACGTCATCACGTGATTTATTACAGAATTTTGAATATTTAATTTTTCCCATAGACTTTGTACACAGAAATTTTAACAAAAATGTTAATTTTTAGAGGGCATTTTCGACTCTTTGCCAGTAATTCATTTACACCAATCTTTGTCCAAGCAAAGACCCTTATTCAAACAACATTGTGTAATGATGACGTCATGATGACGTCATCCGGTGTTTATTTATAGGCAATTAAATTGTTACACTTTTAATATTTAAAAATGCATAAGAAATCAACCGTATGCGTCCGCAGCATTCTGTTGCCAGCAAGTGGTAGAGTAGGTTGAGGTCTTTATTTCATTCAGTGTGCGTGAAATTCACGTGACCCTTGCTTCCGGTCGAAAAATGCCAAAACCGGAAGTGGCTTATTATTTGAAAGTGGTAATAGATATGAACTTGCTTTTAACGGTGTTAGTGTCTTGGCTGATAGTATTCTTCAAATCATCTACCGATGACGTCATGCAATCTTCGAGCGCCCTCTAGCGACTGGTTGAAAATTTTCAAAAATGTATTTTGAATAGATGTCTGTGGCGAAGTTTGTCGGAATCGCCTAAATATTGGTGTATATGATGACCTTGACCCACTTAACACGTGTGCGAAGTTTAAGGCGTATGACGTCATCAGACCGGAAGTTATAATGAAAAGACCCTTTTTCCTTAGAAAATTCTTGAAAAATCAACCATGGCAGTTTTTATATTAGTTTTTACTCTAATTGTCTATTGAAGGGTAGGTCTAAAACATTTCAAAGCTTCGAGGCAATAAGCAAACTCGGGCATGCCCTGCGCACGCTTAAAACTTCAGGTTGACAATACCACTGCTTTAAAACATGCACAGGACGTCCACAATGTACATGTACATGCACGTACATTGTACGTTGTACATATCGTATGTCAGTCAGCCCGCGCGCAGCGCACATGTTGCTGAGGTCAAATCCTGTCCACAGTGACCGTTTTAGCCGATTTCCGGCTAACTTTGACAGATTTTATGTTCATGCATAGTGATAGTCAGGGACGTTGATAAAAACAAATCATAATGCGGAAAGCCCTATCTTCTGTTGCAAACAGACATATTTCTCTACTTATATGTCTATGGGTCCAACAGATAATCAATATTGGGAACAGCTCTGTGGTTGTTCACAACCACAATTTCTAGTTTTCCTTTTTTTTTTTTTTCTTTTTTTTTCTTTTTCCACTTTTCCCCATAGGTTTTGTACACGTTTTTATTCTACAAGCCACTTTGGCAATTATTTTAAATCCGATCAACTTTACACTCAGCATAGTTATTAACCATCATTTGAGGATGTATGCCGAAACTTTTTGTCATGCTGACATCATCACGTGATTTATTATAGAATTTTGAATATTTAATTTTTCCCATAGACTTTGTACACAGAAATTAAAAAAAAAATGTCAATTTTCAGAGGGCATTTTCAACTCTTTGCCAGTAATTCATTTACACCAATCTTTGTCCAAGCAAAGACCCTTACTCAAACAGCATTGTGTAATGATGACGTCACGATGACGTCATCCGGTGTTCGTTTATAAGCAATTAAATTGTTACACTTTTAAAATTTAAAAATGCATAAGAAATCAACCGTACGCGTCCGCAGCATTCTGTTGCCGGCAAGTGGTAGAGTAGGTTGAGGTTTTCATTTCATTCAGTGTGCGTGAAATCACGTGACCCTTGCTTCCGGCCGAAAAAGGCCAAAACCGGAAGTGGCTTATTATTTAAAAGTGGTAATAGATATGAACTTGCTTTCAACGGTGTTAGTCTCTTGGCTGATAGTATTCTTTAAATCATTTACCAATGACGTCATGCAATCTTCGAGCGCCCTCTAGCGACAGGTTGAAAATGTTCAAAAATGTATTTTGAATAGATGTCTGTGGCGAAGTTTGTCGGAATCGCCTAAATATTGGTGTATATGATGACCTTGACCCACTTAACACGTGTGCGAAGTTTAAGGTGTATGACGTCATCAGACCGGAAGTTATAATGAAAAGACCCTTTTTCCTTAGAAAATTCCCGAAAAATCAACCATGGCAGTTTTTATATTAGTTTTTACTTTAGTTGTCGATTTAAGGGTAGGTCTAAAACATTTCAAAGCTTCGAGGCAATTAGCAAACTCGAACATGCCCCGCGCACGCTTAAAACTTCAGGTTGACAATACCTCTGCTTTAAAATATGCACAGGACGTCCACAGTGTACATGTACCTGCACGTACATTGTACGTTGTACATATCGTATGTCAGTCAGCCCGCGCACAGCGCACGTGTTGCTTAGGTCAAATCCTGTCCACAGTGACCGTTTTAGCCGATTTCCGGCTAACTTTGACAGATTTCATGTTCATGCATAGTGATAGTCAGGGACGTTGATAAAAACAAATCATAATGCGGAAAGCCCTATCTTCTGTTGCAAAAAGACATAGACCTCTACTTATATGTCTATGGGTCCAACAGATAATCAATATTGGGAACAGCTCTGTGGTTGTTCACAACCACAATTTCTAGTCTGTCCTTTTTTCTTTGTTGTGGGGGCAGGGATGATCCAGTTTATTCCGGAGTTACGTGATCAGTTTCGACTGTGTATTGAAATCCACGGAGGTGTTTTTGTTTTGACATTATGTAAAAGTTGGAAACATCACGATCACATTTCAGGGATCAGTTTTGTCAGGTTAAAAAGGACAAAACCGCGAAGATTAATTTCCGAGTTTCGAAAAGTTACGGAGTTCTGCCAGTTGCAAAAACAAACATTTTTAAATGTCATAGATCTTCAAAACGCGGACACAAACAAGAACATTAATTGCGAATGGGCAACACCTACGCTCATTCAAAACATTAATATCAACATCCTTTTCCTCAAATGATTAAAAAAGTAATAAACTTTCCCCTGAAAAACCAAAGCAGAAGTTTTTTTGTGTGTAACACGATGGACTTCGGTATCCGTGTTGCGCAAAAGGCGTAACCTGAACCCGGGCGCAGTTAGCCGTGCTGAAAATATACTCGTGATAAATTTGCACTCGTGCTACTGCGCATGCGTATAGTCGCATACAAAATGATGACAAGTTAATGATTACAAAACTCATTTTAAAAAAAGTGCAACATAGGTAAAAAGTAGATTATCCACTGTTGCAAACTCATTAAAGCACGATGCGTGTAATAAGTAAACCTGACCGTTTGTGGTTAAAATCTTTTTTCAATTGTTTTTTGGAACCCACCCCCGCATGTTTACTCATCCAGTACAGAAATTGAGAAACGCTCAAAGCAGCTTACTTTATTTCTACGGACACTGATTCACCCACTTAAAAAAAAGAAAGATATAGCCTAATATATCGATAAATAAATAAGTAAAAGGAGTAAATTGCAGTGGGCTCAAATTAATATTTTTTGATTGTTAATTTCAATAAACCATAATTAATTTCGGCCTATATAAAATTTAAGCTAAGCGTTTTTTTTTAAAGGTTTAATATAGGCGTTATATTCAAAATTTAATTTTACCACTCGTAAAAAGTCGACAATTTTGGCTCTGCATTTTCTACTTTCACTTCCTGTGAAATCATTAGCAATTTATTATTTATATCTTCTGACAAAATATACCTTTTCAGGGACTTTATTCCGCTTGCCGATTTGTACAGCACTATTAAGGTATTGTTTATATTTTGTTCGATATCTGATATCGCTTTTCAGTTACAGTTAAAATTCGTTTTAGTCTTTACTAGATTATCCCGCATGTGGTATCTTATTTTGTATAGATTGTTGTTAAGTTAATAAGCGGTAAATTTTCTTTCATACGTCAAAAGTGGATGTAAAGAAATCGAAATGTTGGGGATACTTTTGCCAAATGGATTCTACACATCCATGGTTTACGCAGCACTAGGCAGTCTGAAACCCGCCCGTCCTCAAACAAAGCATTCATTCAGCATTTCTTTAAAATGCATGTCATTAATTTGATTTACCAAACCACACGTGCTATTTCAACACTGCATCAATGCACTCTTACACTTCCTACGCAATCACAAATTCCCCTCTCCATTCACGTCTTCAACTCCCACTCCTAGCTGCAAAAATCCTCCCCTCGAATCTTGCCTGTCCTCTCGCCCGGTCGCCCCCTCCATCCACCCCCCTTCAATCGCCCGTAGTTTCACCCTAACCACCACCTCGCCATACCGCATCCTCCTCCCACGCAAACCTCGTCTCGTCAAATTTTGGCTCCGAACGGAAATATTGCGCAATTACTCACATTTCACAGACGGGTTCTCCCCTCATCCTACGCTGCGTGCGCCCACGCTTTCAATGACGTCATAGCCCCCTTTTCATTCATAAAAATTCATCCCCGCATCTTTAAGGCCTTCGTACCGTGTACGCGCGCTCCGAGCTTTATCAACTTCAAGATCACAATTTCCAACTCAACCTTTCACGATCGACAATTCAGCACGAGATGACGGTCGACCTCATCAATATCTTTTAGTGATCACAATTTACACACGCACTTTTGTTTAATACTTATTTAATTGCCCAAGAACAAAATGATGCCGTTTGCAGAAAAAAAAATGAAAACGGAAAACTCTTCAATGATTTTTGCTGAAAGATGCCAAATTGGAAACGTTCTTGATTTTTTTTAAACGTGCGTGTGCCAGGAAGGCCGTTGGTACAATTAAGAACATAGGTTTTCTATTTATGTAAATTCAACTTTCCGTTTTCTCAAAACAAAAAGGTGACTCTTTCGTACGAATGCGATATCTCACTTGTAATTATCATGTGATTCTATTTCGTAACATAAACACTATTTCTTTGTCTTCCGTTTTTTTGGCTACAAAATACATGTTATATATATTTGTATGATATATTCTGCAGCCGAAAAATAATTACTGTGCAAATTAAGAATTCTAAATGAACGCGTGTTATTTGTGGGTATATGCCGAAAATCGTGGAGCATATGGTCGTCTGGGTAGCTCATACTTAGTATTTTTTTTACTGCCCGAGGACCTAGGGAAAGTGTAGATTTTTCCCCCGTATTTTTCTATTATAGTCTCGACTGTAGACGTGAGTCATAATATAGACCACAGTCTGCCGCCGTGTGCATTGCAATTGGCCATGCATAATGGTCTATTCTCGGAACATGAAGATGATGTGGACAGAAATAGAGACTTGATGTTCATTTTGAAGGAGAAATGCGACAAACAAGGATAATTTTATATGAAGATGTGACTGATGATGTGTAGCGATAATTTTGGAGATTTTTTTTTTTACAATTTAATGTGTTTCCCTTTAAATATACCTCACACTGTCGGGGATGAGATTGTCAATTAATAAATAGTCTGAAAATTATTTATGAAAGGTTTGAAAGATGCATTTCTTTCTATACTGATAATGTCTTTCAGATTAAAAAAGTCTTGATTTCAGACAAAAAAATCTCATGCCTGCACTATAGCAATGAAACAAAACCTTACCAAACCTGGGACAAAATTCTTCTTTTCTTTTTTTACTTTGAACGAGAATGATTTTTAATTTTATTTTAGGCCTGATGGATATAGACCTGGAATTTTATTAAAATATTTTTATTTGTGGTTGATTATATCGTACGTGCGTATTAGTAGTATTTCCCCATTAATCTGTCATTATAAGCGCAGGGGATTTCCGATACGTCACATTCAGAGCTGCAGCCAATCACAACCTTGTCTGTTGCGGTTTCGGACGCGTGGGCGTGTTTACAAGCAAGACGGTTTCTCGTCGCCCCTAATTAACAAAACGTCACAAAAAAAGTAACAAGCTTCCGGCCATGTACCAAAATCATGCTGGACTCCCTTCGATATTAATTATTATTCCTCCGTTATTAACTTTTTGGAAAAAGTAGGGGATATTATTTTTTAGAAAACAGCTTTTGAGGCAAGTATTGATGTGGTGTTTCGCAATATACTGGCGCCGGGGCGCACCAGAAGCGCTTGCTTCTGATGGCGTTGTTGATGAAGGCGCATAGGCTTACACGTGCGAACTTCACGTACGTAGTAGCGATGCTGCTAGCGCATACGGACGTGTTAGATCACGAAAGCTGGTTAGGTGATAAGTTAATTTCGCCAATGTTCTCTGAGCGTACATGATTTAATTGCTGTCATTTTATTCGTCCCCCCACCCGGTGATGGGCACTCCACCCACTCAATGTTCACATCAAATGATTTGCGAATGCCAAGGGAAAATTACCTCTTTCTGCAAACGGTGCTAAAAGCCAAAAACGGATATTGGCAATTCAAGGACTAAATTTTGCCATCATCAAATAATTTCCCCTTTTTTTTACAAAATATTTTACAGATCCTGTAACAAACGGAACAAAGTTTAAAAGGAAACAAAAATGTGCATTTTCAGCAAGGGAACATTTTAAATTATACATCTATTTAGTAAAGTTATATATCAACCTGAATATAGGCCTAAATATTATTTCATAGGAATAATTAACTTCCCAAAACCGGCAACTCTTTGCTCGTCCATCTCCAATCAAACATTTTGTTTTCACTAGCAAAATTAATTTCCATGCACAAACACAACTGACTTTCAATTTCAGCATCAAAAAGTATCGTATATGGATGAAAGACATATTCGTTCAGCTGAAATTTCTGCTTCCGTGTCTAAATAATTTTATTCTAGGCAAATTCAGTGGTTCGGTACTTTTCACATACATTCGCATAATGCACATCGCAGAATTGTATATAAGATTGTAAAATTCAATCACTATTGTAAATTGAGTTCACATAAATAGACCAAGGCGTAATTTGGAGAAACAAAAGTTGGTCATAGGCCTGCCGTGTACCTGCACAACAGAAATTACCTCAAAAATTGTAAATAGTGTATTACGAGTTCATCAGCAGATTGATATGTCCAAAGTTACATTTTTAAACCGAGCGAAGATAACAATTTAATTTTTTTTAATATAAAAACTACAATTTTTGGATAATATTTATTAAGTAGAAAGCTTACCTTAAGAATTTCGTTCAGGAATTCTGTAATAAAGATGTTGTCAAAACTGCAAATAAGAAGCGATACTGAAACAAACGTCCAGTTGTCTTGAACCATATGCCGCACTGTCACGCCGTCAAAATATCTTCGCAAAAGCCCGCCAAAAATACGCGTTGTCAACGTTTACCGCACGCCGTTCGTCTGACTCGTTCCATCCGGATCGTGTGTGTTAGAACTTGTTTCTTTCTGGCAATTTCCAATCTGTACGCCATGCGCGCTGTCACAACAGTCCCTCGTGCGGTGACGTCAACCAGACGTGACGTCAGAGGCTGTCGATTGACGTAGCCATACATTTGCATAATGCCTCATTATGGAATGGACACCGGTCGCCTTTGATTTTGCAGGTGGTTGGCAATGCGCATGTCTGAGATCTAAAAATAACCTCGACAAATCATCTTGAGTTGTAGCCAGTGAGAGTGTTTTGTCAATAATCGGCGTGTTTACATTCCACTGGCACTGTCTTGTACATTATGCACAACGATACATGCATACGACAGTAAGAATATCCAGTGTCAAATAAAAACTGATAAATAAATATATATAAATAAATACATAAATAAAATGCCAAATTTTTAATGTCAAATTAAAGACATTATTTTGGTGAAAACAGACCACAAGGCGATATTCGATAAATAAAATGATGAGTACTAGTACAGTAAAAAAAAATGCAACATATTCATAATTTATATAACAAAACCAGACAAATTCCATACAGTAGAATCTGTAAGCACTTGGTCTGTTATGAAAAAAGATGTCCCAATTTTTTTAACGGTCACGTTTTCGTAAGCTTTGACCATGTAAATATACAAGTTAATGAATCGTCGTTATATTTAGTTCGACCTTCTCCGGACTATATTAACCCCTTGTCTAAATACGTTGCTCAAAATATTTGTTAATGTTCCAAGGAGAATACTTTCCTTGAATTTGTTTCAAATAAAACAAAAATCGATCGGCCATCTTTACTTTCATCATTCATCATTTAGTTTCAATGTCGCGTGTAGCTCAGTACGACGAAATACAAATTGGTATAAGCACGGACGAAAGAATGATTACACGTCTGAAATTGGTATGGCTAATGTCAAAAGTTGAAGCAAAAGTTCTTGAGTGTTTATGTCAAATTTTATGAGCAAAAAGAATTGCAAGAACTTTACGGAGTGTCATTGTACACGGTGTGGTAGTTTCTGGTGGAAATCTATCAGCGAAATTTGGACCATCGATCCCCATATTTGCATTGGCTTTGAGTAAATATTATTGCTTTTTCTGGTGCAAGTTTGCGTACAGAATTGCACGTGCATTCTGATCCCATGCTTCGGGCGCGTGTATCTAAAAGCGTGTTAGACTTGACCAGTTCTGCCTTGCATTCGTGCGTGTTAAAGATCCTTCCAAACATTTACATTGTAAAGTATTACCAACAAATACACACGCTTTTGTCGCCACCGCTTTCACCTGAGTTAACAAATTTGACAATTGCAAAACTTCGCCGGACTGCGTTGATTTGAAAGGATTTATAAAATTCAAACATCTTGCGTGCAAACAAAAGACTGCACAAGTCTAATTAAATAGCCAACTTCGTGAAGAAAGTAGTTCCGGTTGTGTATCGTACACCGTTATATGTAAATCCACTTCTGAAACGTTTCCAGCATACAGTTATACAACCTTAAAATATCACACAATATTTGTCAAACGTTTTAAAGTGTTTGCATTGTTACGTAATCATCCACCATGATACCCTTATTTAAAAAGGAGATCAATACAAATACAACTTAAACAGCTAAAGCATAACGATATGGAGGGCCAAGTTAAAATGTTTTGCCCCCTGTACTAAAAGTCGATTTCGTTAAGTCAGAGGACTTTTTGGAAATCATCAATTATTTGGCTGTGAACAGGAAAGTTTTGTTCAGTGTATCTTTTCCTTCCTCCATGGTTCATTGCGCAACATGATCATGTTCAAAAAGTGTTTGTTGATTCATTTTTAGACAAATTATGTAAGAATCCGAAAACAGAATTATGTCTAAACAAAAACAAAATTTGAACATGCGGTAAATGTAATAGTTTCCATGTCCCACGTAACAGGGAAAAAACTAGTCAACAAGTGATTAACTGATGAATTAGCTGTCAACAAGGTTTTTTTAGATGACAAAAAGTTAATATTTCACAGACAACTTATCTAAGAGAATTCGAAAACAGAATCAAACGTTTAAACGAAACAGAAACCAAATGTGCAATACTACGTTTTTAATGTCCCATGTAACAGGCGGAAAAAACCGAGTCAACAAGAAACTGATGAATTAGCTGTCAACATGGGTTTTTTTTTTTTATGATAAAACGTTAATATTTAACAGGGTAATTTCCGATCTGTGAGACCGTTTGTACTGTACCTTGGACGCTTGCCAACAAAACATGGACAATAGTTGGCCGCAAGGGGGCGCTGAAACGATTGAGCGTTTGCCATAAAAAGGGGGCGGGCTTCATCTTCCCGACAAATACCGATAAAAAACCTATACAACACAACTTATGGACATTTTTAACGGACAGGCTTGATGTGCGAGACATTTAATTCTGAATTTTTTTTTTCAACAAAAAGATCAAGTTAGAGAATTCTTGACAATTCTTTATTTCACATTGGCATTTTTCAAAATATTTCAATACAATGATATTAAAATACTTCTATCATCAAAAGTATCAAATTGGTTATCCCAGGGAAAAAAAGGGGAGGGGTCCGGGAGAAAAATTCTTCGAAATTTATATTTTAAAAAAAGGAACTCAAACTAACTTTCAATCGTTTGTTCGCAAGGAAAACAAAATCTGAAAATATGGACATGTACTCCCTATTCGTTGCTGTCAGTGAATTAAATCAGAAGTTTAGAACAAAAGGTTGGTGTCTTTGATGTGAAGCTTGTGTTCACTGTGTATTTTGGTGTGCCATTCCAGGTACCAGACCAAGATGGCTGTAACATTAAAGGCTTCAGTAGCACAATTTGTCCCTTTAAACAAAGAATTAATTTCGTAGAATTACAAAGTAAGATATCTTACTCAGGTAACCTGGGCAACATATGCCCCTTTCTTGTTAAATACAAAGAAGTGTCTTGAAACTTATCAGAATTTAAGTTATTCGATCAATTCTCTGTACACCTCAAATTAAAAAGAGCTTTCTTATACCAATCTTATGCTTATTTGTCTCTCTGCTGTGTTGGGCTTTAAGTTTTCTCTTTACGGGTAAAAATGTTATACTTACTTCATGCTGTTTGAAATACTGTACAAACACATTTTCCAAATATTTGGGGCCTCCTTTTCCTTGTAGATATCGCTCTTCACTCATTACATAGCTAAATATTTGTTTTCAGGTATTCTTTGAGGCACTTTTTTTGCTAATACAAATAACAACTGTATAGAAATTGTACAATGAAACATAAGAAGTACAAACTGGATTATCTTGTGATCCTGGTACATTAACAGTATTATGACTTAGAATATATGTATTTATGCAAATATCTAGCTGCAATTTGTTTATATATCAGTATTCTTAACAATGTGAAATATACCTTTGCGATTAACTACGCAGTGTCCAGCACACGGAAACATAATTTGATTTTAAAGGGAAAATACAACATTTGCAAACATCAAAAAATAAAACTACCAAATCATTTTGAAATACCTTGCTGGACTGTGTAAAGCATCCTGTAAAATCATGGCACCTGGTATACTGTCATTTTCAAGAAAAGTGGTATTTTTGTATCAATTTCCAACGCTGATCGGCCGATCAGCGTTGGAAAAAAACTGGCTTTTTTTCAAATACTGGCCCCAGTTGACCATCGCACTTGTTTGCAATCGATTATACACCTATGAACGGGTACAAGCCAGCTAGACTGGTTCCCTGACCTTACAATTCCCCAATGTATGTAAACTGCTCTGTTTCTTCTTAAATGGAGTCAGGGAACCAGACTACAGGAAAATGATTGTTTTTCTTGGTTTTTATAGCATTTTCGAACCCAAAACCTCAAAAAAGTAAGTGTAACTATATTTGCTATATATTTCCAACCCCCCAATTCCATCCATTTCTGAAAATTACAGCAAAAGCAAATGATGTATATTCCCTTTAAGTGTCCGCTTGGTTGCATGTAATATTTTTCAAGTTAGATTAGCCTCTAAATTTTGCTACTGAAGACTTGAAAGATTTCAAAATGATTTCTTTGATAAATATGCTTATCTTGAGTATAAATGTATGAAAAAAGGACCCATTTTTAAATGAGTCATTATCACAAAATTGAATTTTTTTTAGTGACAAGTAGAAAATTTAAATGTGTAGGTATGACTTTGTCATACTATTATATGCAAGAACTATTAACACAAACAATCAAGAAAGAACAACATTAATTACAACAGTTAGTCATGCTTAACAATTTGAAGAACTGAGAAAAACATTGGAAATTGTATTCCAAACTGTTTAACAAAATCCAATTTGTTATAAAATTGAAAATGTAGCAAATAGAGTTAGAAAATTCAGCCTGGTGAGTAAAAAAAAAAAAGAACTTAAGAATAAATTAATTTCCAAAGAAACAGTCCACAAATCGGCAATCAACCATTAAATTCTTTCACCCGAAGATTGAAATCATGAAACAGAAGTTATCTAGCGGTGAACCACACAAAATAATAATTTTTTCCCCCTCTCAAAAATTAGCGGTTGAAAAACAACAATCCAACTTGGACTGGATTTTTTGGTGAGGTAAGCCAAATCATGTTCCTAAATGTACACTTTTTTCACAACAAATCTGGCACCGATTTTAATTAAACGGAAGATTAGCTTCCCACATACAACAAAAGACCAACCCAAATTATACAAATATTAAGAAAAAAACAAACAACCAAAACGGGACGATTTCATTTGTCATTAAATAACACCTCATATCAGCACATGGTCGATTGTTTCGTTTACATACAACTTACACTTCTGTTGCCATAGTTACGGGTAATGGTGTTCTAGATCACAAGCCCTCCACCTCCGAGCCTTCTTCAGGATTGAAATAGCTGTTGCCGTTAATCTGGAAGGGAGCAATATTTCATAGCACACCCAATTAAAGTTTTCAAGCTTCTTTTAAAAACCGTCATGAACGATATCACAAATGGCTTCAATTCAAAATCATCAATTCACATTTTCAGAGTAACAATGCACCTTTACTTGCAATGATCCTATTGTTGGTTTAAAGAGCGCCCTCTACGTTTCGTGCATGGAGGGGAAACCCTACCTGCATGTCGTAATCGGAGACGAACGGCGGCACGTCCAGCTGATCCGGTTGGATGGTGTTGTAGAGATAATGCACCCCCTTCAGGCTCTTGACTTTGTCCTTGATGCTGGAGGCTGTGAAGGTGGTGAAGTACCACGTCACCAACTGCAGGAGGGGAACATTGTAACAAAGAACACCAAATAAGATTGACTTGATCTCACCTGCTTTCGAAATTAAAAGTAGTGGTTATATGATGAAAGGACAACGATGGTTTGTGCACATGTTGTCCTTTGTACTTGTGGTTAGGATTCGTGACTCATGATCATCAGGTAAGGGGTTCGAATCCAGCTGCTGGTCACATGCATGCCACTTCACCCCACTTGCCTCTCTACACCAAAGAGTAATAATCAGAGTGTCAGGGGTTCGAATCCATGCTGCTGCTCATATGTTGTGTCCTTGGGCAAGCCACTTCACCCCCACTTGCCTCTCTCTACCCAGGAGTACAACTGGGTACCGGCATTAGCTGGGGAGTAACCTGCGATGGGCTGGCATCCCATCCAGGGGGAATAGAGGGTGCCTAGAAAACCAAAAATACAGAAACGCCGGCCGATAGGCCATATTTGCTCATGACAGACTTTTTTTTTTAAAACGATTATCGTTCCCGTGCAGCGACTTACCCGCGACCAGAACGTCGGGTGGATGATGTAGAACGCCCTCAGGTGTTTGCGATATCGCTTGTCCACCGCGTGGTAGACTTGTCTCAGCCATTTCAGGTCTGGCTGGTTCTGGGCCGTGCTGAGGGTGTGGAAGTAGACGACGACATAGTCCTGGTTGACGATCGGGTCTAAGAGATAGATAAAATACAGGAATGCCTGCAAGGCAAAAAAGAATGAAATAATTAAAATAATGTCAAATAACGGAATTTCAACAAAATGACAGAATTTTAGCAAATGATCATAAACCTATAGTTGAGTCTTGCCTTGTATGAACATTACTGTATTTAAAAATGTACTGAGCATCAAGTATAGTGTGTATATTATAATTATAGCTAAGTAATGTGGATGCAGTCTTAGATGTTTAGAATATAAACTTCTTGAATAATGACCGAGACTAGGATTTTGCAGGAGTGGGTCACATTTGTACACAAGTACCTTTTCCAGGTCTACTCCCGTCGCAGGAAAGTTTCTGGCGACAAAGACAACGACTGGCCGGCCGTAGATGTCGACCCCGGTCTGATAGATGCAGCGATGGGCGGCGATGTCCGACAGGTCTTCCGTTCGGGATCGTCTTAAGAACCGGTCATACCTGAGGAAGACACAGATAAATGCCAAAACGAAACTTGTAACCTGCAGATTGTATGCATATACAACAAATTGGCCAAACTTCACGGAGCAGCTAAGCAAAAACACTACTTTTTTTTTAAAAGGACAAAAAAATCAGGTGGGAACCAGTCACAACTCACAACCAAGGTACACTGCATGGCATTTTGGTTGGTAACCTAATTTTGCTAAGCAAATATTTTCTAAGCTAAACAGATTTCTTCTTCTTACCTTCTTTTTTTCTCTTCTTCGGGGCTGAGGACGGGTCTAGTGACTCCCAGCTCTTTCTTTGTCTTGTCTGGGTCGGCCTGCATGGAGGCGAAGGCGTGGTTGCCGATGTCACCATCGTCCACTTCCAGTTCCTGATCTGACTCATTGCCATTGACTGGTGATTAAAGACATACGGTTAAAACAATCTTCTATAATGACGCTATTTATTTTTTTTATTTGTAACAGATCTCCAAACAAATCTCCAAACAGCAACGTCACAATAAAATCTCTTGGTCTGCTCAAAAATGTTGACACTGGTAACCCACCTAACTCTTTTCGGATAGGATCGTCCGTTATCCTGATCTTCCTCTCCGGGTTGACCGGTTCCCCGTCCTCGTTACCAATGTTAACTGGAATCAGGTCCAACGCCCAGTGCTCTTCTGTTTTACTCCGGGGAAAGTACAGCGGTAGAAGATCTTGGTAACAATCCTTTGGAAAACAAATTATTTCAAAAATACGAAAAAATGAAACAAATCAAGTACAATTTCAAAGTCAAGTTTCGGTCATATCCTGCCATTTTGCGAAAAGGAGTCTCACCTCGTTTATTCCCCGAATGACAAATACTATTCTCTCAAACATTTCTCCGTGTTTCTCGAGAAATCGTCTGATGGTTCCTGCAAAAAATGAAAATTGCATTGGAATTTATCTATTTATCTAAACTCAAATAGTCACAGGACACTTCACATGATTATTGGGTGGGATTAGGGTATGGGGCTTGGGTGAAGGGTAGGTTTGAACCAAAGGGGGGGGCATAGAGTTGGCTTTGGGTAGGGTATGGGTGGGGTGGAGAATGGGCAACGAGGGTACGGAAGGGGTAGGAATTGGGTGGAAGACTTTGAGCTAGGATTTTGATAGGGAGAGGGTTTGGGGTTGGGTTTGGTTGGAAATGGATGTTGGGGTGGATGGGGTGGATGTCAGATGGCATGAAGTTAGGAACGGGTTAGGGGCGGGAAGGGTTCTGGGCAAGGAGTGGGGAAGGGTTCTGGGCAAGGGGTTGGGAAGGGTTGTGGGCAAGGGGTGGTGAAGGGTTCTGGGCATGGGGTGGGGAAGGCTTCTGGGTGAGGAAGGGTTCTGGGAAAGGGGCGGGGAAGAATTCTGGGCAAGGGGTGGGACTTACTGATTGCAATGTGGGCGGCTTCTTCAGGTGGGTAGCCTCGCTTGACTGAGTTGATGGCACAGAATGCTAAAGTCCGAAGCTCATGCTCTCTGTATTAAAAAAAAATTATTTCATTAAATTAATTGCGATATACTGCTTACTGTTACACTGGAATACCACTTCAAAATGTTTACCTTACAAAGCAATCTTGTATGATAAAATACAATATTGGGGGGAAAGGTCAAACATTTATTGACAGGAACCCGGAACAACATACCTTGCAAGCAGCAAGGCATTTCGGTAGCAATTGTACAAGGCGCTCTCTGCGGCTGTGCGATATCGAATATTGTAGCGGGGCCCAACCGTGTGGATGACAAACCTGGCCGGCAAGTTGTAGCCTTTACTCAGCTTGGCTTCACCTGTTCTGCAACCTATGAGATATCGATAAAATTGTAATGATCAAAACGTGTATCGCTGTATACTCATATCGATTAACAATAGGTGTGCACAATAAAGAATTTATTCTAAAGCGTTTGAAGTAGGAACTCCTTAACCATGGGAAATTAACTCCTAGAGCATTTTTTTTTCTAGAAAACATCAATAAACTTATAAACTCTTACATCGGACTGTTTTGATGAGTTCTGTTTGGAGGTCTGGCCCGGCTTTCTTGTGGATGGCTTCTGTAAGTGGTGTATTTTCATTCAGGTGCTCGTTGGTTGGGTGAATGAGGCCCATTGCGTCCAGGGCAGTTGGATCACCTTCCCTGTTGATTTCGAAAATTAAAAAACCCATAAAATTTGTTAGGAAACTTACATGAGCGATATTTTTGGCTTATAATTTGAACTGAAAAGTGGTCTCAAGTTCACCTTAAGTTTAAAAGAAAAGAAGGCTGTCACGAGCCAATATGGCCCATCAGGCCAGCATTTATCTCCGGTTTCCTTGGCCTGAAACGACTGAGAATATTTCTATTCCCCCTGGATGGGATGCAAGTCCATCGCAGGTTACTCCCCAGCTAATGCTGGTACCCATTTATACTCCTGGGTGGAGAGAGGCAAGTGGGGTGAAGTGGCTTGCCCAAGGACACAACATATGGCCAGCAGCTGGATTCGAACCCCTGACCCTCTGATCATGAATCACCAACCCTAACCACTAGGCCACACTCCTACACAGGTTAACCTTAACACTGCCGCTAATCCTGTGTAAGGACCCTGCTGAATCCAATCAATTCTAGCAGCTATTGAAGTGTGAACAATGAGAGCAAAATATCTTTTATTCACTGCTTGAATCAGCAAAATTCAACAGAAAAGTCTACTAGTGGGTCTTCTCGGATTCAGCATAGTTGGGGTTGCACTTCTGTGCAGCTGAACTCAATGCTTACCATAATACAATTTTTTCGTTCAGTGTGAGGTCACAGGGAAATCTCGAGGTTCTGGTCTCATCCTCCGCGACGTTGTAAGCAGGAATCTTGTCCTTGTCGTCCCATGTCGGCAAGGAGGAGATAGAAACACAATCCAGCTTCTGACCGAGTTGTTCCATGTCGTCGAGACGAGCTCAAACGTACGTGAAATGAATATGTTCCTCCCAGTGTTCTGACAATTAAGAATTAAGAATAAGATGCAAAATTAAACCTGAAAATTAATCAACAGATCAAGCGTTAATTTTTAAGTTTTATAATATTGAGTTTTGCCCATCACCGACATATTTATAAACACTGTATACTCAGTCATGTCAGTGTTGTCCCGAGTGATGTAAGACAAAAAATCACTCGGGTGGTGCTCGAACCCACAACCTCCTGTTTTCATGGTTTTATATTACTACAGCTATGTCTTGCCAGTCGGCCACCGAGCTTGCGTGTTTAAGACTTCATCCCAGTTTAGCTGTCACCGGCTGCAAAGGGATTACTCAATCAAGTATCAAGTGTCAAGGCCCTTGTCCGAAAATGGAGGGACTCACTCTCTCACTAGTCTCAGTCTCAAGTTGAGAGAGTGGCTTTCAGGTCAACTCGGTCCGTGACCAACTCGGTCCGTAACCAACTCAGTCCGTGACCGACTCGGTCCGTGACCAACTCGGTCTGTGACCAACTCGGTCCGTAACCAACTCGGTCCGTGACTAACTCGATCCGTGACCAACTCGATCCGTGACCAACTCGGTCCGTAACCAGCTCGGTCCGTGACCAACTCGGTCTGTGACCAACTCGGTCCGTAACCAACTCGGTCCGAGACTAACTCGGTCCGTGACCAACTCGGTCCGTAACCAGCTCAGTCCCTATGGGAAAATGTATGCAAAAAAAATTGCGTTTTTGTTGTTACAAGGCGATAGTACTTAGGCGGCCCACCCCTTCCCTGAGCTGAGATTATGTGGACAATCAAAAATCCACATAGGGCCTACATGTAAAATATTTAAATGCTGCTAGCTTTGCCGTTATTCACTACCCATACCCCACTGTCAGTGACATCCTAGACCTTACGATTGCAGACTTATTAATTAATTTTTTGGGGGGGGGGGGGATGGTATACCGGCAGCGCTCCGGCCGTGCATCGTGGCGATGGCCGGTGGGGCTGTGCGGTCAGTCGCGGACCTGCCACCTGCCGTGCACCGTATCGATGGCCGGTGGGGCTGTGCGGCCAGGCGCGGCACTGTCACCGGCCGTGCACCGTATCGATGGCCGGTGGGGCTGTGCGGCCAGGCGCGGCACTGTCACCGGCCGTGCACCGTATCGATGGCCGGTGGGGCTGTGCGGCCAGGCGCGGCACTGTCACCGGCCGTGCCCCCATCAGTTTCTTCACAAAGTCGCGGCACTGTCACTGGTGCACCGGCCGTGCTGTGCGTTTTCTTCACAAAGTCCGAACGCACCCGGCCAGCTGCATATATGCCCACAACCCGCCGCGCGCAGGGCCGGGTCGTACGGGTGACTGAAAGGCCGGCAACCCGGCAGCGCAGCCTACATGAACGTAGCCTCGGCACACGTCCACATGGGTCTTGCGCGAAACTTTATTTCAAATCTCTTATTTTTATTTAAGCTTCAATTAAGCTACCCCAGGCCCGAGCCGTCCACATGCTACCTAGAAATTGAGGTAACAGAAAATATAAAGTGCGGAGATCTGGTGGAAAAAAAACACGCGCTTGAGACCGCCTTGCCTTGTTACAAGAAAATGCAGTCGTTTTGCACACATTTTCCCAGCATAGGGACCGAGCTGGTTACGGACCGAGTTGGTTACGGACCGAGTTAGTTACGGACCGAGTCGGTCACGGACCGAGTTGACCCGGACCGAGTTGGTCACGGACCGAGTTGACCGACACCCAGAGAGTCCCTTCATTTTCGGAACAGACCGCCATGACCGCTCGCGCTCAAACTCACCTCTTGCAGAAATGTTGCAAATAGCGCCAATAACCTCAACAAAACTCGATATTTGCAGTCAAAAGGGGAAAAGTTTGTGACTTCACAGTCATGAGGCAGCAAAGTCGTTCCCACATCAAAACAAAAAGGAAGAAAACTTCCGGATAAACTAACGTCACATCTCAGTTATACACGTAAAACAACTTTGGCATACGTCTGTATGGTTCCCTAAATCTACTAACGATCTACGAATTATTTACGGGACGGTATAAAAGGTACCAGACTACCTTTTCAACCTCGTTTTCACAAGAGCGATACCATATACGCTGTTTTGGTGCTTTAACGTTTTCATAAAACCGTGTCCTGGAAAAGTTGAGCAAACTTTTCTCTCTCACATGACTTTTTTTTGGGGGGGGGGGGGCACGTTTTTCGGAACTTATATGGCCACAGTTCGTGACATTGCTATTTTTAATCTGATACAACAGCCAATATACACACTTCTTACCTTGGACTTTAATACCCTGGACTGTGAATGGAGCTGATTGTTTATGGGACAATAACATTTTGTGGGCGTACAACTGATCTGGGGGCGGGGCGTGTGACAACTTCCATTGACAGCCCCCCCCCCCCCCGGCTAGCAACTTCCCCTTCCCCCTTCCCCCCTCCCGGTCGGTAAACACCACAAGCGTGAAGCTTTTTTTTTTCTTGTGGCGTGCTAGCTGAACACCAAAAACAAACCAAAAAAGAGACAACTCATTAAAATTGTTTTTCCAATTTAATAATTGCAAAACAAAGGTTGGAGCATGGTTGGAGGCACTGCGTACTTAAATTACTTCAGTCTGAAAGACAGTATTTGACTTAAAATATTATCTACATTACACTTTATTGATAAGAAAAGAGAGATATTGCTGTTTTTAAGTGAACAAAAGGTATCTCAGACACATTTTTCAATAATAAGGGCCAAATCATGAAGGGGAAATCTTGCGAAATAACGCTTTTCCCCTATAAACTGATTAATGCGGAACACTTTTCTGTCAAACTTATCAAAAATGTGTAAAAAAGAAAAATTTTAAAAATTTGGGGCTGTTTCCAAATTACTGTTTAAATTCATGATTTATGGCTTTACATGATTCTATGTACGTTTATTTTGATAAAAACAAGAAAAAATTCTATTTTAGTATCAACGTTGCATTGTTCATTTCAATTCTGTACATTAAAAAAAGTATTGCTTTTCACAAAAGATAAGTCAATTGCTATAACAGAGAATGAAATATAGTGATGAAAAAAACAGACAAAACCATTACTTTGTTTTTGTTGTGCTCATGTTAAGGGTTTTGTTCAGGGTTAGTTTTCTGATTTTTTATCGACTGTAACTGCATATTGTGATTAAAATGACTCAGAAAGGCAAATATTCCTTCAAAACTTTATCAAAAATAAACCTCAAATGGACAAGATACTCCAGAAAAAAAGAAAGAACAGGGGTTCTCTAAAGTAACTGATACATAAATCAAATTTTTCATAAATAAAACGAAACCACATAATTACTTCATAATTTACAACATGAAACAATTATAATCAGAAATGTTCGCTGACTAGTCCAAGAAAACTGAAAAACTGAAAGAGCAAGTTTCTATTAGCACATTTTCAATATCAAAACAACTCACACTCTCACAAAAAAAGGGAGAAAATAATTCCACAAATTGCAAAACCGAACTGCAACATAACTATATATTTCCTTTTTAACATATTTATAAGTTTGTACAGCAGAAAATTGTATTTAGCCAAATATTAGGTCAGCAGATTTTTACATGGAAACTCAAGTTTGCTTAATGGGTATTGCACGACCCATACAACAACTGCCAAAATTTCCTTTTTCAAATATGGCCGTATTTGGTTTCAAAAAGGGTCTGTGAAAAAACAAAAAAATAGAGTTGGAGATCAATGAACAAAAGACTTGGAACATCGTAACAATTTTCATCATTTTTATACTTTTGTCGCATTTGTAAAAAATTATGAGTCTTCTTTTGGGACCATTTTACTTAAAAAATTACAGGCACAAGCCGAGTACATTTGAACACAATTCATGAAAAAGTGCCTTAGAAATTGACAGTTTGTACAAATTTCTGTGTAAAGTTTACCCTGTATAGGCCTTTAATATATAGATAAAAATGTGAGCAATATTAAAAACTTGCCGTTTAAAAATCAGGAGTAAAAACCTGATTGTTGATAGTAAGCTTTCCATAATTTTGTAAAAGAGTAAGTGAAAATTTGTACACCATTCCATAATTTGTTTTTGTCAACAAATCTATGATTATAATCACATTTTATTATAGAAAAAATTACAAAATGAGATTATTTCACACATTGTGGGCACGATTAGGAATTGGTTTCTGTTAAAACACTTGCAATATCGCACTGTACTGTCAATGTTTATATTCAGGTGTAAATTTATGACCAAGACACTTCAGGAACATTGCAAATTATCTCTAAAAATTTTTTTCGTTGTTCTTGTAAAATCCTTCACATCCCTGGTTATAGCAATTAAGGCAATTATTAATTTGGTATAAAAAAATTGTTTTATTCTCATTTTATTGCCATCCTCACATTTTCTTGCAATATTACTAAATAGATTCACAAAATACTGATATTCTATACAATTTTTATTTTCTGATATGCCTCTTTCTTCAAGCACTTACATTAAGGCACGATCCAATTTCATGATTGCTTTATTTGTTTGAAAATAAATGTTACAATTCTACAGGAGCTTCCCGAGCATAAAATATTGTTCATATTGTTTTGATTTTACTATATGTTTTCTCTTCTTCTTTTTTTTGCACAGCAAAATGGAAAGTTTTCCAAAATCAAGATAATAATGTACAAGTTAAATGCTTGAAAAATACTGACAAATTGTATTTCTGTTTGATAATCTTTTTTTAAAGCATTTTTACAAAACGTCCAGCAGATGTACAAGGGCTCCCTCTTGTGGACTTTCAGGGAGAGCTTTTTTTCCGAACACTTTTTTTCATATTTACACTTCTTTGCACACTGTACAGCCAATCAAAGCGTTGCAGGATACACTGATTACCAGTTTTGCTGTCTACCAACTTTGTCTCTCCTAGGTATTTTTTTCCAATTGGGTTTTGCTTTGTTAAAAGTTTGTCTCTTTGAAAACGATCCACTAGTAACCTTTTTTGTAAAGCAAGTATTCGGTATAAATGTATATTTTTTTTAGTTAAGTTGTGGAACATTTTGGAATTGCCTTTGAGTGCCTCAAAAAGTCTTAAAATGGAAGAGCGCCCTCACGAGGAAAACTAAGGAAAGTCTATTTGCTATAAATTTGAACTATTACACCATCATACATTTGTTAATTGATGCAGGAGCCCGGAATCTCTGTAACAAAATTGGAATTTGTGTCTGTCGCGTCTTTCAATTCTTCATCTTCTTCTTCGACCGAGTCGCACCTCATGTTATCGTACAGCGATCCCCGCTGGCTTGTCTTACGCCTCCGGTTTTGGGTCGGCGCTGAAACGGCACCCCCGCTCATGTTTAGAGTTCGGTTAGCACTCGCGATGTCTGACTCGGGGCTCTTTGGCGTGTCGTCGCTACTGGCAACCGACAGCTCCATCATGGCAAGACGTTCTCGTATTTCTTGGTGAGACAGCACGGCTGGTGAAGGATTGTTGAGCGCCGTCCAATCACCTTCCTCGCTCATTGGGGTCAAAGGGCAACTCGGCGAGCCGATGGCCGAATCGTCCTCCGAGATCATCCGTTGGACGTTGTTATTAACGTTAGTGTTCAGCGGGTCGCTGTCGCGATTGCTCCCCGTTAGGGAGTTTGAATCGTTTGAATGCATCCCGGAGTCCAAACTTGACCGTCGCTTGATGACCCGGACCCCTTTCCCCGTGCTGTTGGAGTCCGTCTCCAAGGAGTCAAACTGGTCCCCTTCCGACCGGTCCCCCTTCATGGAGCCACTGCCACTAGAGTGTTCCTCACTGCACTGCGAGCCCTCGGTGCGGCCGGACTCACCGAGCTGGAGGGACTTGCGCAAGGTTCGCTTGGGCTGGGACAAGCCCTCGAAGCGCTTGCCGCTGAACGGGGTGTAGTTCTTGGGCCGGCCCAGGGTGAACTTTCCGCTCGTGGTGGTGTTCTTGTTGTACTTGTGGTCCCGGATGATCTGCTTGATGGTCTTGACGAAGAGTGACTTCAACTCCGACGTACTGCAATAATAAAAACCCCAAAAGAAATCTTCTGAATATGAATCAACACATGAGAACAAATTTTCAAATAAATCTTAACAGATATTTTTAATTCGTAGATTCACAACATCTGTTATCCGAATTATTAACCTTGTAAAATGTTTCGGACAAATATTTCACGTGAAAATTATAAATGAAAGACTTTAATATTATTAGAAAAACTAATATGAATGAGTCCCTAGGTGCCTTATAATTCGCACCTGCAGGAGAACTGGAAGAACTTCTCTGACTTCCCTTCACTCTTGGTGTGCGCCAATTCCCACAGGCTTAGGTAGTCAGAATCTGTACAACAAAAACAAACAGTTCCTTTCAATCAATGCAGTTTAGACAATCTTCAAATAACCTGCCCCCTCCCCCCGAAATCCCCCAACTTTTTCCGAGTTCGGAGAATTCCGCTTTAGAATGGGATTGCTGAGACATCCAGTGGATCGGTGTTAACCTTGTTTTCCCAGAAAAGTTCACTACAATACAATGTCATTCTAAGTCCAGCCTAAGGCTCCAGGTTCTTGTGTCCCCTAGCAAGGTAGTTTACAACAATTGCTTTCTCAATGTACTAGCAATTGAACAATCGCCGTTTGCGAGTTAGCCACGCCCCTTAGACAACCCTATGGAATTGTGTACGTTAAAATTTGTTTGTCTCAGATTTTGCGCATTCCGCGTCCATTTGTATATCATGTAATTGGACAAAATATCACAAGCTGCGTTGACGTGATTCTACTGCGACAGGTCGATTGGCGTTGACGTGTTTCTACCGCGACATGTTATTTGGTACCTGTTGCTTCTTTTGTCAATTTGACAGGTCTAAGGGTCAAATAGCATCTTAGAAGTGCTATGCTTCCTACATCATCTGCTACAAAAAATGCTACATAAGTGCTCGTTTGAGATCTTCACTTTTGAGACCTCCGTGCCTCATCCTCCGACCTACCATTAATGCTAGCGTCCTTGACCTGCATTGTGGATACCGGTATCATCCACTTGAAGCGGATGACGTCCTCTGTCAGCTGGTTGTTGCCCTTCATGGATGACTTGCGATTCTTCTTGGTCTTCTCCTTGCAGATGATGACCACAGCTGGCCGAAAAACTGGACAGACAGACAGACAGACAAGGCGATCAACAATTGGATTATTACAATCTGGAATGGTGAACTAGCAAATGAAATGTAGGCCTACACGGTAGCATTTCTGGAATACTGATAGTCATTTCTATGACGATAGCCATGATTGGCATATTTTGGGTTGCCCCGTGGTACAAAAATCTTAGGAAATAATTTTATAGGCCGGCAACCAAAATCAAGAAAAAGGAGGGATATATATATCCTCTGTTAGGCTAACCTTCATGGAGACATAAAGTAGAAAATATATTGAAAGTCTCATTTAGAAAATATTACGTTAATAGCAAAATTACTTGTTGAGCAAAATTTAGTAGACATCAAGAAACAAGAAACGAACACTGCAAGGTATTTTGGCTGTTATCCAGCTTTTGTTTAGCACAACTTTTCTGTGTTTAGCAATATTTTGCTTAGGGAGTAAATCTGCTAAGCGATATTTTCTGATAAGCAGTTTATGAAATTGGGCCTATAGACTTTCCATGGTAGGACAAATGGAATTACGCTTAGCTTTTCTGGCTTAGGAAAAGGTCAGAATGGTTGTGACCTCACCAAATACGATGACCTCTGGCTCCTTGCCTCGCTTGACCTTTCCCAGGTCATCCTGGCTGTTCAGCCAGAGGGCGCTGTTGTACAGAACCAGGTCGTCCATCGCTAAATCCGCAACCTAGGGAAGAATGCCAAATCGTGGTTAAACCAGAGACAAATACATCAACCCCTAGTGATCACATTCAACTAAAGTGCAAATCCAAGCACAAGATGGACAAATTAACTGGTACATGTGGGACTGATACAAGTCTATCACTTGACCTCGCCATCTTGTCTCCAATGTCTGCACTTTGGAACAATGGAACAGAAACCGAATTAGTCACATGACAAGGTCACTGACACACACGAACGGAAACAAAAACCATTAACACAATACACAAAGCTTTCATATTGACAGAAAAACATTCATGTTACAGGGTTCGCTGTAATCTCTTTTCGCTCGTTGGGAAAATAGTTTTAAAACTATTTTGAGCAATTCAACAAAAATTAACGCAGAGTAGCAGCTAGGAAAACTGTGCAAACTAAACAAGGAAATCAATTGGTGCATATAAACAGGGGAAAAATAATAGAGACAGATTTCTGGAGCACATGTTTCATTTCTTGCGTTGTGTACGCTAAGTTGTTTTAAAGTATTAACGTTCATAAATGTTGAGAAATTAACAGTTATGCTTGTGATTAGTGTACTGGATATATGGCACTATTATCATTATTATTATCATTATTAATAACATAAGAAAAAGCTTTTTATTTATATCATTGATAACAATAAATTATACAAGGCCAAATACAAAGAAAGGAAAATTAATTTCTCCAGTTGCCTTTGCAAGGTGTTCAAAAACAAATTTTTTTTTTTTGAAAGATTGATTTAAAATTTCCCATTTCTTCTTGACTTTTAGCAAATGCAAAGCAACTACA
This sequence comes from Patiria pectinifera, assembly GCA_029964075.1. Lineage (NCBI taxonomy): Eukaryota > Metazoa > Echinodermata > Asteroidea > Valvatida > Asterinidae > Patiria > Patiria pectinifera. Next base: position 13,985,408 of record CM057140.1, on the reverse strand, counting down.
GTGAAATCTTGATAAGTCAAAGCTCAGGGGAATTTGCTCAAATTTTAAGTTAAGCAGAGTTTTGAGTTATCCGATGAATTTTCTTTTCAATAACAATTCATGGGAATAACTTTTTACTTTGAGTTAAAAGGGTTTTTCGGTTAACAGGTTTTGACTAATCAAGATTTCACTGTATTAGCATTAAAACTGAGTTTCTAACTAAATTTTCAGACAAATTAAAGCTGTTTTTTTCTAAACTTAGTCATCGTGAATTTCTCTGTGAATGCATAGTTAAGGTGGATAGTGGAGTCAGTGAAAGACGCACCTTGTGTGCATTGTGAAGTCTCAAGACTAGCTGCGGTAACAACGACTTCCATAGCGAGGCAGTAAAATAAGTTTCGATGTTAGTTTATCAAATTGCCGTCCAAAACTGTCCATTGTTCCTTATTTTTCACGAGAACTATGTCGTCTTCAATTTTATCTTCTCGATCACATAATCTCAATTGCATAGCCATGTCATTCAACGATAGCATGTTTAGTTTATCAAAAATGTTGACAGTTTTGGACGGCCCTTATTTTTGCTAAGTTTGAGGGTGAGTTTTGATGTGAGTGCGAGGTGAAAGAGTGCGAGTGGCGGATGGATGTTTAAGCAAGAAATGAAAAAGTGCTGAGTGATGTCCAAAAATTATTAACATTTAAATATTTTAAATTTCATTTCAATGAACTGAGCTGTCTGCTGTAAAAAAATTATAAAAGACAACTGAATTATTACTTGACAGTTCATGTCATATGGCGTGAGAAATAATTTTTATAAATTTGTTAGCTTTTAAAACTTTCTAACATTAACATTTTCTATTTAATATTTTCAAATGTTAATAATTCTGGACGGAATCTTTGAAAAAGGTGTAAACTCTTGCTCTATGGAAGATGTAAAAATTCCACTAAATCACAAATCCCAGAATGAGAAATCTGAGCAATTATTGACTTATTTACTATCAAAACTTAGTAAATTATTTCTCTATTTCTTACTCAACCTGGGGACAAATTTCCCCTTGACATTGTTTTTAAAGAAGCAAACCAAAAAAGTAATAACGGATTTCACAATTTCGAATACATCAAAAGTTCATCATAAAGCAAGAGTCTACAACTACGTAACTAAACAAGAAAGAAAAAGAAAAAAAGAGACAAAAAGGGCAAAGAAATTGAGCCCCGGGTGTAAGCACTGTACCTTGGTTCCCACCAGCTGAGAGCGGCCATTTTGAAGGAGAGGAAAAAAAGGAGAAAAGCAGGGAGCAAAAAAAGCAGAACAAATCGACGGTAAGAAACACAAGGGAGGAATGAAATCAACCCAATCACGTCATCAATGGTATAAAAAAAATGGATGCAATGCATAGATAAATGATTTTTCTGATTAGAAATTATATTCTAATGGGTGATGAAAATGGACTGTTCCAGATTTAACCATAAGCCCCGCCCACCTTTGGTTTTATGTTAATTCCTCAAAGTGCTCCTGATTGGGCTACTGTGGTCACCTGACCAAATGCCGTGATTTAATTGGTCAAATCGCACTGTTTGATTGACAGGCAGGAAGGGTCCATTGTAGCAATGAAATTTGCAACACATTTTTTTTTTTTTTACAAAATGGAAAAAATGTTTTTTAAAAGGTGTAATGATTTCAGAAAACAGGGAGCAGGGAAGGGTTTGAGAGGCCAACATGTTGCAAAAATGCCTGTTAAACCGTTGACCATTAATGTTTTAAAATGAGGGGGAAATTGGATTGCTAGAGTAGGGAATTTTGTTTGTTGGAGGGGGTTGCTCAGAAAGCAAACAGCAGCATATACCACATGTCCCCATTGCACCCAAAATTATCTACAGTTCAATCCAAAATTACAACAAAAAGAGGGATATTAGGGAACATTTCACAGCTGTAAAGTGACCAAAAACAATGGATAATTTGAGTTTTTTTTCAAAGGGCATAGACATGAGTCTTCTTAAGACTTTAGGTTTGAAATTTTTTTGAGGAATCTCAAAGTTGAAAAATATTTTGGTAAAATATTGGTTTCTGGACAATCTCCAGCATCTGATTTTTAAAAAATGGCTAAGTTGGCGGAGCACAGGAACGGTAATCCGGAGGTTGCGGGTTCAAATTCCACTCCAGTCAATTTGTTAGTGGACATTTTGTTTTGTAATGTCTGTGACAGAGATTTTGAGAGCTCAGTGAATAAACCTGAAAATGTGTTTTCCAAATCTTATCCATCCATCATCTAGTAATGGTCAAGGAGATTACAGACTTGGAGTTTTGGATCATTTGTCCGAATCACTAATTAGATATCATGGTTAATTCGCTCCGTCAAATACATTACAATTCCTTTCATAATGCTGGAATTATTGCCTCATTATTATCAGTTCATAATTGCCTTAATATTGGTTCAAAGGGAACTTTCAAATGTGTTGTTTTTTTTCACAATCTTATTTCTGGAATGGAATCTTTTGGAAGACCACTGCGGTGTTACCTCCTTCTTGACGTGGTACTGCTCGGACACCAGTCCGTCGAAGACGTCGCCGTACTCCTCATGGACGCGCATCATGTCGTTGATGTGACCAGCGACCTGACTCATCCCTTTATGGGCTTGGGACAGGTGGTAGTGCTCCTCACTGTTGTTGTCCAGCTGGCTGCGCATCTCGTGGAGGAGTAAGGGGTACTTCAAGACACGCTGCGGATAAGAGAAATTAAGGAGAGATCAGAGGATTAATCCGATTGAGGATAATCCTTGTCCTTGGTGAGGTGGAAGTACTCCTAGTTGCTGTCTAGCTGGCTACTCATCTCCAGGAGGCGTAGAGGGATTAAAGGGATTAAGATTAATCTAATGAAGTGAAGATTTGATTGTGGCACTAGAGACATAGTAATTCTCAATGTGAAAAATGGGATTATTAAAAGACATTAATTCGATTTAAGATCTGAAGCAGCTATCTATCAAATCCTCTGGTTATTACTTTTGCTTAACAGTATAATTCATGACGAACCAAAAAATTTGAATTGAAATATTGTAGTTTGTACACTAAGTAAAAACATACCGTGCGAATTTCAGTAAGATTTCGCAAAAAAATTTGCAAAATTAATGTGGCCATGGATGAAATTGACAAATACGTTTGGAAATTAGATTTCCAAGATTCTCGAGTTGGAACCCTGTCTCTTAAAAATTTCTATAAAGTTTATGAAATTTTGAAAATTGATTTTAAGAGACTTCAAGAAATCTGTTCAGTCATGGACGTCGATCAAATTGTCCTACCTGTATGGGTTTGATGAGGTAAGACGCGAGGGACGAGGAGTGTTGATTCTTGGGGTTCCTGGCTTCAAGGAACTCCATCAGTGCCTTGTTGCCCCGAGCCGGGTCCAGGATCTTCTGGGAGCGGGAGTGGCAGGCGCAGAAGGAGCTGTAGAGCTTGAAGTGGTCCATGTAGTAGAGGAAAGCCCCGCCCAGGGAGAATAGGATGCGCTGAGGGGGACAAGGGAGGAAAGATGGAGGTGTAATTGTGGAGAGAACGTTCTGTGAGGTTTTTGAAACTTTTTAAGGCTTTGTCTCTTGATTCAGTTTAAGGCAGTGTTGTAAACGAGTCCATCACATGTCAAACACAAGTCAATCACATGTCAATCACATGTCAATCACAAGTCATCACATGTCATCACATGTGAATCACAAGTCATCACATGTGAATCACAAGCTAATCACACGTCATCCAGTCTCTTGCTAAGTCACAACCTTTTCCAATGAACTGCACTATTCATCACCTGTTGTTTGTGACCTAAGGTGTGAATTGACTTTTGTGATTTGACTTTTGTGATTTGACTTGTGATTTGACTTGTGATCACCTGTGACTGACTTGTGATCACTTGTGATTGACTTAGGATTGACTTGTAACTGTCTAGATTACAACTCTGGTTTCAGGAGATTTAGACACTAACATGGGACAATACAGCTCAATATAAGTCAGTTGTCTCCTCCAATTTAGGGGTTTACCTTGAATTGGGCTGGGTTGGAAAAACTCTCATATTCAGGAACATCCGTGGAGTCCTCAATGCCCTTCAGGAAGACAGTCTGGAACTTGATGATCTCCTTGATATTCCCAAACAGAGCATCAATCTACGCAAAACCAAACACAAAATAAAACACGAAATAAGAGGGCTTCTTAAAAATGTCACGAGAAAATTCACCTCACTACAATTTCATGGAACTGTAAGCAGAATGTGTCCCTTAGCAAAAATCTGATGGAAACCAGTCACAAGCAGTTCACAATGCATGACATTTTGGTTGGTTACCAGTTTTTTTGCTAAGCATATATTTTTTTTGCTCAGCAGATTTCTGTGCTTCGCAGCTTCACAAAATTGGCCCCGGTATTGAAATCAGCATATCTGTTATTTTTCAGCCGTGGTCTTATCCTAGGAATAAATCAAAATTTAAAACAAAAATATAAATTGGAAATGAATATTTACCTCGTCCGCAGTGAGGAATGCCTCACTCTGCAGTGGCTCCAAGTACCGAGTCACCAGCAGGTTGAGATCCTTGACGTAAGCTCTCTCCGTGTCCTGAAGCTCAAGGATGACCTGGAGGGAATAACAATCAAAGGTCACAGGTCAAAGGTTAGATAGAATGCTAGGCTTACATCTTTGGAATCACATTCGATTTGTTTTCAAACTGAAGTAGTTTTTACAGTAAAATCGGTTGAATACAGTAGAATACAAGACGGATTGCAATAAACATTCATTCTTTAAAATCAGCCAAAATCAAGCATCTGGTTTTGCTTGATCTTGTTAAATACAGGACTGCAAATCCCAAGTATTATTACTTTGATTTGGAAAAGAAATCCCAATTGTGTTGAGTTACAAAAAATTGGCATTGAGATATTGCCAAGTCCCATTTTGACAGATTAAAGAAAGTCTCGGAGAGAATGTTCTCGGAAAGAATGACGCCGCTTTTTTCTCACTAAAGGTCAGTCGTTGCAAAAAATGTGGAAAAGACATGACTCTGGGACTGACAAACATTTCAAAGCTTGTTAAGAAAAACTTAGAAAATGTTCTTGACTCTCCATACACTTTGTACACAACCACCGAAGTGGCGTCAGGATACTTCATTCTTTCCAAAGTCTCTGGCATAAAAATTAGAGTTCGATTTAATATTTCGACACCGCATACCTTCCGTAGCTTCTGTGCCGACTGCAGTAAGATGGTCGCGTCGTCGGTCTGTCTTCCCTCCCCGTCTCTCTCCTCGGCTCCGCCCCTTCCTTCTTCCTCTTCTCTCCCCGGTGGATCCATAGTCCGGCAGAAATCCGTAATCTGCTCCACGCCCTTCAGCAACTGCTCGATCTGCTTTGGGTGCTTGACCCTGTCCTGGGCTCGCTGGGCCTCCTCTTGTTTGGCTCGTTCTTGGTGCTGGCGTTCCTCCTCTACGGGGTCGTACATATAGCGCAGCGGGCTGGGGCCGTTGGAGGTCGAGATGAGGCTGGTGTCTGAGACGTCGGTCTCTTCATAGGCTGGAGGAGGATTTTCACAATGAGAAATACTGAAATGAGCCTGGGTACAATACGACAATATTTGATTTTAAGTCTGTCCTGGATTCTTGAACCATCTCAACAGCATTCACTAATGAACTGCAGTCAGTGAACATCTAATACAAATCATAACAAGATGTGATCAGTTTCTTAAATTTAGTTATTTACCATTCCAATCATTCAGATAGTAAATCTTCTACAATGGAATTGGAGTTGTGATTTTGAAACTGATTCTATCTTGATTGTGATTTTGAAACGGATTCTATCTTGTAGCCAAAGTTTCCAAAGCTCTTTTCAACAACCCAGCGAAAACATATCGATCGTTGACATATCACGGTAGAATCCCGTTAGAATCGCATCAACGCAGCTTGTAACTTATTGTCCAAAATTACATGATATACAAATGGACGTGGAATGCGCAAAAATCTGAGACAAACACAACTTAATGTACAAAAAATCCATAGGAATGTCTAAGGGGCGTGGCTAACTCGCAAATGGCGATAGGTCAATTACAGTAACAGCACCAAACACAGAGCAACATACAACTTGCAAAGTCCCAACAAACTTACAAGTAGACAACAGGGAAAACTTAGCTTTGCACAATTCTACTAGTCAATGATACTCACTAGAAGCGAAACATCTTTACTAGATCTTCAGCGCATAACCACAGCAGGCAAAGACCTCTAACAGTCAGAAGTTAAATGTCACAACGACTTTGCATGACATTTTCATTCCACAGAAATGAATGCTAAAACGGTCACAAACTAGCTTTCAGCACAAAACAAACTTAAAAGGTCAGGGATACATGTAATTATTCAGTGGAACTAGCTTTTCCTGGATACAGGGAATTTTGGTGGCCGTTAAACTGTTCAGAACCCTCCTGGCAATTGGTAACAATGAAGGGGGCCTTTAAAGTATTGTCACGCAGGCAACTCCGCCAAGTGTAACAAAGAACAAAATCTTTGGCTAATCTACGTGTATGTATTGTGATTATAATAAAGAGGCACTGAAAGGTTCCACTTGACTGGAAAATATCAGTTGAAAAGTTTGACATTTATACACATGAACAAACACACACTCGAAGTTATTCTTATGTGAGATTACAAATTGTTTGATTAAATGTCATCACTGGAAAAAATTAAAAATGTATACAATATTTGGGTTTTCAATACATCTCAATACATGTTAACTTGTTTCCTTGTAATATTATTAATAATATATCAGGGTTTTTTTTGGGGGGGGGTATGCCTTTTTTGCCCGCCAACATTTTTTATAATTTGTATATTTCAAGTCAATCCAGTCAGTAAATAGTTTGGAGCAATTTTATTCATTTTTGTTCATTAAAATAGTACAAGTTCTTCCTTTTTTTTTTGAAAGTTAAAAATAACCTGTAAAAGTAAATATTTTCAAATACTTTTACATTACACCAATTGTAACATCCATAGTATTTATCCAAAATATAAAAAAATACAATCAGACAAATAGTATGCTTTAAACTGAAATTAGAAGAAAAAATTAAAAGCAGGCTGACCTCGGATAGTACCGAGAACACTCAAATCTTGACCCATTGTGTCACACGTCCCTTCAGGTTGGTTGCCATGGTTTCCCCATGGTTTCCATGACGACCGGGACGACCGCTGGAAAAATGACTTCCTGACGCTGGCCTGAAATGTTGTTGCTTGGCTCGGTAAATTCCCCATATTTTTGGTCAAAAATTTAAGATATCAACTTGTACTCCAAGTCAAATCACAATACACACAGTTCCAGTGTTTGTTCTCCAAAAACACTTCTTAAAAATATGGAGGATGCTTATTCCCGGTAAGACAGTTCATCAAGTATTTATCAAGTATTCTTTGTTGAAGTTGGCTCACAAGCAAATTGTGTCGATGCTCATTTGGTCCCAAATAAGGAATTCAACTTGTACACCGAATCATATCACAATTCACAAAGCATTGGTGTCGAAACAGTGAGTTTGTTTTAAAAATCACACAGACGCTTTTTCTCAATATGAAACATCCTTCAGCGTTGCGTACTGCTCAAGTTATCTTTCAGCTGAAATACCATTCAAATAACTCAAGTTTTATTTCAACTAAAAAATGAGGATCGCCACGTCACACCACGATACAGACATCTTCAACACCAGCTGATCAACTTTTCTACCGAAAATTTGAGCGATACAAAAATCAGGATGCCAACATTCTTGCTGCATTTCTGACAAGTAAGTTCGGTAGTCAGACAAAATAATCATCAAGATCACATCTTTCGTTTCAGCATCAACTCCCGTGAGGTCAAAATACAGCGCTGCTTCACTGCAGACTCCGACATGCATTTTATCATCGTATTGGGTCTCCACGTTAGACACAAATGTACACACAGTTAAATTTCAACCCTTCCTTATTTATAGGCAGATCTTCTTTAAATACCAAGCACTTCCTTGTATTGAGCATTTGACTGAAACAGCCTTGGGACAGATGAGTTTGGCATGTGGGAGAAGATTAAGGAGTCTTATTGGATTAATTTGAATGACAATGGCAGACGTTTCGGTTGATGTTCAGAATTGTGCTGAATTCATTGTGTCACCTTGGGCTTACTATTAAGTTCTCTTTTTAATCAAATGAATTTAGTGTTGCAGTGAGTATGGTCACATTTAGCACTTTATGATGAATAGAGGAACTACAATAGTTGTCCGTTATGTGATAAAAGGACTACTTAAATAGAAAATGAAAAAAAACCCAAAAAACTAAAGGACATATTAATTCATAACAGATTACTTTTAATGGGAAACTAACTACAAAAAAAAAAGGATAGAGGACAAAGAATGAGAAAAATCAAAAGATATACATAGAACACATTACAAACTTAAAGGCTATAAATCCAGAAAATACAATGCAGATTTTATATAAAGAACTTTATTAAAGAAAAATATATTGTCGTTCTAACTGCATATCGACTTTGTGTCTAAATTTAAAAAAAAAAATAAAAAATTTGAGCAGGGGAAAGAGAACCAGATCTATGAGAGGATTTAAAATTGCCAAAATATGAAATTTTTTGGAGAAATTACGCTAAAAAAAAACACGAACAAAATGGCAAGGGGAGGGAATACAGAAGGATGGAAGAAAATAGTAAGGGAGGATTTTAAAATCAGATTCCTTGAAAATTAAAAAAATTATTTTAAAAAAATGAAAACTGCTTTCAAAGAAGGACACAATTTACAGACAAACAGAGGTTTCTACTCACAGTTTGGCGCGGGTATGATGAGCAAGTCGATCATGTCGTCGGTCAGCCTGTTCTGGCTGGGCGGCGGCGGGCACGTCAGCTGGTCAATGTACTTGTTGGTGTCCAGCATGGCCTGGGTCTGGGCGAAGACCGTCCGGCTGGACCGGACGGTCAGCATGACCGAGAAGCTGGTCTGGAGGAGGTTCTCGATGAAGAGCATGTCCAGGTCGCAGACCACTCGGCCCTGGATGCAGAGGAGCTCGTCGCCGACGTGCAGATCTGCAACAATAAAATCGAGAATTTGAGTTTTCCTGATATTTCCCTGAGAAATGTCCAAAATTCCATGAGAAATATTTTCACTTTAACGAGGTTGCTGGGAATCCAAGAGGTGGTGTAGCACAGCCAATTGTTATTGTCTGGAGAGGTGTGTAATATTCACACTACATAAAGACTAAAAAGCCTGCATAGCCAGTCAGTCATTTGACACAACTTTGACACATGGCACAAGACACACATACGCCAAACTGGTGTTTTTCCAATTTCCTGAGTTTTCCATGACTGGAAAAAAAATGGAAATGTGTCTCATTTTCAAGGTTTCCTTGATTTCTAGAGTGGCTGGGATCTCTGAAAATACCTCTCAATTAAACCCATATCTACCAAAAAAAAAAAAATAGCAGTAACTTTTGTAATATCTTTTGTTTCGCGTCTTCATCATCATAATTTTATGAGCACTGTACACGCAGTGCTTTCAGAGCCCCTGTTGGAAAAAATCCATAATTTGCTCAGGCTGGACTCGAACCCACAACCTCCTGCTTACTAGTGCAGGTATCTCACATCACTGATAGGAAAGGATAGGAAACATTTGACTCATCACAACAAGAAAAGCTTAAATACTGTACACATACGATTATCGGTGCGCACAACTATACAAACTGCACTATTTGGTGGTGAAAATGTCTTTTTTTTTGGGGGGGGGGTGATTTTTGATATGACTTGCTCACCTTGGTGATAAGCCAAGCCTCCTTTTTCTATCTCGCTGATGAAGACGCAGAGTTGGTCCTCCCTCTCTGCATCGTCTCCTAGCTCCGCCTCCACCGTAAAACCTAAATGAAAACACAAGAAACAATAATACTACAATTTTATTGCCATATGTGTTTTAATTATTTATTGCAACAAAAGGAAAGCCATACAAAGGCCTGGGTGAAAAAAATCTATTCTCCAAAACAATATTTTGGTAAATCATACAGAATTCAGAATTTAAGGAGAGAACTTCTTAATGAATGCTAAACTTACCGAAATCCATGTTCTCATTGAATTTGTACAGCTCCACTTGATGAATGCATTTGGTGCAAATTTCTATCTCGTCAAATTTCTGAAGATTAAAAAAACAGACACCAATTACTGTGGTGTTTTTTTACAAATCAAGACAAGAAATCCATTGATTCCGTTTCTGCAGATCATGCTTGTCAGAGTAGTTCTAAAGAGAAAATTTTTTTTACTTTAAAAAAAAAAATTATTTTACCTCTTTTTCTAGGATGGCATTTTTGTCTGGAATCTTGAACTCCGCACCGAATCTCATAGCCTGGTTGAACTTGACGTAATAGTTGTGGTAATCCATCTGCCGATTCTGCAAAAAAGAAGAAAACAAAATCCATTTTCAAAACTCTGAACAAAAAAACACTTAAATTGAAAATTTCTTACTCTTATGCTCCAATTGACCTATTGCCATTTGTGAGTTAGCCATGCCCCTTAGACAACCCTATGCAATTTTGTCTGCTAAGTTTTGTTTGTCTCAGATTTTGCGCGTTCCGCGTCCATTTGTATATCATGTAATTGGACAATATTTCACAAGCGGCGCTGACGTGATTCTACCGTGATAGGTTAATTATGTTAGAGTCAAATATAGCAGCAATTACATGGTTTTTCAATTTATCAATGAAAAAACGAATTCCAAATGAAAAGGTTTAACCTAAACACCAAAATTTGGTTAGAATCTGATATTGCAGTCGCTACAATGTGATAAATATAAATTTTTGTTTTTTAGATGATTAAAATAAAATACTTACCACACAGCTACTTATGAGCAGGTCTTGCACTGTCATGCCCGGCCGGAGCGTTACCATGGTGCTCTGGTTGTCCGGCAACAGCACCTTGACAAGGGCGCCCTCTGTCAGCTCCTCCGATAGGGTCTTGTCTTTGCTCCGCTCCTCTTGCATCTGTTTCTCAAACATCTGGCAAAAGAACAAAGTGATTACAAAATAAGGAAAAACAATTTTTGCTAAGGAGGGATTCGAACCGGCAACCTCTTGATTACTACACTGACAGGGGTGCATTAGTTCTCAGCTTACCTGACTAATCGGAGTGGTTTCGCTCTTTTTGTCGTCATTTTCCAGCTGTTTCTGGTCGTTCTCTTCAAACTGTGCTGGTGGGGCTGTTGTTTTATCATGGCTGAAATAATAAAGACAAAAAATAAAAAATAAATAAATCTGAAAAGACATTTTATACATCTCAAGCAATCTGAAGCTGTTATGCAAATACACTTTCTTTTAATGTTTTCACAATAAGTGTGAACACTATTCCGATATTTAATTTTTTCATATTCTTTTTTTTTTTCTTTCAAAAATTATTCCAGAGGCCTACAAATGTCTTATTTTGTGTTTGGTTAAAGTCTAGTTCCTCACCTCTCTGCTAGTCTTGCTGCATCAGCAGCTAAGGCTGTTGCCCCTTTTGAAGACCTTTTCAGGGTACCAAACTAAAATATAAAAAAGAAGACAATTTGAATTGGTTACAAATTCCTCAAAAAGTCCTAAATCAATTCAAAATTGATTTTAGGTGAATTGATTCAAAGTCAAACCAAAACTGGAGACAATGCCCAAGTTTTGAAAATGGCCAAAAGCTAGAGATGCTCACCAGTCCTTTCTGCTTCTTGGACCTGGGCTTGGAGAACCTGCCCTGCAGACCCATGGGGTTGCGAGCGCTGACTAAGGCGTGGAAGGAGGAGACTGAGAAGAAGTCTAGCTTGGCTAAGGTGTGCTTGGTGGGTTTGGAGACGCAGGCTAGGAGGGTCTTGGGGTTGGGGAGCTCGGAGCCCTGGAGGGAGGCCATGTAGCAGCGGAGACGGTAGAGCTCCAGGTGGAAGCGCTCCAGGTTCTGGTCCCACTGGGCGATCTGTGATTGATCGGGTATTAGAAATCACTATTGATCGATCGATCAATTGATTGAATTGATACGTGGTACTGATTCGGCAAAGTATTTTTTTACTTCTGTGTCCGTATTCATCAGGATGTCAAACCGAGTGATTTATCCAAGTGATGAGTTGAGTATCTTCTGTGTAATGTATATTACAACTGACAGGAGATAAAATACCCCAATGACTCTGGTAACAAATATCACAGTAAACTATGTTGCCTATGAACACAAAAGCACAAGATCTTCTGGTTGGCACTATGGTATCTGCATATTCATGAGGATGTCAATCCAAGTGATTTGTGAAATGATGAAGGGCCGAGTATGAAAACCTAGTAAGAGAAAAATTGTTGTATAAGCCTCGTTTCATGAAATCTTGTCTCAAATATCAGAGTAAAATAGCCTGCCTAAGAACACAAGCAGCAGGATTCCCTGGTTTAACCAATCTACATTTCGGAGGTTTAAACCTGATTCAAAGACTTGAAAACGTAAACATCACCAGGTTAATAAGTAGAATACATCTTCACTGTATCCCACAAAAGGGGCGGGCTCAGGGAGGAAAGGGAAGGGGTTAATGGAGGAAAGGGGAGGAGTTAAAGGATGAGCGGGAGGGGCTGAAGGATGGTGGGAGGGGATGATTTACCTGATTGACAATGGCCTGTCTATTTTTGGCTTGAGTGACTACGCTTAATTGGAGCTCTGCCATCTTCTTCATCTTGGTCTCCTAAAAACAAAAAAGGAAAATTACAAAAAAATGAGAGCAAATATTTTCGGATCGATTTCTTTCAATTGATTGAAAACCCTGCAATCTGTTCACAAAATATGTGAACAGAAATATATACAGAACAGTTTCTGTAAAAGTTTTAGGATTATAAAATTGTGGTATAATTTATAAAAAAAAGGTTACAATTTAATACTATAACATAAGCTGGTAACTGTTTTTTTTTCTCTAAAACTTGATTTTTGCTGAACATATTAACTTGCTAATAAGATCCATAAAAATAGGTAAAGATAGACACTGAGATTGATGTGAAATAAGCAACTTGAATAAAAATTTTTAAAAATCAGGGAATGAACGAGACGTAAAGGAGAGATTCGGAAGACAGCTTACACTTTCTACTTTGGATTCCCGTTTGTGAATTTCAGATTTCAGGAGGCGGATCGTGTCGTCCTTGCCATGCTGTCTTGCCAAGGCCGAAGCACACGCTGTAAACGGACAACAAAAAATATCAATCAGGAATTATTTTATCAAAAGCATACATCAGACCCCCCCAAAAATCCTTTTTTTTCGGGCACGTAGCCAGATTTCCTCCAGGATCCTGCACACCACTTCCTGCGTTTCCTGACCGAGGAACACAATGGCACGAAATAATATCGCTGTTAATTTCCTCATTTGAAATTGCCTAAAATTGAGCTTGATTGTTGAATGTTAAAATATTGCAGTGGGGAGGTGGGCGCTGAATTGACTGAAGTACAGTGAAATCTCGATAAGTCAAACCTCAAGGGAGCAGGTTCAAAATTTGACTTAAGCAGAGTTTTGAGTTCAAGCAGGGTTGTACATCATTGTTATGCTACTGAAGGCAATGGATTCTTTGTTTGACTTTGCAGTTGTTTTGAGTTATCAGAGTTTGATTTCACTGTAATAACATGAAAAATTTTGGGAATGGTAATAATTTATTTCAAAATGTCTTACCTGAGTGAATGCCGGTGATCCAGTTTTCGAGCTCGATTTGACTTTGGGACTAAAAATTCGGAAAAAGAAAAAAAAGAAGTCCGTGTACCTATTAATTTTTGGAAAGTCTCGTGAAAATTAAAAAGAAAACAATCTGATTTTTTTAATGTTAAATCGTGCTAGAATTAATACTTTAGTTGATCAAACATGTCAGTTATGATAAAAATGTGCCCTTACAATTCAGAAATAAGGGAACTCTAAATAAAAAAAGAAACCAATCCCAGTTTTGGCATTATTGTCTCATATCTTGTCACCATGCTGGAACTTCCCAGTCTCGTATCTTGTCACCATGCTGGAACTTTGCAGTGAATACAAGAGTGAAATATTTATTGCTGCGGTTAGCTTTTCTGATATTCCACGGCAATAATGACCAGTCTTGCTCTATGAATCTGTCAGCCAAAAACATGATGTAAAAGCTTCCAAAACAAGTTTGGTTTCTGTTCTGAAAATGCGTTGGTTTGCTATTCAGGAACCACTTGATGAAAAAAATACAAAAACGAACAAAGCCAGTGGCAATTCCTGGTTGTAATGTTCATCTGCTTAAAAAAGTTAATATATGAACAGTGGATCTTACAGTATTATTATTTTCATCCAGTTTGGGAATCAACCCTAAAATTCCCTAAGATTGTTGTATTATTGTTTGTTTCTTGTCTTTTGATTCAGGTTTTACGGTGGAGGCGGAGCTAGGAGACGATGCGAAAGGTCTCCACAATGCACTTGCAAACACTTTGAATTAAACACTTGGAACTGCGTTGGCCTCGGTGCCCATTCACTTGGCCTTGGTGCCCTTTGAAATTTTGATAGCCAAAGTGGTGACGTGGTCTGTCCCCTCTTTTCTTAATGCTCAGCTGTTTTTTATATACCTGAAGGAGGTATGCATCTCCGAATGCGGTGCTGAGGCAGAAGATGTTGTCCCTCTTCGGATGTTCTGGGATGGCTTGTGCGATGCCTCCCTCCACAACTGTCCAAACAAGAAATCCAAAGAAAACAAGATGAGAACACAAATCCTCCTTAAGATCCTGCACATTCTATGCATATCTACGCTCTCAGCAGGAAAAATACCCAAGCTGACTGATGGATTGGAACAATTTTGTTTTTGATGGATATTTCAGAATCATTTCTGCAAATGTCAACATTCACTTGATAACTGCGACAGAAATCTATTTACTCAATTCTAAATGAAATTTTAAAAAAAATTCATTAAAAAATTGGGAAGTTTTATTAATTTCTTACCAAGTATATGCTTCGGTTCGATGTTCTCATCCGGCGCGGTTTTATTTTCACAGTGATAGAACAGGAGCATAGTGCCTTTCAAACAAACTGCAAATGAAGAAATACAGTTAAAAGTGTTACATTGTTTTTTTCCATTCCCCCCCCCCCCATTTTTCAAACATTCCAATTGTAACCAATTGATTATCTTCTATTGTTTCCTGACCAACATGATATAGCCACATATGTAGAGTCACCTACGGTCTTCTTCCTCTTGACCAACTGGAGATGACAACACATTTAACAATGCTTAAACACCTAACCCAGCACTCTCCTTCATTCTGATTGGTCAATAATTCAAACCTCTCCTTTCTGTGACCAATAGGAAAGACCTATACATAGAATCACCTACCCCAGTACTCTTTCCAGTTCCTACTGGTCCCCTTTTCATTCTCTTTTTCTTCTTGACCAATAGGAGATGACAACATATTCAACAGTCTTTAATCACCGAACCAGGCACTCTTTTACATTCTGATTGGTCAATATTTTGCAATTTTCCTTTTTTTGACCAATAGGAGAGGCCTTTACATAGAATCACCTACCCCAGTACTCTTTCCATTTCCTACTGGTCGCCCTCTCCACCCTCTTCTTCTTCTGGACCAATAGACTCTTGCATTGCAGCCAGCCGGCCTTCCTGATGGCTCCCCGCTGGGTGTAGGTGGAGGCCTGGGAGTGGAGGGAACTGAAGGAATGGCTGTCCGAATCATCATCGTCAACATCCTGTAGGAAAAAAAACAAGACAAGGTTTGATAAGGTTTGGAGTGGGATTCGAACCTGCGACCTTTGGACTTCAGTCGCAGTGTTCTGCAATGACATGTGTATATTATCCAGCCTGGCTGTTCGAATTATCATTGTCGATATCCTGATGGAAAAAACAATAATGTTGGACAATAAAGGTTGGATAAAGAAGTTTACTGGAGTGGGATTCGAACCCATGGCATCCATAAACCAGTTATGGTGCTCGACCAAACCGAGCTATCCAGCCCTTGCTGTTTGGATTGTCACTATTAACATCCTGCTGGGAACAATGTTATAAATATAACATTGGATAGTGGAGTCGACTGGAGTTGGATTCGAACCTGCAACCTCTAGAAATCAGTTCCGGTGGTCAACCAAGTCAGATATCCAGCCCTAAGTTGGTGGTCAACCCATTTGTTGGAAATATATTCAAAAGCGTGAAAAACAAAAGATTTCCAGGTGGAAAGCTTGGAAGAGGCAAAACCAAAAGCCAAACTTTCAGGAACTATGTCCTTCCAAAAAATTGGTTCGCACCTCTGTATCAATGCTGAGACACTCTGTCCATTCTTCCATCACGGCCATGTCCGAGAAAGGTCATCAGCAAAAAGAAAGTTTACGTGCTCACTGCTATACAGCATCCACAGTAAATCACCTTTCAAAAACTCAAACGGTTCGCAACGTTTCCATTCTGCGCACACTTCACAGAAAGCACAGAAAAAAGTGGCCACACGTTCCAGGCACACGCACGCACAATCAGAAATAGGATAAGTACTACAAAATACAAAATAAACCGCAAATAAACTTTGCCAGAGTTACTTTTTTTTTGTGTGCATAAATTCAACAATTCATTTCTGTGACTTGCCATTTCTAGAGTGCGCCGTCCGTTCAGGACAAACCGGAAGTTGCCATATCATTCTCAGAAAAAAGTTGTTTTTACCACAATTCCGTTGAAAAACAAATCCTTGTAGTGAAGGTACCGATACATGTTACAACGTGCAACATGCACATTTGTCACACTGAGAAACAAATGTGCAACGCAGCTTACTGAACTCGTATATTTAACGATTTGTCAGCTGCGGTGATAGTTTTTATTCAGTTTGATTATAATCTACACATTCCTTTCGACCGGACCAGCTGGCTCGCATTATTATTGGGAATAATATCAATTGGGCGGCTCCGCACATCTGTTTAGGACATCGCAGATTTTCAAGGGCATAAACGTCCAAAATGAGCGTGATTGAGATAAACTGAATAAAAGTATGATGCGCTTTGATAGGTCAACCTTGGTGTGATATATAAATAGTATATTTTAAAAGGTTTAATAAACACAATTTTCGTTGAGCCTGGAATAGTTTGGAGGACAGTTCAACTATAAGGGCATGCGTTTTATGCCAACCAAATAAAATAGCAGCCTGCAAAAATATTTTTTCTGCTAATTACTTCCACAAAATAACAACTGCTTAGATAAGCCTAATTTTATAAAATCTCCTCCCCCCCAATTTTTTTTTCTCACATCAACCAGTTTAACCTTTCAAAGAGAGCAAATTTGGCTGGTCAACACCTAAAAGCATCTACAGAGCCGACAAAAAGGTAGTTCACCAACCCCCCCCCCCATTAATTTGGGTCCTAAAAACACTGCACCTGTGCCCATGCAATCAATTAACTCCCCCCATCACCCCTTCAACACACACCGTTAATTTCCTCATTTTTTTTTCTGCAACAGATAGGATTTTAATGACATTCCATCTGTCCAAATCCTTCGCTTGTCATTCGCACGTGGCTGTCATAACATTCAGGAAACGGGCTCATTTCTAGAATTCCGATAATCGGAGATTCTAGAAAAGAAAAAAAAGCAACCGGAATGCTGAAATTTAATCTGGTTGATGCTGACAACGTGATGGGTCTAACGAAGGATCGTATTCAGGGTGATTTATGTTTGATGGAGAGAATCTTTTCCAATGCAATCAAGTGTTGGCTATTTAAATACCGGCAATATTTCATTCGGATTTGCCAGGATAAAAAATGATTTTACGGTCTAAAAATTCCAGAGCATTTTTTTCTTGGCTGTTTTTAAAATTCAATTGCAGAAAGGCCTTTAGCCGCTGTGGGTTATTTTATTTAAGTAAAAAAACAACAAGTGTATTCGAAAGATGCATTTGAAGTTTTGAAGCAGTTGATATGAAAACATTGACTGATTAGAAATTTAGATTTGGGGGTCCAGGGACAATAAAAGATGAAATATAAATGCAATGCACTGTTCATGTCGACTGAATTTCTTTCCATTTTTTGCAGTTGATTTTAAAAGACAACAATGGAAACTAAAAAAGGACTGAACCCTGTTGCCAGCTAACAGCCACAACTTTATATGTTGTCCATTAAATTAAAGGACATCAAAATAATAAAATAATAGTTTTAACTTACATCATCCTTCAGTGCCCAATTCTCGATGTCCAGAAAATCCTCATCAGTACCCTGTGAGTAATGTCCCTCGCTCGAGGTCAGGGTGCCAAGTTCTCCCATGATGCAACTGCTTCCGCCTTCGCTACCCCCAACCCCCGTCCTCAGATTGTTCCGTTTGAAGGACGAGGACCTTCTCGTGGACGGCGGTCGCGGCGAGAGAGCCTCCAGGTCCGCGTTTGCGTTATCGTAGTCGTCTTTGTCGCTCATATTCTGCATGTGGAGTTCGTAGGCCTGCAGGAGGGAATGCGTCTGAGCCAAATGCTCTTGCGCGTTTTCCACGTCGCTGAGCGGGTCGGAGGTCGATCCAACGATTAAACTCTTAATTTTTGATTTGCGCGAGCCGCGGCGCTTGGTGCTACCACGGCTGCTGCCATTGGAGCTGGTGCGGCTCGTTCCGGTGTTGGAGCGTGGGCGAAGCCCGCCCTCCCCTGCCTCCCAATTGTCCGAGGTGATACTGTTTAGTTTCTCCGGAGGACTGGGTAAATCCAGGCTTACGGCACTGTCGACTTTTTTGTGAGTGGTGTGATTGATGACTATCTTGGGTTTGTGACGAGGGGTGCTTTCTCGGGAACTTTTGCCGGAGGAGATGGCTCCGGCTTCCCTTGACGTTGTCCGCTTCACAGGTGTGGGCGTGACAGAGTCCTCACTCTGCGTGGGAAAATCGCCCGGTACGGTTTTCCGGCTCCCGTTCGTGACGTGGTTGTCGGCGTAGGACCACTTCCGAGCGTTCTTATTGGACAGGAAGTCCTCGTCCAGCACGTTTTCCTCATCGCTGAGGTTGTCGTAGAGGGACTCGGCGAAGATCGACCGGCGGGAACTGGAGTAGGTGGCGTATTTGATATCCCGGCCGTTGGAGCGAGAGGATAGCATGCGCCGCACCCCGCCAGAGATCGGGATGTTGATCTGCTTCTGCCGGTCCGTTCGCTCCAGTCCCGTCTCGGTCGTCATCTCTGAGGGTTCCCCGGCGAACGCCAAACCATCAATCACCACGTCGCCGATGTCACAGGAGGCCACTGGGATGGGTCCCGTCGGAGTCTCGTTGTCCTCGTCTCGGTACTCGCTGGCGGGATCGGGGAGATCAAATGTCTCCAAACAAACCGACGAGTTGGATCGCTTCAGCTTTGGATTATCGCTCGGCTGTGTGCAAATCAAAACAAACATCCATCCGTTAATATTCATTCACATGCCATAAGTCCCTGTGCCTTCTGTACAGTGGAATTAAATATTCTTTCAGAAAGACGCACAACTGGTCAAAAATCCACTAGATTTCATCAACACTTAGTTCAGTAATATCAGCTTACATTTATGTTTGAATTTATCAACCAATTTCAGCTCCGTGCGAACTCCAACCATGTGGAATGACAAATGACCAGAAAATAGATTTTAAAAAAAATGTCTCAAGCATCTTTCAAGGACATAGATGAAATACCAGAAGCAGTTGCTAAAAAAAAAAATCTTGAGTTGTAATATTATAGTCCCCTGAACATAAAAACCTGTATACCACAAGAACGGCAGGGTGTCTGAATGTGGTATACAATCTCCAGCCACAGAGGAATGAAGCATTGATTGAAGATTTTCATTCAAATTTTTTTTACGAAGGCCACCAACAATAACCTGATTTGTTTCTCGTCACAAGAAAGACAGCATTTGGGTCATTTAATAAATTTAGTGTCCTTAAAAAGGCATTCTTCCTGTTCCCATTTACCTTGTAACTTTTTAATTTGCCATTCACCTATCATTAAGAATGACTTCTAACAATTGTTTGTTTGTTGGGTAGGTAGTTTGCTATTCATGATCACTCTTGGAGGACGACTGCATTTAACCCTAAAAGGGCCGGGTTATTTTGACCATCTCTCAGCCGGGGGATTAAGATCTAAGATCTCAGCCATGGAGTGACAACAAATTTTGAAACTTGGTACAGGTATAGAACAACTCATCATGAACATACCCAAGAAATTTCATGACTATAGGTCAAAGGGTTTTGGAATTATGGATAATTAATTATTCATATGTACGAATGGTAATTCTGCTCTGTGTACACGACGTATATGGGAAAATTCAGTTTTCACGGCGCATAGTGCCGGAAAATTTTTCGCTGCATGGCAACCCGTGGTCCGATTTTTATGTTTTTGGTATCAAAAGATGCGCAAAGCTCGAGGCTAAAAAGTCATAACAGCTCAGGTCGCGAAAAAAATCAAGGCTATTGCGGAAAAAGTTGAGGGGGGGGGGATGTCAGATGTAACAGGGACAAGAACAAAAGTGGACCCCATATTAATAGAACGACCAATGTATGAAAGTTTACTCCCTGAATAAACAAGTTATTCAAACTTCCAAACTCAATTTTATTTTAAATGAGGCCAGAATTTTTTGGACCTGAAGTTTGTGAAGCAAATAAACCGGATTTAATGAAAAGGACCTGATGACCCAAAAAAAAACCCACAAAAAAACCAGTAGCTGCCAAGATTAAGTTACTTTTGTTTTAATTTCCTGAAAGAAAATTGGAACATCGACTGTACAGTGGACAGCAGTGCTGCAAAACACCACACAGTCGTTTCGACTAAACAGGACATAGGAAGAAAAACAGGCTCGACACCAAAAACAGGACATGAACGACTGCCATGGGAGAGCAACTTAATATCCCTGCAGTCTTGAGCGAGTCATTTTGATACCGATAACTAGACTGCATTGAGGTCTCCAAATCCCCAATGAGAAATAAAAAGAGCTGCTCGGAATTAACACGATCTGGTGCAGTTATGAGGGAACGGAATGGGGACACTGTATGAGATGGGTACTGGGAGTCATAAAAATGAGTTGAAAAGTTTATCATTTTTTTTTATTGCTCATGACGTTTAAAAAACATAACATTCTGTCAAATTCACAGATTTGAAGAAGATATGCAATTGTGCGTCGTAAATTTAAGTTCAAGATGCAGAAAGTGTACATTTTTTTAGTCTTTAAAGTCTAGAAAATATTTCACCAAATTTGGGGTCTGTGAGCAATTTGGTAATAAAAAAAAATTGTGCTCAGAAAAAGTGAAGTTGGGAACCTTCTACTCAATAGATGGCACTTTGGGCAAATTTAATCAGATCTCAGCACTGCTAGGGTAAACGACATTAAACAAAAAATGAGAACAAAGTTCTCCACTTTTTTGGTATAATCGAATTCAGGATTTCAAATTGTACTACGACCTACATTAGTTGAATACGTTCTACGAATTTTACAGGACATTTCGCAATATTTTCTTTCTTTTTTTGTCGGGTTAGGAGGAACTTTACGCCTTCCTGTCAGGTAGACAGCATAGGTTGGAGATATCGTGGATTGGGCACGCCGATAGTCCGTGACAAATCAAAAAATACTTTCGGTTCCTGGATTCAAATTACAATACTGATAGTTGGCAGGCACTGGTGTAGCAGGGGTGTTAGGGACCACTGATAAAAATAGCTCAAAACAGCCGAAAAAGATGTAAAAAAGCTGAACTTTGGAAATCTCATGTACTTTGCATGCAGCAAGTGAGGGGAAAATCCAAAACAAAAATGCTGAAATCAGCTTAAAAGCTGAAATTTCAAAAAAAAAAAAACCTCCTGTATAATTATAAAACAGCTTCACAAAACAACATGGTGAATCAAACATGTAATAAAACTGTACATATTTGGTATTTATATGTACTATATGTAGAGTCCAGGGATGAGTGACAAGAAGTACTGAATACACTTTTTAAGCAATTGAAAAACACTTGAATTTAGTGATTTTTTGGGTAGTCTCAAAAGTTACAGTTTTTTATTGCCTTCCTTGTCCTTTTCTGAAGGTGAGGCTCCTTCGAGCATGTGTGCACTACACCTGACTATGCCCTCTATTTTAATTGGTCCTCATCAAATTTGTGTCTGCATCCTCCGTGAAGATGACACACGAGACTCATAAAAACACCATCTGGATCCCATCTTGTCTAAAAATAGACCGATGAAAACAAAACACCCCCAAAAAACAGTGCATCAGATGGCGTGAGAGGACAGGCTGATTCATACAAGACCAACGCAAAAAAAACTAACGCAAGAATAACGATTCTTGAAAGAAACTTTACATACTGAATTATAAATCTTTAACAATCTCAAAGACTTCTTGGACAAACCAGAAGACACTGGATAAGAATAGCCTGTTCATTGCAAGGAGCGCGGGGACATTTGAAAATTAATTTCTAAGCATTTAAGGTTATATTTCTGGAAGGACTGTTGGGCAGATGGCGAGAAATACAAGTCAGGAATGTTAAACCTGAGAGAGGCGATAACCTTCACGGCTTGGGTATCGTAACCGGCAATCCTTGAGCATAAATATCAGTCCCGCTGCAGGCTGTAAAACAAGCAGGATGATTTCTTGCAAATGTGATCCTTCGGAGTTAATTTTCTGACCCATGAGCTGAATTGGATCCAGGCCTGCGTAAGACAATCCTACATCCTTGAAGAGGATAATTGGCAAATCAACGATGAATCTTGGGCAAGGCATAAAGAAGATCGTTCGCTTGTGCATATCCATCTGGGAGCAGCAAGGGCTTGGAAATCAAACGGACACAAACATTTTGTTTTTTATTAGATCAACTTTCTTAAACAAAAAGAGACTCTGTCTACACATTCCATTTTGAGGATGTGTGGGACCCCCCTCATTGTTTCTGTGTAGCTCCGCCCACTTTTGTCACCCTGGATATAAACTTGGACTCATCTTTTAAAAGGGAAGCACAGTCCCAGCTCCAACGAGTATCATTTGAAGGAAACAGGACACTGCTTCTTGCCAATAACTTTTCGCCAGTTCTGGACACTCTCCAGAACATCCACGTGTCGAATTAGATATCCATGTCCCAGGGAAGTGCAAAGAAAAATGAACCGATCTGGAAAGCAAACTGTACTGTTAGGCACGACTAAACTTGGATGATATTCTAACAATATAAGGACTCTATCATCACGTTAAAGTACACAGATTGACTTGGATTTTTCAGCAGACCCATTAAGGATTCTAGCACACAAGTTAGACTTTAATAAGACAGCAAGACTGACAAAGATCACTTTAATAACACGTCTCTGTTTTCACCAACAATCTTTTCTCTAAACCAGCATCCAACAATGAAACAACTACAAAGTAACCCCAGCTTTATCTCATGGGGGGGGGGGGGGAATCGGAAATCAGGAATCCCAAAAGCCAAACCAAGCCATACAAACTTGTTCAAGTCCCTTTAATAAGAAGGCGTGGTCGAGCAGATCACCCCATTTGCTCCATTGTCAAGACAATCAGCCCTTTCGACTTCGGCACAAATACCCCGGCTTATACGCCGCAAGGTGGCCCCAACATGGGGGGGGGGGGATGGAAAGGGAGTCAGGAACCCCTCATTATAACCCCCGACGCATCCCTTCCTAATCAGATTACGACACAGGACTCTGAGCCATCGTGAAGAAGGAAGCCGTGCGACCTCCGAATTCTTTTTTACCGCAATGGACAGTGACGCTTTTATTAACACCAGGTATTCCTCGATTGACCGAAAACTACACCTTGTCAGCCATCTTGGGGCAAAATGACGACTCAACAGACAAGACAATAGATAAGCTTTAGTTTTTTAATAGCATTCTATTATTGGACACAGCGGGGTGAGTCATATGAAATGTGGGTGTGTATGGCTCCAAACTGGGCACAGCATGTGGAGATAACATCTTCAAACAAATGAACACCACCTGACTAGCTCCCCCCAAAAAAATGAAATATGAAATGAAAAACACCCGATTTGCTATTTTTCAGTTAACTTACAAAAACATTACACTCGGCTGATATTGAGGTTATAGTACTTTCTGCTTAACAATGATCAACAGGAAACTGAATATTTGACCTCAACAAAACACTCCCCAGAAACCTCTCCCATGCCTCAAATGTCTCAAGGGAACTCCTTTTTCCTGAATTTTCTCCTGTCCCAACCCCCTTCTTCCCTTCTCCTTCACCCCACCCTCACTTGCTTCAGAATCCTTTTAACTCACAGCTCCCTAATAGGCAAACCAGATTTCCGCATTGACGCCAACTGCGCTGTGCACGCTTTAACTTACCGTCGTCCACAGCAAAGTCGTTAAGATAAAAAAGAAATTGCCAATCAGATAATGAGCTTGCTTCCTTTGATTGTTCCTCCTTTCCCTCCCCCCTTCGAGGTCCTAGCAAAACTGGGTCACACTGTGGGCAAGTTTGTCAATGTACTGCCAAGTGTGGATCCAGAACACAATTTGGGGGGGGGGGAGGTTGCAAAAAAATATGGTCTCCCCAAAAGGGGGTCCAATATTTACGGCCTGGATTTCGGGCCCTCTTAAGGGCACCAGATATTTTTTTGGATTCTAGATGCTCTGTGGTGCGATCTGAGGCAATTTATGACCACTTTCACCAATTTCTTTTAGGAAAAGATGGTGGTGTACGCAGTGGCTGTTTTTTATGCACTATCACTTTAAAAATAAAAAAAAGTTGGGTTCGGTTTGGGAGAGGTTATTGGCCCCTTTGGCGACCCCCCATCCCCCAAATCTGCCGCTGTGTACTGCTTAATATTCACACCAACTTGTTCCAATTTTTTTTGAGGGGGTGGGGAGACTGTAAAGTCACACCAACTTGAACAGTTTTTGTTACAGTTTTGTTTTTCAACTTAGGTTTTTCTTTTTTTTCAAAATCATTCACAGTAACATATTTCTTGGCAAGTACTTGGGCAAGTTTTTCACTCTTGATCACGTTTCTATGTTTCCCAGCTGATAAGCCAGGAAAGACAAATAAACCTCACACAGCGAAACAATGTGTGTCCTAGCTTCCTGCCAATGTTAACAGAACATCCTGAGTGGTGGAACATGATAGCCACAGGACACAGGATACAGACAACATTCATGTTACCTAGGCACAACAGGTTCCCAAAAATTACCAACGCTGAAACCGGAGAACCAAAAAAAAGTACAATCACAGACAAATTTCCGAGTGCTGTTTCTGAGGAAACACTGATCGACCGCAGTCTACTGGCTGAACAAAATCCTGCCGAGAACCAATGGCGTGCAATTAGCACTGCATGGCATCTTAGCCGGTTACCATTTTTTTTTGGGGGGGGGGGGAAATAAGCATTTTGCAATGTAGATAAAAATCTACAAAATTTGGTCAAACTATAGGAAGTGTGCAAATCGTACGCCAATAAGCCTCTGTACTTGTATGTTCATTTAACACAGGTCTTACAAACACCTCCACTTGCACTTGGATAACCCCAAAAGCTACATTATTCGACAACTTCCTGGCTTTAACTAAAGTCCCAACATCCAGTCCCAAAACCTGCAAGACATGGTAATCTTGATGAACACTGTTGGCCTTGGGGTGTTGCAACGAAAAACCCACAAAAATCCATGTTAATCTTGATGCACACTGTTGACCTAGGGTTTTGCAAAACCCACAAAAGCATTCGTCTCTTAACGCATTAGGCACAGATAGACAGGTGGTGGATAATGGACGATAAAACAACAACACAGCAAAGGAGGATATTTAATTAACGGCAAAGAATAACATCAGCTATTTTGACATTGAAAGTTAACGTAATGGTTGGGCTGTAATGCTGGGTTAGGGAGGACCAGAGTATAATCCTTTTGGAATTAACCACTTCTGCTGTGGACTTTCTAAATACGAAACTGCGAAGACTGCTGATGTCATGCTAAAAACATGTACACCAACACAATCGTTTCTCTCAAAAATGAGGGTACACCAAAAAAAGGGATCAAAAAACGAAATAAATACAAACAAAACAAAAAGGAAAGTGATGGAGTAATGAAACAGTAAACCAATTCAGACAAAACATAACCCTTCCCACTATCCCAATTTTCTGAGGAAAAAAAAATCTACAAAATGAAACAACACATTTACAAATTAATGACAAAACGATGTTAAGGCAATTCCCCAATGAGACTCAATGTCAAAAGTGGCAAACTAAGAAAAATAAATTCCATTTCAAAGGTAATTTCTAATAAGCGAATTTGCAACCGATCAGGAATCTACCGGTAAGACAAATCTAACTGCAGTTGTTTTGGCGACTCATTTCACAACTATTTTCTCAACTTCAGTTTACACTGACAATCTGGACTCAACAGTTGAAACAAAAACAACTTCAAGCAAACAGTTAAATTCCGAAACAATTCCAAATGAGTGTGGAATGACAGTTCAATAAATAAGAATCATTCCCTCATTGCTAAAACAGAAATTAATTTCACAACTCACCATTTGAAAACGTTCCCTTCGGAACTGGGACGTACTTTTCACAAAAATGGCAACTATCACCGAAGGATTTCCACCAAACGCTTCCACTTACTGCACTAATCTTCTGACAAAGTACACCAGTTGGGGAAGTTACACATTCCAGCAAGTTCAAGAACATCTACATTTCTGACCGTACTTTTGTTCATTAAACCAGTCAATTCGCACCGGTCCCGACCTTCCTGTACGTGTGAATGATTTTTTTTCTCACAACTTACACGCGAGATTTTCTGGACAACCGGCCCACGGATTGACGACACCACTTCCTATGCATTTTCCAAAAGGCCGGAAAAAGTGAGACACGTTTGGCCTGTACTAATGGTTCCCGCAAAGTCCAGAAAAGTATATGGTTACTTTCTCTGAATTGTTTCCGAAGAAGCCACAGTACTTGACAGCCTAAGGATTTAGGGTTCTGAATCGAGCAATGCATAAACCACAAAAAAAATCAAAACAACCCAGACACCAAATTTGCCATTTCTAGACAAGGAGTGTTGCATTGGTAAAACATCTTCCTGGAGAAACTGAGATAAGAAATAAACATGACCAAATAACGACAGACATTATCACTTAAACATTCTGGATTACTGGCCGAGAAAAAAATTCTCAATAAATTTTGGTTCTAGTGTTCTTTGCCGCAGAATTATGATATCAAATACAAAAGGTCGGTAATAAAAAATATTATTTCTAATTTAGAGAAATGGTACAAAGTATGGAATCAAAGAACTATCGGAGGTATAAAACCCTTTAACTTCAAAGACAAATGGGGGAGGAGCCAAACATTTTAAAGGGGGTGGGGCTACAGCCCTCTTTTAATTAATTTATTCCAGCTTGACATGCATATTCAGAATTTTACTTTGCAAAACCAATGGACTCAAGCAAAAGAAAAGAGTATTGCACAAACATGGGACTAAATGCATATGGTATGGTTGATAGTGTTATCTGTGGGCGAAGGGTTCCGCGGTTAACCCAAATTTTGGTGCCTTGTACCTGTTGTGACCTTGAGTGGGGTGTTTTTGAGACCCACATGCCCCCTCCAACCGACATGAATGGGTGTGAAATGGGCGTAACCTGGATTGCTTAGCCCCCTTTCCGAAGAGGGAGGGAAGGACTTAACACTGTTTACTCCCATACGCTATAACTTCTCGATACACAAGGCATAGATCAAACACAAGGTAGAAAAAAATGTAGGCCCTCTCCATATCAATGATAAGAGAACTAAAAAAAAATTAAAATGTTGACTTACTAAACCAAAAAATAAAGGCAGGGAATCAGATTTTACTCCCAAAAAAAATTGGTAATTGGCAAATTTATATGGAAGAATAAGCAGCCAATTTCATGGATCCAAGTACAGAAATCTGCTAAGCATGACAAATATTCGCTTAGCAAAAACAGGTTACCAGCCAAAACCTCATTCAATGTATACTGCTTGTGACTGGTCCTCAGCTGATTTCTGCTTAGCACATAAAATTTGCTAAGCAAATTTAGATTTTGCTTAGCAGTTTTGTGAAAATAGGGCACAGGTCAACCCAACTGTGTTTCAGAGTATTCTATTAAATCGATGGGTAATTTGTACACGTATGACCTGTGAAAGTGATATTATTTTTTTTCTATTTTTTGTTCAGTTTAGTTTACATGAGCATGTTGAATGTTATCATCACGGTCAAAATAAGCAAAAGTGAACACAAAACACGCACACACAAAACTTTTCTCTCCTTCAATAACATTTCTGGCATTATATTCCATAAAAATAATTTAAAAAAAAACCCCAACAATGCAACAGTTTAAGAAAATAATGAATTGGGTCAAAAATCACTGTACTTTCATTAAATCTGCCAAACTTCTTCCTTGTCAAGCGAGGTCAATATTGTTTCTCGCTGGACGTGTTCTCGGTGGAATTGATGTTATCGCAGTTGCACTTTGTGCTAGAAGTAGGACTTCTCCAATGTGCTGGGGGGGGGGGAGGGGCTTGGTCAGAGGGATACAGGAGGGATAGTCCCTTATTACTGTGTGGTTGTCATAATTAGAAAACGCCAACTTCCCTATCGGTATTATTTCATCGTAAACTGTATCAGTATCAGCTACAGATACGTTTTTGAGGGTTTGCAATGACTATGATTCTCTTTTGATTGTGCCATGGTTTCTGGAATAATCTGTTTTGGTGGACATCTGTTAACATTGCCATTGTTGGTCTATCATTCTAGAAATTTGGGGCCCACTATTTCCCCATACCTGTTATATTCTGACATCTATGATTCTATAATTCGAATGCACTCCTTAATACAGTCGCCCTCCAGGAATAAGCAAACTACCAACCCAACAAATAAATAATCATTTGAAGTCATTCTTAATGATACTTGAATGAAAAATTACAAAGTACCAAGGTAACAGGGACAGGAAAAATGTCACACTTTGGACCCTACATTTATGAAATGACCCAAAAGGAAAAGTTCAAATTCTTGCTGAGGCTAGTCAGTCATTGAATATTTTTGTCTCTGATTCTTTTCTTCAGTTTCTCCTTTTCTTTATTTTCTAGTTAATAGCTTTGCTGGAAAAAGTTTTAAAATATTATAATTTTGTCAGCCATGCTATAACAAGGAAGAAATTGTCAATTTAAAAAAATTCTGAAAATTGGATGAAAGGTCTGAAAGATGCTGACACTGTCTTTCTCTCAAAATGTCTGATTTCAGACTGAAGTCAGGTGCCTGCTATATAACCATTTCAGCGCAAATTCTTGGAAGTTATAGATGTAAATTAACATCTTAAAAAGGTGCGTGCAAAATTGTTGCACGATTGTCACAGATCTGACAAGATGTCAAAAACTGTGTTGTGCCGATCCGTGCCATGAAAGTTGCGTTTCATCCGATTTTGAAATTATGGTGATGGTTCTGGATGCAAATTACTGGGACGCTTCCATTCCTGAACACAAATCACACGTGCATTTAGCTCTGAACATGTCACTATAGGGGAGCGCATTGTGTGAAATACCACAGCGAGCTTTGGAGCACTCCGGTACCTTCGGAGAGCCAGTCCAGTAATCACAAAAAGTGGGCAACTCGATTGGTCTATGGTGTCCTAATCCCAATATCTCAACTTTTATTACATTTTATTTACATTTACATGTATCTCTAGGCAAAATAAAGATTTCCACGGGAAACAACATTGTTGCTATGCACTTACCGAGCAAAGGGCGATGAACTTGTCGGCCGCGTCGTCCGAGATGAAGTTGAGTCCCCAGGCCCCGCCCTGCTCCGAGTCTTTCCACTGGACAAAGCTGGACGTGCACCTCACCAACTGGGCTCCTGGTGAAAGCGACAAAGATTTAACGATCCATGTTACACAGGAAATTGTCGGTTTGTTTTTAGATTTGAATGTAATGGTAGCTTGATGGTCTGCGGAGAGCCGTGGGAATGGTGTCAAAGGCTAGAGAGGAAGTCAAGGGCAAAAAAACTAAAAAATCAGAAACATTTTCTTATTACCAACAGCAGGATTGATTTAGTCTTACCAGTAATTGAAATACAGTGTAGTTGTCTGCTTGCAGAAAGGAGAAAAGGTTTCAAGTCTAACAACCAGTTTGAGATGAGCTCAGATAATGTCTCTCGCTTTTGACAATGGTTGTCCAAGTACAATGTAAAGCTACTTGTTGGGAACTTTGGAAGAGATTTCAGATTTCAGAAAACTGCCTTCCAGGTCTCGGTCTTGCACAGGCCATGTTGAATCTCGGTGAAAAGAAAACTCACAGGAAGTCCCACACAGGATTCGAACTGAGAACTGTCTTTTTGCAAGTGCCGAGGTCTTGTCGAGCACCAAATCCTCTCAAAATGGTTTGCGAGGTGACGTATTCAGAGCAGCACCTCCTGCAATTTTAGGCCTACCGTACCCTAGACACAAATTCACATCTTCGGATTCTTGCATAGTTTGCCGAGGAATGCACACATTTCCAGCTAGCTTTGAGACGATCGGCCAGCGTTGATTGGATATGCTACTCCGACGACTGAGAGCCCAGTCTGAGATCGAAGTGCCAAGAAAAGGAATGTTGCTTTTGTTTATAAAGGATTTTCAAGGTTTCCGGATGGCATCCAAATAGATCGCCAGGGTATAGAAGGAAGTTTGGCACCAAATACCCCAGATGAAACCATATCCAAGCAGTGATTTGATTGGGCAATACAAGCAAGGCCAAAAGAAGCCCATCTGTTTCAACCAATCAAAAGTCAGCAAATATGCCAGATGGAGCCACATATAAGCAGTGGCGTGATTGAACAAAACCAGCAATGGTCATTGAGAATAATATCTATTGCAGCCAATCAAAACGCACCAAATATCCCAGATGATCTGACATCTAAGCTACGATTTGATTGGACAATTCACCATGTAAATTAGAAATTCCATCAATTAGAGCCAATCAAAATGCAAGTAAAAAAATGTCTTCACTATCACTCAACCAGGCTGCAATCATCCCTAAATGTACAATTTTTTGGTCAACATTAAAACAAATTTCTTTTATTAGCCTTTCAGTCGAAAAATTCTTTACACTGACACAATAACGTAGATTCTTCCTCATAGTTCTGAATCGACCTCTAGGCCAATGAATACACATACATGTTTCCATTCAATAAATTATGTCTTTTGACCGTGTGAACTTATCACAGTTGTCTACAAGGAAGTGGTGAGTACTTTTAAATCCTGTTTGAAAAGCAAAAACAACACACGAGGTAAACTTTCAAAAGGAAAGAATAATAACGACGCTTGACACATTGTTTGCTGTGATGTTGAGACAATGGTTCAATCAATGATGTCATAGAGTGACATTTTAAGAACTTTCATGACGGGTGTCTTGTTTTTTTTATGGACAAATTAAAACATTAAAAATGTGATACCAAAAAGTTGGTTAAAGTGCAACGATGTCTATTATTCTGAGAAAGTCAAAATGTGACTCACAACAAAACTCAATGTGTGGTGTAGCTGCTACAAGTCAGTGGAAGAACAATGCAAAAGTTTTTAAGTAGAGTATGCTCTGCAGAGGCGTAACTTGGGTCCAATATGCATGGGGAGGGGCACTCGGGGCCCCTTTTTTTGGAGGGGGTACTCAATGTATTTTTAACAATAATAAGCTAATTCCCCCCCCCCAAAAAAAAAAATTTTAAGGGTTTTTTTTTTGGGGGGGGAGGGAAGAAGCAAAGGCCTCAAGTGGGAGGGGGATTGTACCAATCTTTCTGGCTGACCGACTGATTGAATAACTATCACCTTAAAGCTGGGCAGTGCTCTTGTATAGGATAACCCTGTAACGCCAATAAATGGGCTAAACCCAGCCAGTGTTGATCAGATGCATAACAAATTTCCAGCAAATATCCATTCAATTGAATCAAATTTTGTGCACTCTGAGACCAGCTCTACAAGATTTGGCCTAGTCTTGATTTAAGAACATCAAACCCACCTGGAACACAGATGTATGTATCCAAGACGCCTTGCAGATCGGCATCCACGGTGGATATGTGGTAGACGTACTTGGGCGATTCTTGCTCTAGGGTGACGCAGATGCGGACCACCTCGTCAACGATCTTCTCCCAACGTTGCTGCTCCCCGTCGATGAAGAGACTGTAGACTTGCGCTAAGAGTCTACGAAGAGGATGATTGGGTCAGAGTTAGACGGTTCCCGTCAATGCTTAAAACATGGGGTTCATAGACGCGGGCACCAGTTGGGGATCAATTTATTTTTGGAGCTTGGACGCTTGGACATGTAAATTGGCTTCTAGCAAAAATTGTTTTACTTTTCAAAAAAAAAAATGGTTACCAGCTAAAATATCATGCAAAGTGTACTACTTGTGGCTGGTTCTCCCCAATTTTTTTTTTTTTGGTATTATTTTTTTTTTCTTGGGCAAAATTGATGAGCAAATTTTTTTTTGTGCGAGATGGAATCTGCAATACGGTAGTTGCACTAAATTTTAATTTTTTTTTAGAACAAATTACTGTAAGGGCTTTCAAATGTGGGCAATGTGAATGTTTTCAAGATACAGATGGTGAAATGACAAAAGGGTATTTTTTTCAGGCATTGTCCTTTGTTTATTGCCATGATTGAGTCATCACGGTTGAGCAATAGGGCCTTGGGTTCAATGACTTGCGCAACGTGATCAATTGTCACGGGTTGTCACGCAAAGCAATGGCTATGACCTGAACAATGTTAACTGTGCATTATCACTCAAGTAATAGTCATTGTCATTTTCTAATATAATCAAAGTTGCAATTGATACGGCTAATGATTTTTTTCCCCAAAAAAGACAAATTTTGTTTTGAGACATCCTTCAATTCTGTTTCAACCATGTGGTTGAAACAGAATTGAAGAACGTCTCAAATCAATTAAGAATTTGTAACTTTGCAACGCAGGTAGCAAATTTGTCACACAAATTTCACTTTAGTAAAGTGATGAAGTCAACGAAATGAAACAAAGCTGGCACTGCAACCACACTGTTTCTTGAAAGTTAACGTCTGCCCCAAAGACTTACCATCAACTGTACGTTACCTTGGCAAACGTAATAATCCCACAATGCTATAACTGCACATATACACACTTGCATTTAACGACATGTATCTCACGTCAAAAGCAGTTTTTGAGTAATTCCAACAGATTGCAAACATCTACCGGCACACACAGGTAAATCCACAGCATTGGTTACTCCATGGACAGTGACCGTGCATAAAATACATGAACGTTGAGAGTTTGATAGCAAAAAAAGCTAAAGGAAATTCACCCACTCTACCTATAATTAGCGGTTGTTATTGTTACGGTGGCAAAACAATCCCATTATTGTCCTTGGCCCGTTCTGACCAGTGAGGGAAAT
Source organism: Patiria pectinifera (assembly GCA_029964075.1). Taxonomy (NCBI): domain Eukaryota; kingdom Metazoa; phylum Echinodermata; class Asteroidea; order Valvatida; family Asterinidae; genus Patiria; species Patiria pectinifera. Next base: position 13,952,165 of record CM057140.1, on the reverse strand, counting down.
GGTGGCGAGTGATTGGTTAATAACTTAATTGGGTAAATGTACAGGTGTTTTGAGCATGATGTTATGATGATGATGATGATGATGACTGTTACATTAGGAACAATGGTGGGTGAGGCAGGAAAACAAACAAACAAACAAACCAACAAACAAACAGATTGAGGTTGGAAATGATAAGCAGGTGATGGTGCAAGTTGACACGATGAACTGCAAAAAGTACTCAAAAAACAACTCACAGAATACAATGAACAAATCGCACAAGCAAGTTTTAACTTTCAAAACCAGTTAAAGTGATGCAATTAAGTGTCCAACAAATAATGCAATATCCAAAATAAAATCCAAACTAGGTTTAATATTAAGAAAATCAAACATTAAACAAAAAATCAATCCACTCAAACTTCTTGGCTCTCTACGAGCCAGAAGCAACTGAAACTGTGTACCAAAGACCACGACAAACTGTTCACCAAGCTTCCAACTCGACTAAAAAAACCCCACAGCAAACAAGATTTTTTATTTACATTGTCCGAACTGGGGGTGCATAATACCGGCTACGCCTGCAACATAAACCATTTAACAAAGGAAAAATAATATTAGTTTCAGTTTAGCAAGTTCAAACATGTTAATCAAGCAAAACTAACAGCAGTGCAATGCTTATTTCTAAGGAAATTTATAACAAAATTGTAGCAAATTTTAACAATTTTACCAGACTTAACCCTACTCTTTATCCAAACACTAAGAAAGAAACTTGTTTCCCCCTCAAGACGAAATGACTCACAACCCTCCTCCCTAAATGAATCGCTTGCCGACATTAATGTTGACAACCGTGAATAGTCCCCAGTTTCACTTAATCACGCTTGCACTTTTAAGATGCAACTAGGAAAAGTTTGGTCATCTTATTTGGTGCAACATGAAAGATTTTTAAGACCAAAATGTTTTTAAAAATTAATACAAATTAAAAGCAGGTGATGATGGATTAGCAGCATTAATGCAGACATCTTCACTGTCTGTTTTTCAGATTTTTGTTCTTTACAAATTAAAGGTAGAGTATATCATTTGCAGCTATCCAAAAAGTAACAAAATTATTGTTCACAAGCAACTTGGCTTAAAGATAGTGATGGCACTATAGGCCTACTCCCTATGAAATTATTCTTTCTGGCATGCTGTCATTTTGAGGAAAACAATAAAAGAAGGCCATTTCCAAAGATGCATCTAAAGATGCATTTTTGGAAATGTTCGTTTGTGGCTCGTTTTTAATTCGGCAAAGCCATGAATGGGTAGGCGCAAGTGTTGACACGATGCACACGCGCATGCGCGCGGTTGCTATAATTTGTCGGTTCAGTGCATCATCAGGTAGCTGCAATCGGCTGAATGAGAACGCGTCTAGGATGCTCATTTTGGGCGCGTTTCAAAACATGACTCGATAACTTTTGAATTGAATTTGAGATCCTACAATATTATTTTCTCAGCATTCACTGGGCTAAAACTTAATCAGGTTAGTTGTTAATCACCCTTCTTTAGATTTTGAGTGCTTTTGTTGCTTCAAAAAAAAAAAAATGCACAAATGACAAACGACATACTCTACCTTTAAACTAGCAATGCTACATGATGAAGTGAACCATATTATGATTACATGGTGTTAGTAGGATGAAATGTGCGAGCATTCCGATGCGATTTTTGTGACGAGAGTAGAACTCACAGATAATCGTTGACGCCTTCTTCGTTGTCTTCCCCCTCCTCCCCGTATTTCCGGACCCGGCTGCTCTTGCGGATGCTGATCCGTCTCACCAGGCCGTTGCGATTGACAGCATCCTTCAGCTTATTCCACATCTTGGGTTTGTGCTTGCCGTCGGCGGCCATCTTGAAATCCAGCAGAGGACGACAATTATGCGTAAAAAAAAAATCGCTTGCGAAAACACTGTCCTCGTTTTTTTATGAGAAAGTGATCGATGGGATGATGCTCATTGCTGATTGGCTGACGAGGGCGGTGTTGATGGCGATGCGCATCTAACGAGGGATGTGATTGGTTAATTACAATACAGTGGTGAAAACTATCGGTGAAAATCAACTTTTGACTTCAAGTATGGTTGGGCTCTTAAAATGAGTGAAAAAATGTCTGATGCGACGTTCTAGGACACAGATTGCCACTTGTGCACGCGTATCCTGTAGTCTTACGCTAAACGTGCTAAACCACATTGGCTAAGGTGTTGTGCACGCACAATGCACGTACTCAAGCGAGGACACTGCATACTCAAACCACGTGCGTCTGGCTTGCAAAACAAGGATTTCCTCGAGGGGGAAACCGGTTTAAAACAGGAAGAAGCCACGGTATTAGGGCGAAGAGGGGTTGACATCGGCGACAATGACATCGGCTGGCCTCGATGGGCAGGAAACCGGTCATGCTCACTTCCCGGCACTGCGCTACCGGTGCAAGGTACACCGTGCAAGAGTACCAGGGATGGCAAGGAAACCGTGGACACGTACATACATGTACTTGTTTAGCCACACTAAAGCAAAGTTGCAGTTCTCAAGTGTGTTTTATAGATCATAATAACGGCACGGTAGGATATGGTTGGGGGTGGGTGTGGGTGGATAGGGCCTTGGAGGTTAGGCAGAAGAGTTTGGAAAATGCTTAAAATTCAAAGTTTAATAAATCCACCTAGGAAAAAAACAGATGAAGGATTTAGACAGGGGGCGTGCAGGTTGAATATCTAATTAGCTTTATAATTATTTACTAAAGTCTCGATCGCTATAGCAGAAATTTATTAACTTAACAGCAAAAGAAGAAATCCTGACTCTTTTTGACAAAATTTAGAGTTGAAAGTTTTGGTTCTTGTCTCAGACTAACAAAATCCACTTGAACACAGTGTTTACATGCAAAATCCACTTTACTTAGTGTTTACATACCCATTAGCCTTTATTCTTTCTTTCTTCCTTCTGTAGCTTTTGTCTTTTGATGATTTTTTTTTTGCACCGAGGATGTGTAACTCTTAAAATTGGAATTTCGCCCTTGGCAAATGTGATTACATTGGCCAAGGAAACAAACTCAAAATTTAAATAATAATAAATTTTACGTTGTTAAAGCAGGTTGTGTATATATGAAACCTAGTATATGACTGACAGTTTATCAACAGAATCATTGTTCTGTGATCATGGAAGTTTTCCCCAGGTATTTAAAAAGACATAAAAATAAAATCAAGTTCTGGTATCACTTTCAACGTCCCAGCTGAAAGGAATTGAATACGGGGAATGAAAAAAAAAAACCTGACAGTTGGTTGCAAAGAAAAACAGCGATAATATTCATCCATATCAAAAATTTACTTCCTGATACATAAACACCCACAACAAGACTTAGCCAGATGGTCACCTGATGCCTGGAAGATAATTTTACAGGTCATTAAATTTCCCCAGTCTGCTTACCACATTAAATTAAAACCAAAATAGTCCAAGGTTGTTTTTTTTGTAGCCAACTGTCATCTGTGGTCTTATTAGTTAAAGGGAAGTAACAATCTACTTGTGTATATTACACTTTAAGGAATTCAAGAAAATTTGTTTTATCTATTGGACTAGTTATGTAGGCTTTACATTTATCTTGTCCAAATATAGCAAATAAGTGGACTGGAAATGTAAATTATTTCATTTCTATAAATTCTTCTATATTTGGTTTTTTTTAAAAATTATTAATGGTCTTGAATGTTATTTTTCAATCTTCAATTCAATATACGTGATGGCCTTATGTGCAAAACTGGGTGTGTTTTTTCAAATAATTTTTTTTTTGAAATTTGAACAAAACAAATAATTATTTAAAATTGAAAAAAATTACTGTAAATATCTTTCTGACATTTCACACTAAAAACCAAACTATATATAAACTTGAAGTAATTTAATATGATTTCTGCTAAAAATTAACATACCTTTTAATGAACTTTCTACGTTGTACTGGCCTTGTCTGTGGTACGGTCAGGAGCCTCTAGAATCCCAGACCTAGTTTCAAAAGAAAATCAGAGGAGATTAATTTATGAGTAGCTGTGAATCATGAATTAACGACTCCTTTTCTGTCAAAACAGGTGGGTAAAAAAACTGAGTGCACGGAAATGTACGGAATTAATTGCCTTAATAGGAAGGAATTAAGACTGCATCACTGACGTTCCAATATACCGCCTTTTTGTCTCCAGCAGGCACTATTTGGAGCTGAAATATTGACCTGCTGCACGCAAACTCAACAAAGATTTGAGGCTAACCTTCACAGAGAAAGCTGTCAACTTTCCAGATGAACTTTGTCATTATTTAGCCCGCAACAAATGTTTCATGCCCTTAAAAACTACAAGTTGTCTACAAACATGTTTTAGTGGTGTGCATTTATGGGTAGTACGATAACCGGCATGGGCATCGCCAGGATTTTTTCTAGAGGGGGGCAAAAAAGGGGGGCTTGTATTTCTCAACACATTCTCGATTTATCAGTTTTAGAGGGGGGCAGGGACATTTCCCCCCCCCCCTCATTAAATTTACACCACTTTGCCTTCGCGCCTCTTTTTCTGTTCTTTTTTTTTCTTCCTTTTTTTTTTTTTTGTGGCTTTTCCAGGGGGGGGGGGCAAGTGCCCCCCTAGCCCCCCCCCCTCGCGACGCCCATGATAACCAGGTACCCTATTGAAGTAAGACACGGATACCCAGGTACTCGTAAAAGAAACCCAACCCTAAAATTTAAATCCCGCGAGTTGCTGTTCAGATTGTTCATTAAAGGTGCATACGATACCACTACCACATCGGAGCATCAATGCAGCGAGATACAAGTGCGTACATGCAGTACTACAGGGTAGTATGCAACTTTAAAATCTATTTTGGTTTTCCGTGTATCCTGGTTTCATTTTCTTTAGAGAATTTCCCACAAATGGCATTCAATACCTTTTCTCTTTCATTGTCTAAAAAGTTACTAAGTAATTTGTAAAGTTGGTTACGGGTACCCGATCCAATAATCTGGAACCAGTTCCTGACATCAGCGGTCGGTCGGGTACTCAGGTACTCGGGAACTCGGTTCCGACGCATACCCCGGGTATGTTCATCAAGTGAACATATCTGACCATGAACCGGTCCACTTTTGCAGACAGTGGCAGTGCACTTACAACTTAGACTGAAAAACAAATTAAGGTCTATGGTTCTAGTTTAGTCTATGCTTGATGGGATAAACTGATGGAACAAATTCTGTGCATTATCTCAAGACGGCACAGTGGAGCTTTGCAATGGGGTAGCGTTAAGCAAACACTGTACATTCTTCCATGCATTGTCAATCTGTCTACATTTGAGACTGGGTACCAGGATGAGGGGCTATTCCTTGCAACGAGAGCAATCAAAACTGGTTTCCAGTCCCTCCATTAGTTTCTACGCTGAGAAAACGAGGGGCGGGAACTCAGATAGTGAAGATTCTTACTGATTCTCTTTGTAATTTCATCTTGTTAAAAATCATGCATTTACCAAACGGTAAGAGAAAATGACTGTAACAGTTCCTAATGGGAAAAGTCTCCAGTCAAATTTGTGAGTGTCCCTTTAAGGGCCAAAGGTCAGACAATGTTGCCTTCAACACCAGCGCAACAACTGCTAGCCGGAGGAAGGAAAAGGTAGTTACAGAGGACCGGTGGATGATGCATTATCTGTTAGCGAGGGTCTCTGTTCCTGCGCCGACGACGCTGCATCACTGCTAAGTGTGCAGGAAACCAGTGAATCTCGGCAAAAGTGACTAAAGCGACAGGTTCAACGGGGGAGCTGGAAATAAACTCACTAAAAATATCTTGTTTGTCGGCGAAACCACAAATGGGAGCATGGGCTGAAGTTTGGTGTTGCCGTGGTTACTTGACGTGCACACCAACCGCGATTCTGACCCAAAAATGCAAAACTGTAATAAATTTTGACAATTTTGACATTTAATCACAGTATTGAAATTCCACACTGATGTCATTGGTATTTAGACATCGTCATTTGGTATTGTTTGGTATCCCAAAAAATATTGCCCCTATACGGTATTATTGAAATATAGTCCAAGCCTATTCTACCTTTCCCATTCCTTTAAAATCCACCAAAAATGTTTTGAAGGAATTTGTTGGATTGAGGAAAGTATAATCCAGCAACTTTATTTGCTTTCCAAGGTACCAGTACCAGTAATATTGTTTATTTATTCAATGAGTCACCAGAGTGCTAACTATCAGAGTAGTTATCTGTGTTTTCTCAACTTGCAGTATATATGCAACAACAAAACTTTGGGTCCTTAATCAAAATATATGACTGACATTGTTTTAGTTATGAGTATACTTTTCTGTCAGAAAATTTGCTTTTCGACTAAAAAAACTTTCCATTTCTCAAATTTCTTTCACAGCACGCATGCTTCAAAGGCAAACTTTTAGGCTAAGTAAGAATTTTGAAAAAATGACGCTGCAATAATCAGTGCACTATTTTTCACTTTTTGGAAGGCTATTTTTAGCTGATAATACGTCTGTTTTGTGGCTGGGCTTCGCGTGGTTTGATGACTGCGCTGTGATTTACTGCGGACTGACCCGTAGGGACAAGGGGAGGGGAAAACCTGAGGAGGAAGTTGGGAGGGGGGGAAAGAGGGAGAAGGGGACAGTCATCAACCTGTTGGAGTAAGATCACGCAGACAGAGTGAGGATGTTTTTGCTCGAGCTGCTGACAAAAACAAGATGTTAAGATGGAAAGGTCGTGATTTGAGACAATGTAAAAGGATCAAGACAAAATCCAAGAACAAAAAAATACAGGGGGAAAAGTTATGAAAAAAATTGGAAATTGTATTATAATTATGTGAAATTGTTTTAATTAGACTTTCTATTTTTTTTCCTCATTTTTAGATCATTTTCCATCATTGTAGTTTTAGTATAGGCCTATTATCTGAAACTGACCAAAAAAGAATAATTTTAAACAAACTAAGAACAAGTGTGAGTGCACAATAAGATCTGGCTGTGTTGCAAAAAGTCTTTCATGAAAGTCTTGCATGAAAGCGATCAAAATTATCTCTGCCAGAGCTTAGAAATGCAACGCCGAAAAATACAACGCCGATGGCACATATGGAACACCATACTTTTGGTCATTTTGGGGGGACAGAAAGACAGACCTTCCAACCGACCGACCACCTAGAGATATAGAAGCTTCCTGCCAGAGCTTAAAAACATTGTTGAATTTGGTAGATCACTCGTAACTTTTTTTAAACAGATATGACAGTGTCACAAATATCTTGAAATTTCGTTTGGTTTAAGAACCTCCGACAAGGAAGTTGTTTGGATTAATTTCTTATTTTAAATCTTGGAAGGGGAAATGTATGTCCACCGCAGACTGACGAGACAGAAAAAGCCAACCACGGTGCTACGAAGTGTTACTCATGACGTTCAGACGGAGTTCATGCTATTATTAAACGACGGGCAGGGTAGAAGGGTCATGACTCAGCCTCAGTACGCCTTTACGCACCTGCCGTCATGTGCAGGGCACAGTCACGGTGCGCACGATATGGTCGTGGCTTCTTAAAATACCAGCAATGCCTGGACAAATGCCACTTTGTCTAGTTTTGCTGGTACCAGGTCAAATGTTTTTATTGGATTTCTCCACTGACTATTGGAATGATTGATAGATTTCTAGGAATCGATCTTAGTCTTACTTCTTGTTAAGCCACAAAAAATGGGGAATCCCAAGTAATTAAACTCCAGCAGGCACAATGGCGATGGAACTGGGGATGGGCAGTCCCCCCCCCCCCCTTTAAAGGAATGAATTTCACTTACTGTGCTCAGCCAGATTTGTACTTATGTTCCTTGATTTTGCTTGATTTTTCTTCCCAGTGATGTGCTTGTAATTTGTCTTGTGTTCCCTTTAAACCGAATGTGATGCAATATACTGGTAGGCACATTGTTTTCATCCAAATCTGAAAAAATTAAGGCGGTCTGACGTTCCGATCTTAACAACATCTTCTTTAACAAGATTTCTTTTGCCTCATAAGAAGATCTTGTTAAAATCAGAACGTCAGGCCGCCTTCATTTTTTTATAGTTGTATATTTCAGGTCAATCCAGTCAGATAGCAGTTTGTAGAAGTCTTATTCATTTTCATGTTTTTATCCCAGTTAAAAAAGAAATACATTTCATAATTTTTTTTGTTTCGATCTGTTAGAATTCTGAACACTTGAAAAATAAATGTGATTGACAAGAGTCTTGCAAACTGGTGATAAAAGCCAATGATCTCTGAATGACCTTTAATTATACAAACTTAATGGGCCGTGTCAAGTGACCTTCTTTGACCGGTCGAGGGTCGCTAGCATCATTATTGTCATTTTCTGGATATTTCCAAACATTTTTCTGAAGTTCAAAGCCACAAGGAGGAAATATACATGAGTGAAATTTAATTCCATTTTGTATTAAATATCATTCAGCATAAAATATCAAATACACTGCTTGCCATTTATGTTTACGACAAACTTGGAGAGAAAATTTGATTAAAAAACTTTTGTTTAAAAAAAAAAAAGCTTAAATGATACAATCAACTGTTCAGTAGTCTTTTCTTCACACTTCTTAGATCATCGATTTTCAAGAGACTTTCTTGCTGTTGGATCGTGTTAGATTGGGCAAAGTTAGGTTTGAGTTAGGTAATAGTTGTGGGCACCACTGCCATAAATTACAGTTATGTTCAGACACTGCTTTCATTTTTCAAGTAATTACAAAGCAAATGGGTTATTGGGTTATCGAGGCAGGAAGCTGATTGATAGGAAAGGAGGTAAACGCAAGAGTGATAACGGGCGATTGTACTTTTTAAGAAGTCACCCACAGAGAAAAACATGATATAATCAAGAGGTTACGTAATTACAGCGACTCACTTAGAATCGCACTTTGGCGGTTAAAGAAATCTAGAAAGTTAACAGCATTTATTAATATTTTTCCAGACTATGCAAGGTGACCATGGCAACATGTTCACATTAATTAGCACAAGTATTGCACTATCTCAGCCAACTCTTATTTCATATCATGTGATGACATCTCCGAGACTAGAAAGCTGAGAGTTTACAAGAACGAACAAGGTTTTTTTTTGTTGGATAAAGAGTCGGAAAATGGCCAGTGCACAACCGACAATTTGGCCTCTGATACAAGGATCAACTTATGGCAGAACTAAGACACTGCTTTCCACTGGTATGCGTACACAATTTACTTCAGGACGAGGCCACTCTGTTATTACAGAAAAGACACCCACTGAGGAGACACAAAGCATTGAAAGCAACAGATCAATTTTTACAAGAGACTTTTTTGAGAGTTTGGCAATCATCGCGGGAAACAGCTGAGCCACTTCACCCTGCTGACAGCAAATTCTACCTGATACGACAGTATCCACCTGATACAGGCTTATCTGCAAATGCCATGGGAGCAGAAATCCTAGCAATGTGTGAATTCAATTCCAGCCTTTCCATTTCTCTCGCTGATCGTGACATTGACTAGAGGCGTGAGAGGCCAGTGCTATTTACACACTACATGTAAACACGTATCGCTGGAAAAGTGAGGCCTCTGACATTGGTCTTGAACTCTATCGTGGTGAGTTTCTCACTGTGTTTCAGATGAGTTGAAACTCATTCGCAATTTCAACAGTATTTCCACTCACTAGACTCGAACAACTGTGGCTGTCGATCTGTTTTGCGCATGGTTGCTCCCAATTGTTTGATTGATTCTAATCTTTGGAATTCATTCTAATTAATTCTTATCTCCAGAATAAATTAGTTCAGCTTAAAAATTCTGGACAGCCGGCGTGAAGCAGTTTGAGACAAGGTTAAGGGGTAACCAATGAAAAAGGTTGATTTTGTAATGTTGTAAAGTTCGATTAATTTTTATCAAGGTTTAAAAATCAAGAAAGTAATTTTTTTCAATTAGTTTGAAGACCTAAGTTGGAGGGAAAAAATAAAAAATATTAAAAAAAAATTGATGCAAAGAAGTTAAACATTAAAACATTATAAATTTCTGAAATTGTAATTGATATATCCACATTTAAAGTAAAAATTCTAAAACTAAAATTTTTTTCAGCAAAATATGAAGGGTTAAAAACCTCTTAAATCACAAAAAGGATACTACAGGTCAAATATTTAGGTGATGATACTAAATATTTTGATATCAGCACCCAGTCTATTTACGCTTCGTGCAAAGAGGACAAGCAGGGATAGCGGACCGTGAAATATTGACTTCTAAAACAAACAAAATTCCTCTCACTGAAAAAAAAGATTGCAAAGCTACTTGCCTTGGACTGCAGATGTGTGCTTCAAAACAGAAGATTTAAAATTTGTCACTAGATCAGCAACTTCAGAATATAAATTCCAGAAATCTTGGACCAGACGATTGAAAGTTCACCAATAATGTGAAGGTCTCAACTTCTGCTGTGACCCTGAAGATGAGTGGTAGACGTGTAGCAAACTGCGGATTTCCGTTGGTTTTTTTTATAGTCTTTTGAGAAACTTATCCAAAGTCACACAGTGAACTATGAGACCTGTGCTGTCTGCTAACTTACCTTAAAGTGATGCCCCTGATTGCATTTACATATTGCAGTCTGGCTGTGGCTGACTTGTATCCATGTTGCGGGGCCCCGGACTGCTTATAATGTGGTCATCTTGACAGTCACTGCATACTGGAGAATGGATAAAAAGCAAACGGTGACACCTCATCATGAATATTCATTGTATTTAAATTAGAGGTTAGAGGGGCACATTAATCATCCACGCTTGTCTTTATTTGGTTCACATCAGTACCTGAGCAGTAAGGGGCTGATACAAAAAAACACCGAAGATCCATTCATCCATATTCATAAAATATGCAAATGAGCTAATTAGTAGGAGGGGTCAATTGAAGGTCTATTCACTTGGGAGATGACTAGCGAAATAAAGCCCTGAATCTGTTTTCAATCACTGCAGTCTCCTGGAAATGACCAATGATGACTGCTGCACAGTCATGCATATTCATTACATTCAAATGATCAGTTAATTACACATTGAGGTCACCACACACCTTTTGTTCCCCAGCAAACTTGTTTCTGCTTAAAATATGTTTCGCTGAAGCCATCACTTTCATAAAGATTCGAAGGCAGGAAAAACCAACTCGGTGAAAGTGAATGTGACAAAAGTCTGTACTTCAATGGCTTTGTTTCGTTTCATTTTTTTTATAATATAGCATAATGAAAGACAATAAACTTGTTGAAGATTTGGTTTTTTTAATTTCCTGGACATGCAATGTAATTTGTCATTATTGCATGACATTTTATTTCAGTTTGTTTGCCTTTACGACAGTTATCTATACCCTAAAGCAAGTTATTTTAAATAAATATGAAATGTTTTAACACGGTTCAACTTTTATGTTTTCTTTGGCTTCACACAAGAAACAAAATCGAAACAGGCATTAATTTTACTTCCTGTAACCAATCTGGGTCCAATTTCATGAAAGTATCCACACAAAAAAGTGCTAAGCATGAAAATTATTCGCTTAGCAAAAACCGGTTACCGTGCAAAATCTCATATAATGTATACTGCTTATCACCAGCCGATTTATGTTTAACACATGAATTTTCTAAGCAGTGTTTTAGATACTGCGAAACCACACAATGGACTTTTAAAAATAGCTAGCAGTTACACCTAAATGGTCCGTGGGGACTCACACAAACATTTCAGGCATGAAAAGTCAACAGGATGGACACCTTAAGGGTGTTGTTTACATAACCATTCCCTGGCACTTTCCTGACCGGACTATTGTCCAAAATTCACTGTCCATAGCTGATGTCCAGATAGATAAAAGTTTCTGTCCTTTGGGCAAGGCCGGTGGAATTGGATTTATCTAACTGGCTTTGTGTATGTGTCGCCTTTTAATAAAGGGAATTGTTCAAACATAAGGACCAGGCCATCATCTGTCCAGCAGTAAAAACAAATTTAGAATAAACTTAGTTCAGCTTGTAGTAACTGCAAAGTTGACAACAGCTCACGTTACATTTAGGCTCCGAGAATAATACATTTTGGTGCAATTAGGAGATGATTTACTGGGCCCTGGAAAGCCTTACTGACACTTGAATTTCGGTCTCGAAAACATATCCTCCGCATAAAGTTTTGAAGAGGTGCTTGAAGTTTCTAGATGAAAGTTGACTAGGATCGTTTGAACCGTTATTTGTAATTTGAAGTCAAAAAGGTCTACTGCAAGGTCGTCTAGCTGTGGACTGTGAATTATAACGTTCCTTGGTATCATGTTTATTTTGCTTCACAAGGAACCAGAATAATTGTTTTTCTTGGCTTTTCCAGCACACTACCGGTACAAACTCAAAACTTTAAACAGTTCAGTGTAACAATATTTTAAGTACTAACCCCCCAAATCCATCCATTTCTGAAAATTACAGCTCAAGCAAATATTGTATCCCTTTAAATTTGACCACTGTTGTTGGCCAAAGGAAATACATCTATAGCCTTTGAGTTCAGTAAATTGGCCAAAAATTTCCAGTTCGTTTAATCATGGTCTAATCTACCGTACATACTGGCGTACTCTACAATCAACGGCAGAATAGGGCATGTATGCACTTTCTACTATGCACGCTTGGACAAATTCCTAATGGAAAAATTAATTGACAGGATCGCGTGCCTGGTTTCGTAATTAATATGTGGTGTCAAGAACAATGACACAAAGCATGGGTCAATGTCAGAAACAGGGCTTTTGAACTATTTAAAGTCTTGTTTGTTCCTTCCTTTGAGCACTTAAGGTTTTTTTGTTTGTCTCAACTTCTAGAAATGCCCTTGATCTGTGTGCATGCAATCACGCACCGTATTTGGAAAATAACTTTGCCTCATAACATTTTCTAACTGAAACTAAAACAAAAGAGAGAATTTGGACTCCACATCTTTTGAATCTAATTAATACCCAAAAAAAAATCTGTAATAAATTTTTTTTTAATGATGCACAGAGTGTCATTTTTTGACAACATAAATAAATAATAATATGAAAATAAGATTACACTCAAATTATGTCAACCTGCAAATAATTTTTTAAAATGCTATTTTTCCTTCTTCCGTTGTATCAATTTAGAACCATAAATCAAAATCAAACTACATGTGTACACGGGTATACTGTACACTCATGTTCTAACCAATAAGTGAAATACTTTACACTGATTGTGCAGCCGCTGCAACGATTTGCAATTATTGATTTAGTCTGTCCTGCCCAGCTGTTGCATTTATTTCATTGTTGCTTTATTTATACAAACATTTACATAATTTCCACAAGCCAAATTCTACAATTTGTCACATAGAATTAGAAGTACACATCCGATAAAATCAGCAGTGGGAGATATCGGTGATCTCAAAATCTGGTTATCCTAATATTTGTTCAAACCGACTAATGGTTATCCGATTTCACTGGAGGGTCCCGTTCAACTCAAAGTCATGCCAACAAAAATTTACGAGTGAGGTGCCGCATGCAATTATTGGATATGTAGTTAGTGGGATTCAATGACCACTTGGCCTTTACAAAAACACTCTAGAGCTGTAATGTTAAAAAAAAAAATGGGTGGGAACTCGCTAATCAGTCGAATTGGCAGGTTATCAGAGACCGTGGAGCAAATTAGGGGATGTTACAGTTGTTTTAATTACCATGTGTCACACAAAAAAAGGAAAACCCAATTTTTTTGAGGTTGGTTTCCAATATCTGGTTCCAAAATCAAAATCAAATAGTGGAATTCAAACAGAATTTCTAAAAATCCAGATTTTAATCCCACAAATAGATAAAATAGCTTCTTTTTTTTAATTAATGAAATATTGAGTGAAAATAAAATACATTCAATTCAACATGACAATTGAACTTTTTATAAAACTGTAATACATGCATGTGTATCCTCCAACTCTTCAGTATTCAAGCTCAAGCAGAATTTACTCAAAACGAAACTGACAATTATGAAACCAAAAGCCATTCCAAGTGAAACTTGGCAACACAATATTCCCCCGCAATTCCCACCAAAAGTTATGGATGAAACCTACACCAGGTTCGGATATATTATTTGATCGGAAGAATTTCTTACACGTTTTAAAACCTACTCTGGGAACAATGGCACTCAATGTCAACGTGAAGTGTTGACAAAAAGTTGACATTTCAAAACCCAGTAGATGGTACAAATGGTGTACTCTACAAGTCAAGTGATCCAATATGGGCCTCATCCATTTAATCATGCTATCGTCACGGCAACACTCTCAAGGATAAGCATATGGGCATTGTAAATGGTGGGGTGAAAAACTGTGTTTCCTTTTATAGAGGCACGCATATTTACACAAAATGTGTTTAACAGTGAAATCTACGAATTTAATGGCCCCTATTAATAGGTCAATAGGGAAAATGTGAAAAAAAGAAACATGTGCAAAATGTTTCTTTATATCCTCATTTTAAATGGAAGGTATTCGAGTACCCAAATGCTGATGTCAGGAACTGGTTCCAGATCATGGGATCAGGTATCTGTAACCAACTTTACAAATGCTTAGTAACTTCTAAGACAATGAAACAGAACATTTTGAATGCCATTTGTGGGGAATTTCCAAATTGAAAACCAGGCAGTATGGAAAACAAAAACAGATTTCAAACTTATTTTAAAGCGCGACGGACAACATTCACAAAGGTTGTAGTTTACACTGTAAAGCTATTAAGCCCTTCAGACAACTTTCGCGATTTGAATTTGGGGGTTGGGTTTCTTTTATATTTACCTGGGTACCTGTTTTTTTACTTCAATAGGTAACGGGTTGCCGTACTTCCCATAAACGCACACCACCACTAATGGTGAAATTCAGAGACTCAGCAAAATCTCCACCAAACTGATAAGGGAAATCTGTGCAAATAATCTTATCAGTATCAATGGATGTCTGCAAAGGATCGTGTCCCTAGATCAATTTGCACAACCTCTTCTGCGATGCGCAAAGTTTTGTTAACGGGCTAGTTTAGCGTGTTCAAGACTTGTCCTGCTGGCAGCTACGCTGTGAACGAGACACGCTAGGTCAACAGTTATTCTTGAGTGTAGTTTAAGTTATTGTTTGATCAATAAACAAAATATCACAAACAAAATATTAGTTTGTAACACATTGTTAGCCAAAAGTGATACACTGTATTAACACTATTCCAGAGTTCTTTTTCTTTTCAATTTACACGACAGAGCTGTTGCCTGACCCATTTACTTGACTTTTAATTGTTTTTACTTTTTTTCTGCCAAGTTCCTATAAAGTAACCAACCAAACCTGAGGATGTTACAGAATTACAAATAAAATTTGAACTAAAATATTATCAAAATATGAGACAGCACTGATTAAGAAAATATGTAGTAAATTAATGGGGAGTTTTGAAAATTTTATGAAAGGAATGTATTACATCCAGATGCCACTTCAGCAGTAGTGTACAAAGTCTATGGACAGTCAAGAACATTTAAGTATTTCCTAACAAAATTGGAAATGTTTCTCTGTCCCAGATTCATGTCTTTTTAACATTTTTGCAATGACTTTCATTGAGATGATAGGCCTATGAAGAAAAAAGTGGCGTCAGGTTGCAACATTCTTTCCAACTTTATTTGTCTTTTCTGTAACATTAAGTAGGCCCTAACATAAAAAAAAAAGGTTGGTTTTTTTAATACTTTTGCTACCTATTTTCATATGACCACCGATGAAGGTTATTGCGAATGAGTACGAGTGCCACCAGGATACTTTATTGTTGTCCAAAACTGGCTGATTTGATTGTATTACTGAATGCAAGTTTATTCATTTTCCTTTTTCCAGTCACTGAGTCAGTCAGTCAGCAGGAATATATTTATTTTGTGAGGTTTTTCATAAATCAATATTATAAATGGCCAAATGAATATTTGTTTGGCAACCTGCTTGCGAATCACATTGAAACGTATAAATTCACATTGAAACGTATAAGTTCAAAAGTATAAATTCACATTCGTTTCTTTGCATTTCAATTTCATTTCAACTTCACGATCAACGATCATCATGCATGTTCACTGCCTTGCTCGAGTTCGAGAACGTGTGAGGACCGACTAGCAAAGTCTTCGAACACAACGACAAAGTCGGACAAACCTTTGATTTTCTCTACTTTGCTGAAAATGAACACGAACAAAACCATACACAACTTAAACTCCAGAAGTAGTGTTTTTCAGTATTCATTACTATTACAAAAACTCACCTTTATAACTCGATAAATCCTACGTTTTTGTCCACAGATTCTCGTACTTTCGGCAAATCCCGGCCGCCATCTTGGTTCCCAACTGCAGTCAATGTACACAATCCCACACAATGAAACGG
Source organism: Patiria pectinifera (assembly GCA_029964075.1). NCBI lineage: Eukaryota > Metazoa > Echinodermata > Asteroidea > Valvatida > Asterinidae > Patiria > Patiria pectinifera. Next base: position 13,935,861 of record CM057140.1, on the reverse strand, counting down.
GCTCTGTGGTTGGTCGTTTACAACCTCACACAATAAAAGGAGCTCTGTGGTAGGTCGGTCTCTTTGAGAGCAAATTCTCGATTGGTGTGTAAAATACTTTCCGCACCAAAGAATTTGCATAAATAATTGATTTCTTTCTGAAAACACCTGTTAATTCTCAAATGAAAACAATAGCCCAACAGATGATCGATTCTTTTGTTTGTTGTTATTTATTACGCCGGTGCCTTGATCTCGATTGATTAATTATTGTGGAAATCTGAGATGTGCGTGCCACGCCCAACCTCGTCAGATGAATTTAAGAAGACCATTGTTACAACAATTGCTGGTAATTTAACCATAGAGCAACATCATAAATGACTCATACACAACACCGAATAAGCCAATGGATAATCCCATTGTTATATTTTCTCGTTAGAAATAATTAACGTGTGCAAGCTACAGATCCGATAGGGCGGCATGAAAAGTGATACACAATGTAATTTAATTTGAAAATCAAATGATGGATTGCTTGATCAATTAAAAAGAAAAGTGAAGCATATGACGAATGAATTTTCATAGCATAAAATTTGAGAAAAATAAAATCCCCTTTATTATTTAGACAAATGCATTTAATTCAGTTCACATTTGTAGTCAACAAAACTGGATCATTTTCATTTGACATATATATATAGTTTTATTTGTCTATTCATATTTATTTATCCGACTACTATTTGAATGATTTTCTTAGATACGAGTTAATAAACATTTCACACACGGGTGAGCACGAGGAGTAAGAAGATGGTAAAAGTTAAACATAATGTGCAGTCGACTTGAGAGGGCGCTGTGCATGTTTAACGGTGTTATGTACACAATGGGAAAGTTGGTGCACGTGAAAAAATGCAATTTTTTTATCCTTTCGTTCAGGTTGCTAAATAATAAATTAGCATGCCTTTTCTCCGCGAGTTTAGGAAAAAATAGGCCAGAGAAAACAACCTAAAAAACTTTAACCTCAAACTTTTGTTTGTTTTGAAATTGTCACACACAAAATTGCAGTAGGTGTGATTGTGTTTTTCCCCAGTAATTTGGTTATTCAAGTCGCATCCAGAGTTTTTTTTTGGGGGGGGGAATTATTTCAAACTAAAAACAATTTCACAAGATACGAAGAAACATCACTGTAAAGACAAAGTGAATGCAATTTTAGGGGAAAACGTTAAACTTTTTAATCACTTTCACAATCAATCTATTTACACTCATTTTACAAGTTGGCCTACTGATCTACTGTGATAAAACTTGTTTAAATATTCCAGCATAGTTGTTCAAAAAGTCTTCAAAGAAAGGGATAAGAAAATCTTTTCAGGAAATTTGCACAATATATTACTAAATTAATTTCAAAAGAAAAAAACCACAAGAAAGGATTTTAATTCCCAACTTGCTCCTTTTTGTGAGAGATCACTTACACATGTAAAAGCAGTAGAGAAACTAAACAGTAAGTACACAATGCTTATCTAATGAAAGAACTTGAAATAAATCCTTTTAAAATGCTTTACAAAATTAATTTTTTGGTCAAAATTATTTCAATGCTAGTTAAAATACAATGCTGATTTTTTTCTGCCATATCTATAATGGTCCCAAAAAAATTTCACCCCCAAACTTTTGGTTATTCAATTGAAGCAAATAAACCATTTCTTGCAAGGAAATATATTTCTAAAGATGTAAATTAAAGTGTTTTTTTCCCCCACAAGATTCACAAAACTAAACTCTATGCTTTTGCCGCTTTTCTACAAATCTCGTTTGTGCTGCCATACAGAAATGGTACAAATATACAATGTGGCACTTGGTGAAATATTAATACAATTTTTCTTTTTTTAATAACAGTAATATTTTTTTTATTTTGTTCACACACGACTGTGTTGCATTAGCTTAACAGTAACGAAGGCTAGAGTGTATGGTAAATATAAATGCAACTTTTTGTGCATATATTAATCACAAAATATGCATGAGAGCAGTGCAACAATGAAACAAAATATGTATATATCGAGGGGAAAATTGGGGAACTTCACAAAAACTCTAAATTTGCTGTGTACATTATGAAAAATATTTTACCAAACAAGTAAACATATTTCCGAATAACTGTAACCTGTTTGTAGTGCCCCCCCCCCACCCTTGCCAGGAAACAAGTTTCAATTTCTTAAATAATTTTTTTAATGAATCATTGAAAACTGGTGTTTTTGGACCTACATAAAGATTTAAACCATGATAAAAAAACTTTGTACATAATTTTTTTTTAAATATTGACAAAGTCTTGCATTTGAGTCCTGATGTTACGGTTGTGGTCCCTTTTTTAGCAGTGAGAGTGTTTCAAAAATGAGGAAAATTTCTATTCTTCTTGGAATGCAAAGGGGACTTTCTGTTGGAAATCGCATTTCAGATTAAAATGGGTGGTTCTCGATTTAACAAGCATCAGTCGTTGTTCCTCTATGGGAACAACTATTTGAAGGGTTTACCCAGTTGGAACAGTGTGTTTGCAATAAGACCACGCGGTGTTCGGTTACTGTGAAGAATAAAATCTCATCTGTGTCTCACACCATTTACCACCGTGTCTGCTGTGGTCCATTATCACCGTCTCAATTTATCTGAAAAAGAAAAAAAACACAGTTGAAATATTAAAAATCCAATCAATTGTTCTATTACTGGAATTTCCGCAACTTCCAAGATTTGCCAATAAGAGGATAGTCAAATTCAGTAAACAGCCCTTAAATAAGGGAGTAAATATGTGCTTGGCCAGTTTTAAACAAGTACGTTTAAAACCGGCTAGGGGCCTGGGGCTAGATATGTGCCTCGCAAACATAGTGCTAAAAATCTCCTTATATGGAAATAGGTGCAATGTGGCACAGAACGCAGCAGTGTTTTAGCGGTGGTTTAAGAGGTTTGAGAGGGGTCTATACAGCGTTTACAAAATAACGCTATTAGGGGCAAAACCCAATATCAAATTTTACATCTCCTCGATACAAAATTTCACCATGGTAGTTTTGAGCCCAGTTGTTGGATGTGAAATCCAGGCGTTCTTACCCGTGAGCCACTCGATGCCTTCGTGAAGCCCCTCCCCCGTCAGGGCGTTGCTGGCGCATATATGCCAGGGTTTGTCCTTGATCTTCTCCAGCTCCAAGCTCTTGGAGCACTGGACCGACGAGATGGAGTCCCTCAGATCCATCTTGTTGGCAAAGACGAGGATCGGGATGCATCTTGAAGCAATTTCTACACAGAGAAAATTTATTTTTAAAGACACTATGCGCAAAGGAGAGAAACACTCACCTAATCGAACGATTGTTGTGCTTGCCATGTTTAGTGTCCTTGGGCAATCCACTTTACCACAAAATATAAAAAAGTACATTTAATGGACAGTGTGCACAAAGCACAATACCACCCATGCTTTACAAAAAAATCACATGATTTTTAGGCTTATCATGTATTTTGTCCTTGGGCAAGCCCCTTTACCCATATTTCCTCCTCTCCGTCCCCACAAGTCTAAATGGACACTTGGAATAAAACTTGTGATTGACTGATATCCTATACAAAGGAAGAAGGCTGTTGTACTTTTTGTTCATGCCCAGTCAAGCAGGCATCAAAAACCAGCCCAAAGGGCCGTATTGGCTTGAAAAAGACTATACTTAGGCTGCGGCTTGAAATCATACAAGAGTCTTTGGGAAGTGGCTACCATAGACTCATGTGTATTTTCAAGCCGTGGCCAAGTAATATGGACACGGCCTGAGGCTGTGTCTGATTTCCTGGCTATGGCTTCCAATAACACATGTGTCTATGGGCATAGACTCGTGTGTAATTTCAAGCCGTAGCCAAGTAATTCTGTCACAGCCTTATGCTGTGTATGATTACACAGCCTTAGGCTATGGCTTGCAATTACAATAGTACCTATGGAAGTGACTGCAGCCACTTCCATAGGTATTAGTGTAATTGCAGCCACTTCCATAGGTACTAGTGTAATTGCAGCCACTTCCATAGGTACTAGTGTAATTGCAGCCACTTCCATAGGTACTAGTGTAATTGCAGCCACTTCCATAGGTACTAGTGTAATTGCAGCCACTTCCATAGGTACTAGTGTTATTGCAAGCCATAGCCAAGTAATCAGACACAGCCTGTGTCTGATTACCTAGCTACGGTTTTTAATTACACACAAGTCTATGGGAAGTGGCTGCAGCCGCTACCATAGACTGGTGTAATTTCAAGCCGCAGCCAAGTAATATGGACACAGCCTGATTTCCTGGGTATGGCTTCCAATTACACATGCGCCTATGGAAGTGGCAGCAGCCACTTCCCATAGACATGTGTGCTACTGCAGCCATAGCCATGTTATTTGGACACGGCTGTACCTTTATGTTTCAGAAGTAGCTCCATCTCCTCCTTAGCGACCACCATTCTCAATTTGTCGCTGCTGTCCAGCACAAAGATGATACCTTGTGCTTCCCTAGATTCACACAAATGGAGAACAAAATTCAAAGTTTTGAAAATATCTCTCTGAAATCACAAAAAAGGAAAACAATTCAAAGGTTTAGACAATGTCTCAGTGTACAAGTACCCCCTCAGCTGCAAAAATTCCAAACATCATTGTCAATTTGGGACTCTTCCGCTGTATGCAGCGATTATGAGACGACTGTTTCTTAAAACCTGGGCCCAATTTCATTAGCAGTCTAGCAGAAAATATTGCTTAGCAAATTTTATGTGCTAAGCAAAAATGACCCGGGAACCAGTCACAAGCAATACACATTGCATGACATTTTGGCTGGTGACCTGTTTTTGCTAAGCAAATATTTTCCGTGCTTAGCAGCATCCGTGACATATAATGTAATACTGACCGGTAGTAGTGCTCCCACAGGTTTCTGTATTTGCCTTGGCCTGACATGTCAAACACTGTGAAGTTGACGGATGCTGATTTGAATTTCTCCACCGTGAAACCGATCGTGGGGACGATGTCCTCCGCTTGAGTCTGTATGGAGGAATAAAACATTTAAAAACAAACTTAGGTTTTGCAAACTGAACTGATCGTGAAATTTAAAAATTGTACTGAAACCTTGCAAATAGAGTTTTTGGGAAGTGTACGGAATTGAGAATACATCCTCATACTCACATCTTTAGGTTTCAGTTCATTGATGATCGTGCTCTTGCCGCTGTTATCAAGTCCCACGCACAGCACCTGGGCCTTCCGGCCACTGTTGCCAAAAATCTTGGCGAAGAAATCGAAGACCCCCATGTCCTCTTAGCAGCACCGGCTGGTCGACAGTCAACTATACGGTCAACAGTGTTTGGCGTCGTTCGAGAGTAAATTCAACAAAGTTGTGAGCTGATCATCAGCAGATTGAGAAGAGTTCGGTGTTCATTTACTGGATGCTCAACAAGGGTTTGGTGTGGATCCACTGCAGCATGCACAGAACTGAAGTTGATCAACAACGTTTAGGGAACTAAGTTTTGAAACTGACACTAAATCAGCATTCTTATTGATAAACTGGTGGACACTGTAGCACTTGCACTGAATTTATCAGCAGGATCGGTGGATGTGCAATCTCCAGTTGATCAACTTCATGTGCAGGGTCTTTCAACTTGGTGATGGTTTTTCAGGCTGTTGCTTGTTTCCGCTGCCACTGTTATTTCATTTTCTCCACCATTTCATGAAGTTTGCTGACTTGAAGTTTCAAAATGAGGCTTTCTTGACATTCAATGTGTCTTCTTGGCTTAAAACGAGAAAAAAAAAATGAAAAAGTTGAAATGAAATTGATGCAGGGCAGGTGTTTTCACAATCATGCAATGCCGGGCTCTCTATATAATAATAAACTGAAAACATGAATAAAGCGCAATCTTGCCAACGGGGCAAAAAGAAAATGTGTTGCTGAGCACGCACATCCATCGAAAACTTTTGCGCTTCCAAGTCATCATGCGATTATTCCAAAATGCGCTCGCATCTATGATCTAGCATTACGCATGTTCTTTTTTTTTTGCACCGTGAACAAGATGGCACAATTACCCTCATAAAACTAAATGAAAAGTGCATTTATATTTGAAAAAACAACAACTTGATGTATATCCAAATATTTACCGTAGGCCCTATAACTTAATAAGATTTAAAGACGTAAGAACGCCCTCTTTACAATTAGCTCCGCCCCTCCCTGAACATTCCAATGCAATTCAATACGTTTCTGGAGTCAGCGTTTTTGAATCGAAATTTTCTTGTTTCATTTCTAATTAAATCGATATCGGAAAACTTGGCATTATAAACAACACTTATATTATTCAATTTACGTGCACTGTGAAAAAAATCTGATTATATTTTACCTAATTTTACTCGAATTTATTGAGGAAAAAATTACCCCACACTGCCGAAATTGCTTTAGTTGGTCTGGTATCCCATCGGCGTGCCTGGTAACCAAGCAATAGGACGCCTGATTGCTCAGCGTTGCTGGTAACCGACCCCGACTACACGTATACCCTTTAGCCGCTCATTATTTAACATAATTTTAGTCATGGACCAAAATATAACATAATTTTACACTTTCTTGTAAATATTTGTAATTAATTTATTCTTCCATTTATTTTTGATAGTGTGAAATAATAGTTTTGATGAACTTTGTGCTAAATTTGTTAATCTTTTGCTGAAATTATTTTCAGTAAGCTAGAGAGTCTTAGGTCAAAGTTCATAATAACAAAACCATGTGTTTCGTCCACAGATGATGTGACATATTCTGCCCATATTTGCAGCCAATTTTCGATTAATCATTGGAATCTGATGATCGAAATATCACTTTCTTCATCAAATATAAATCTAAGAGAATCCATCCGAACTATCTGATGAGAAGTTGGTGAAGGAAAAAGTAGTAATTTGGAGGTGTAAATAAAGATGGCCAATCTTCGTTTACCGCCGCTGCCCACCATTCGAGACATCATTCGTTTGTACGGATTGAGGGCGGAGCGACAACTGTCACAGAATTTCCTGCTGGACTTGAAATTGACAGGTATTGAGGGGGGGGGGGCAGGGGGCTGGGACGTGATGTGAAATTCAGACCTTAGCGTTTAATTTGTCAATGTTAAATTTTTCCATTATTTTTACCAATTATTATCAAACCAAAAATAACCTTACTTTTGTCTTGATCCAGATAAAATAGTTCGGCAAGCAGGCAAGCTAGCTGGTGCCCATGTGTGTGAAGTGGGACCAGGCCCTGGGGGTATCACACGGTCTATACTCAACCAGGGTGCAGCCAGCCTGACGGTGGTGGAGAAAGATCGACGCTTCCTGCCCAGTCTTCAAGTGAGAAGTCCAAGGGTTTTCAATAACAGTCATGTTTTGCATTTTTATCATTTTATTTCTGTACAGAGACCTTATACATGTATGTCCCCATCCCCTTCACTCCTTTTCTCCAAAAAACAGTCAAAATGATACAGAAATTTAAAAAAAAACCTGATGGAAAAATAGATGAACAGCGCAACGGATTTGGGAGTAAAGTGTTGTATTTAATTTATCGTCCTTAATGCAACTCTTTAATAGTTTTTAATACTTCTTTGGATTTTTTTTGCAGATGCTATCGGAGGCAGCGGAGGAAAGGTTGAAGGTCGTCCACGGTGACATCCTAAAGTTCAACATGGAGGAGGCCTTTCCCACGGACTTGAAGAGAGACTGGCAAGAAGGTTGATGAATATTCATTCCTTGAAGATTGTATGCTGCCCTCTAGAGGCACAAATGGAACCCTTCATGTTCTTGTAATGATCCCAAATATGGCATCGTCCAAACTATAGTTGGGACGATCCAAAACTACAGTTTGGATCATCCTAACTATAGTTGGGACCGTCCCAACTATATTTGGGACCATTGCCTCAGCCGGGGTATACAATTTCTTGCTGTTGTTGGGTACACAGAACTCCAAGATCAATTCTAAAACTTAACTTTCAGTAATGTTGCCGATTATTTTAATACTAATTTTTTTTCCGATCCCAATTCATCAGATCCTCCAGGTTTTCACATCATTGGCAATCTCCCGTTCAACGTTTCAACTCCACTGATCATCCGCTGGCTGGAGGCATTATCCAATCACAGCGGGCCTTTCATCTTCGGTCGGACTCGCATGCTGCTGACCTTTCAGAAAGAGGTCGCTGAGGTACCTCTAAAATATCTTTTGTTATATGATTTGGTCTGAAGAAAAAAGGCAAACATTGTGACGCCTAGATATAATTTGTATTTTTTGCAAGGGTTTCACAGTGAAGAGTCCTGGGAAAGAAAGAGACACCACATTTTTGGCTGTAGCCATGTGGCAGCTGTAGTTTGAAATAACCACAAAATTTAGACAAATCTGCAATGTCCCACGGAGAATGTGATCAGACTTGTGTGATGTCTACGCTTTTCCAGTTCACAAAAATAAATCATTGTATCCTGCGAGTATCTAATTTTCAATTTTGTAATTTTTTGTAGAGGTTGGTTGCACCTGTTAAGGACCCCCAGCGGAGCCGTCTGTCCATCATGGCCCAGCATCTGTGTGAGGTCAAGCATTGCTTCACGATACCAGGAGCAGCCTTCGTTCCTAAACCAGATGTGAGTTAATACATGTACTCCATCCAAACAGCGACAACTTCAACATGTTTTCATATCTCTTCCTTCCAACACAAAGACACAAGTAAATTGCATTGTTTGACAGCTCGTCTCACCAACTTCACAAAATTAAAGTTTTTAGATTTTGTTTTTGAATCAGTGGTGTTCAGTAATCCACAACAGCAGGGATGTCAATAAATAACTTTTGGAAAGCTGATGAACTCTCCGTTATGATAACCAGGCTGGCAGTTTTTACAATTAATAACTATAACATACTAACATACATTGCCCTTCACCGACGTATAAACACTGTATACTCAGTGTGTTACCCCCAAACGAAAGTTGTAAAAAAAAATCACTTGCGTGGGACTCGAACCCACGGCCTCCTGCTTCCTAGTACAGATGTCTGGTACTTTTGGATTACTTTTTCCTGCACCCTGGATTGTCCTTGTGCTTGGTGCTTTACAAGTGCTTCTGACAAAACCTAATAAGCTATTAAAAAGTAAAATATCAAAATCTCTCAAGCCAATTTCAAACAAAAATTCTGCAGTTTTTATTTTGTTATTTTCAGGTGGATGTAGGCGTGGTTCACTTTACGCCTCTGAAGGAGCCACTCATTGATCTACCGTTCAAGCTGGTTGAGAAAGTAGTCCGTTCAGTCTTCCATTTCCGAAGGAAGTACTGCAGACGAGGAGTGGAGTGAGTATTAGGATACAAGATTTGAGTTCTTTAAGTTGAGTCAGTCTTGAGTAATGAGTTAGTCAGTGTTTTATACAGGGCTTGGGATTTGAGTTACATGGTTGAGACCAGGGGCCATTTACATAAATTCGCTAAGACCTGAAAATAGACCTTAGCCAAAACAGGTTACCAGCCAAAATGTAATGTAATACATATTGCTTGTGACTGGTTCCCTTCTCATATTTGCTCAGCAAGAATATTTGCTAAGCAGTATTTGCTGTAAAACCGCTCTATGAAATGTCCCTGTAGATATCAATTTGTTTGGGGATTGGAGTAAGGAACTGTGAAAGTTTTGTTTCTAATTATTAATTTTTTTCCACATTTTCAGGAGCCTCTTTCCTTTGGAGAGGCCTGACCTGACAGACGAGGTCTTCCAGAAGACCGATATCGATCCGATGCGACGGCCGATGACGCTAACAATGGAGGAGTTCAACTTGATTTGCCACGCCTACAACAACATCTGTCTCAGAATACCTGGGATACAGGGGTACAATTACAGGTAGCATTGAGAAAAGGGGCGGGGCTTTGATAGATGGGCGAGGCTTTGGATAGATGGGCGGGGTTAGTCATGCAGGGTTTGTTCAACCTATATTGCCACGCCTACAACATCTGTGTCCGGATTCCTGGGATACAGGTGTAAATGTACAACTACAGGTAGCATTGAGATGAAGGGGAGGGGAGGGTGGAGTTTTGGGGTGCGGCTTTGGATGGATGGATGGGCGGGATTTGTCATGGGCGGGGTTTCTCAAGATTCCTGGGATACAGGAGTACAATTACAGGTAGCATGGAGATGAGAGGGGTGGGCTATGAACTGTGGGTGGGCATTTGGGCAGGTGGGCGGGGCTAGTTTTAGACTGTGTCATTCTGCTTCCATATTTTGTCTGGTACCCTGAAGCCCAGACAATCGCACATCACTGATTCTGGTCACAGAAGAAACAAGACCAGTCTGATTTATTTCAAGCCAGAGATTTATCTTGTAGACAAATCCAAAAGAAAAGTCTGCAATTATACGTTAATATTTCACATGACGAGGAAAACTAGGAGATAAACTGTGACACCTTGCCAGCCAAATGCAAAGTGTAATAATATACATCTGGTATCCAACAAAGCAGTTTTTTTTATACAAAAATTCTGTGCCCCTCAGTATCAGTGGAATTGTGAATATTGAAAGCTCTTTGAACATTAATAGTCCTATGATATTGATCTCATTTTAATACTTGAAAAGTCTCTCCAAGCTTCAAGAAATAAGGGGGCAATATTAATCAAATTTCCTCAAACCATGTACAAGGACAAATTTTATTTTGTTATCAATAGATATTTTCTCGAATTGCACAAATTCTTGGCTATCGAATTAAAATAAAACCACAAAAGCAAACACACAACATTTAGCCAGTATTTAACCTATTCACAATAATGTTTTTTTTGTTAAATAAAATGAACAGCGGTTTGTCGATTGATGTCAGGTGTTTCTCTGAACTACTTAATTTCTTAATAACAGCTACTTCATTTATCTGTTATCTGCTGAGTTTCAAAATCACAAATCAAATTGAAGGCTGCTCTGAGGTTATTTACACTGCTGGAAGCACAAAGTGTTCTTCCGTTGGTTTTTCTTCGTTCTGAAACATCATCAGCTGCTGCGCTCCCTTCTTCTTGTCTCCGTCCAACTTGGTGATGAATTCCTGCACCTTCTGCTGGAGGACGGTGTCCCCCGAGTGGTTCTGGGATTCTTTCTTCGCCAGCCACATTTTCCGCCGGAGGGCCATCTCGGCCGCGGTGATAGCGTCGATGTGCGTGAGCCGGCTCAGCTCTCGCCGCGACCGGCTTTGCGTGGATGTGGTCGTGTGGGGCCGGCCTTGGATTGAGTCGCTTCGCTGCCGCGGCCTCGGTGCGGGGTCTTTTAGCGAGTCCTGATCCAGTTCCTCATCTGAAGAAGATATGAGATGGATTTGGTCGATCCCGAAGGCGCTCTTGGAACGTTGACGGGGATTATTTCTCCTGACCACCCTAGCGTCAACGTCATCATCATCAGTGTCGGTGCTATCCGTGTCTGCACTATGCTGAGCTGAACCAGTCTGAACCGGTGCATGCTGGCTGTGGTGGAGCTGAACCGGTTTGGACTGGATCTGGTTGGAACCAGCCAAAACTGGTTTGGACTGGTTCTGGCTTCTCTGTCTCACACCAGGAGCTGTCCTTGCCCTGTTGTTACTGTCCCTCGGTTTGTACGGCTTGGAGGTGGGACCAACTCCCCTCCCAAGAGGTTCCGCCCCCTGCATGCTCCTTCCACTGGCGTCCCTGTGCTGGGCACCACCTATTCTTCGACCACCTGAAGTTAAGGGTCTTGAGGCACGGAACCCATCATAAGTTCTCGTCCTTTGCTCTGGCAAATGAGGCGACAGCCTCCTCTGTGGTCCAGGATCGGACAGTCTTCCAGTTCTATTGGGGTCCAAGGAGTGAGGATTGAAATTTGGGGACGATGGACTGAGATACAGATGCTGTCTTGGTGATGAGGAAGCCTGGTAGAAGATAAATAAGAGATAAATTTGGTAAAAAGTACTACAGGGTGAGTAAAAAAAAAACGCATCCCAAATGGCATGACCAATTTTTGAATGAAGTTTTGCCTGTAGCACTTTCAAAATCTAGGATATGAAAGCCCAGTCATTAAGCTTTCTTTTAGTACAAGAATAATTCAAATCACTTATGTACTTTTCAAGTAACAGCATTTTGAACACAAACACTGTTTTAAAGTTCATTCCACGGATCACACAAAAAGTAAGTGTTCTTTCAGCAAAACGAAAGCAATTCTCATAGGGATGCATGTGAATTGTTTTCGTTTGGCTGAAAGAACACTTACCTTTTTTGTGATCCGTGAACAGAACTTTAAAACGGTGTTTGTGTTCAAAATACTGTAACTTGATAAGTACATGAGTGATTTGAATGATTCTTGTAGTAAAAGAAAGCTCATTGATTGGGCTTTCTTATCCTAGATTTGAAAGTGCTACAGGCAAAACTTCATTCAAAATTGGCCATGCCATTTGGGATGCGTTTTTTTTTTTCACCCTGTACAATGTGAATAAGTGCACTTTTAATCTTTTTTTTTCATTTGAAAACTGACAAGCACTGGAACTGTATTCAGGAGGTTGCAGGTTCGAATTCAGCTCTGGACAACAATGAATTTTTAAGGAAGGAACAATCCAATGTTTATCAGTGACAGTCAGCATCCTCAGTGTTACCTTGTAAGAAAAAGTGAATGTAAAACCATACTTGGAAACCAAAGTTGCAGTGAAAACATGAAACAATTTATGAAGTTTTCCTATAAAAAATTAGATCTCCCCAAGAAATTGCAATTTAAACTGTTATTGTTCTTTCAGGTGTTTCAACATTTTTGATAGAATAAAAGTAATCCTACAAAATCATAGAATCTTAAATTTGAAAGTGAGTCAAGAATCCAAATTTGCCGAAACTTACGCGAGCGCTTTTGCTGCTAAGCGGGCGCCGAGGGCTCGGCAGGCGGGCCGGCTGCGGCGTTTCACCGGGCGGTCGCCGCCGCGGACCGATGACGTTATCTGCCCGGGCGACGTCCAGCAACTGCTGCTGCGAAAGGATGTTGTGGAAACCCTTTTGCACCTATTGAAAATAAAATGATTTGAAAATGACATCGGGATCATAAAGCGGCAAAAACATGATTGAGTACGGCACGGGAAAAGACAAAAATTATCCTCGATATTATCGCTAAAATATATGAAATACATTTTTGAAAGAAAATAGCCGTCAATAATTTATAAGCATAGTGCTAAGTTTAAATAGGGCAAAACTCTTTTCGGACGTAAGGTACATCAAATGATGGTTCTTAGACAAAAATGAGGAACATTTTTCGACTGAAAGAACGACATTTTACAAGTGCTACTTTCATTCATCTTGTGTGAATTTCTGTTTCTTCTCAGATTTTTTGTATCTTCACTGATCATTCTTTGTCACACATAATTTTTAATCAATACCCAAATTTCCTGAAAGATTCTCCTATACTTACCTAAATTCGATATATCATTACTACAGCGATTTGTTGTCAGTTATGTTCTCATAATTCTCTGCATCCTGATATTGAGGTTTGATATATTTAATTTTACCCCAAAACTCACCGTTTTCTTTCCGTGTTCTATCTCCGCGACCGTGCGGCACCGCTCCAGGCTGATCCCCTGGATAGCCATGGCCAGCCGTCGGTCTTCGTACCGGTTAGCCAGCTTGGCGTCGCTGTCATCGTAAAACCCTCCTCCTGGGAGGCGTGATGCGGTAGCGTCCTCCTCCGCCGTTACAGACGGGTCTTTCTCAGGCTTGGGCCTGGTGTTGCCAATGGCCGTCGTGAATCGTAGCGGACCTTCCATCTCTCACTCTTGTTCTCCACAATTTCGTACCCTGAAGATCCTGAATTTCCCTCCTTTTTTATTGAGATAATCCGGTTGTTTAAAAGTTGAAACTAGGCGATCGGCAAAGTCAGCTAACTGAATTGATCAGCTTCGATTTCCATGGTTTAGGATAGTTTCAGGTGTTTTAAAATGTTCCCTAGGTATCACATATTGGTTTCGTTGCATCAATTCCCGGATGGTCGCTTGTGATGAACAAATCTGACGACCAGTCTTGTTTTGAAGACAGTGTGAAAGTTCGACATCTTTTTAAATGTTTACCTAAATGTTGTTATCACTTCATAAAACTCGACACACTTCTGCACTCACATCTATGGAAGCCTCAAGATGAATATATTCCAATAACTTCCGTCGTATGTGTCTCACAAGAAACTGGTAGTATAAACCTTAGAAATTGCGCCCGTAGATCCAAAGAATTACATAGACGCGTTCCAGTTTTCAAATTCTCCACCAGATGATTCCCCGTGCACACCGCCACCTGTCTGTACCGTGTTTGTCACCGAAAGCACCCACGCCAATCGTCACGTATCCGCGCTCAGTGACTGAAGTGCCGCGGTTCCGTCTAAGTACAAAGTCAAATTTGTGCAACGTGCGTGTGTAATTTCCAATTCTAATGAAGCTCTCAAAGTACTCGATGGCTCAAAGATTGTTTCGTCATGTACCGATTATGGGCGCGATTAAACATGAAATTCTATTTTTGTTCTACCAACGGAGCGTGGTTTGGGAGGTTTTTCATCAGAATGTCAACACAGCGTATCCGTGTTTAGCGTCTCAGTTCCTGCAGATGGTCAGGTTATAAGTTGTCTTCAAAAGCAAGTGTTGTCTTGCTGGTTATTTATTTGTTTAATAACGCTGTACACCGGTCGATCTGAGAAACGAAGGGGCTCTGTTTTCAAAGTTCGGTCAAATTTATTCAAGCACAGCACTAGTCTTTTAACAACACCTCAGAAATAGATGGGCACGACAAGAACTTCACTGCGTTTGAGTCATTTGCGTTCCAAATGAAGTTACGACGACAAGCGCTGCGTCAATGCCAGATATTTTCCCGAATCAAAATTGTCATCATCAATCACGAAGATAAATTGCTCACGGCACCACGTGACTTTTCCAAATCACCTTGGTGAGTTGCCATGGATATGTGTGCCCAAGGTATCTTGGATAAAAAAATAGTTACAACAGCATCAGCATAAATAGGTCAGCCATCAACGTTTCTAATTTAATATCTCAACAATCGCAAATTATGCTCGTAAAAAACTTTAAAAATCTCGTCAGCGTGTCGGTAGTAAAAATGTGTACCGGCCGAAATGGATTCCAGGCGTCTGTTTCTGACAAGTCGCTGGTTTACCGGGATGTAGGCTTTGTTTGGGTCAATGTTATCAACAAGACTCTGTGATCTTGAGTTTGATATGTCCATTAACAGAATTAGACTCGCCTACAGTTCTTCCCCATTCTTCATTACTTTGGGAGAATCGAACTATTAAAACGAACAGGCAACAAAAAGAAAGCATTTTGTACTAATTTTTTTTAAACGAATTCAAAGAATTTAGATTTCAACGTGGGTCATTTAAATTTCACTCATTTTGGTGTAATAGAATCTCAATTTGACCACGCCCACATGCCACTCCCACCGCATTTGATTGGTCAACACTGAGGAACTAGACCCACGTGAGTGGTGCTTCACTATGGCCGCTCTACCAATTAGAACCGACAAGAATCTAAATTAAGGTGTTTCGTTCTCCACATATTCATGTTCCTCTCCAGGGACTGAAACATTCCCCCCCCCCGATCCGCCCATCGTTTTCACCCCTCGAGAGCCATGCCCCAAGTCTACTAGCAACTCAACCAAAGACAAAATAAAACGAAATCATATACTGCTTTTTTATCTGAAACAAATTCTAAACCTGTCGCCGAGACTCCGCGATTTGAAGATAAATTGGTCTCCGTGTTTGCCCGGCTGTTACGGGAAACAACAGCGGTCAACAGGCCGCTTTGTCCCCCTCGATATCGGCCCGTTCCCGTTGCCTGGAGGATCTCTGTTGTGTCATCAAACGTCCAATGGTGTTTCTAGCCGCAACACTCGACTCGAAGAAAAGGACTGCTTTATTCGGCTGATAAGCTTCAAAAGTTAAAAAGATATTTTTTAGTGATGAATTTTTGAGACCTGTTGAGTGGTACCAATTATAGGTCAAATATCACATTCTTCTATATTTAACAATGTTATAATATAAAGTACAAATGTTTATTTCAAAGTAATGTAACAAAACTTGACCTTTGATACTTGATCCTGAGTGGTTGACCTCTGGAGAGGGACATGGGGCTTGACCCCTCTCCAAAATATCAAATAGTATACACTAAAAGCATTTTGAAACCTAATGAAACACGCCGTCGCTAACACTTGTTTCACTTCGTGCGGGGATACTGTTTAGGCCTTCGAGTGTACGTGCGGTGAAAATATGTCCCTTTTTTGTCATCATTTGACTTTCAGCACTGTGGATCTGGAGTTACCTTGTGACAAATTCTATCCATTTGCAAACAAATTCGGGACATCAAGTCGCATGTAAAATAAAGTGCAATGGCTTTTTATAAATTCTAAAATCCATTAAATTGTAGATTTAACGATATTCTCGGGAAAAAAACAACTTATCCCAAAACCCAGAACCGATTGTGCACAAAGAACACATTTAGAAGTTAGTTCTATTACTTAATGACTGCATTCTTCCAGAACAAAGATGGCGGAAACTCTCTTCAGATGTCCGTCTGCAACTATTGACAGAAACTTTAACACCTGTGCAGACAACATGACATTTCAAGAACCATAACTCACAGTGCAAGTATACAAAAGACATTAATTCCCGTGAAAATGATTGAATGTGTCTTCCTAACGAATTTATGCACAACCATTTCGGCAAACCGATCCCTATAAATCATATCACGAGAACACCGCCGGGCAGAAAGGAGCGTAGGAAAAGATGGCATTTATGGGATATTTTATGGTGACAGATTAAGCAGAAAAACGCCAGGGGAAAAACTGCCGTGTTATTTCTGTTTAAAATCCGGGTTGATATACGACCCCTACTTCACTTGTGTGCATGTCCAGGGTATGTACCCATCGAGGTAAAATGTATTGCCGTTGCCAAGGGAACGCGTCATCAAAAACTCATTAGTTGAAATCAAATGACATCAAAGTCCAACATCCAATGACTCGGTTGGCTGGGTGATAAACAATAGAAATGCTAACTTTGGGTAATTAGAACGGGGTCACTGCGCATGCGTATTTTCAGCATTTGGGGCGATTCGAACTGCCCCCTTTTTTGAGGGGGGGGGGGGAGGTGAGCCCGCCCAATCAAACAATAGCTCTCCTTTCATATTTGTCTCTCTCTCTTTCAATTGGCAATGTCCAAAGTATCAGAATTTAACCAAAACAAGTTTCCAGTTCTTTTGGGGGGCTGTCATTTGCCATTTTTTCATAATTAAAAAAATAATTACATTTTTAATTTTTGAAAAAATATTTTTAAGTTTGCTTTTTTTTTTATCAATCATAATCAACTGACCAATCACAACCCGGTAAACGATTTTTTTTTCTAGTTTTAATTTTTAATTATTCGTTTTAATTTGTGGTTTGATTCTACATTTACTGATCATGCTGTTCAAAAACCGCTGTTATTATATCTTTCTTTTTGGAGGTTTTCCCTTCCTTTTTTTCTTTAGGTCAGAGCTGTCACCACCTTGTGTGGTATCTTTATTAATTGTTGGGCCAAAGTGCACAATTTTACAGCTTGGCGAATAACCTATCGGCATGACAAACAATAAATTGCACGAAAGCTGGTCTTTAGTGCGAAAAAACCTTGATTGTATCTCGCCCCACACGCGCTCTAATCGCAAAATCATACAAAGAAATTATCCATTAATGAGTTATGAATTCAGGAAATGTGTTTGCGTTGGCCATTAATAATTGCAGCTGGACAGTTTTTGATTAGGCCCGAAGGCCCCTTCTTTTTACGCATTTTAAAATTTCAATATCAATTCCCAATACCCGTTTAAAAGCTATCAGATATGAAAAGTACAGCGGCGTTGTTTTTTACCTTAACAAAATCTCACAAAGGTGATTTGGTGCTTACCTTTCACCTTCAAATATCAATGAACCTTCTCAATAATAACTTTTAACCTAGTGATATTGATTGTTCAGAAATTATTTTTGAATTTCGTAAGGCCAGCCTGAAAAAATATATATCTTATGATGGTCAAATACCATGCAAAGGAAAAAAAGGTAAAATTGCACTCTTTAAAAAACGGTTCTTTTCAAACCGGAGCCATTTTGTCAAGTTCCCAAAAGAAACGTTAAATAACACTCTGAAGTTGAAAACGGCACCGGCCTATTCAGCCACACTGTGAACCAAAAAGCAATATGGCTGCTATAATGGCGTGATTGGCGTCGTACTCATAGCGTTATATTCAAAAATAAAATAAAAACCTCGTACGAATGTTGTGGTAAGTTTTTTTTTAAAATTTGGTCAAAAATAATACTGTTCAAAAGGTGAAAAGGTAAAATTGCAATCTTTAAAACGCTTCTTGTCTTGTCAATCCACTGCCATCTTGTCAAGTTCCCCAAGGAAACGTTTAATATCACTATATGATATTGAAAATGACACCAGTCTATTGAGCCTTATTGAGCCAAAACAAAATGGCTTCCGTTGTCAGGCAGTATTCGTAATGGCGTCGCACTCGTACACAGTCTTCAAGCTGTAGTACCTGGCCTTATTGAAAATTGAACACAACCATGCAACAAAGAAAATGCCGATTTTGTTACCACTTCGTTTGTGTTCTTTTCCCCTCCCTTAACCCTAACAAAGTCAGACTTGTGCACAACCATGTCAAACATACAGGACCACCAAAAGAAAACAGAAACCCATTACATGACCAAACTGCATGTAAAGGCCGTCCTAGCTTCGCTATGAGGCCGAGTTTGTTTGCTGATGTTGCATTGAGTTTCGGAGTTTTGAATGAGGGGTGGAAATTGATCTTCTACGCAGCCATACATAAATTCAACCACAGTTTTACCAAACTAACAAACAAATCTGCTTTTGTTACTTTACTGTTTCTGCACAGGTTTTGATGTCGTGACACTTTTTTGACTCACAAACCTCTAAACAAAGAGTAATTATTATGTGAAGATAATAGTGCCTATAGCCTAAACAATAGTGGGAATCCTTTCGGACTCTACGGTGATTAAATTCATGTTAAGTGGTAGGCCCAGAACTAAAATAAATTTATAATCTTGAAAAGTAATTTACAAAATGTGGTAAAATGTGGTTGCCTTTGGGGACAAAATGCCAAGACGCTAATTTAATCATGGTACAATTTCCTGAACGGATTGTGGCCTAGTGGTTAGGGTTCGTGACTCATGATCAGAGGTCTGGGTTCGAATCCAGCTGCTGGCAATAATGTTGTGTCCTTGGGCAAGCCACTTCACCTCCACTTGCCTCTCTCCACCCAGGAGTATAAATGGGTACCGGCATTAGCTGTGGCCGAGTAACTGCATGGGACTCACATCCCATCCGGGGGGGGGGGGGATAGAAATATTCTCATCGTTTCATGCCACTGAAATCAGAGATAAACGTCGGCCATATTGGCTCGTGACAGAATTACAACTTTACATAAAAATATATCCGAGCAACACAGGTAAAGCTACAACGGTAAACCGTTATAGCTAGAATATCCCTGTGCAAACAAAGGATTATCCCCATTGTTGATGTTGATCCGGATTACACAGCAAACAGACCCAGTGGGAAGTGTAAATAACAACAGCCTTCTTGTCAAAGAAGTTAAGCCGATTTGACGGTGTGGAATGGAGCGTGCTCAACTGAATGCAAATTTACCGAAAGTTGAAGTATTTGGGCGACAGAAAGAGTGTGTATGAGCCCTCAAAATAAGAGAGGCGTGGCTTAAGTTTCAACTTCCCCAACATGGCAACTTCATAACATTGTCAAACAATTTAATATTCATTTTTGTTGTGCCTGGATGAGAAGAGCGAGAGGGCGCTATAACATTTTCGTAAGAACACGACCACCGAAACAGCTGGATTTTTTTTTTACACAACGGTAACTTGTTTTGGTTGTGGAATGTTCATGATTATAAGATTACATTACGATTTCTCTCCATAAAACAGAATAATTATGGTGCTCCAAAAATTTAATTTATAATTATTTATAACATTGTTCATGAAAAACAACTCTTTAAAATTCAACGTTCAAACCATAGAGTAAAGATGATCCAACCGAACAATAGAGGGCGGTCGACCACCTCTAATAGCTTTTGCTTAGAGCTAACAGAACACGAGTTTGAAGCTGGTATTGGTTTCGAATGTGTACAATAATGCAGCTTTACAATTTATCAAAAGAATTTATCGATAAAATGCAGATCTACATTAGTTGCCAACTTGAGTATTTCCACAAAATGATTCGTTACTATCGATTGAACAAGAAAAACGACGCTAGAATGGGAGTCGAACCAGATACCTTAGAACTTCAGCTCCCGGAATTTTCTAGCGGAGTTATCCGCCTATCTTCTACCAAAGTTAAGAGTTATAACCAAGTCACTAAAGAGAAGATTAACATAAGTCTAGTTCTCTTGGGCTCATTTTAAAATGTTTAATTTAGGGGGTTGCATTTTGTACAACAAAATGTCAGTCGTCCATATCAGTGGAGGGGGGTTCACCACCCACCGGTATCGCAAACAGCCGTCGGGGCGATCTGGCCGAGCTCTCCCCCGGCATGCTGGTCTTTACGAACAGCTTGATGCGGTCCTGAAGGTCCGAATCCCGTCTGGACAGGTCCTGCTTGATCTCTTGGAGTCGCAGGGCGGCGCTGGACCGGCGCCTCTCCAGGTCCCGCTCGGCGGCCGTGACGGTGTTGACGGCGCTGCCTCGCCGCTTGAGGACCGTCGCTGCCTTCGCGGACTCAGCGGCGTGGACGATGGAGGCCCGGGCAGCGCCTACCAGGTCCGGGAGGCTGACCGGTAGGCCTACACTCGGTGGCGGCGAGTCACTCCGGAACGACAGACTCCCAATAGTGCTCCGTCTACTGTTGATACTCCTAGCCGAGCCCGGTTTGGGCTGGCTATGGCTATCGCGGGTTGTTGAAGGTGGTGGTAGGGTTGACGATCGTCGTTGGGATGCAGTTTTAACTGGGCTAGTGTAAGGCCGCTCTGAAGGGTAGGTCTGTATGCGCACTCTGCCTCTCTGCAACCCACTCCGAGCCGATAGTGAACATCTGCTCTGTCCACCAGGCACCACCAACTCCTCCCCGGAATGGCTCGGCTCAGATTCCCCCTCCTGATCCGGCACCACCGCACCATCATCGGAGTCACCTCCACCGAGTCCCTTGGCCACGCACACCGCCATCACGGCCGATCGGAACCGGTTCTTCCCGGTCATCTCAACATTCTTCACCACTCGGTTCAGCGCGGCCTCAGCCGAGTCTCCCCGATGCCTCCTCCTCCTGATCGCCTTCGGCTGCTGCGCCGTCATCTTCTTCCCGAACAGATACGGCACATCCTTCTCCTCAATCTCCCTCTTCGTGAAGGTCCGGGGAGCCGACTCCACCTGCATCTGCATGGATTCTAGCTCCTTCTCCAGCTTCTTGACCTCACTGCAGTGCCGGACCTGATCCTGGTGCTCCTTCTGTTTAAGGTGTTCCACTCGCCTCTCCAGTTTCTTATCCTCAGACCGGTTAGTCTTGTGAACCACCGCCATGGCGACATTGACACTCAGCCGGCGTTCCTTGGGCTTCGAGCTTGCTGTCTGGACACTCATCTTCGTTTGATACAGTCACCAACTCCGAATAATGATTAAGTCATTTCAGTATACATCACAAACAGGTACATCTCACATTGTGCGTATTGATGTACAAAGTTTCACCTAAGCCAGTAGCCCTTCTCAGCACACAAATTAAACCGATAATGGACTTTCAAATGAGCATCTGCCGATGATCACCTCCGTAATTAGCTTATGTCATAAAACCATTGGCTTGAAAATAAAATCTCACACAAAAAAAACGTAGGCTATCCATCCTCTCTGAGCGTACGTCCATCCGAAATTTGCATCAAAATATTGACGATTCCACGCTTTGTGAACCAGTTCAGGAGTCCAACAAGCCAAATCCACGGGGTTTCTCCTACAACGACAAGCCGGCGCCAGATGCTTGAAATTAGACCGAGGAAAAGCTCCAAACTACGGCGACAGAGACGCTACTGTCCCGCTCATCGAGGGATACGGCTTCACGACGAATCCACGAACAGATTGTGTCTATCGTTCGTCGTTACGGAGACGAAAATTAGCTCTCATTAACAGTCAATACGGCATCGCCGAGTGCGTTATATAACCGTTGCACATTTCTCGGTTGTACAGTATCTCCGCATCGCATTAATAACTAATCTAATTACATTATCCAGTCTCGTTTGTTCTATTTTTACGGCCGCAAAATTGAAAGTGGTCAAAGTCCCCCTTCTGGTTGCGTTTCTAATTTAGCGTCAGAACGTACGTGTCGTGTGAATAGCGAATTGACTGTAAAATAATCGACAGTGTGGCGTATTAGTTCGATACCCAAGAATGTTGATTCATTAGAAATCGATTTTTGTCCCTTTTTCTGTTGATGTTTACAGAGACGCTATTTTGGGTTGCTGGTCGCAGTCTCTAAGGTGTCAACATCAGCAAAAGTTGTTGGCAGTCTGTTCCTTTACACCGAAGACATTACTCTTTGACCCAACCAGGTATCAGTTTGGTGTTACCAACTTGGTTGAAAACATTGGAGAAATTTCCTGAGAGGAATTTAAGGCCAATAAAAGATCGTTGTGTCAACAGCTCATCTTCATCCATTTAGTCAGTAAATATCAGTTGGCATCATCGTCATCGATTAACTGTCCTCATTTTGTCCGCACGTGCAAAAGAAACAAACAATTCCAAGAAGATGGTCGAGAGGAGTCCAAACAATTCGCAGAAGGTTTGCAAAAATAATTCTCATCCACATACAACTGCTTCAGCTTGTGCAGTTTCCGTTCGGCAAAACGTTTGCAGAATAATTGCAGCAATAATTCCTGAAGACCTGCTCGAAAATGATTGTGCATCCAAGTCGTTTCTGGTCTTTGCCCTTCTCAGAATCTCCAGTTCCGTCTCAAGGAGTGGGGCAAGACCTTTTCACAGACGCCCAACCATTGTTCCCGATTTCGTCGAGGATGAATTTTCCGATCCATTACTGCAAGCATGCTGAACAATAACCCGTAGCTCGAAGTACCCTCCTTAGTCTAGCTAGGATGATGATGCTACAAATGACGCTGAGGATATTCTCCAAATCAAATCTGAATCTTACCAACCATCTCCTCCTCCGCAGTGCCAACAGATAATAAATAATATATCCTGAAATCTTGCAGAAAGGTAACTGTCCACAGTTATATAAATAATTCCTGATATTAAACACTCACTCGCGGCACTACTACCCAAACAGTGGCTTAGGGCAGTGTTTTGCCACGCGGAGTTGTACACGGATCGATAGCCATCAAAGCCAAGCCCTTTATCACCCGTGGCTTAATCCGGCTTGAAGCTGCCTAATCCGGTTAATCCCTGGCCATTTTCGAGGACACCGTCTTTTTTAAGGAGGTGGTGATGGTTACAGCTATAAGAGTGGTTTCGATTACGAAGCCACGGTTCGATAAAAAGTTTCGATCGGGGCTGGTGGCAGGATGCTGGAAGAGGAAACGAGGCGAGGTTACTGAAAAAAAAAACCGCCTCTAAGGAGGAAGGTTTTGGCCTGGACGCACAAAGTCACCGAGACAGAGGCAAGATGCAATCTTAGAAATGAAAGTTCGCGGCATGTTTAGCCTCGCTGTGTTAAATGCAGCGTTTCTGTGCAAAATGCAATATATTTTATAAGCCGGTTCGAATTTCTGAGTTGACAAGATGCTGTAGCATGATTATAGAGGGCGCTACAAACCGTAACCACTCATCATGTCAGGGAGGTCCGAAAATTCCTTGCTTGTGTGGGTTGATCGGTTTGATGGCGCCCTCTGCCAGCTTTGCTAGGGGAAGGGTGCTTCAGATGCAGAACACATCTCAAATCGACTTGAACCAAGACTACTTACTTCTTTAAAAACGATGCCGAATTTGTACACATGATTTAAATGTCTGATTTTTTTTATACCCAAACCTCTTCGATAATGGAGCCCTTTGTCTTGTTCTTGACAATTTCTTTTTCTCATAACATTACTTTGAAAGGTGCGCTAATTCCCATCCATCAAGCACATAACAACAACACCTTAAATAAAATTTGACAAAAATGAAATTATCAAAGATAATTGTCCGAACCTGTAAGACCAAATGATTATTGATCGCAAGCACCTACGGTTTAGGTAGATTAAAAACCTCTCGGAATAAAACCTCTCTTTGAATAAACTTCGCCCCGCCTCTCTCTAATTAAGGTCCGATGAAAAACTGCACTGCGCACTGTGGCAATATAATTTCATGACAGCGTATATTTTGGAATTCAATGTCATGTACACAATGAGAGAATCATAATTATTCACTGGCGTAATTTGAATTTATCATTGCAGGCACGAGTATCCTGCAAAACGTCGTGATATTTAAAGTCGTACTTGAACTTTAGTATATTCTGCAGTCACGGAGTGCGAAGATCAAGTGCGTTCGAGCTAAAACGGGTTGCCGCACACAATACACGATATCATTTCGGGTTGGGTATACTGGCTATTTATACCACATCGCAAATAACGCAATACCAATTTAGAACACCACAAATGCAACAAAAGATGTTCAAAGTTTGCTGACTTGAGAGTCCAAAACCATAGGAACCTTGGCACTTCTAAAATAAAGTTAGCAAAGTCAAAATTAGCAGACACAAAATGTTCAATTTATGTATAATATTATACTACACACTGAACCCAAATCACAGAAAAAAAGCGTCTAGTACGTGTATCAGAAGACATTTTCATTAGAATAAAGAATTAAGGAAATCAAGGGTCTCTTTTGGCTAACTCTTCCTTGTAAACAACACATAAAACCACTGAGTTACCAAATTGACTTCATTCATTGGGATGTACACCTACACGCTGCATACATTTAAACTTAATTGCAATTAATTAACCTTCACTGTAGGCCTATATATATTATTGGCCAACAGAATGGGACTTTGCAAAATCAAAACGAAGAGTTTCAGGAATTAGCCATGAAATTAGCCAAAAAGTTCGCTCAGAAAAGTTCGTGACCCAACACCAGCCGCTACTATCTCAACTATCGGTTCCAAAGATCGCTGTTGGCTAAGTTTAGGTCGGCCGAAGACAGACAATGCATTCACGAGGTCAACTCTGCCAAGAACAGCACCACACGCAACAACTCCGAGTACAGCTATAACATCTCACCGAGCGCTTGGAACTCCGTTAAGGGTACAGACTGATATTTTCACGGGGGGCTGATTTGCGAGTTACGGTATAAAACCATCATGGAAACCGCGGCGGAAGCAATCCTGCCGTCTTTCATCGAGACACGGCATATCGTGACAGTAGTCATCGGCGTTTCAATCTTCCTTCTGGTCTACTTTCTCATCCCCAAGAATCTTCCCCCGGGCCCCCTCGGGTGGCCACTGGTCGGGTACCTCCCGGGGCTGTTCCCCGATCCTCTGGTGTCTTTCAGCAGGCTGGCTGACAAGTACGGGAAGATCCTGAGTATCCGTATGGGGCCGCAGCTCGTGGTGATGCTGAGTGACTACGAGACGCTGCGCCAGGCCTACGTCAGTCAGGCTGATGAGTTCTCAGACAACATGATCATGTCTTGGGTCTTGGAGAGCAAACGGGACGTAGGTAAGGACTTAAACGGATCAATAAACGGAGAACTTATTTCTCCGTGATCAAATTAACCCCAAAGAGGAACCGACAAGCTACAGTTCTTGGCTACAGCGTCCGATGAACAAAGACATAGACAAATTGGGAGAGCGCCAAGATTAGAAGTAGATAACCTAGTTGGCAGAGCGACGTTGCGGTGAGCCACACTGTCGCAGGTTCATACCCAGCTGCGGTCAAATTCCTTGC